>CM040186.1:26684025-27414025 GCA_022606455.1 Callitettix versicolor
AAATGGCTCTTTTTTGCATAACGTGCTTAGCACAATTAATATTTACTTAAAAGTCATTAAACTTATAGGTTATGTGGTGCTACCTACAGTCCAATATCTCTGCCTATTGTACAAGCCGGCACAAGCATTTCGAATACCAAACATATGTTTCGGACACGATTTTTACACAAATATGTTTGTAATTTCTCCTTCCATCGTGCATTTATCTGTTGTCAATACTGATATCATAAAATACGGAGTACAATTAAAATGTCAAAATACAGTTAGAGGTTATCTAACTTGCCTTTTCAAATGACTTGACTACAGTTACCTATTAAAATTTCGTTTGCTATCATTATAAACAAAACGCAGGGACAAACATTTTAAAAGAGCAGGATTGTATTTACCAAATACCGTCTTTACTCACGGACAATTGTATGTAGCCTTTTCAAGGTTAACTAAATCAACTAACATGTTTGTATCAATTAAAGAAAATGATATACAATAAGTACAAGAAAATTACATTCTTACATCAAATATCGTTTACAAAAAGATATTGTAATGCTCTTTAAAAATTGCTATTAGAAAAAAAATTATCTATATTGAAATGTATTTTTTTATATATGTTTTTTGGCCTCATGGGACCACTTCAGTCTAAATTTCAGTTCTTCCCAACATTGGGCTGTAATTTTTTTCTCCAACAATAATGAAATGTATATACTAGAATGACTCATAAATTTGTGATTATTATTTCGAAAAGATCGCTTTTCGATTTATTTTTTAAACATGTTTTCCTTTTCTTCCAACTACCGCCTTCACCTCAGCGACTATTCTTATTCAAAAGGCGGTGTTTACTTTACTTGAATAGTGCGAAATTTCACACGTCCCTCCCCCTTGGTTGATGAATAATATTAATAGAATAATATAGAATTTATTCTGTGTAATAGTATAAAGAAATATTACGTAAAAACATTGATCTAAGAGAAACTAGAGAACAGAAAATCATTTGACGATCTGAGTTTTGGGTCTTCCTATATCCATTGATTCAATGCCATCTGAATACTTGATAGGGTGACACTGTATTCCCATACATTCATCTCTTTGTTACTGAAAGAGACAATAAACACTTCTGTAGACGCCAGTGTCACGTGACCTCTTGGAGTGTTCACTCCAACAAATTCACCTTTTCCTTCTACCTTTTACAAGTAAAAGTGCCCTCGTTTTGCTATAGCAACTCTTTCCGTGCTTTCTTCCAATAAGGAATTTCAAAAATGTCCTTTTAAATATTTAATATACTGGACCTTCGTAAGTTTTGGTTTTCCAAGCCCAAGTTCTTCTGAGCTTCAACGGTTTTGTCAGTGTGCTGATATAGGTTCTTTTAAATTGTCTAACTCTAGGGAATATAGAGTTGGCGAGATCGTACAACCTGCCACATTGTGAGCACTTCTGAACTAGAGTTTATGTTTCAGTTAGATCAGCTGTAACTTCGGAGATCAATTTTTATTTCTGATCTTCTACTTCCTCGTTTCGAAAAAAAAATATGTGTGCTACAGTTATATTTTCTTTAGGTCACTTCACGAACTATCAAGTTTAATAAATTCCCCACTTACTGTATTTACGCTAGAAGAACGTTACTAACAGGAAGTGTTACTTGGTTTATTTCTACTGGGTTTAAAAACATTTTTCTGAATTCAGTTGTACCGGGTCGAAGTAATTGTTCTCTTTTTGACAGTCACAAATAATTGAGATATACGTATTGTTTATTTTTGCTTCCTTACAATAGATTGACATAGAAAATGTGAAAAACTTACTTTATTTCTACTTTATGTTAGTTCACTTAAGTTAGGTTAGGTTAGGCTATGCAAGATTAGGTTAGGGTTTTGTTTAGGTTAATAGATTAGGTTAGTTATGTTAGTTTAGTTAGGTTAGGTTAGGTTTGTTTAGGTTAGTTAGGTTAAGCTAGTCTTAATAACCTAACTAAAGTATCGCCATATGAATTGGAATTCATAATATTTCGTAGTTTTCGATCCATCTTTGCTTGCTAACAACATATAAACATGTTTAAAAAGGCAAAAAACACGAGAAGTTTATTTAGGCTAATTTTGAAAGATATTATGTTTGGTTTAGAAATGTTGCCAACTTAACTAAGACGGTAATTGTGAAAATAAAGTAAGTTTGTTAATTTTTCTTATTTTCAGACTTTTTAACATGTTAATATTTTCATTAAGTATGCAAAAATGAATAGTACTGATTGTCAAGTGAACAACGAACTGATGTTTTTGGAACGGGAGAACGGTACATTTAATAGCATTAACTTACAATTATTTAAAAAAATATTTTGTTGTAATTACTGCACTATTCTATTGTGAATGATTGCAACACTAATCTGCACATAACCGAGAGAAAAATACACTATTTAAAAGCTTATCATTATGTTTAGTTTCCTTATCTTTTCATCCAGCTCTTTAAGCAGTTCAAACTTTTTTAAGAATACAAAAAAAAAAACAATGTATTTTATTAAGAATAAAAATGTTTGTGACTGCCAAACAGTAAACAAATATCTCGAGTCGATGTTTCTGAAGTGGTTAGTAGAGCTCTCAGTGTATTTGCTTTATATTAATAACTTCATTTACTTGCGTGCATTGCTAGATTCAAGTTTAAATTGTTATTGGAAAAGTTTATCAATATAAATACAAAATTAAGGTAATTGAAAGTTGAGTTTTCAAATCAGTGTTCGTTCATTGGTTTTCTGATCACATAATTTTTAATGGTTGTAACTCAATACTATAACTGCGGCATGCAGCTGTCTCTTCGACGTGAGGGAAGCGAAATTTCAAAAGTGTAATTTTTTTATTTCGTCCTCTTTTTGAAATTCTGATTCCACTGCCGTGAACAGCATTAGAAGCCATTGATTAGATGGTGAAACAAGACTTTCAAAAATATTAAGAATTTTTATATGTTTGAAATGTACGCCATTTTGAAACTATTACTAAAATCGATATATATATATATATATATATATATATATATATAAAACATTTTAATGACTCGTCAAATTGTGATATAGAGGTCAGGACTGTGCTCATTTCAAGGTCCAGAGTCTGGGCCTTCCATGATGGCAACTCTAGTAGCTCAATTTCTAGCAGAAATTTGCTAGAAACAAAACGAAGTTCTGATCGTTGAGGGGTGTTTCTTTCGTTTTTATTGATTTACTATCGGATCGTAAATTTCTTTTATTTGAAACGTGATAGTGCCAGCACTGACTTTTTTAACACTAGAGGGCCAAGACTTCCATTGATCCTGGTTTTGTTACGCAACTGTGCACCCTCGTTCACAGGTTCAGCCTTCCCGATCCAACCTCAGGTCTTTAGAAAACCGTCTGATATTTCCGATGATGCCTGTTTTATCGTCTGTCCCCCACTCCAAAGAGTGCCTATGGATTCAAATTTGAGACAAAGCTGGACAGTAAAAAAGTACGTGTTGAGCTGTTTCGTCAGGTGTACCACATTTCCTACACAAAATATTTGTCATACGAAAAAAACCAATTCGTGTAGATGATCGCGGAATGTCCAGTGACCCGTGAGAAACCCCGCCACAGCAGATCCGTGCTGTTTAGCTTAAGTGCCTCGCTTATATGGGACCTAGTTGGACCCAAAAGTATCCTCTTTGACTGTAAAAGACCGTACCCACACTGACTGAAGTTATAAAGCTCTTCATATGATAAATCGATCAATCAATCAATAAATAAATCGATAAATCTGATAAATCGATTTCTTTAATTAGAAATTAGTCTGATTTTCCAATTTTTTTGCCTTTAGATTCTATACTTGTTAAAAAATTTAGCAATCATAGAACTAGCCGACAGAAGCTAAAACTTAAATAAATGTGGGACCTATTTGAAAGCTGGACTGGGCATGTAGTTCAATGGCGTTCATCAATAATTTTAATAATAATGAACTTATTTATGTACATAATATTTAAGATACAGTATATGCAAGGCATATTTAAATGTAAACGCTTTATCATTTTGTACTAGCTTATCTGGGCATATAATATAATGAAGTTGATTACAATTTAAATATTTATTATTGTAATTACAAATGCACGTAATAATATTTAAATTATAATTGTATTAAAATATTAAATGTAAATACAATATAAAAGCTGTATTTAACTGTAAGTACTTTAAACAATGGGTCGGTTATATAGTATAATGGCGTTAATTGTTCTTGCAGTTAAACAATAAATTTTTAATGTAAAAAAGTTAAAAAATGTAAATGTAATGTAAAAAAGCGTAACCGTGATGCCCAAAATCTTACATCTTAACTCGATTTACTTACCACTATCAAAAGAGTGATCACTATCAAGATTCGCTGGCAGGTCAGGCGTACTTTAGGAGTTTTTACTTAGAAAAAAAACAGTTAAATGTGAGAAAAGTTGTTTAATATTTGTGCATTGTCCATTTGGTATTATTTAGAAAATTTACTCCGTCCATTAGATTTTTCTGAGCAATTGAACATTTTCAAATTTGAAATCATCAAATATTTTACTTCAGTTTGATTTTAATAGAAAATAAATGCTTGAAATAAACGATTCTACATAAATTTAAAATGTCAAAAGGACGACATTTGAAAAAAATTAAAGTAACTGCCGTTATATTGCTGGAATTGTAGATTTTTGTGGAGGTATGTTTTATTGGATACTTAAGAATTTTATTTGACAAAAATTTGAAATGATATAATGAATTATGAGAAAGTTTGTGCAGCTTATTTGCGCCTTCCTACGTTTAACACCCGTTTTTTTTGGAACTTTAAAGTTTTATAATTTTTCGTTTGTAGTCCAGGGTTTAACGCGAGAAATGTCATAAAAACATAGACTTTGAAAAGACACTTTTGTAACCTAAAAAGTCAATTGTTCAAAAATAAAAGCCGTTATGATTGAGACTGGAAGTCTGGAAATTATTATCCTCACGGGAGATCTCTTCGAATTTATCTCTGGCCCGGAATAAAAACATCCAACTTTAACCTCAAGCGACACCACAACCTAATTACATAATGGGAAATGTTTGTTTGTTTAGTTGGCAAGCCTGCCGCAGAAGCCTTAGCGAGCTTGTGCAAGGCTTCATTGTGTCTGTTTTAACACATGGCTGCAGTTAGGCGTGCGTGGTAAATACGATTATCCTGAATATACAGAGATAAATATTATACGCTTCTAGCAAGGTTAGTATTGTATGTCAGTACCCGCATGGGGGTGCAGACTAATTACACCTATTGAGCGGATTTAGACGTCCCTCGCGGTACCCGAGTCTAACACATACACTTACACTTACAACACTACACTTAGGACTTTAACACTTTACACTCGTACTTACATTTAGGGAGGCGATAATAGCCTCAATGTGCTCTTCGCCTTAAAAAAAAATTAAAATTTATGTCAGTGATGCAGGATACGTTGTAAAGATGAGAAAAAAAAATTTATAAGGTCAATGTTATTGTGTGACTGGAAACAACCGATAGCATGTGTTCAGTTGGGAGGAAGCAAGGAGTCAGAATAGGAAAAGAGAGGAAAGGAATTCGTGATGTCGGGATACCCATTAGAGCATGGGTAAGGATGGAATACGACTTGGATGCAATAAATAGGATTACCGTGCTCTCGCGATGACCACCACTTTTAAGGATAAAAAAGGTGTTTCGTGCAGTTGAGATGCACCGGTACACAAAGGTTTAGGACTGGGGAAACAGCCTTCATGTAGCAAAACAGATGATATTTTTAGGATTTGACGACCGACCATGGTTAGGAAATCAGATGGTCATCTCGAGGAATTCAGTCCTGTGTTAAAGACGGTAGTGCTGTTTGGATTAACTGGGAAACCGCAACAAAATATTTGGGGGTATTCGGTCCGAGGAGGTAAAACCAGTTTAAACAAATAGTGCAACCGCATTGTTGGAATCAAACATGGTATTAGGCGTGACTCGAGTATGCAGTATCACACCATACACTATAATGGTGTGATAATATTTTTGGGGATCATGGAGATCAGCCGCGAAATCACGGTAAATTATTTAGACGCTCTTTCTTGAGGGTATCAGCTCCGAGACAACGCGAAAGGGAAGACAATATTTTTTTTAGATCAACGGGGAAACTAATGTAGATTATTGGAACACTTGTCTTGAGGGTATCCGCTCCGAGAGAACGATTGGGAAAACGGTGTTTTTGAGGTCAACCTGGAGACCAACTTAAATTATTGGAACGCTCGTCTTTAGAGTATCAGCTCCGAGACAACAAATGAGAAGACGATGTTTTGAGGTCAACAGAGAAACCACGGTAAATTATTGGGACGCTTGTCTTGAGGGTATCAGCTCCGAGACAACGAAAGGGGAGACTATGTTTTTTTAGATCAACGGGGAAACTAATGTAAATTATTGGAACGCTTGTATTGAGGGTATCAGCTCCGAGACAACGAAAGGGGAGACTATGTTTTTTTAGATCAACGGGGAAACTAATGTAAATTATTGGGACGCTTGTCTTGAGGGTATCAGCTCCGAGACAACGAAAGGGGAGACTATGTTTTTTTAGATCAACGGGGAAACTAATGTAAATTATTGGAACGCTTGTATTGAGGGTATCAGCTCCGAGACAACGAAAGGGAGACAATGTTTTTTTTAGATCAACGGGGAAACTAATGTAAATTATTGGAACGCTTGTATTGAGGGTATCAGCTCCGAGACAACGAAAGGGGAGACTATGTTTTTTTAGATCAACGGGGAAACTAATGTAAATTATTGGAACGCTTGTATTGAGGGTATCAGCTCCGAGACAACGAAAGGGGAGACTATGTTTTTTTAGATCAACGGGGAAACTAATGTAAATTATTGGGACGCTTGTCTTGAGGGTATCAGCTCCGAGACAACGAAAGGGGAGACTATGTTTTTTTAGATCAACGGGGAAACTAATGTAAATTATTGGAACGCTTGTATTGAGGGTATCAGCTCCGAGACAACGAAAGGGAGACAATGTTTTTTTTAGATCAACGGGGAAACTAATGTAAATTATTGGAACGCTTGTATTGAGGGTATCAGCTCCGAGACAACGAAAGGGGAGACAATGTTTTTTTAGATCAACGGGGAAACTAATGTAAATTATTGGAACGCTTGTATTGAGGGTATCAGCTCCGAGACAACGAAAGGGGAGACTATGTTTTTTTAGATCAACGGGGAAACTAATGTAAATTATTGGAACGCTTGTATTGAGGGTATCAGCTCCGAGACAACGAAAGGGGAGACTATGTTTTTTTAGATCAACGGGGAAACTAATGTAAATTATTGGGACGCTTGTCTTGAGGGTATCAGCTCCGAGACAACGAAAGGGGAGACTATGTTTTTTTAGATCAACGGGGAAACTAATGTAAATTATTGGAACGCTTGTATTGAGGGTATCAGCTCCGAGACAACGAAAGGGGAGACTATGTTTTTTTAGATCAACGGGGAAACTAATGTAAATTATTGGAACGCTTGTATTGAGGGTATCAGCTCCGAGACAACGAAAGGGGAGACTATGTTTTTTTAGATCAACGGGGAAACTAATGTAAATTATTGGGACGCTTGTCTTGAGGGTATCAGCTCCGAGACAACGAAAGGGGAGACTATGTTTTTTTAGATCAACGGGGAAACTAATGTAAATTATTGGAACGCTTGTATTGAGGGTATCAGCTCCGAGACAACGAAAGGGAGACAATGTTTTTTTAGATCAACGGGGAAACTAATGTAAATTATTGGAACGCTTGTATTGAGGGTATCAGCTCCGAGACAACGAAAGGGGAGACTATGTTTTTTTAGATCAACGGGGAAACTAATGTAAATTATTGGAACGCTTGTATTGAGGGTATCAGCTCCGAGACAACGAAAGGGAGACAATGTTTTTTTAGATCAACGGGGAAACTAATGTAGATTATTGGGACACTCGACCTGAGGTGATCAGCATTGAAGCAATGGATGGATGATTATGCTATCAGGATCAGAGGTTAAATCAAGGGTAAGGATTTGAATTATCCCAAAGAAACCATCCCTCAGAAAATGAATGGAGGTGACTGTGGTGTCGAGATTAGCTAGCAGATCACATTTATGGAGTACAACGCTTGCTTGGAGTGACAAAAACTGGATCACCACGCTGTCAAGATCAAATGGCAGACTACAGTTGTAAAGGATGCTTAACCTGAAAGGACAGTGTTCAAACTGCATTTTTGGCTGGCGAAAAGAGCAGAGAAATAAAAAGATGAATATAGAGAAGACGGGAGAGAAAGTTTATTATAATTAGAATAAAAGTATAATAGAAAGTGAGTATAAGAGGAAAGTGACTTTTAGTGCTTCTTTCACAAACAATAAACACCTTGACACTCTCCACAGTTGCCATTCTTCAACCTGCACTGGTTCCTACTTCTTTAAGTGTCCAGAATTTAAAAATGACGCATTTTGTATTTTCTACTAATTTTTCTTCAAAATTTTAATAATATCGATTATTAGTTTAGTCGTCAAGTATTAAACACAAACACACGCGCTCCTAAATCATTTTTAACACCACTCGGATTGAACACGGTTACATAATATATGTATCCGACTTATTTTAACAGTTCAGTACTTAAAACAATGACCATGTATTTTTGTCTCATCCTGTATGTACCGGCGATCAATTTCGTTCAACAATGCCACCTGCAAATTCAAAGCTGTTGCTCACAAAAGGTCAACAGTAGGTGGAAACGCTCAATTAAGGAATTATAGCAACAGGCGAGACTGTCCATGCATAGTGCCAACTGTCAAACGATAAAACGTTTTTGACATGCACGCAGGGGTACCACAGCACGTCATGCAACGATTGAATGTATACAGTCAATGACATATCCAGATGTTGGATTTTAGCGTGATACGTTGTTATCATCACGCCATGCAGCTCTTTCCAGAAAGTGACGGAAGCAAATTTCCAAACTGGAATAATACCACAATATTTTTTGTATCTAACATTTTTTTGAAAATTTGATTTCACTATTATAATCTGCATAAATTAGCATTTACATTTTAAATTATATTGAATATACGTAAATGAACCCTGACCTTCATCAAATTCATTCTTGTATTTTCAATAGAATTTGAAAATTTAAATGCCAATTTAGACCTATTAAGTTTTAATGTTGGTTACGATTGTGTATCAGCTTTTGAAAAACTTAAAGTTGCCATCATTTCGAAACTGTTGAACGAATTTTGCTGTTTAAACGTGATCAAGCTAATACCAAAATCGATTTTTTGTTTGTAAAATTGAAACAAATCATACACAATTCCTGCCAAAGTGCTAAAACATACTCTAAAACACCACACACACACACACACACACACATATATATATATAGGCGCCGCCTCGGTGGTCTAGTTGATTGCGTACTAAGCTTTCACCCTGAGAACCCGGGTTATATTCTCGGCCAAGGCTTGGCATTTTCATACGCTATAAATCTTCCCATCGTCATTAGCCCAAGTGTGCACAATAGTCGGACGTTAAACACAAATATATATATATATATATATAGGCTTCTTTCTTGTAGGTTATTTAATTACACACACACACACACACACACATTATATATATATATATATATATATACATATATATATATATATATATATATATATATATATATATATATATATATATATATATATATATGTGTGTGTGTGTGTGTGTGTGTGTGTGTGTGTGTGTGTGTGTGTGTGTAATTATGCATGCGCGTGCGTGCGTGCGTGCGTGCGTGCGTAGCGCGCGCGTGTGTGTAACTCAAACTCATAGCCTACAGATATTCAATGACGTGATCTTTACGAATTAATATAAAACAACTTACATTTTAACATAATCACCAAAATGAAATTAAAGATTCATTTCATATTCTTAAATTGGTCAAACTTCTTCTTAGTTTCCATAGATTTCTTCTCCTCACACGCGCAAAGTCCCCAGTTCGATCCCTGGTGGAAAACAGTAATTTTTAATTGTAATTAATTTAAAACGAGGAGACTTGCGACGCTCAAAATATATTTTTATGTAAGGTTAAATATGTTCCTCGCATCACGCGTCCTACGAAATCCAACATCACAACCGGCCCTAAAACATGATACATATTAAAAATGATGCCTCAAAAAGAGCTTTATGGGTCAGGATGGTCTTTTATTTCATGGTCCCGGGTCTGGGTCTTACCATAACGGCCACTTCAATAGTTCTTTTTCCAATGAAAATTCGGTATGAAAAATTCTCTAATTGTTAAAATACTTTTGAATAAGAAATCAACAGAAACACAATTATGTGGTGATGAGTCAAGTCTCGTAGGTTGGCACGACTGAATATACAATTCCCTCAGTTGGCAGACGTTTAATAAACAAAAATGCACAAATACTGTAACGCAACTAGACGTAAATAAATCTAGACTTTTGTTATTATTGCAATCACGTAGATAAATAATCAATAATAAAGTTTAAAATAAGAAAAACTTTTTTACGACAAAAGAAGTAACAAAATTGCAAAAACATAGTTGTGTTTCTTACAAAAAATAAGTGAAACGACACACAAATAATATCATAATTAATTGTTAATTCAATTAAAGTTTCATAAACTTCATTCTTTAAGTTGTGTCGTCGAATTCTTGAAGCACAGAACAGGATAAATCGTCGAAATAGAAATGAATAGGATTAAAAAAAAATCATGAACTTAGTAACCACGTGAGGGTTGTCACATTGTGTGAGACAATCATAGGTTGAACTTTCAAACAAGTTTTTTTAGCATTCAAGATTAACTGAACTACTTTTTACATTTGTATAAATAATTCCACACTTGTTTAATATTTTTATCCTGAATATTAAATATTAAATATTAAATATGAATATTAAATACAATTGCATTTAACCTGCATTGATTTGATTTTTCTTTTTATAGTAATAATAATTTTGTTTGTCTGTTTGTAAAACCAGTAACCAACAACCTACTGTGTGTGTCGATAATTTGTACCTGCCTAATCGTCTCGTCGAAGTACTTGAAAATGTTGTCCTTAATAATACTTTGAAGCAATATAAATTTGTATTTGTAATTTGTAAAATAAAAAAAAACAAAATAGAACATTACAAAACAATTAATGTAGCTTAATTAATGGTCTAATACATTTTGTAATATATTCACCTTCCCCTGATTACTTGTCAAATAATATTGTACCGTTATTGGTAAATTTCTGTTGTGCACAATTTGCACCAATTTAAGACCCACATTAGAGATCATGAAGCTGACATCAAGGACTCGTAGATATATAATTATACTACACGTGCGACTATATAAATTAACAATATTTATGTAAAGTTTTATAAAAATAGTTCATAATTTTTTTAAAGAAAACACTTCTTAAAAAGAGGTAAATGAGAGTTTAGCTTTTTCAATAGTGATAAATTGAGGTGACATGTAAGATTGTGGCCGTCACGGTTACGCAGTTTTTTTTAATTACATATACATAAATAAATTGAATACCAGTTACTTAAGATCGAAAGGAGAATCATTAGGACTTGTTTAAATAAAAGTTACCAGAAAGATGGTTTCTGGAGAGTCGCTACCAACGAGACAGTGTATAAACAGGTAGACCCAATTACAAGTGTTATGAAAAAAGGAAGAATTTCCCATCTCTTCCACATCCTTAGGATGTCCAACAGCAGGATTCTGAAACAGCTGGTCATGAGACATATTAATAGGAAGACTCAAGGACACTACGTCTCGCAGACTCTGAAAGATCTGCAACAGATCGGTTTGCGGATCGAGGATGCACCGGACAGAACGAGAATCACAAGCATTCTGAAAAACATCAGGTTTGACGTAGGAAAGCCGGAACGACGAGGGACGTTAGAGATGTCAGACGAGGTCAGGAGGCGGAGATCGGATAGGATGAAGGAGTATTGGAGGAAGAAGAAGTTGGAATCCTCACAGTGCACTAACACGGATAAGAAGAAGAGACCTAAATATTGACTCAAAGTGGTCCCATGTGGCCTAAAATTAAAAAAAAATAAATAAATTGAATAATAAACATTTTAATTATTATTGATGTCATTATATTACATATCCAGCTACGACACGTTAATTTAAAACGTTTACAGTTGATTATATCTTACACGTAGTTTGTATAATATGGTTCTTTAATATTAAACTACGTATATAAATAAGGTAATTAATTATTTAAATTAACAACGAACGACATTGAAATACATGCCCAGCCCACTTTTAAAAATCATTAGAGCATTAACAATTGGAATGTGATTACATTTATAAAGTTTTCATTTCTGTCGGCCACGATTGTCAAATATTTTTCGAAACATTACGCGACTTTAGCAAACCTACAAGGCAAATTTCTGGGAAAAGTAGTTTCGTTTAGTCTTAAATAATTTTAAAATGCAAACAGACGAACATTCAAGTAAACATCGTGGTCGGAACGCTTGACGGACAAACATTCCAACCAGTTTATGATCATTTGTTTTATATAAAACAATTCAAGATGTTTCGAGGATATGGTGAACTCTCGTTCTATCTAACCTAACTTAAAATCTTACCTTTCCACTAGAGTCTAGATCCTAGACCTTCAATTATTTAAAAAACAAACAGGGCAGATGCCTCTCTCTCTCATAATGATTCGTGGTTACCTGACCACATGTAATACTTAGATTTTTGGTTTTACCACTCAAAGACGATTGAGTATTTTTTCTTAGATTTTAAGTACTTTAACATATAGAGGACTGCTTAAGTGGCAAGCGACCGTTACGTCCGGGTCAGATTGTCTGGTACACAGGCGAATCACTGCATGATAAACTGTCTGGATGTGGAGGATACTGTGAAACCACTGGGACAGCATTCAATGCTAGCCTAGATAGGTATTGCACGGTATTCCAAGCTGAGATCTGTGCAATCTCGGTATGTGTTCATCGAGTATTACAGAAAGGACTTACAGGTAAGGATATTCTAATTACAGACAGCCAGGCGGCATTACAGGCTCTCAGATTTGTAGAAATCACATCCAAGTTGGTATGGAATTCCCTCCGTTCCCTCTGCGTCCTGTCAATGCTAACATGGTTCAATATGGATGGGTACCTGGGCATTGCGGGAAATGAGAGAGCAGACATGATGGTCAAGAAAGGAGCTACTACTGATCGACTAGTGATACCAGAGCCCGCGTGAGGTATTAGTCGCACAACTGCGAGAGAAACAGTAACTAAATGGTCTAGGGATGAGCACATCAAACACTGGAGACAATTCCCTGACCAAAGATTGGGGAAACGCCTTCTGTCGGGACCAGACCCTGTATTGATAAGGACACTTGTTCAGTTCAACAAGAGGTCATTGAAGCAAATCACCGGACGTAGCTACATCCGGAGTCATCTATATAAGGTTTGTGCAGGCGGGGTGTTGAAACCGCAGCAGATGTACTCCTTGATTGCGAGGTCCTGGAGGCCAAAAGAAGGAGACTCTTTGGATCTCAGCAACTAGATCAGGAGTTCAACCAGGACACCAGGAGTCGGTTTAAGGTGAAGTGATAAGGGTATATAAAAAACTCTTAGGCTGACGTGACTGGGGCCATAGAGCTGCTGATAATCTCCAAAAAGGAAAAAGTACTTTAACGTATGAATAAGCGTCCAAGTTAATATTCTAGTTGCATGATTAGGTTTTACATTAGGCACGCGAACGTCGTGTATTGCATTATGTTCGAATAAACAGTATAGGCCCTACTAAAATAATCATACACTTTTAAAAACAGAATTACTATTTACGTTTTTCTGTTTAAACGCCAGAGAGAGTTGTATCGATATTTTAAAATCATTTCAATAGGGAGGGTATTAAATACAACGTAACACATCCAAAACAAACATTTGGCAAGGGATACACTCGAAAGTTTGTGGTGAGAGTGCTTGAACAAGGGTTGAAAACCACTACATTAGGCCTATATATGCCAACAGAGTGTGAATATATTATAGACCCATATACTCACTGCCTTAAAGTAAAGGACCCTTATATATTTTTCGGATATTTATTTGTTGTAACACCCATAAAGTAGATTTTAAAAGCTGGCAGTGTTTATTGGAACATTTTAGAGCTTTTACAAAATTGTTTTATTTTATAATCTTTATTTCCCTGCTGTCAGGAAAGTGACAGATATTTAATTTGAAAATAGGTTAATAGATAATGCCTAAAGTTCTGTTTTCTTTTCTGGACATGTTTTTTTCAGAATTAGGAATGTAAAATAAATGGTGCCAACATAATAATATAAACAAGCTTACCCACCTTCAATAAATAATTAAACCTCAATAACCTCAAAAATATTAACCTCTTAATTTTATAATAACTTAATAATAAACTTAAATAATAATAATAATAATAATAATAATAATAATAATAATAATAATAATAATAATAATAATAATAATAATAATAATAATAATAATAATAATAATAATAATAATAATAATAATAATAATAATAATAATAATAATAATAATAAAAAAAATAATAATCATAATAACATTATAAAAGGTTTTAAAAACGCATCTGTGTTTTAAGGTGAAAAAAGCGAATTTTCAAAAAAGTAATCCTTATATTAACCTTTTTTTTGAATTTCTGATTCATTCACCTTCATTTAACAGCATTAAAATCTGCCTATGTCAGCATTTTAAAATATCAAATTGCTTTGAAAATGCGAAAATGAACCCTGACCGCCGCAAAATTGAATTACTTAATTAGAAAGTATTTTGAAAATTCAAAATTGTAATTTACGCATTTTTTTAACGTTAAATTACAAGAGTGAAATCAAAAAATATGTAAAACAAAAAAACTATAAAATTTAAAATGTTTGCCATTTTGAAATTGTTAAACGAATTGAATACGTATATATGTGTATAAAATCTTTAACGACTCCTTAAAACGTGATGTAAAGGTAATTACTGGCGTTCATCTGAAGGTCATATCATTGAAAGATTGAGTTTTCCCATGATGGCGCTCCAATAGCTAATTTTGTAAAAAAATCTGATAAAAATGTAATATGTTTATTAGATTTAGTTTAAAATCTTTGTTATATATATATATATATATATATATATATATATATATATATATATATATGTATATATATTCATAACTCAAGTCAGGGTTACGAATTTCAATGAAAAGAAATTTACTGGACGAGAATAAACCCGATGCGGTCAGGGTTTATTTGCGCTTATTTTAGGGCCCGAGGGTTAGGCCAATTTACTCTCGTATCTGTCTCTCTGTATTTCGGTAAAGCACCCCTTACTCTTAAACCTTGTGACTTATTAATACAAACTTTGCCATACTTAGTCTTTTTTGTGCGCTGTGTGCTCTGAGAATGAGTCTTTACATAGTATCTCATGCTATACATTTCTTCTGGTAATTAAGACGTGTCAGGACTTAAGAGCGGACTTACGCGCTTCCACGCGGTACAGAGTGTTAACTTGTCACCGCTAACCTGTCAAGGCAGGATTAGATTTATCTAATCTAATCTGTTAAAAGGCAATAGCATCAATACGGTTGAAGCGAAGATGCACCCCTATCCCAAGCTAAGGTGGAACAGCATACGCCGAGGTCTGCATTTCTAAGGGGGAGCTTAGATTTAGTTTGCGAACTCTGGATACCAGGCGAACTCCAGTTTTAATTAGCCTTACCTGAGCATGCTGGGCTCTGCATGGGTTGACTTCTTTTTTCCTTAGCTAATCGTGGGACCATTAATGGACACTAAGCAAGATAAAATTAACCAAAACATACGTTGGGGGACTTTCAGAAGTGTGCCTGGGGTGTGAGAGTTTGTATAAAGAGAATACTGAGGTTAATTCAATCCTGTTCAATCCACCAATCTTGCACTGGAGCCGACTGTGGGGCTGCCAGGCAGTCCTACCGTGTCTGTTTCCTATGGCAGTTCTTGGGGGATCTGCAAGGATGGACCGGGCAAATAACAGTTTGGGAACGGAGGAAACTGGGGTGCAATCATTCCTGTGGACTCCGTTAGAAGGGATGTTCAGGTGGCTGTGGGGATGCCAATCGGACCCATTCAACCTGCCATTGAAACAGTGAGAGGTAAAGTTGAACCTTACTCTGACTAGGACGACTGTCAAACGTTCGTCAAGCGGAGAGAAAAGTATCATCTGGAACCAGCAGACCCAAAGGTGAACAGTCAGTGGGGGTGAGACAGGTAGGATCGGTATTTCAGGACAACCGAGGTGGTTCCTCGCACCCAAAGCGGCTGAGATCTTACGGGAATAATCCTGAGTCTGAGACGAGGAAGAAACCTCGGACTGGTTCTGGACTGGCAGAAAACAGTACTTTACTCTTTAATTAGAAGTTAGAAGTGTTAGTGTTTTGTTGTTCAAAAGTGGAGTTCATAAAAACCAAATGGCACTTAAACTAGACAGGGTTTATTTTCAAACTGTAAATGTATGTCTCCTCTATGCTGCACTGACGTTGATCTTAATTTCAAATAATAATTTTAACAATATTTGGCATTGCTATAGAACTAAAAGGAATTAAAAATACTGTTCGTTTTGTTGGAGGTCTTTACGTTCAAGTCTTAGGGAAGAGGTTGCGGTTACTCTTCGTAGCCGCCTCGGTGGCCTAGTGGGTAGCGTACTAGGCTTTCATCCGGACCCCGATTCCCGGCGAGGGCTTGGCATTTTCATACGCTATAAATCATCCCATCGCCTGCATTAGCCTAAGTGTGCACAATAGTCAGACGTTAAACACACAAAAAAAACTCATCTTCGTATTGGTAACTTTGTTTTGACACATGGATGATGGGACGCAGGGACAAACTTGTTTGTGAGCCTTGAGAATCACACATCCCAATCGAACATATTTTGCAAGATTGTAATGGCTTAAGGAACCTGCGCCGGTTGTGTTAATTAGGCAGTACTTAAAGGAAACTTTAAAAGATGATGCTTAGGCTATTGATGGCGTAATAAATTTTTTGCGTCTCTTGAATGTATTTTATAAAATTTAATTATTATTATTATATTATTGTTCCAAGGACTATTTACATCCCTGTAGTAGTTCATTATATTTTTTCAAAATACCTCAGTCTTTTTTACTTTTATGATAATTTATTAACTATTATAAATTCTTTAAACTTGAGCTGTTTGAAATTTTGTTTTAAACTTTCGAAAATTCTCTTGCTTTGAATTGGGTAATTTTATAATTGAAAAACTCTTTCCGATCCTGTTTTGGGCGATGATAATCTTTCAGGTTTTCTCCCACAAAATTATAAAAACATATAATAGAAATCATTTGATGTCTTTCACCCTTACACAACCATTGTCTTCAATCTTGCGAAAACCCCTTCCTCACTTCCATCCATCATATTAACGCTGTATGCCTTATTTTCAAACCCGACTCTGTAAACACGTGTATTTCTTACCAACCCTTATGACTTCATGTTTGCTAGATATGTTATTTAAAGTCGATATTTATAAGTTGAAATTCGTCTCGAGTTGTGCACCAACAATGATAGGCTGCACGTAATTTTAAATTATTCTTAAATAGTTTGAAAATACTTATATTATTAAAAGTTGAACATAATGGTAAAAAATCCATACACATTACTTGTTTTTAATAATTTGTAAGAATTCTTGATTGTATAAACAAAAGTGTAAAACATACAATATAATAAAAAGTGTTAAACATTTTTCAAAAATATTATGAAAATCAATTTTCGGGTTATTTTGTAAACAAATATCAAATTATTATTTCTTATCGATTAATTTTCACAGTTCGGGCACATTTAAAACCATAGCATCGAAGGTTATTTTAAATTTGTCGCTTAGTATCAATAGTAGACAATCAAAGGGGGAGGGATTATATTCATCCCGGTAGAAGACCAAATTTTTCTTCTAAACTTATGGCTACGCACACGATATCAAAAGTGGAACCTCATTAAAAAACACATTTTGGTTTTTAACTTTTAGTCGATTTTTACTATTCTCAACAATATAGCTTAGTTAGGTCAGCCGCACAACGTATAAGACGAGTAATTTTGCTTTTGAACAACACTTTTCACTAAAAATAATTTGTTTCCGACTGTCTCGAGTTAACCCGAAACAATTTCAAGTTCTAACCATTTCTACTTTAAGAAGTGAGGGGAAAAACGAGAAAGAAACAAGTTTGTAAAATTTAGTCTTTAAATTTGTATATGCCAATTTGTGACACAGATAGGCCAATCCGGTTTCAATCAACACAAAATAATAATCACTGTCTCGCTGACGTCATAGAACCGAATTTCTAAAAGTATTTTTCTTTATTTTACAATTCATTGAAATCCTGATTTCACTAACATAACCACCATTAAAATTGGTAGATATTAACATTTTAAAGTTTCAAATCACAATGAATATACGAAAATGAATCCTGACCGCCGTCAACATTTTTTAAAATTTCAACGGCTTTGAAGGTCAACGGATTTAAAGCCTCGGGTCTGGGTCTTCCCATGATGACCGCTTTAATAGTTTGTAGTTCCAATGGAAATTTGCTGAAACGGAAGCTTGTCATGTTTTTTAAATTAACTACTAGGGAATTTGAAGTGTGTGTGTGTGTGTGTGTGTGTGTGTGTGTGTGTGTTTTAGCACGATCACGTTCGCAATTTTAATTGTATTATATTCAAATTTGTTACAAAAAGTGATGTCGGTAATAGCTTGAACAAGTTTGTTTAATGAGTTAAATTCGTTTAACATTTTCAAATCTTTAAAGACTCATACATTTTTTGCCTTAAATATTTTTGCACTAACATAATCAACGTTGAAAACTGTATTAATTAGTATTTTTGAAATTTTCAAAATGCGTTAATTTCATTTTGAAAATCTAACTGCAGTCAGGTTCCATTTTCGTGTTTTCAATGTGATTTAAAAGTTAAAATCTTCTAGTATACGAAAATTTGAACGCTGATAATGATGGTAAAATTATAGTTTCAAAAAAAAAGGTTAAGGTAAGGAAAACACATTTTGGAAATTGGCTTCCATCACGCCGAGCTGTGTGCCGCGATTATCAATGTTAAATTAGTCATATAAAACCTCGCCAATTGAAGTACTAGACCGCATAAGATTAAGTGGAACGAAACAACGCTGTAATAAAGTGTTTGCAGAAATCAACAGAATAACAAACATAGAGTCCACAATAAGGATTTGTACTCTAATAATGGATATCTAATGCAGTTCTCCAGGAGTTCTGACAATCACACAATATTAATATTGGTGATTAACGGTGATTAATCCTATTGCAAAAATGCTATATATGGACTAATATTTAATAAATTTAACAGATAAGAATTGCGAGGGAATTTATGAATGTCTATAAAAAATAAATAAATAAATACACACAATGTTTTTAAAATGTTTTTATTTAGTCAACTAAAAGGTAGAAAATGAATTTTTCCTCAGTTTTACCTCCACGTATAAAACATTTTTGTTATTGAACCAAAAATAATGTATCTTTTGTTCTTCTTCTTCTTCTTCTTATTTTTATTATTATTATATTATTTTAAAAAAATATGTTTTCTTTTTCTATTTTTTATAATTACGATAATTTGTTCGAAAACACGACAAATAGGCATAGCTAGTTTTTTAACAACATAACCTGAAACATTATACAGCCTATCATCTATTCAACGAAATCAGCTGATCTTTACGAATTAATATAAAACAACTGATCTTTTAATATAACTACCAAAATTAAATTGACAATTCATTTCATATACTGAAATCGGTCAAACGTCTTCGAAGTTTCCCTGGTGTAGTGGTTATCTCGCGCAATGTCCCCGGTTCCATCTACTAAACGGCAACGGTAATTTTTAATTATAATTAATTTAATATGAGACTTGCGACGCGCAAAATATACTGTTATATATCCATATAAACGTGTTCCTCGCATCACGCGTCCCGCAAAATTCAACATCAAAACCAGCCCTAAAACAAAATACATGTGGATACCTTGGAACGCTAAAAACATATATACTACAATCTCAAATCCATTACCTAAATTAATTCCTTCAGCTTTCCAAGATGGTATTTGTAGTTATGTAGGCCTACAGCTCAAGTGAGGAACAAAATGTATTTTCTATTTTTCAGTTTCTTTAAAAGAAAACTGACAACCGAAATTATTTTAAATTTATCACTTAGTAATGACAGTAGATAAACAAAGCGGAGAGGTTACGTTCACTCCAGTGTAAGACCAACTTTATTCCAATAACGTATTGGAAAAAGTGAGTTTATTGCGTGGTCTTACAAAACTTCACAATTTTTTTAAAATATTCTATGAATAAATATTTATCGTCAGTCCGCTACGTCTCTCCATTACACACCTTGGGTCGTGGGTTCGAGACGCATTTACTGCCGTAAGCTTTACTTTTGCGTTAACGCCGATGATTCTTCAGCATTTAACTGACTTAAAGAATTATGAACAATAATCAAATATATATATATATATTTGTATTGAAATTGTACAGGAAATTTGTATTGAAGGCACAGGGACGATCTTGCAGAAGTTAACCATACGAATTGGTTGGACAAGAAGCGTATAACATTGAAAGTGATCAAGATAACTTCAACTGGAGCAATCAACTTTAATTCAACAACAGGAACAAATGTGACAAGACTCCAAGTATTAGACAAGAGGACGACCCTTGTTAGAGGTAAGATGAATATCATAACAGTACGAAACAACAGCATAACAAATTCAGAAATTCATGTAGATGTTAGTTCAATAAATATAAATAAAAGTTATAGAAAATATATACGGCCTATTTGTAAATAGAATTCACTCCAAAGAGTGTATCTAGGGCGAAGGTGTAGATTTTTTTAAAAATACCATAGACTATGTTCAGTATAACAATCTGCCTTCCCTAACTTCGTCAATTCTTCTTTCGTTGACCGTTTCGGAGAACCTCCATCTTCAAAAACTATTTCTATACTCTATAAGTATTTCTATATTCTGTAAGTATAGAAATAGTTTTTGAAGATGGAGGTTCTCCGAAACGGTCAACGAAAGAAGAATTGACGAAGCTAGGGAAGGCAGATTATTATACTGAACATAGTGACAATAATCCTAGCAGAAAAGAAAAAGGACATAATAAAAGAATACCTTAGACTGTAAAATCAGGCGAACTGCGTTACAAAGGAAATATTAAACAAATTAATATTATGCAAGCATTAATTAATTCTGTTTATCGGTGCCATTGACTATACACGTACTAGATTGATAACACTTACGAGAGATATGAGAGTTTGCTGTAGTGGCATATTGCGGCAAAGTGTTCTCAACTCCTGTTAAATTGATAATAGCACTATTTTTCAAATGTCTCCACCCTTTGTCCTTGCAGCTTACAGCGTTCGAAGCGGTAGATAGTCCAATTACATTCATTGACTGGCTCTGATATCGAACACGCTTCTTGTAATGGTGTCTATACGTCGTTATTTTATATTCAGTGTCGGCGCTTATCGCTGGAGAACTACTTCTTTGATATCTTGCAATATTAGTATATTTTTCCTATTTCTTAAAACATGTTTTATTTTTTAATTCAACAATTTTTGTTAACTAATACATTTTTTTAAAGCGCATTCTCTAAAATTAGGTATTTGATTCGATCATATAATCATATTCATTATTCACCAGTTTTGAAGGAAATAGTGCTAAAAATAAACCCCGATGGTTTTATCAATTATAAATACCGAATTGTTTGTATTTTAATTTTTGTTCTTTAGCTTCAATTACGACTTTCAAAAATAGACCAATTTTCTAGTCTTCTGACGATAGTTTCCGAACTGATGTGTTTTGAGCAAACCAAAATCTAAGTTTTGTTCATATAATTGAGTAATACATTGATTTTTGAATCAAACGTGTTGAAAACGATACAACCAATTTAAAAACGTTTATAATATTTTACGAAAAAGTCGCTAAAACAGAATTTTTTAAAATGCTTCCTATATAGCTGATGCTACAGTTACGAATTTTAAAATACCACGTAAACAAAGATTTTAATAATGCTTATATTTTGTATTTTACTATGAAAATAAATAATGTTCGCCAATTGGTTCATTTTCGTAGATTAAAAAAAAAATATCTTAAATCCCGATTTATGCAGATTTTAACGCTGTTTAACAATATGTAATAAGATTTTCAATAAATTATCAATTAAAAAAGTTATGACTTTTACAGATTATGAATGATATATATATATATATATATTATATCATTATATATTATATTATTATATATATATTATATATATATAATAATATATTATATATTATATTATATATATTATAATATATTATATAATATATATATTATATTATTATATTATATATATATATATATATTATATCAATATATATATCATTATATATTATTATATGATATATATATATTTTTTTTTAACGTCCGACTATCGTGCACACTTAAGCTAATGCAGACGATGGCATGATTTATAGCGTGTGAAAATGTCAAGCCCTGGCCGGGAATCGAACCCGGGTCCTCGGGGTGAAAGCCTAGTACGCTATCAACTAGGCCACCGAGACGGTCTCTCTCTCTCTCTCTCTCTCTCTCTCTCTCTCTCTCTCTCTCTATATATATATATATATATATATATATATATATATATATATATATATATAGAGAGAGAGAGAGAGAGAGAGAGAGAGAGAGCTATATATAGAGAGCTATTGCGAAAATCAATTTTTGTGCCAAATTTAAATGAAATCTGACAAAATATCGAACGCGAGAGAAAGAAAGAGAGAGGGGGGAAGAATATAACCTTGTATAGTCCCAGAAAATATGCCTGAGGTTTTTATCACATCATGCAATTCTAACAGCCCATAGACGTGTGTATGTAGCACGTGTTAAATAGCCTAATATTTATTGAGTATTTATCTTTTGTACACTCGCTGAACAAAATTCATTGCCAGTGCTGCCAAACTTGCCATCACGGAAGAATTCAATAACAGCCATTGTTGTTGGAGTTAATTACTTTGGCGTTTCAGTTTATCTGGATTGGCACTGGCACCGCACTGTATACATATTATAAAAGTGTTGCTCGGGGTTGCCAAATATACCGATATCAACAAGTAGGCCAATGAATGGCGAGTGGCTGCGGGCCAAATTTGAATTTACACGTCTGTAACAGCCGTTTTAACACCAGTTTGTTGTTATTGTTCTGTAATCCTATTATTGGCTAACAAACTTGTCCAAGGTATTATCAAAATCGATTTTTGAATCAAATCGGCCTAAATTTGCGAACGAGAGCCTGATAAAACACACACACACACACACACACACACACACACACACACACACACACACACACACACACACACAATTGATCGATTGCACAAATACACAATCGATATATAATATTACGTAACAGTATAAACTAGCTTCCTCTGTCTGTATGTTACATGGTTCAAATTTTGTAATCGATTTTTAACCCACTTTCCGTCATCCAATCGACTTGAAATGTTGCACACTTGCTTGTTTCTAATTATTGATACCAATGCATTAAATAATTAGGCATATTAAATTTTGCTTCATTGTGCTTTAATTAATTAAACTGCATAAGGCAAAATAGTTTTAGCGTTGCTCAATAGATTACCAAGCAACAGCAGAAATGGAAAGAATGAGAAGGCTTAGATAGGATTGTACGTTAAAAAACCAAAAAAAAACTTGATATAGTGCTCTCGAATCGCACTCTAAAACGTAAGGTCCACACATATACCAATGGTCTACCTTTTTGCGTATATAAGTATTCAATTACTTGTGTTTATGACAAGGTACAAAATCTAGAGTTTACCCATATACAAAAAATTTCGAAAAGTCGATTACAAGATTCATTACTAAAAAGTAGAAAATAAAATTAAAAAAGATTTTTAAAAAACATGCTTTTTCAATTCAAGTATAAAATGGACTAAAAAATAAAAAAGCCTTGGTGTCAGTCAATGCTCACAAGGATCTTCTTTAATAATTTCTAATTAATCTAACCTGCAACCACGCTTTATTCTCCGACTGATGAACAATTAATTTTTTTATAGCATTTTACACTTGAATTAAAACAGCGTATTTTTAAAAAATCTTTTATTTTATTTTATTACCTACAACCTAATCTAAAATTCAACATGATTCTGTATATTTGTACTTCGTAAAGCCTACAGTTATATTCTCACCTTGTTGAAATTTAGCACAATCGACTTTCAAAATAAGAGGAAAATTACTGATTTTCCTGATTACTGACTACGATTACGAGATTACCGATTGATGATTACCATTTCAACTTTAATCGCGGCACGCAGCTGTCTCGTTGCACGTAATAGAAGCGAATTTCCAAACGTATTTTTTTTTTATTACACTATTTTAAATTCTAATTTAATCGCATTAGCCAGCGTCAAAGTCTGCATATATTGTATTCTAAACTTTCAAACTACATTGGAAATACGAAAATGGACCCTGAACGCCGTTACAAATTCGTAATTTCAAAAAGATTTTCAAAGACAAAAAACCAATTTATGCAGTTTTAACGCCGATTACCATGGTGAAATTGGATTTTCGAAAACATTTCAAGTTAGAAAGAGTTAAGAATTATGAAAGATTTGAAATGACCGCCATATTGAAACTGTTGAAGAATTTTTACGGTTGACGAACTTGGCGAACTGGTCTGTTTACACACACACACACACACACACACACACACACACACGCACACGCACACGCACACGCACAACACGCACACACACGCACACGCACACACGCACACGCACGCGCACACGCACACGCACACACACACACACACACACACACACACACACACACACACACACACACACACACACACACACACACACACACAGTATATACATTCTAATGGCTCCTCAAAATTGATGTATAGGTCAGAAACGGCTCTAATTTCAAGGCCCCAAGTTTGGTTCTTATCATGATGACTGATCCAATGAAAATTCGCTAATTAAAGGTAGTAAAAAGAAGACTTAAACTGACTTTTGGATGACCGTATTTGAGTACTGTTCCAGACTGCCTGAGTGTGTATCTACAAGACTTTTTGAGCAATGTGTGGAAACAATCGGTCCTTTGACCGCACTGCGGGTGTCGGAGCGTAGCGAGTTAGCGGTTTTAATTAATCTTAATACTGCCTTCATTGATTAAGAGTAATAGACTTCACCACTTAGTGCTAACTGCGGGGGGCTGCTGCCCTTTAACCGTGAATTTATCGATTGCCGGCTGCATACCCGACGGCATTTCACTTTACCCACACATCCGCCATCTTGAAACGTTAACACGAATTAAAGTGATAACGAAGACATGCTACAAAAAAATTCGTTTCGCGAGAGTTTATGTAAATTTTGCACGTAAACGGCACCAATCTGCCTCGCTGACGTGATGTAAGCAAATTTATAAACTAAAAATTTTCCATTATCACTTTTCTTGAGAAAACCTTTTCACCAACATAATCAGCGATAAAATCAGCATACATTAACATTAACAATTTTTAACTACAACTTCAAATTTAAAAAATGTTCTTTGAAGACCGTCAGGTACATTTTCATATTTTAAAAGGACTATCAAAATGTTAAACAGTAATTTAGACAGGGGGGCCACGAAATGCGGAGCTTAGATGCACTGAGTTCAACTACACTTTCAAAACCGAACTTATTGTTTTTAATGAGGCTACTGACAAGGCCGGGGCTCATTTTAAAACAATAAGTCGGCTTTGAATGCGTAGTCCGCTCCACTCAGTGCAACTGCGATAAGCATTTTTGTCGATTATAAGATTGTACACAAAAGTGCTTAGAGAAAAGTTGAATTTAGATTTTAACATGCATCATATTTTATGGCTGGTTTTGTATTGCGGGGCGCGTGATGCGAGGAACATGTTTATAGGTAGCAGTCTTGTGCGTTGCAAGTCTCATTAATTAAATTAATTATAATTAAAAACTTCTGTGTTACCGCCGGGATAGAACGGACACCTTGCGCGTGTGAGGCACACGCGATAACCACTACACTACTGAAACTACGAAGAAATCTAACAGATTTTAATATATGAAATGAATCGTTAATTTAATTTTGGTAGTTATATTAAAAGATCAGTTGTTTTATATTGATTCGTAAAGATCAACTGATTTCGTTAAACAGTTGATAGGCTACAATAAGTTTAAGGTTATGTGTTAAAAACTAGCTATGTTAATTTGTCGTGTTTTCGAAAAAAAATTACCGGTAATTGAAATAAAAAAGGAAAAGAAAACAGGACACAAGATTTTTATTTTTAGTTTAAGAACAGAATTTTTACTTTAAAAAAATGGCGATGATAACCTAAACGGTTTTTCGCCGCAAAAAAAAATTACTTTAAAAAAAAGTTGCCCTTTTGAAACTGTTGGACGGACCATTTGGTAAAAAACTTGTACAAACTGTTACCGAAATCAATTTTCGTGAAAAAAATTGCAAGCGTTGTACAATACATATATTTATAAGATTTGAAAAGACTCCTCTTTCCTGGAATGTTACCATGATGGCACTGCAATAGCTTTTCTTCTTAATGCAAGTTTGCCAATAATTAAGCTATACAAATCAAATGGCATGATGAAATTTATAATGTTCTTTTTTTTAAGAAGTACTGTTTGTGTGGGAAAATAACATCTCGTAATAATTGTCAAAAAGTTTGTAAAAATATCAAACAATTTTCTTGCGATAAATTATTTCTTAAAAACTTCACGTCGGAAGCAAAATATCAAATGATTTCGAGAATTTGGCTTAATGTTTCAAAATCGGGCCATCTGATTTTTATGATCTATGGATTAAACATTGTATATATTGTTAGCATTTAGAAAACAATATATATATATATATATATATATATATATATATATATATATATATATATATATATATAGAGAGAGAGAGAGAGAGAGAGAGAGAGGCTTCGGTTCTATGGACACATCAGTAGACTCCCAACAACGAGACTTGCCAACAGAATCCTCGTATACAACGTGTCAAATCAACAACGTCGTGGATCGCACAAGTCAGAATAGACCTACATGACGCAGGAATAGACTCAACAGATGTTGAAGACAGGCGCGCATACAAGAGAAAGATGCTCGGTTGGAAGGTCCCAGAGAATGAAATCCCAAAGAGAGCAGGGGTAAAATGGACGGAGGAGCGGAAGAGGATCCATGGGGACAGGATGAGGGAGGTGTGGAGGATTAGAAGGAACAAGACATGAGTCGGAGTGCTTTGCGTGATCCAACAGGGTCTATGCGCAAATAATAATTATATATATATATATATATATATATATATATGTGTGTGTGTGTGTGTGTGTGTGTATGTATGTTGTAATTTAAATATAAAACTACATAAAAATTAATACTGTTTATATAATTAAATAAAATATTACAAGATAAGGCATGTTCTATAATGTCACATTCATATTCAGTCAGATTTGCATTTTTTCCCAGTATTTCTTGATTCAATGATAAAATGTGATCACATTTTATCACCGCTCGTCTTGTTTTTAAAAATTTTTTTACCGAAACATTTTTCATAAGATTTGTAGGTTTTTAGATATTCAACTTTGAAAAGTTTAAACTGTCGCCACGGATATAGCAAAATTAAGTGCTGCACATTTGTGTAAACCAGTGTGATAAACATTCGTGCAGAATTTCATTAACGTTGTGAGATTAATGAATTTGTTAAACCGTTTATGAGATATTTAACATAATACTGTGGCGTGTTAAGACTGGCCTTTTGTAACATTTATTTAGTTATAAAAAGAATAATAATTTTTATCTAGTTTCAGATTTAAATTATAACCTCCTGTTTATAACCCCACACATATGAATTTCTCGAAAAATCATAGATAACCACTTTCAGCCAGAATTATTCTATATCAATGATTTATCTGTAATTTCATGAATTTATCTTAACTCGTTAATGAAATAATATTATTTTTTTAAATACACAGACTAAAACTTTTAAACTAAGCAAGATAATACTTTGTATCGCCTTGTATTATTTGTTATATTTTGCAGATCAAAACTATTAAAAACGTTTGTATAATCATGAGATCAAAAGCATTTAATTTTTCTACTAGCCGCCATTTTGTTTTTTTTAACAAAATATTTTCTATCTCTAGAACGGTTCGGTCAATAAAATTTAAAATTACTATGCTTCTTTACCTGATAGAATCTTAATTTGAAGAAAATAACCGATCGCCTACATTGTTCCGTTTTAAAATTGCAGTTGTTTAAATATTTTAAATCAAAATAAATTAATAATGATCATTTTATACCATTTTCTTAGCCCTTATAATTTTCTGTAGAATAGTGTAATTTCCAAAACTATAGTGCAAATAGATACGAAAATTTATTCATCAAGGCACGACATACCTGTGCAATACCATATGTTTAATGCACTACTTGAATCAAAACATAAAAGAAACATAACCTCGAACACCTCCTATAATAATGAAACTAGGCAACAGCTGTTAAATAACATTCAGATAAATATATTGTTGGAGCTAAAATGGAAACCAACTCTATAATTAAACGACTGTTAAAAAATAATTCTAAATTTACTTTAAAACAAATTGCTATCTTTTATATTAAAAGAAACTTTTAATTTTGTGTTTTCAGACTTCATATGCAAGAGGTCAAGGGGTCAGCAATTAAAAACGTCTCGCTCGGAGAGGGTGACTTAACAGGATAACTTTCCTGAACCCCGTTTGTAAAAAAACAGTGCGCTTTTAAATTACTTGTTCGTTCTAATTAAAGATAACATAACTTGTTTTTGCAAAGGATTGTGGTACATCCCTTGAGAATCTGTTCTAGCACACTAGCGTCTAAACGTTAGGCATTATGAAACTGGTTACTTTTCTTTCATTGTGTTCATATAAACGTTGTGGAACAGTATAGGGTTATAAATGTTAAGTATTCATTTATGTTTGGCAGGAGTGAGGGGTCAAAACGTTATTCTTTTACAAAATAATTTAATTCAGGACTGCTCACTGAAGTCGAACTTTTTTGAAGAATAGTGACTAAGTGTTTTGTTTCGATTAAAGGCTTCTTTTCAGGTATATTTTATAACAATTGTGAATCCGATTTTGAAAGTATTAGTTAGTAAGCAATACTAAAACTAATCACTGTAAAATTTGTTGAAAATGGTCTCTGTAGCGGCACGGATTCAGGAAAATTATTAGGATTGGAGAGAAAAAATATTAAGGGGTAAAACCTAAAGGGAAAATATTAGTGTTTTGTTTATCCAGTGTGGAGTACCATTGATACCGAATTTATGACTATAGCCTGCACATAAGGAGTCTACATAGAACCACCATACCTACCCAAATGTTCAATTTTTATGTTTTTTTGTTTTGTTTTTGTCATGTTAAGGCTTTTTTTTTGTTTAACGTCCGACTATTGTGCACACTTGGGCTAATGCAGACGATGGGATGATTTATAGCGTATGAAAATGCCAAACCCTGGCCGGGAATCGAACTCGGGTCCTCGGGGTGAAAGCCCAGTACGCTATCAACTAGGCCACCGAGGCGGCTTCTTCATTTTAAGGCGAAACAAACATTGGGGCTATTATCGCCTCCCCAAAAGTAAGTGTGAGTATAAAGTGTTAAAGTCGTAAGTGTAGTGTTGTAAGTGTAAGTGTGTGTTAGACTCGGTTACCATAAGGAACATCTAAATCCTCTCAATAGGTGCAGCTAGTCTGCACCCCCTGCGGGGTTCAAGTTTTATGTCCCTGTTTCTAATTTCGATATGTTAGTTCAAAAAATTTGGAATAATTGAAGCGGTCTACGTAAAACAGGCCCATTTCACTCAAAATATTTGATTTTATCCGCCATATTTGTCTGTAAAATTTGGTATAAATTTCATTGTTGTATTTTGAAAATGAAGTTGGTAGTTTTGTTAAGTTTCGGTTAATGTGACCGCATTTTTAGTTTGATAAAAAATAAAAATAATAATACAGCTAAAGTACAAGGAACCATACCTCACCTCAATGGTAACATTTTGAAAACGCCTAAAACTTTCGAGGTGGTTTAAAACCTTCTTTAAAGAACCATGTTTTTTCAAAATATTATCAAGAAGCAAAGTTCCTTTCAATATTATGAAATGTGTGATTAACAACCTCAGTAATGTCACTGATATGTGCTTCTCTCCGTATACTTTAAGCTATACAGAGCATGGAATCAAGAAGTTCAAGGACTTTGTGAATACAGCTACACTCCTCGTTCTGAAATTAACCAGAAGATAACTGATGTGGAAGCCTCTATCCTTTTATATCTGACGAGGGCATAAAGTTCATAAATGTCGTGATTTGTAACTAAACGATGTACATATCTTTTTAAATTTTATTGTTTTTAAAAGCTTTTCACTTGAAAAATCTATCATATTTTTTTTTCATACATGTTGTGATTCTGATGCAATACAATGATAACATATCTTGTAGGCAGGATCTCTTTGTAAGTAATTTTTTGGTAAAACTGATACATATTTTAACTAGAAAGATTAAAAAGTAGTATTTAAAAATAAGGATCCTAGTCTTCCAACAGTAATGCAAATAAATATCTTTATGTGTATTAAACAATTTTTTTTTGCTTAAAGAGCTTATAAAACTTAGTGTTTTTTCATTGTTTACGACTTCATTATGTTCCCAATATTTGATCGAACAATATCTCTGTTTCAACTCGACCATTCGGCATTTGGTTCGTATGCTTTTTTGTTACGCAGTTTCGGTTAAACTCACTGAAATTTGGTACGGAGATACCTTGTATAAACCCCTGTACGACGTTTTCCCATTCACTTCCGTTTCAATATGGCGGCATCTGATTCACATTAACGAGTGCGTACAGTTTTGGCCAAACGCAATAATCGATTGTTTTGAAATTTCTTACAAAGGTAACTTGTGTTAAACTCGTACGATTTATGTGTAAGATTTATCCCATTTGCTTCCGTTTCAAGATGGCGGTCTCTGTTTTAACGATGGTTGAACGGCCAGACTGGTCATAATTTTGGTGGAGAAAGAGCATAAAATTTCAAATAATTTTGATTGTTACATTTTTCTTAAAAATATTATGGTTACCGGTTAAATTTGCGGAAAGGATACGAGCGCGACAAAGAGCAGTCGTGGAGCGGTATCCAAGCAATAATAAAGAATATTCTGTGAGATTTAATATTCTTTGAAGTACTAGTTCAGTTAAAGTACGGTTTCCCATTGAGTTGGTTATAATATCCAGCCTGTTTCCTGTCTTATTTTTAAAACACAGACTTCGTTTTTTATTAAATTGTGAGCTTCAAGCCTGCTTTGTCTCGAAACACATTTTTTGTAATATGAGCCCTTTTAATATATACCATGTTCTAGGGCTGGTTTTGATGTAGGATTTTGCGGGACGCTTTATGCGAGGAACATGTTTATATTGATATATAACAGTGTATTTTGCGCGTCGCAAGTCTCATATTAAATTAAAATTAATTATAATTAAAAATTGTTGTATTTCCGCCAGGGTCGAACCTTGTGAGGCACAAGCGATAACCACTACACAACGAAAACCTTGAATAAGTTTGACCGATTTAAGTTTATGAAATGAATTGTTAATTTAATTTTGGTAATTATATTTAAAAAGAAATCAGTTATTTTATATTACTACGTAAAGATCAGCTGATTTCATTGAACAGTTGATAGGCTATCATAAGATTCAGGTTATGTTGTTAAAAATTAGCTAGGTTAATTTGTCGTGTTTTCTGACAACTTATCATAGGCCTAATTAAAACAAAAAAGAAAGAGAAAACACGATACATAACTTTTATTTTTAGTTCAGCAATAAAGATTTGTACGTAGAACTCAGTTCATAAATCAAAGCAAAACAGTGTTTCAGGATTTTTCGATATTTATACGAGAACAAAAAAGCGATTTTCGACAAAAAAAAAATACAATTAGCTTTAGAAGAGTATTTTTAACAGTTCGACATTTCATAATGTGAGTAACAGTAAATAGAGGACGATTCAGAAGTCAATTTTGTTTGGGCATAAGAAATGTTTCAAAAAGAACACTCGAATTGTACGCTGCAGGCAGTGCAGCCTGCGAGAGTAGTTTTGAGTGACTCTGCAACGCGCCTTTGTACCTTTAGAACGTGCTTAAGAGCTTGTGTTATTCGAACATCTTAATAATAATTTTGGAAGCAACAACTGATGTTAAACCTAACGGCACGCAGATGTATCGCTTCGGAACTAATTTCCAAAGAGTTACAGCGTTCAAACGAACATTTTTATATGCGAAATAATTTTTGAATTTTACAATAACAGTGTGCAATTTAATCCTGACCGCCTAAATTGTACATATTTTTTATCTTGAAATATTTTAACAAATCTGATTTCATTATCAAAATTTGTACAGATGTTAACGTAAATTTCAACGATAACGAATTACAAAAACGTTAAAGGCAAAAAAGTTATAAATTTTTAAAGTTTTTGAAACAGTGTAAAGTATTTCGCTAGGTAACCACCTTGTCCAAGCTAATTGCCGAAGTAGGTTTTTGAACCAGGTTTGAATCAAATTTTAACTAAAACTGCGATCCCACATTATTAGAAATTAAAGTCACTGGATTTTTGATAAATATCCGGTTTTAGGACCATTTTAAAATTCAAAAATACATTTTCTGAAGTACTCATTGGTAAGAAATAAATAGACTGCAATATTTTCTTTAATTTTAAAGGCCGAGTTTTAAATTTTTTTACGTATTATAAATGTATTTGAATTATTTTAGCTATGGTGTTGGTGTACAGTGTAATTACAGTAATTTATCCACTTAATACTTTTTTTTTAACTGGTCACACACTTTTGTTGTTATATTATTTGTTTGTTTTCACATTTTTATTCCTGTTAATCCTTCTTAATTAAGTTTATATATTTTAATAATGTTATCTAGTTTTAGTGTTTAGTTTTAGTTTTAGTATAGAATTAACAATATTTAGATTTAGTTTTCCCTCCGTGTAAGATATTTTGCTGGACGGCGATGATAGCCTTCATGTGCTTTCCGCCAAAAGCCTTAATTAAAAAAAATGCAACTTTTTCTATTAAATTTTATTCAAACGTTGTCTATAAGTATAAACATTATAATCATGCAGATATTTAAGTTACTATGGCAAATTTGAATTAAAAAAATAACGGTTTAAGATAACATCGTAAAAAACAAAAACGAACCCTGACCATCGTCTCGTTTATGTTATTTTTATTTACTATAAAAAAGTAATTTTAAATTTTAAACTAAAGGGCTCTATACCAAGCGGCCATTTGGCTGCCAAACTGCATTACGTTTGGTTTTTTTGATACGTTAACTATTTGTAAATACATTTCAATATTTGAATACTAACAATTAAAATACAATTACTAATGTTTTATATTCATCGTCAACGATTGCACTAAACATAGGCTAACCTGAGTTGATTTAGTACTGTCGAAAATATATTAGACATTGTTTTTGTACATATAGGTTACTCTTATTTAATTTAATTAGATCCTTTATTTATTTTAAAATTCCAAATATTTAAATATAATATTTAACAAAAAAAGTAAAATATTTATTAAAAACGCAATATATTTACTAAAAATTGTTTAAACACACAAGACTCCACTTTACAATATAAACAAGTTAGTGCAAAATCATTTGCTGATACTCCATATAAATGATCGAAAGTAAAACTTTTTCGATTATCTCGAAACAAAGCTTTATACTGCAAGAATCGTCTTTCCACATCACACGAAATAATCGGAGTATACTTAAACTTTGAAATGTCAGAAGGACTTAAAGCTTTTCATACTTTAAAATCTTCATTTTTTTCTTCTTCGTTTTCTTCATTAAGGATCTCAAGAATTAAAATTAAATAGCCTGGATTTATGATTAATACAGCTTTAAATTTTCTTCTCCGATTGTACCTGGACATGATTTAAGCTCCAAGCAGAATGATAGTATTAGTTGCAAAGTACTTGTGAGAACAATATTCTTTTTTCCGACTTTTCAATTATCTTTGCAAAATTATTAAAATTAGAAGTTATAATATAGGAAAGGTCACTTTTTATCGTTTTAATTTTAGTTCTGAAGGAATGACTCATTCATTGTATTACTCGTTTCCCTTTTCATGTCATCTGTAGGCCTAAAGTTCAGTTATAACATCGGTTCATTTGAAAATTATATTTCCGTTTATATTCTCGCCTTTTTCTTACACTATTTTTTAAGAGGAGAAAAACAAAAATATTGAATTATATTAACATATTTATCCTCAAACCAAATTTGCCTTGGAGTAGACATCTGCTATATCGATTAGGGGTGGCATAATTTGGGGTCACAGTAAATTACTTAAAAATAATAATGTTCCCATATCTGCAAAAATGGAAGTATTTAATGCCATGTTTAGAGCAGTGATGTGTTATGCATCTCAAATATGGGTTTTATGTCATTTAAGTTAGTTGAGAGTTTACATATTTTTTGTATTAAGAAGCTGTATTGTTTGCAAAAAAATACCCTCGATTTTATTGTATACTTAGAGAATAACATGTGTTTTGTACACGTTGGGTTTTACATTAGGTTTTTTTATAAAGTTCTGTGTTTGAAGGACCACCGCCCAGGCTATTGGCAGAAAAGATCATAACAAAGTATTTTGGTTTAAGGGCCTTAAACTTTTATGTGGAAAACATAATGTAGATTTATTAAAATATCTGGACAGTAACAAAATAAAGTTGAGCATAGATAGATTGCAAGATTGTATTAAAACATTTGAGGCACAAAATTCAAAATTTCATAATTTTTATAAAGAATTAAATTTTTATTTAAAAGAAAATCAATATGCATGTGATAGTAATAGTTTGCTATTCGTTTCTTGTATTTTTACGTTAATAGGAGAGTTGATAAATGTAAATTTTAGAGTAGAAAGGACTAAGGAGGCATATATATGTTCAATATGCAATAAGTTAAAAACAGAGAATACTTATCACTTTTTGACGGTTTGTCCGGCATTACAAGAGTTTACAGTTAAAATGGTTTGGTTCTGAAATATTAAGCAAGAAAGAGTGTATCGAGTATTTAAATGAGAAACATTAGGTCAAAATTGTTTTATTATCATATGGCAGCCTATAAATATAAAAAATGTTTAGTTGATGTATATAATTATTAATGAATGAGTTACTGTATTAATAGAAATTTTGAATGGTTAATATTAATTGTATTTTGAGAATATTAAAGTAGGGAACACTCTACAGATGGATAGGCATCCGTGTATCTGAAATTTTCTGTATGTATTTTTGGAACAAATGAATTTTTGGATTTTGTAGTAAATAAATTCATCAATAACAATAATAAAGTAATAATGCTAACAGAATAATTCAGTAAGAGAGTTCTTTGTACAAGTAAATAAAGGGTTAAATGGGACTGATTCTAATATTGGACGTGTCAGTATTACACGTATTGAAAAATGTACAGGTGTGGAACTCAGGGAGTTAACGACAGAAGTGAAGCTGTTGTTAATGATATCTTTGCTGAATATATAATTAGTTTGAAGATATGTTTACAAATATCTTGCTTTGTTTAAATACATCAAAACTTGAAACTAGCTTTGTTATTATTTACTGTAGTTAGGGCTACAGTAAAAGTTCGGTTATTTTATATAAATTCGCAACGATCAGCTGATTTCATTGAACAGCTGATAGGCTATAATAAGTTTCAGGTTATGATGTTAAAAACTATCAATATCGACAACAATTATTATAAACATTTTTATTAGTTTCGAATTTATTATAAACGGTTACAACGTGCCCGTGTTCTTCAACTAAGGAAAAATACCGAAACCAAAGCAACACAACGTTTTCATATAATACGCGTGTACTATTATCGAAAAGGAGGAAGAAAAAGAAATACACAGGAATAGAGAGACGAAATTCGTTTGCTCATTCGTTCCATATTGCCGTTCGGCACATTTTTTTCTATTTACTTCTCTAGAAAAAGTTAACATTAAAAGCTTTTTTATAAGTATGCAATTAACAAATGTATTTATTGATTTTGTAGTAAATAAACTCATTAATAACAATAAAATAAATAATAATATTTATTCTCAAAAACTGCAAAATATTTATTTAAATAAAGATCCGAGCCCTATTTATGATCTAAATTTGAGAAAAATCTGATGAAGTGGTTTTGAAAAATGAAATCTATGTTCGGTAACTAATTTAATGGGTATTTTTGGGACACATTCAGTCTAAGAACATTTTCATATTTTTTCACCATTAATTATTTTATCTAAAAGCAATAATAATGTACACTAATTATAGATAGTGTCCACTCAATTTTCGGTCACCCTGTGCATACCCCAGCTTACAGCGGAAGACAGAGATAAACCCTGACACTTAAGGGCGGTTAACATTATTTACATGTCCTATTCGGGCTTGGAGACAAATCGCATCGGGGTGAAGACGAAAAGACACAATAAACTAGAGCTGTTTGATTCACCTCCACCCCAAACCCTTCATTACGTTGTTTAACGTTTCCCCTTCGCTAAAACAACTGAACACTACTTGGCACAAATTGCACTTCTCTATTTATCTCGTTAGCGAGGGCTTCCTTGAAACGCAGCAGCACGCACACCTTGCGCGGCGTAATCTTGGTGCGCAACTGTCTCGTAGGCGTTATGGAAGCGAATTTTTAAAATTATGAACGTTAACAATTATACTGAAAATTCGAAAATGAACCTTGACCGCTGCCTGGTTCTTTTTCGTAGTTTTTTAAATGGAATTTGACAATTAAAATGCAATTTTTTGACAATTAATGAGAATTTGTAACGTCCATTACTTTAGTGAAGTGATCGAATTTTTTTATTTATATTTTCAAAATTGTATACAGCATGGGTAATGAAAGAGTCTGAATCAAATCGGACGAAAATCAATACCTTCTCTCTCTCTCTCTCTCTCTCTCTCTCTCTCTCTCTCTCTCTCTCTATATATATATATATATATATATATATATATATATATATATATATATATATATATAATGAGCACTTTAATTAACTCTATCTTCTCTTTTAGACAAAGTTAATAATTCTCTCTCTCTCTCTCTCTCTCTCTCTCTCTCTCTCTATATATATATATATATATATATATATATATATATATATATATATATAGAGAGAGAGAGAGAGGGAGAGAGAGAGAGAGATAGTGTAGAGCTAATTTTTTAAGTGCTCATTTAAAGGCCTCACGTCTAGTCTATATATTTTACCATATATCCGTTCTAATAGCTCATTTTCTAATTTAAATTCACTAATAATATGTAATAATATGATATATAATATATAAATGATATACGATAATAAATGGTAGGTAACGAAATGACGAAGTTTTGCAAATTTTCAATTGCTGAGGATAAATAGATACTGATTTCTCAAAATAGATTCATCGATTTTTTCCTAAAATATGAAAAATAGTACGTAGAATTTAGTCAAGTGGATTAAATTCAAACAAAATGAATTTGCTGTTCGAGAGAAATGAGGATTTACGGCGGTCAGGGTTTGTTTTTGGTTTCAATTTACTCCAGAATAGTATTTTGTTTTATTTCAAATATTCTACGCTGACTGAGTTACAAGTTTTCATAACCTAACAATTTCTGAAGCTAAAATTTCAAAATTTGTCAATGTCTGATGAATATATTTTGTGATTTAACAGATTTAAGTTTTTCGACAGCTTTTAACAGTGAATTTCTCAACCGTTCTTTTTGTAATATTAATGATAATGTAACCAGTAATTGGTTTAACAAATTATAATGTGGGATATTACTGATATTTTTAGTGATTTTTTTACAATGGTTTATTTTAAATTTAATATAATGTGGGATGGTTACACATTTTAAGTTTTAATTTACCTGGGCAGGTTTTTTAGGGCATTAATAACGGATTCCCACAGTGTAAATGATCCATTGCAACAAGCATTATAAAGCACCCGTTGTAGGCTATATGTGTCCATCCCAATTTTGTAACATTTGAACATTGTAACGTTTGAAATTTTAATTTGTAACATGTTGAATGGATTTGTCAGTCGTAAAATTTCAAAATGGTTGCCATTTTGTAAATTTTAAAAATTGTTTTGTCTTCGTGATCTGCCTGAATATATATTTTTTTATAAAACTATCCGTTGCCAAGACATATTTCAATCTGTCCTGATCTACCGATCCTAGTTTTGGCATTTCAATTTTGTTTTTATTTTGTAATCACCAGGGCACTAAATTTTTAAATGCTAGTTTTTGTGTAAGTGTCGTTGTGTCAACATTTGGTCAGTAAACAATTTGTAAACAAAACAAAACAGTTTTGTTTGATAAAAACTAAAAAAAATTAAGTTTGGTTATACACGTTTTTGTAAAATCACATTTTCTGCACAAGTTTTAACAAAATCGGTTGTAACGTTTTCGTTTTAATTCTGTTTTCTCACGGATAAACCTGTTTGTTAAAACAATTATAGTTGGTTACGAATTTACGTATGCTGTTAAAACTTTTTCTGCTGTAAAACCGAAAATTGAACTCACCAGCCGACGAAAGTGGGATCCAAGAAGACCACAGCTTTCCTCTCGTGTTTCAGCAACAGGTATAGATAAAGTGCCACTCGTATTTGTGTGTACACACTTTGTCGACCTCCTTTAGGTGCTCACACCCTCATCCTGTCGTTGCGCACACCATACTGGACAAAGCACACTCTTATCACTAAAAATGTCCTCAACACTGGAACCCACCCTTATCAAAAGCAACAGGATATCGATGGCGCCATTTTAATTCCTCAGTACTTAACGAAACACTTTATTACTTTAAATCCTACCCTTGTTTCATATCGCTTTTACTTTAATGCTTACTTTAATTCACGACTCCCCCAGTTAATATTGTCTCGAAGGTTTTGGATAACAGACGCACCTAATAGCTTACTATAACCAGCACTAAGCGTTGTTGATTTTGTTTACAAGTGCGCGTAGTGCGACGTGTGACCGCGCGGAGCGTTGCTATCGCGTATCCAACGCCCTCTAGTGAGCGCGCACTCATTTCCGTCGCCATGGTTACCGTATTCCCAAAGGATCAACTGTTTATCCTGTGAAATTGTTTTTCCTTCGGCGTTTAAAAAAAAACGTTTACGTTACTCTATAGCATCCGAACGAAGAGTTTTTGAATTTCATAATAATAATCAGCTGACTCGTTTACGTCATTTTACCAAGAAGCGAATTTCGAATATTCCCTCCACTTACAATCATCTTGAAAAGCTTATTTTACCCTTACAACAGCAATGAAAACTGCATATAACTGCATTTATGAACTTAAAATTACATTCGAACCTTGACCTCTGTCAAATTTTATTTTCTTAATTTCTATGAGTTTTGAAAATTTTAAATGTAAAAGTATGCGGATTTTTACGCTGATTAGGATTGTGAAATTAGTTTTCAAAAGTGTAAAAGAAAGTAAATTTAATATTTTTTAAAGCTTTCAAATAGCCGCCATTTTGAAACTGTTTAACGGATTTTGCTGGATAACGAACTTGTACAAGTTGTTACGAAAATCAATTTTCGTGACAAGATTCAAAATTAATAATACACAAACAATCTAATACACACACACACACACACACACACACACACACACACACACACACACACACACACACATTTGTTAACGATCCCTTAAAAAGAGATTTAAAAATTTGACCTAGAACTTTGTTTCAAATCGACCTTTCGGCATTTGGTTTGTGTGTCTGTTTATTTGTTTGTTTGTAAAGCAGTTTCGGCCAAACACACTGACCGATGGTTTCAAAATTTGGTACGCAGATAACTTGTATAAAGCCCAAATTACGTATGCATAAGATTTCCCGTTCATTTCTGTTTCAAGATGGCGGCCTCTGATTTAACGAAGACGCGTGCACACATTCGTTCGGCCAAACATTACTCGATTGTTTTGGAATTCGGTACGAAAATACTTTAAATAAAGCCCGATGGACTTATGTGTAACATTTCCCCACTGCCTTCCGTTTCAAGATGGCGTGCTTAACGTAATTGCTGCTTATTTTCTGTAATACCAGTTGAATGCCAAAAGCTATCATAATTTTGACCAGCTACACGGAGAAAGATCATACAATTTCCAATAAAGTTGGTCAAGTAACATTTTTCGTAAATATCACGGTTACCGGTTAAATTGGCGGAAGACGTGGAGCGGATTGGTGGCGCGAGAATATACTGCGAGGTCTACTGTTCTTTTAAATACTAGTATAAAATTCCTCCAAAATATGTTTTTATTTAGTTTTCTCCTTGTATCCGTACATATAATTGAAGACGAATTATATAACCTTAAACAGCATATTAACTGCAAATATTGAATGTTTTAACCATCTTATTTAAAGCCTATTAGTTAAAAAAAATAATAAATAAATAAAAATAAATATTTAATTTATGACGTTTCTCATGTTGTATTAAATTATTTAAGATGGTGTAATGGAAAGCCAATAAATTCAAAAAGTTTGCGTCGCTATTTACAAAAAAACAATCGCTACACAAACGGTCTCATTGGCGTGATACAAACTGATTTTCAGTAATAATTTTGTTATTTCACAGCTTCTTATAAAATGTGATTTCCCCATAATAATCAGTGTTGTAGGCTGCATAAATTAGTATTATAATAATGTTTTAAAGTAACAAATACGAAATTGATGCAGTAAAAAAGTCAATATTTTTCTAAACACGCAAACGATTCTAGTGAAATTAATTTGGTTCATGGTACTTACAAATAGCACTGAATACACACTACCACTAAGGTGCTGCAGTTCCAACAATGAGTTTGTTTGTCTGTGTAAAAGACTATATACAATTGTATTGTTGCCAGATCTTTTATTTGATAGGACCAATAACCGACGTTCTACAGAAATATACGGTTGAAAACTTTACAAGAAATTTTCCACATTCAAGCCATCGGAGGCAGCTGAAATGAGTTGAGTTTAGCAAACTAACCGTTCCTTTAGCTCGTACTACTCTCATTCATATATTCAAGACACACACACACACACACACACACACACACACACACACACACACACACACACACACACACACACACACACACACACACACACACACACACACACACACACACACACACACACACACACACACAGGCAGACAAACGAAGACGAACTGTTTTGTTGAATCAAAACAACTGTTTTTAAAAACATTTTGAAAAAAACAGGTCGTTTTAGAACAGTTACTTTATAGAACATTCTTTTTACTAATAAATTACTGAACTGTTTGTTTTGTGATCTTAAACATAACAGTTATAAGTAATAAATAATAAGTTATTAATAATAATATATCTGGAAATATTATTAACTATTACTGTTGTACAACAGATTAAATACAAAACACGTGAAAGTTTAGAAAATATTTTTGTAAAAACATATGTTTTTAAGTAACAGAAATATTAGTAAAATAATTTGAAAATTAAAATATAAAAAGTGGAAGCAAAAAAATCAACGAACAATACACAAATTAAACAATTAATTAATTAGAAACAGAACACTACAACAAGAATAGTTTATATAAACTGTATTAGACTTAACAACTTAACTGTGTTATACACTTAATACCGCATTTCGTTTCCGAGAAAACAGTTTCCGTGGAAACAACAGACACTGCAACAGTGTGTTAGAGAATGTCTGCTGTGCATAGGCACAGTAGGGGCAACGACAAACTGTTTGTCTAGGTAAGAAAGAACAGTGAGTTCGTTTTTTTTTTTTTTTTTTTTTTGTTACATATACTACATAACCTGGCTAACTCTAAAGTGTAAAGCAGCCCGAGATGGAATTTATAACCCTGCCTAATGGTGTACAAAACGGAGCCCTGAAATACCTAGCAACCTTCATTTGTAACTCAGCCGCATGCAGGACTCTGAGTGGGCGAACATAATTTCCCAAACTACTCATGTTCGCAGGAGTAAGCAGTGCCGACCTTAGCCGTTTGGATAAATCGGGCAAAATTTACTGTGGCGCCTATGTAAGGAACGCGTTTCTAAGATATCTAATAAAAATGGGTATACATATGCTTTTGAAATAAATTTGAAAATCATTTATTGATTATAAATATTATGATTATTATTGTAAAATAACATTTATTTAAATGTAATTATTAACAAATAGTATTAAAATTATTACTATTATTACAGCGACGCCATAGAGCGCTGCCCGACTTCGCCCCCCAAAGGCCGTCACTGGGAGCAAGAATGTAAATAGAATGAGCGGGAACTCAACGCACAATGAAAAAGCTGACCAAATGGGGCAAAATTTCCATCATAATTTCTCATGGGGGAGAAATTTAAAGGCAGCGCCACCATCTGCAAGTATCTCGATAACGAATTGGAAAGTTACTAAGTAGAAAAGAGGAAGTTATCCATCTTGAATTTTCTCCAAGTCCTAAACTTTGTAAGCAGACTGATACTGGAGGAGGTGCTGTAACTGAGCATATCAGGAATATGGAAAGGAGGTTAAATAACTCTACACGGTCGCACTGCAATAGTAACCCTAGAAAGTCATTTATTGCCACATTCAAATAGTTGCCAAAACGTCAGCCGTATACACACACACACACACACACACACACACACACTCGTGAGCATTCACTAAAACCTTTATAAATTCAAACGACCACGCAAAGTGTGCTTGAAACGGCAATCATTTCAAGGCTGAAAACTGATCTTATCATGATGGCATTTAAGATAGCTCATATTGTAATATAAATTCGCTTAAAAACTGGTTTCAAATGAACTGAATGCAAGTCTTAATTTCTAAAAATCATCACTTCCCAGATTAAACTTAAAGTATGTTAACAATGATAACAGAAGACTGTACCTTTGACAAGAGACGTCAATCAACCTTTCATTGTAGAGTGGGAGATATCCAAGGCAAAAAATAAATACAATTTTTATTAAAGTCGATTAGATTCAAACACAAATATTTTCTTACCTTAGACAATTTCGTTAACCGGTAAATACCGTTGAAAGAATTTAAAATGGCGACGATTCGAAATCTTTAAGAAAATTAATAACTCTATATTATTTTTTTAAAATTTAACATCGTTAAATTTTAATCAACGTTAAATTCTGTCTAAATTATAACTTAATTTTTTAATTTCATTAAAAGTATGAATATAAACTGCTATTGAATTTATTTTTTAACAGTGATCGTGTAGGTGATATCGAATATTTTTAAAATTGTAAAAATAATCATAACCTAACGTAACCACAACATAACCTAATCTAACCAAACCTAACCTAACCATAACCTAACTTAACAATAACCATAACGTAACCTAACCCATACCTAACCTAACTACAACCTCACCTTAAAAAATTTAAAAATCCACCAACGGTGAAAATAAATTTTGCGGCAGTATGATATCTAAAATACTAATTGGTTACACAAAATGACAAGTTTTTATGTCCATATAAAGCTTTTAGAGAGATTAAAAGCTTATAATTTGTCTTTTTTTGGCAGATAATTTGTCATTTTTTTACATTATAAATTTATAAAAATCGTATAATTGGAACATGAGTTATGCACTTTCGTAAACATTGCTCTCGGACTCATGAAACAAGGAACCGTAAAGGCAATAATCAGAAGCTTCTGGCTCCTCAAAAAGCCCAAGGAAGCAAAAATTAAAATTCATTACAGTCGGTTATGAAAAAACACATAATTTATAAGAATTTCGGGAATACAAATTCCATAACAAACTGAAAGTTTAAAAAAACTGAAAACATTTTTCTTGCTTGTATTGACAATATAATTACACTACTTTTCATACAAAGTAGTTATAATACACAAAATAGTGAAGCCAAATTTACATTTTAACTGGACGAAACGCATTTCCTGTCTGTACTCTTTGCCAAAACATTTTTGTTCATTGTTCAAGGTCGAGATATGAAGCTGCCAAAATTAATACAGACAATCCCCGCATTGTATAAATAACACACGATGCAATCTGCTTCGCTCAGCGCACAGTTTTGTTTAAAATCATGAAATTACTTTTCCAGCTGATAATTATAAAATTAGCAGATGTTCTTTTCGTCCTTTGCTGGGAGATACGAAAAATGTACAAGTTGTAGAGGATTTCTTAATTTTCAATTAGGTATTTATGAAATCATTAGTTTATACCATTAGTACCCAAACTTTGCGTTGCGGAACCTTGTTGAATCTCCGGAATCGGCCAAGGACGCTGCAAGGACAAGTTGAACCAGAGGGCCCGTGTGAAATTTCGCACTATGCAAGTTTTAAATAAAACACAGCCTTTTGAATAAGTATTTCATTTTCTTTAATGGATACAAACATGTTAGTTGATTTAGTTACACTTGAAAAGACTACATAAATTGTCCGCAAGTAAAGACGGCATTTGGTAAATACAATCCTGCTTTTTGAAGTGTTTGTCCCTGCGACCTGTTTACAGCGATATCAAACGCAATTTTAATAGTTAACTGTCTTCTAGTAAATTGAAAAGGCATGTTTGATAACCTCTAACTGTATTTTGATATTTAATTGTACTTCGTATTTTATGATGTACGTATTAATAATAGATAAACGCACGATGAAAGGATGTTGTATTTACAATGTGTGTAAAAACAGTGTCCAAAACATGTGTTTGGTATTCGAAATGCTTGTCCCAGCTTGTACGACGGGCAGGGATAGGGGACTGTCAGTAAGGCAACACTACCTATTTGTATAATCACTTTTATTAAGCAAATACTCAAATTGTTTCATGCATGTTATGCAAAAAAACGTATATGTAATGGGATTGTCTATTCGTGATTAATAAGTTAGCTTCGTAGAATAAACGAAACATTGTCTGATATCGTGGTGCAGTTTTACCTGTGACAGTTAAAAGTGTCTTTTTTATCTTAAAAATTTCACAAGCAGAAGTTTTAGCGCAAAATCATTTTGCAATGTCAGAAGCCGGTTGAAAAATCTTTCTAAAGTTATGTCTGTACGAATAGTATGTGCTGAGAAAAACGAATGTTGACTAGAAAAATAATATATATGATAGAATCAACATGTATAGAGCTTGTTAATAAATCAGATTAACAAGCTGATTGATTGTTATTAAATCAAATTTATTTTACAAGTTATAAAAGTCTTAATTAGTTTCCATTTTAAACATTAAATCCCAGGTACGAAGAACGTGAAAAATTTAAAAAAATCCCTATTATTAAAGAGTTTTAGTAAGATTTATACTTTTGTATTGTAAAATATTTTCTACTGTATTTTAGCATCTGATACAACGACATTGTACAAGTTTCTTCGGTATAAGTGATTTCGCTACGGTATTTTTCACGGAATAAAAATCACAGTTGATTAATTTGAAGTTGACTTTAAAATTTTGTTAAAACCATTTCTTTGTGCACCTCCAAAACCTAAGATACACCTGTGTACGGAATTTCAACTCTTCTAAACGTCTTTTCGATCTGAAGACACACAGATAAAATGTAAAGGTTGTTTTACGACATTTTTAATGGAATGGAATTGTTTAAAACCGTTTCTTAACTGGCATCCAGAAACGAAGACCAACATTCGTGACGAATTTCAACTTTGTAGGATTACAGTTATGGATATTTCGTGATGAGTTATGAGGGGTTTTAGAGTGGTATATATAGAGAGAGATGTAGATATAGACAGATAGATAGATATAGGTAAATAGCTATTAAATATTAAGTATTTATTGACCGAGCAAGCGAAGTATCTGTTCAGCACTTGGTTTGTGTGTTTATTTTTTTTTTTTGTTCGTTACGCAGTTTTGGAAAAAAACGCATCGAACGATTTTTTTAAACTTTGATACGAAGGTGATATAATAAATTCTGTACGACGTATGTGTAAGATTTTTGCCCATTCACTTCCGTTTCAAGATGGCGGCCTCTGATTTATAACGAAGATTGTACGCAGTTTTGGCAAAAGCATTGACAGATTATTTTGACATTTAATATAAAGTTAATTCATCAGCCCGAACGATATGTGTAACATTTTTTGCCATTCAAGATGGCGGCCTAAGACTAAACGTGTATTTTAATGTAAGCAATTGACCGATTGTTTTGAAATTTGTTAAGAAGGTACTTTGTGTAAAGCATGACCAACGTATAAGTTCCCTCTCATTCGCTTCGCTTTCAACATGGAGGCCTCTAATTTAACTATGACGAGTGTATGCAGTTTTAGCAAAAACGCATCGACTGATTGTTTTCAAATTTGGTAGGAATTATCTTGTATAAACCCGAACGACTTATGTGTAAGATTTTTTCCATTTACTTCCATTTCAAGATGGCGGTCCTCAGATTTAACAATAACGATTGTACGAAGTTTACAAAAAACGCAACTGATTGTTTTCAAATTTGGTAACGATTAAACGACTTTGTTAAAAGATGGCGGTAATTTAACAAAACGATTATTTTAAAATTTGATACGAAAGTACCTTGAAATAAACGAAAGATTTATGTGTAAGATTGTTCCCACTTACTTCCGTTTCAAAATGGCGGCCTCTGATTAAACGATGACGGGTGTAGTTGCTGACTATTTCCTGTAATACTGTGAGCGGCAAGACCAGTCATAATTTTTACCGCTTCATGGAGAAAGAGCATAAAATTTTGAATAACGTTGGTCCAGTAACATTTTCATTAAATATTACTGTTACCGGTTAAATTAGCGGACAAGTTCGTCAGAGCGCTGTCGGTTGTAAGCAATTAATTAAGTATATACTGCGAGGTCTACTGTCCTTTGAAGTAATAGTAGACAAATAGTTTAACCAGTGGTTCACAAACTTGTTTCATTTCCAGAATCTTCTAAGGACACTGCAACCGTGAGTCGAATTGAATCAATAAGTATACAGGGAAGTTGTAAATAGTTTCCACTCCCCCAAGTACAAAAGACATGTCAAGGGGAAACAACTACAACCATCTTATTAAAGAACTTAGTATGATTTACCTTTTTTATTGTAATGTAATTATCAACTCTCTTTTACTATTCGATACGAAAACAGTATCGAAAACAGTATATATATATATATATATATATATATATATATATATATATATATATATATATATATATATATACTAATATATATATATTTATATATATATATTTATATATATATAGTATTATAACCGCTCTCGATTATAATTTATAATAATAATTATAAATTATTATTAGTAATAGCTTTTGTTAAACTTTATAAGTTACAAAACTGTCAACTGTGTGTAATATTAGCAACGACCTTGGTTTTTTCAAACATGCATTTGTATTTTTACGTTTGTTTGAATACCGTGTTATTGAATACCTGTACAAATATTAACTTATTAAAGTGCGTCATCAAAATGTATTCCCAGTTGTGGAAACAGCATAAAAATCAGAACTATTTCTTCATTATAAGTACTTAACTCATCTTATTAAACATAACGTAAGTATTCTACTTTTAAAATGTTATGTCTGTAACTGTTTATGATTTTAACCTTTTTCATTATTGTTGAATGTAATTATCAACTCTCTTTTTCTTTACTATTCGATATTATAAAACGTGTCAGAAAACAGTATAATAGTTTCTTTAGTAACTGACCAAATGAAGTGAGAACTCTGTTTCAATTCGACCTTTCTGCATTTAGTTCGTGTGTTTGTTGCGATGTTTTGGCCAAACTCATGACCGATTGTATTGAAATTTGTTACGAAGGTACATTTTATAAAGCCTGTACGACATATTGTAAGATTTTTCCTATTCACTTCTGTTTCAAAATGGCGGTCTCTGATTTTCAATGACAAGTGTACACAGTTTTGGCCAAACGCATTAAATTGGATTTTTTTTAGTTTGGTACGAAAATATCTTGTAAAAAACTCAAATGTCATATGTGTAATATTTTTTCCTATTTACTTCCGTTTAAAAAATGACAGCCTTTAATTTAACGATGAAGAGTGTACAGAGTTTTGACCAGTTTGGAAATTTGGTACGAAGGTACCTTGCATAATGCTCGAAATATGTATAAATAAAATTTTCTACCATTCACTTCCGTTTCAAGATGGCAGGCTCTGATATAACGTTGAGAGTGTAGTTGCTGGTTATTTCTTGTAATACTGGCTGAACGGCAAGACCTATCGTAATTTTGACCGTTTCACGAAGAAAGAACGTAACATTTCCAATAAAGCTGGTCCAGTAACATTTTTCGTAAATATTACGGTTACCGGTTAAATTGGACGGACAAGTTACGAGCGCTGTCTTGGAGCGCTCTGTACATTAATTAAAAATATACCGCCAGGTCTAATGTTCTTTCCCTGCCAGGTCTAATGTTCTTTCCCTGCCAGGTCTAATGTTCTTTCCCTGCCAGGTCTAATGTTCTTTCCCTGCCAGGTCTAATGTTCTTTCCCTGCCAGGTCTAATGTTCTTTCCCTACCAGGTCTAATGTTCTTTCCCTGCCAGGTCTAATGTTCTTTCCCTGCCAGGTCTAATGTTGTTTCCGTGCAAGGTCTAATGTTGTTTCCGTGCAAGGTCTAATGTTGTTTCCCTGCAAGGTCTAATTTTTTTTCCTGCCATCTCTGATGTTGTTTCCCTGCCAGGTCTAATGTTGTTTCCCTGCCAGGTCTAATGTTGTTTCCCTGCCAGGTCTAATGTTGTTTCCCTGCCAGGTCTAATGTTGTTTCCCTGCCAGGTCTGATGTTGTTTCCCTGCCAGGTCTAATGTTGTTTCCCTGCCAGGTCTAATGTTGTTTCCCTGCCAGGTCTAATGTTGTTTCCCTGCCAGGTCTAATGTTGTGTCTCTGCCAGGTCTAATGTTCTTTCCCTGCCAGGTCTAATGTTCTTTCCCTGCCAGGTCTAATAGCTTCTTCAAGTATTAAGAATTGTACTACGCAATCAGGCTATTCACTTATTTACTTAATGAATTAAACGCCAATTAGACTGCCGAAATCGTTAAGGACAAAGGAAAAGCTTTCGGTAATCACTCCAATTTCGAACCTAAAACGTAATATATTATTCCATATATTACTAGTATAACCCGTCGTGGTTCCGCCCACGAAACCTAAACTGTTTCAGTAATGTAATAATTTAGGAACATACAAACAATATTTATAAAAGCGTGATCATCTAAACTTGTGATTATTTTACAGTGAATATGAAAAAATATTGTAACCTGAATATGTTGTTTTATTGTCTTCAACGCGTTCCATCCGAATTTAAGAAAATCTGATACAAAATATTTTTCTCCAATATGTAAACATATATACCTCTTCTATATTTTTGTCCTAGGCGATGAACTCGGGGAAAAATTCTGAATTACGTGTATCATAATTTGTGTTTTAAATATTTGGTTTAATTTTTAAGCAAAAATCCGATAAAAAATATTTTTCTCCAATGCAAACACTCTTTTTTCTAAAATGATACCTCTTTTTTACATATTAATTCTTTTAGGAGATGAATTCAGAAAAATGTTGAAATATGTGTTTCATTATTTGTGTCATAGCATATTTCTAGAATATACAATGAAAAAAAAATTTTTTCAATGCGAAATTGTGTACCCCTTTTTACATTTTCTACCTCCTTTCAGTCTCTTTATGGGATGCGTTTTGGAAAATGGAGAAAAATATATTTTTCTACTCGTATTTAAGAGTGACTACGTTACGTTTTAACGTCAGACGAAAAACATTTTTTTATAAAAAATGTTGTACCTCATTTTTACCTTTTTATGGGTTAAATACTGGAAAATCGTTTTTAGTGCACCCTTACATGTGGTAGTAACCATAAAAATTTCAAATTTTTACCTATTTTTATCAACGTCTCAGCTATACGTTGATTGCTAAATTTGGACTGGATATGTATTTTAATGGCGTTAAAATTTTTTTCAAAAGCCTTTCTTAGTGCACTCGACTTTGTTGTAAGACCTGAAAATTTCAAGTCTCTACCTGTAATAGTCTGAACTCTACGTTGATTATTAAATGTGGACTGGGTAAGTAGTTTAATGGCGTTAAAATCAAATTTTTGCAAATTATTTCTCAGTGCATCTCGACATTGTTGTAAGAAGGTACCCTGAAAATTTCAATTCTCTAGCTATAATAGTATTGGCTGTACGTTGATTACTAAATGTGGACTGGGTAAGTAGTTTAATGGCGTTAAAATCATTTTTTTCAAAATCCTTTCTTATTGCAACTTGACATTGTTGTAAGAAGGTACCCTGAAAATTTCAAATCTTTATGTATAATAGTCTCGGTTGTACGTTGATTATTAAATTTGGACTGTGTAGACTAAGTAGTTTAATGGCGTTAAAATCAATTTTTTGCAAAATCCTTTTTTAGTGCACGCCTACATGGTAACATAAATTTACCCTGAAAATTTCAAGTAGCTAACTAAAATAGACCCGTTGATTATGAATCAGTCAGTGTCAGTCAGTCAGTCAGGACTTCTTCTTTTATATATTAAGATTCTATATATAATAAACGTAATATATTATTCTATGTTTATTACATTATACGTGATATTTTCCACTTACAATACAACAGGTCCTACACTCAACTAAATGAACAAATTCACGATTATACGAAAATGTAACCACAGAGTAACTAGATTAGAGTTACTAGATAGAGTAACTATTTCATTTATCAGTAAATGAAAATATTTTGTCTCTTGTAAATATTATTTGAAAATTTTCAAGGCATTCACCATTTGGAAGTTTAAATAACCGATACTTTGAAAGAGCAAATGAAATGAGTTAATTATTTTCCTCAAATTGAGTCTTTAATGCTAGGTAGAATTTTTAAATAATTCGAAAACTTCTGTACAAAATTTTAACTCCATATTATTTACCTTCATTATTAGCCACCGGACCACATATTTAAGTAATTAGGATTATGTCCTATTCTTCCGTCAGTGGTCTATCCACTCACCTCGTAAAGGCTACCGCGGTTTCGAAACTCTATCGTTTCATATTCAGGCCGTGATATAAAATGTTAAATCCCTCTGTCGAGGTCGTCACAAAGTCAAACAAAACATTAAAAACAAATCACAAACACTGAGCACAATTACACGATTAAAATATGTACGATGAAATTCGGCTTGGCCAAACGACACGCGCGACCCGTATGTCGTTACATTCCGGACTGCGGAGTCTTCTTCAGTAGTAGCGCACCCGTCCTTATCAGTTATTATCAGTCTGTTGGTTTTTGTTATTTATTCAAATCCTTAGAGCCATGTCATATATTAAATTTGGTTTAAATGAAAGTTTTTCATTGAGGATGTTGTGGGGGTCTGATTTTTTGCTCTTGTAAATCTCAAACTCTTTAATCGCATACATATAACTGCTTTTGACATAAATGTAATATTTCCATGTTGGTATGGATGTCTTCGAATTTATGGTTTTTGTCCATAAGATGTTCTGTGAAAGCCGAATTTGTCGATAATGTATTTCTGTTTTTAATGTTTTGTTTGACTTTGTGACGACTTCGACAGAGAGATTTAACATTTTGTTTCACGGCCTAAAGATGAAACGATAGAGTTTCGAAACCGCGGTAGCCTTTACGAGGTAAGTGGATAGACCAATGACGGGAAGAATAGGACATAATGCTAATTACTTATAATTTACCATTTAAAATATATTATTTTTTTATTGAAAACACAAAATAGCGGCTAGATTGATACCTAACCACTTTAAGATTGAAATTTTGTTTATGCCTACTTATTTTGACCCAAAGGAACCAATTCCTGAATTTTTGATACAGTCTTTGGATACACCCTGTATATAAAAGTGTAGGGAAGCTGCAGGTTACAAAAGTTTTTGAACACCGGTTTTTCCAGAAAAAAATGTAATAAATATTGTTCTTTTAAAAACTTAAAATAGCGGCGGCCCTATGTATTATCGTATGAAGCATCTACATGCACATGTTGAAATAGAGGTTAGGTAGGCCTATAATTTTTCTGTATAATAGGTCTATCGATCAAAATGTTACTGCAATTACTTAGTGGATTACGGATAAGAAATCATAAAGTCAATAATGAAAAGAAAACTGTAAAAAAAAGAAACAGAAAAAACAATGCTATTCATAAATAAAGCAATGAAACTGAGCCCCAACCTCGCCTCTGTTTAGCCTTTTTATATTGTGTTTTGTTTTTTTCAAACACTTCAATGATAACAATAATTTTAAGGGCATCCATACATAAAAACAATTCACAATTAAACCTTATTTTACACCAATAAATATAAACACCTCAATAATTTCTTTACATTTAATAGCCTATTACAGTAAATTGAATTTTGTGGAATCACAATCACCTTTACTTGTCCTAAATAAAGTGGATTATATTTATTCATTTATTGGCAACAATACATAAATTCTCCAAGAAGGAGATACATTACATATCCCGAATAGAGAGTAAGCAACTCTCTGAGCACAGGAGCGATACTAAATCCAAATTAAGTATAAACATAAATTACGCTCTCATCAGCAGACAGCCAGACACATAATTTAGTAAATAAAATGAAATATCAAATTAGTAATTATAATTTTGTTACTGTGCTACCATTTTTATTACATTCCTTCATTTAATACTCCATATTATATTAAAGATATGATACGTTTGTAGATCTAAAAAAATCAGACAACATTTTCATTTTTGTTTTATTAGTTACATTCAGACACTTCAGATCATTTGGCAAAATATTAAAATACTTAGTAGCTGTGTACACACATCCCCCAGTAGCATTTTATGTTGGCCCATTGTTGTTATTTTGTTTATACACACGGTTGGGCAACGGTTAAAATTGGCACAAATGCCTATCAATTAATAACGAATCAATCCCAACATAGGGCCAACAATAAAACATCACCAAAAACCAACAAAGAAATTGTTGGCCCAACTTACTCCCAACAGTTACCCAACTAACTTTCAATGGTAACCCTACTAATTACCAACATGTTTAAGTATTATATTTCTATTCAATTGATTAGTGAACTTAATAGTAATCATAACTTCTCTACATTGGCGAACATATTTGAATACCTTTAATTATCAAATGTAGAATATTTTTACTCGAAGTAATATATAACATGTAGCCTACTTTAGCTTTTTAAGTATATATTATAATGTACGTATTATTTCGAGTAAGAATAAATATTGAATTTGATAAGAAAATGTATTCAAATGTGTTCGCATATGTAGAGAAGTTATGATTACTATTAAGTTCACTAATCAATTAAATAAAATATATTTTAAACATATTGGCAATTCGTAGTGTTAGGCCTACTATCGAAAGTTAGTTGAGTAACCAACATAGCAAATTTGGTTACTGAAACAAGGTTATTTTATAAAAAGAGACAAAATTCACACAAACAAAATTTATTTAAATGGCAATTGTGAAAAGTCAAGCCAAAAAAATCACTATAGCACCATATTACGACAATAACTGTACTGTACATATAGGACTGTGCAACTACAACTGATGATTGACAACAAAGAACTAAAGGAGTAACGGACGTACTTTCACTTTTCCACAGTGCTGGCAATATTTCAAATAATAAGTACATCATTAAAAATCACCCATAGTAAATATTTATAGTTTAAGTAGAAATAAAAAAAAAAAAAATTTTTTTTCAATCATTGTAACACTATTGTTAGGAGGAGATAATATTGTAATTAAGGAGATAATATTATTCTGTTCACAATTATGCTAAAAAGAAAAATTCTTCTGTTGTTTGCAATTCTGTGTAAGTCAACATGTGCACTTTCACTTTGCAGCAAATTTTACAACATCGATAAAATACTATTATACTAACAAATAAGACACTATTTTTAAACTTTTGTAATAATTATTCCCTATTTAATTTACGAGATATTTATTTTAACAAAATATTTCTTATATTTTCTCCCAATTAAGAATTAATGTTGGGCCAACAGCAGAAATTTTCATGAATGTAACAGTTGGCCTAGCAAACAAACAGCTCATTGGCCCATTGAAGATATTCGTTGGCGTATTAACTAAACATTGCCCAACTTTGCTGACAAAATCCCAACATTGGGCCAACACTGTGTGCTACTGGGGATGTCTTCTTTGTCAAAGTCTTTATACACTTAGGTAAAGAAATAGATTTATTCCTTGTAATGCTAGTTGACAAAAAGTACAGCTTAGATAGGTATTCATAATTATATACAATAGTTTTAATTATGTATAATTGCGATAAGATGATCAAAGTATCAAGTCTTAAAAGATTTTTAAATCTCAACTGCATTTTTTCTAATGCAATTAATACAGTTATGTAAGCACCTCCCCACAATAATATACCATAGTTTAGAATACTGTAAACGTAAGCATAATAAATAGTTAACAAAACTTTTACAGGGAGATTTTTAAGCTTAAAAGCTAAGTACAGAAAAAATCTACATCTATTTGCAATATTTTTTATGTGGAGATTCCACTTTAGATTGCGATCAACAAGCACTCCCAAATACTTGACACTTCTAGCTCTTTTAAGAGGCATATTTCCTATAACTACATTAATATTCTGTGGCACACTGTCAACATAACATCCAAAAGTTACAAATTCTGTTTTTTTTCTTATTAACTATTCATTTATTTACCAAAAACCATTCATTAAGTAATCATTAAGTAACCATTCATTAAATAAAAAGTAAAATTGTAATTTTTTATTTTACATTTTTTTAAGACGTAAAAGTGTTTGTTTATTATAAATAATGAGTTATTTTTAAAATGGCTCATCTGAACCAAAATGTTTAGGAGCCTATAATGAAACAATGATAAGTATGGTGAATAATCGATTACATTAATTTGAGATTTAGTTTCAAAATAAATAAATTTTATAAATAAAATAAAATAAATTTTAGCAAGTTACCAGGAGACCAATAATGAGAAGTTTATAACCCATTAAAAATTACAGTCAAAATCATATATATATATATATATATATGTGCTAACTTATCACTTTGAACATGTCTCCAGAGTCCACTCAGGACTGTAGCGAATAAACTATGTTGTCTAGTGGTTAGCAACTAGTTGAACGCTAATTAAACACAAGTAGTTACATAAAGTTTATATATACAAAGTTTATAGCCACAAAGTCCACTTAATTCAGATTTTGATTGTTGCACAGTATTGCTGATTCACTATATTCATTGTATGTCCAAGTTTTGCAGAAGTTATCATAGTTGTGTGGAAGTTTGTGTGTTGTCTCACTTGAATAGTATAAGCAAGTTTTGAGAAGATATTTGGTTAATACCAGAGATATCAAAGCACAGACCACTGACGGGAGCGTGTGACTATCATACTAAGAAGAGAAGAGCAAAGTTTACTGTGCAAAATTCTTAGAATTGAGATTTTGATATTTGCCTTACTACAGGAGTGTGAATTAGATGTGAAGTCCGAAGGTTTTTGAGTGAAAACATGGCAAATTTAGTTTGTATGACCGTTCAGAAATACTACACATCAGTAAAAATGTATTGTTTTGTGTGTGGTTACAGAACAAGTAAGAGTGAGAGGTCACTTGGGGACGTTTTAAAGTTTGACTTTGATCATTGCTGGTTGCCATCCACTAAGCGTAGGTTTTGGTGAAATTCCGTTTTCTCTGGTTACATAAAAATAACAGAGCCATTCAACCATGCATGCTATTGGCACTATGAGTTGACATTACTTTAATGCAAAACTTTCTCTCTCTTAAAAGGAAATAAAGATCTCATGTTATTTTCCCCCTGTGGCTTGATGTTTAAGAATGTAGCCTTCACGTCATCGTCAAGTGATAAACAGAGAGCATAAATCCTGTTTTTTTTTTCTGAAGTAGTAATGTTTTGATTAAATATAATTTAAACACTTATGCTCACTAAAATAAACAAAAATGTCACACACAGTTAATTATATTCTTACCTACTGCTATTTTTTTTGCAATAGTTGTGTCTGCAAATAGAGGGATAGGGTTTAAACTCAAGTATTTGTAAATTAACATATTCTATCTGTACTTCCTTACATAACCAACTATCCCTGACACCCAATTTTTATTCATCCCAAAAAATCATTACTTTGGAACTTGTCTAAATTAACTACTAAATTCCAAGTATTACGATATATTTTCAAGTTGTCCATATGTTCTGCAATCCTGCCAATATGTTTAGAATTAATACAGTATCACCTGCATGAAGTAATATAGGCACATGATGGTCTTCATAGTCACAAACACCTTTTATCAAATAGCTACTGTCTACTTTCTTTGCTTTGTTTTGAGAAATGATGATGAAAGTTTGAAAAAGGAAGTTTTCCTCAGGCTATCATTCTGAAACAAGAGAGATGAGACTTAGATGGACAAATTATGGAACAAAGTAGGACCTGAGCAAAGCAAAACACAAGTAAAAAGTGTTTATTTGTAGATTAAAAACAGGTACACATTTTATAATGGATTTTGGCAAAGGAACATTTTAAATAGATTATGAATAAGTTTTTCTGTTTGATTTGGTCTGCTATTAGAAACTTGGTGTAAAGTTATTGTAGCATTGCTTGGTGGTAAAGTTATTTTGTTCAGGTCATGCTGAATACATTTTCTTACTATTAGTACATTATGTGTAATAATGTATCAATAAGTATTGATAGGGTGTGCAGTATTCATGGTAAGTACATTTAACAGCCAAATAAAAAGTACTTTGCAACATTTAAAGTCTTCTTCTTCTTTGAAATAACTCATATTCTGAAAATACAGCTTATGTTTCTATTACTCGACACTGACTGTTGGCTCAGCTTTGACAACAACACTATATAGAGGCAAAGTTCTATGACATGCTTTTACCACTGTTCTTAAAGTTTATTATAGTCTTAACATAAACCCACCTTAGCCTATAAATAATAGTGAACATAGATAAACCTGTGTTCAGTAAAATTCATTTACAAACCAGACAGACAATTATAAAATCCCAGTTATACAGGTAGACAAAATATGGTGTTTTCTGCATTTTGTAAATAAACAAGATTGGCAAACAGCATTAAAATCCATTTAGTAAAAATTAAGTTGAAAGATTTAATACATTATCTACAAGTCTGCAATCATTTTTTAAAACAATATTTTGAGAGACTGGTACTAGAACATAAAATGAACAATTTTAACATGTTTAAGGACTGGTTTTGATGTTGGATTTTGCAGGATGCGTGATGAGATGAACATATTTTTATTTATGTATAACAGTATATGTAGCATATCACAGGTATTTTGAATAAAAGCAGTTTTATATTTTGTTTACATTATTTAATTTTCATAACAGCTGTTTAATAATAAAATTTTAAATAATTAAATTATAATATAATAAATGTGCATTATCAAAAACTTCATACTTGTGGAGTTATTTATTTTATTATATATTATAAGTACAATATTTCAAATAAAGTAACAATATTAATTCTTCTTAACAAAATCTGTTCTAATCTTAGGTAATCAATAACTACATTTAATATAATCATGTAATCAATACAGATAAAAAGAACATAAACAATTGCCATTTTCCAAAAATAAAATAGAACAATATTAGTAAAAAAGTAAATGAAATGTAAATAAACCCATGCTATAAAAGATCACATAACAAAAAACTCAAATTTCCTGGAACAATATTTATGCTTCTTCACCTCCTTCTTCGTCTTCATCAAACTCTCCTTCTTCTTCAGCAGTGGCTTCTTGGTATTGCTGATATTCAGAGACTAAATCATTCATATTAGACTCAGCTTCTGTGAACTCCATTTCATCCATACCTTCACCAGTATACCAATGCAGAAAAGCTTTACGCCGGAACATTGAAGTAAACTGTTCAGAAACACGTTTAAATAATTCTTGAATTGCTGTAGTATTTCCAATAAACGTAGAAGCCATTTTCAAACCTCTTGGTGGGATATCGCATACAGCTGTTTTGCAATTGTTTGGAATCCATTCTACAAAATAACTTGAGTTTTTATTCTGAACATTTAACATTTGCTCATCAACCTCTTTCATTGACATACGACCACGGAATATCGCAGCAACTGTGAGATATCTACCTCGTCTAGGGTCACAGGCTGCCATCATATTCTTAGCATCAAACATTTGTTGAACTAATTCTGGAACTGTCAGTGCCCGATATTGTTGACTTCCCCGGGAAGTCAAAGGAGCAAATCCAGGAACAAAAAAATGTAGTCGAGGAAATGGTACCATGTTGACAGCCAATTTTCTAAGATCAGAATTAAGTTGGCCTGGAAATCGAAGACAGGTTGTCACACCGGACATTGTAGCTGATACTAGGTGATTCAGATCTCCGTATGTTGGGGTAGTCAACTTTAAAGTACGGAAACAAATGTCATACAAGGCCTCATTGTCAATGCAGAAAGATTCGTCAGTGTTTTCAACGAGTTGATGAACAGAGAGTGTTGCATTATAAGGCTCCACCACAGTATCAGATACCTGAACATAGAAAAGTAATTACATACTTCTACTTTCATATATCAAGTATTACAAAATAAATGTTTGGTAGTCATAGAAAAAAATATCTTTAGATTTTAATGGATTTGACTGTTTTCAAGTTCTCTAAATTCAAAAAAGTACTTTTTGCTTAGATGTGTGTGTGTGTGTGTGTGTGTGTGTGTGTGTGTGTGTGTGTGTGTGTGTGTGTGTGTTTTCAAAAAGATGTTTAATAAATATGTTGAAATATCTTGATGAAATTTGTCATGTTGATCTGGTTTATAAAATGTTAAACAAAAATTACTGTTAAAGGAAATTTTTCAATGAATTTTGATTAAACTTTGCTCAAATGTAGTCCTGATGTATTTAAATGAACATATTAAATTAAAAAATTGCTTTGGGAGCTAGAAAAAAATGACAAAGTGGTACCATATGTTTAAAAAAAGAAAACAGTGCAGTCAATTTGAAAATAATGAATTTAGCCATTAGAAGTAAACTGAAAAAAATCAAAACTAAACTCAACCACTAAAAAGAATTTAAAACATCAATCAAATTTCTTAAGTTTTGTTCACATTTTTGTTATAAATGTTGAAACTCAGAATCAGCATAACTAATTGAAAATTTGAAAATTTCTAGTACAGGAGTATTAATTGAATGTAAGTACCAAAATAATTTATTTGCATACACATTTTATTTTCTTCAGCAATTATCATTTTTCGTCATATTTGGTACTAGTGAAACTCCTACAAAAATGATTCCAATCTAATGAAAAACCACCAAATGGTAAAAAGTTCCCCACAAAGTGTACAGTTACAAAAATGTTAAATCACTTTTGAATTCTGCAAAGAACCAGTCACCTGCTTACACAGTTTCAGAACAATATAAATCTTTGAACTTGGTGATGGTGTTTCTTTCACTATCAAAATAGCTATCTAATTTCATTTGACAAACAAGTATAAAAAATATTTAAATATACTTGGATCAAACAACCTAAAGTTTTTATGTAAATTTATATATGTAAAATTTATTTTATATAAATTATTAAGAGATAGTGTAAATGGCCTACTTATATCATATAGTTTAAGTTTTGGAGAAAAATTATGTAGTTTGAACAAAATAATTGTGTTCTTCAAGGTTAATAATTTGATATTTTGACATTGACACTAATACCTTTGCTGATATACTGCAGATAAGGACAAACAATGAAGAACACCATTCCATTACAGTAAGTAATGAGGGATAACACAGAAGGAATGAATGCTAAAATTCAAGTGCAAAGATTGCTCAGTAAACTACAAAAGCAGGTGACTGGTTCTTGGCAGAATTCAAATTTGATTTAATACATTTTTTTAACTGTAGACTTGATGGAAAACTTTTACCACTGGTTTTTGTTTAGATACAGGTATAGTTAAGATACAAGCTGTTGTAAATAAAGAAGCAGCTTCAAGTCATTGTCATTTTAAAAATTCGTACAAAAATTATTCAAGCTGCTAAAGCAAATTATTAGTTAAAAATTATATTTAATACAGTCAGTACTGGTACCTTTTGTGCAAATAAAATTAATTATGAATTTGTCCCACTTTTAATTAGAATGAGTAATACTGGTACCAAAATGAATCTGTAGGTCTGGATTTTAGCTGCTGTCCCTGTACTAGACTTTCTTTAAAACGTCACAATGAGAGACATTCTATTGTTACAGAGAAAGTTACTTATCTGTATTCAATGGATTCATTATTGACTGCCATAGCTAATGTGTTTCCAATGTTCATGTACTCATTGAAGGCATAAATAAGATAATATATAATATTTTCTTCTTTATTTTTCTCAGTTTTAATAAGAAAAGAGTATGATATTTTTTAGAACCATATAGGTCTTGAGTATAACCTATATTATTATTATTTTTATATTATATTATATTATATAACCATATTATTATATTCATACCAGAGTGTGTTATTTATGATAATAACAAAACGCCAAATTTAAGTAAAAAATACCTTAGGTGAGGGAACGATGCTGAAAGTGTTCATTATCCTATCAGGATATTCTTCTCTAATCTTTGATATGAGTAGAGTTCCCATACCTGATCCTGTGCCACCTCCTAAAGAATGAGTCAGCTGAAAACCCTGAAAAAAACCAAATGTTTCAAAAGTTTGTCTTGGAAAATACAGGATATTACTGAATTAGTAAAAAAACAATTTAATTGTATGAAATATTTTTTTGAAAAAGAAGTGAAAAACCTTGTTCATTGTTTTTTTCAATAAAAAGTTTTACTTTGTTCTACAATACTAAATACACGTTGTTTAGAAAATTCTACACATTACTAATTATAATGGCCTAATGTGGTTTCTGTAATTTTTGTTTTAGAGTAGTTATATCACTGAAGATGAAGATATATATATCTTCATATATAGATATTTATATATTCATATAAAATTTGTTAGGTAAGTTTTTGATTCTATATTAGCCTATTATTCTGATAAGTCAAATTATAATATATTTTTTTTTTTTTTTTTTGGTGTTTAACGTCCGACTATTGTGCACACGACTATTGTGCTAATGCAGACGATGGGATGATTTATAGCGTATGAAAATGACAAGCCTGGCCGGGAATCGAACCCGGTTCCTCGGGGTGAAAGCCCAGTACGCTATCAACTTGGCCACCGAGGTGGCAATGGTAATTGATATTCTTTTAGTAAAAATACATTATTACAACAATTTTCACATATTTTTCCTCAATTTTTAAATTATCAGTGCATTGAGTGTTAAGTTACCTGTAAACAATCACAACTCTCGGCTTCTTTTCGAACCACATCTAGTACGGAATCAACAAGTTCTGCTCCTTCAGTATAATGACCTTTGGCCCAATTGTTTCCGGCTCCACTTTGTCCAAAAACAAAATTATCAGGTTTGAAGATCTGACCAAAAGGACCTGATCTTACTGAGTCCATTGTACCTGGTTCTAAGTCTACCAAAATTGCTCGAGGAACATATTTTCCTCCTGAAATATAACACTAACTTTGTTTAAAATAATTTTAATTGTTTGAAAAGAAATAACATTTTTAATTAATTGATTATGTAGTTAGAAACAAACAAATAATATATTTGATTGATATATCAGAGCAATATCATCATTAAACCAACTGGGTTCTTGCCTACATTGCAAAAGTTTCAGATATGCAAAAAAAAAGTTTAAAATAGTTGAGGAAAATTACAGAATAATTAATCTATTTTTTCAATAACTAGCAAGCAGAAAATTTTAATTATTTTTAATTTTAACTATAGTCTTTTATTTTAGGTTCACATACTATTAACAGTATGCAGTAATTAATGCAAATCATCATAGCATTTTCAATTTGTATCTCTTTAAAAAGTTGTATACTTGTAGTACTGATGAATAATGACAAGTATTTAATATTTTTGAAAATAAAAGGGCAAATGATGTAGGGATAGGGGAAAGTGCCGATGGCAAAAGTGCCTAAGCACTGGACACCAAAATGCAACCCCAGATATACCCATGCTTAAGGTGAGTTTATTTTAAGGATATAGCTATTAACTTTATTTAATTATATTCAGTGTAGAGTAGTAAACAGGTTATCACTTGTTAATTTTCAAAAAATATATTGTTTAAACATTGTTGCTTATATCAGTAAAAAGATGTTTTCATTCTTTTAAAAATAAGATATTTTTATTATGAGTTTGGTACTTCTATTGTTTGTGCTATTATGGCATTGTTTTATTATTACTATAAATATACATAACCTGTAGCTTCATTGTAATACACATTGATTCTTTCCAGTTGCAAATCTGAATCTCCATGATATGTACCAGTTGGATCAATTCCGTGTTCATCTGATATTACTTCCCAAAACTGAAATGGAATATATATTTAAAATTTTATTAAATTTAGTACCACATAATTATTATGGTAAATTAAACCATAAATTTACCAATTACAATGTCCTAAAAGTACTTGACAAAGATTTTTCTAACCATAAGTAAAATTATCTTAATCTAAATATAAAATTTAAAAAAATCAAATATATTATGTACAATAAACAAATCATTTGAAACATTTATGATCTTTTTTCAAATAGGCCTGTAATACAGATTTGTGTTTTACCTATTGTGGATTTACTGGTTTAGCTATAAGTTAAATGCTATAACATGCTATAAGTGTCTTACAGGCCAAGTAATATGACTGGCATACTACATTATTAAAACAAATATTCTATAAGGTTTTTAAACCTAATACTCAAAAATTATTAATAAAGAATAAAATTATATTAAACAAAATCTTCTTGAAATTTAGGAAAAATGATTTAAACTTTTTAAATAGGCTAACAAATTATTTTTAAAAAATTAGGCTATCACCTACTTTTACAAAGCCGAAGTCCTAATAGTTTAACTTATCAAAAATTAATTACTTCTAACTAATAGTTATTAGTAATTACTAATAACTACTAATAGTAATTACTACTAGTAACTACTAATAGTAATTAATAGTAAGTTGTTACTAGTAACTACTAGTTAATAGTAGTAATAATAATTTAGTAAATATATTTTATTTAGAATTAAATTATTGCAACACACCTTTGCTCCTATTTGATTACCACACTGGCCAGCTTGAAGATGACAAATTTCCCTCATTTTTAATAATATATTAGTTTATTCAAGTATTATTGTATATTTTTTATCCTAACTAGGCTGTTCTGGAATGAAATTTTGCAATAATTTACAATAATTAACTAATTAATTGTTTGAATAACATATGATAACATGAATCTCTTGATATTTTCTTTTCCTTCTTGATCATATATTTATTGTGACCATAGATTAATATTTGACTTATTTTTAATTTTTTTATTATTTAACAAAATTAATTTTTAAAGAAAAGTTAAAAAAGAAGAGAAAGATATTAATGAACTGTCCTATGACTGTGGTTTTGTGAAAATAATCTTCTTTCTGCTTTGAATTTTTTTTTTTTTTTTTTTTTTTGTGTTTAACGTCCGACCATTGTGCATGGGCTAATGCAGAGATGGGATGATCTATAGCGTATGAAAATGCCAAGCCCTGCCGGGAATCGAACCCGGTCCTCGGGATGAAAGCCTACTTCCACTGACGGACGGCTTTCTACTTTGAAGATTTTAGGAAATGGTTGGAGAAATGTATGTTGTTATACTTACTTCTGAACATGAAATGTTCATAATTTGGTTATCTCAACATGGAAGATAGCCAACACAAGAAAGACTGTAGTGTGTCTATTATAGTTTTAGACAATTTTTATAGTTTTAGATTGATCAGAATGTTCATATGGGATGCAGAATCTACTTTCAACCAAATTCCCTACCTTATCTTTGCAACATAAATGAAATTCAAGATTTCCAACTACAGGTTTTTGTCAACCTGACCAAGTCTATTCATTGAATTTAAACTTCTTGAATTTTGCACACTAAACTATAAATTTACCTATTACGATATAACAAAGGTACTTGACAATAATTTTCTTTTAACCATAATTAAATCTATCTTAATCTAAATATATTTTTTAATCAAATACCTTATGCACAGAAAACAAATCATTTTCTGCATTTATGACATTTTTTCTATAGCCCTATAAAATAGGTTTGTGTGTTTTATTGCAAGCTACTTTTCATATTGTGAATTAACTGGTACAAATACATATGTATATGTATACATATATATATATATATATATATATTATTATTATTATTATTATTATCTGCGTATAGACCCTGTTGGATCACGCAAAGCACTCTGACTCATGTCTTGCTCCTTCTAATCATCCACACCTCCCTCATCCTGTCCCCATGGAACCTCTTCCGCTCCTCCGTCCATTTTACCCCTGCTCTCTTTGGGAATTCATTCTCTGGGACCTTCCAACCGAGCATCTTTCTCCTGTATGCGTTCCTGTCTTCAACGTCTGTTGAGTCTATTTCTGTGACATGTAGGTCTATTCAGACTTGTGCGATCCATGATGTTGTTAATTTGACACCTTGTATATATATATATATATATATGTGTGTGTGTGTGTGTGTGTTGTTTGTTTTGTGTGATAAAATTAATGAGACAAATAATTTTGTGAAGTTTTAGAACACCAGTTAAAGTGATTTGCCATATAAACAGAATGTATTTTCTGTAAGCTAAGTATGTGCGATAAATGAGGGATAAGGGAACAGTAAGAAAAGGAGGAAAGGGGAAAAGGGAAAATGTGAATGTAGAGCGAGTCTAGCATCTCTAGAAGCTTCGGAGTAAACTAAACTAATAAAAATAGTTAGGCAAAGTCACTTTTGGGGAAAATTTTGGGACCAATCCTGCAATGAGAATAACTATTTTATTAAGTCAAAAGTAAAATAATTATAGAAAATATGGCTTCTTTTGTTTTACTAACATAAGCCTCTGTATTATATAATGATAACTTCTCTATGTTAGACAAGTTGTATTTATTGTTATTATTACTATTATATTTTAAAATTTTGTATTATAAAAATAAATAAATTAATTTTGCAATTTTAAACCAATCATAGGTTCATATAAATTAGTTGATTTAGGAGCTGCCTTTGTTCATCCATGCTTTATTTTAAGTATATTGTATGGACAATATTGGTTCACATACACATCATCTCTGGTTTGCATGACACATGTATAAGTAGTAGTAAGGTTGTTGTATTGTCTGTTGAAACATTGTGTTGTGACTATAATTTAGCTACTTACTAATGGCCTGTAAAGAATTTTTTGCACATGAGAGCTATGTGAGAGAGTGGGAATTCAACCTCTCACTTGCACATTTTTTTCGCTGTCTCACTGTTGTTCCCAGGCTGTTTTCTAAGCGGCTGACCTTGAATGTTGTCTGAAAGTGGACTGTGACTGATTGACTCCCTCTGTGAGAGAGTGCACAGTGTCTAGTCACATTAAGTGATGGATGTGACATTGATGTATCATTTGAAGAACATTGATGGTGTTAAAATATCAGGATGAAAACATATGTTTTCTATGATTTTTAAAATAAGACTAGCACTCAATTAAAATCATTAACCTTAAACACATTTAATTATATTATCATCATGAATGCACACACACACACACACACACACACACACACACACACACACACACACATATATATATATATATATATATATATATATATATATATATATATGTATGTATATATCAATAAAATCATGAATGCATGTACAAATCAAGAGTACTTTTAAATATTTTGTATTAAAAACTAAACATGTTTTTCTTTTTTGTAGATTAAGAATATTAATGAATTAATTGTAACATGTATAGATAAACACATACATATGTTTGTTTAACATATGTATTGTTAAACATCTATAGATACTCTGGATAACATGCATAGATAATTACAAATATTCAAATAAAAACAAAAGTATTACTGGAAAAATTCCTCCTTAACAAAATCCAACAATCACTTTACCAGCCAAGACAGTCGGTGCATATCGTATGTCTTGACAACATTCGCATTGAACATTCGTAGACAATAAAAAAAATGGAGAACTGACTATTTGATTTTGAAAATCGAGCTCCAGATAACCAGAGTGCAACGGTAATTGTCATCTTCTGAAGTGATAAGTTGAACTGCTGATAAGAAAAGCAAAATATGCTCCAATAAATCAGTGAGAAGCTACCAACTTTTATTAAAATATTGACATATATTGATATATCGGGATAAAAACATCGGTAGGAAACCATCGAACAAAATATTGATGTTCTTACAATAAAACACGGATGTTCCAAAAACATCGATGTTTTTTACCATCCCTAGTTACATCACTTGATTCTCACGATCTCATAGATCACACGAACACAGATTGATTATATAGACACAAATGTCGTTAATGTACAGTCAACATTCAATTCAAAAGGTAACCACTAACCACACTGCACCCATGCAACCATGTACATTGTACACAACACAGTGAATGTAATTTACCTGCAAAATGGCTAGTTATGAAAGTAAAATCTTAAATATTTTGGCAGGTAAACTTGGTTTCGGTAGTGATCAGAATAAAATAATTAAGTAAGTATTAATAATTTATAGAATTAGTAGTATAGCTTAATTATAAATGTAGTTGTTTTGTATTTCTAATACGCCGAGTAGTTTTGAGGTTAGTTTAAACAAAAAGTGATCTAGTTGTGTAAGGACCACTGATATTGGAGAGTTTTAGGTTATTAAGACTGCTATATCTCCTCCCCAATTTTTATTCAGCTATTATACTCAGAATAAGAGGTATATTTTTAAAATAAATATGAGCTCTCACTTATATTAGTTTTCATATTTTTTGTGCCAGAAAGCTTTATCCCATGGCCAATAGTAATAATCCAAAATATAAAAGTTCTGAAACTATAGAATGTTATAAAAAAATAAAAGTGACACGCATAACCTAAAAATTAGTATTGCACCTAAGTAGCAGACTTGTTTGACATTGCGGAAATGATACATTAAATGCATTTTATTAATAATAAAAAGTAAATGCTATTTTAAAAAAATAACTTAAAACCTAACATCGTTTTGTATGAAAATGGTATTGCATGAATAACTTTTACAGTTTTTTATTTTTTTACATTAAACACCAAAAAAAAAAATTATGTTATAGTAATAGTTACTAACCTTATAATGAGTGTTATGACGGATATAAAGCAGGCGCTGCTTTGTAAAATTGGTGAATTCTTTGCTAATAGTTTTTGTATTTAAATTTAATAGTAAATCTAGCTTGTTCTATGCGATGTAAATGGTAATGACATCATAATGTAGTTATGTTAAAAATTGCATGAAACTATAAGTTATCATAAGAAATTTAATCTTCCATCATATCCCCAACACTATTGTGTGCAAGTTACTAACATTGTAAATTAGGAAAGTACTGAAAGAAATTGTATACAATCGAAATTTATCAATAAATGTTTCTTATATGAATATTGCTTGATTTTATAATAAAATGGGTAATTGAATACAGGAAAGACTTTAATATCCATGAAAATAAGCAGTGCCCATTAATTATACAAATACCCCAAAATTGTTGTAGCCTAACTTAATTATTGTAATACTGGTCTCTACACAAAAATTTGGTTCCAGCATTTTTTCCAGAAAAAAACCATAGGTTTAATTTCTCGGGGGAAATGAAATATAACATTTACGTAATCATGCGTGTTACTAACACTGAAATTTTGTAAAAAAGATTTCTTTTTAAAATGGTCATTTATATAAAGGGCTTAACTGAATCGTTGAAGTTTATTTTGGGAGCAAAATCTTTTATTTTTTATTTTATTTATTTATGGGAGGAAAGTCATATTTATTGCTTTGTACCTTGCTTAAATTACACTAAGCTATGTGGTATTTTTCCAAAACTACTGTTTATAAACTGAAAACAATCATCATTGATTTCTGAATTAAATTATTTTTAACAATAAATTAATTTTGTGTTTAAGGAAAAGTGATGAATATCTGCGCCTTCTACAACTGAAGTCTAGTGCAGGTCGCACTGGTTTGATCAATGTCAGTGACACGTGCAGAGTAGTTTTATGCTTAGATTTAGCAGCAGCAGCTCTTGGTTTACCTTTTGATAAAGTGAGTAGATACATCAAGAATTTTCTTCTTCAATTCGAGTAGGTAAAAGGTTTATTACTATTCCACCTTAGACATGATAGCAGAAATGTTGAGTGTTAACTAAGTGTATTGTTTTAAAATACATCTTATGACACTCATATGATATTAATATGATTTTTTTTTTTACATTAAACACCAAAAAAAAATTATGTTATAGTAATAGTTATTAACCTTATAACGGTGATTTTTTTTTTTTTTTTTAACGTCCGACTATTGTGCACACTTGGACTAATGTAAACGAGATATTGATATGAAAACATTGATGTTTTCTGAGTCTTTAATATGAAGCTATTAGTAAGCAAATAGTTTATATCATTTATATAATAGCAAAATGTTAAAATTATAGTTACATAATTGTAGTTGTTACTAGGGGTTATTTAATGAACATGATTTAAGTGTGAAATGTGTAGCCTTCTTTAATAAAACATGTTTATCCTACTTGACTTTTTTGGTGAAGTAAAGCAAATATGTGACTGTAGATAAACATCATATGATAACATTGTTGACATAAAATATTCCATTAAAAAAAATCACAGCATAAATTTTTGAAATTTTTATCATTTTATTTTGATAATGTATATTTTCAAGAATTTTTTTTGTGTTAGTCACACTAATCTAGACTTTTACCTGTCTGTTATGTTTGCAAATAAAAACCAAAAGAATCACTATTCACTATTTTGATATCAATTAATTGTCTTACAGCTAATAACTACAATTAATAATTTCCCACATTATATTGACAAAAATTAGTATACTGTGTGTACAGCCAGCTCAAAAAGCTTCTATTTCTAAATGTTCTTTTCAAGGTCATTAATTTGTAATAAATTTCAAATTTTAAAAATTAGATTATAATGGTTTAAAAGTGAGAGTTTAGCAGACCTAAATAAATGTGTTTTTGTTGCAGTCCGAAGCGCAAGTTTTGGCAGGTGTCAAGAAGAATGTTTACCGTAAGACCCGCCATACAATAGAGAAGTTATTAGGCCTCACAAAGAACTTAACGGTGTCAGACCTAACTGTAAGATTAGGTTGTACAGAAGTCTGCGACCTGGCTCAGGCTATCATTGATAGGTATAGTTGAATTTTTTCGAAACTTATAAATATCTCAGTAAAGCTGGTATATTAAATTATATATGTTTTTTTTATCGCTGGAGACTAAATTAACTGAGTGATTTCAGTGACATTGTATAGGCCTATATCTCAGGACCATTTTTATTTTTTCAACAATTTTATTTTTCAAACTTTTCTGGTTGAATTATAAGTTCTCATCAGTGGTCAAAACAGCTTTCGTAAAATTTAGCTTGAAATGTATCTCCCAAGTCACTAAACGACATTTATAAATAATTATCTGTTCTAGCTCTATTAAAATGTGTTCAAATTAGAGTGGACAATTTTTTTTTGTATCTTAAGGTGAAAAGCACATTAAAGCTATTATCGCCTCCCTAAATGTAAGTGTGAGTAAAGTGTTAAAGTCGTAAGTGTAGTGTTGTAAGTAAGACTAGCTGCACCTATTGAAAGGATTTAGACGTCCCTCGTGGTACCCAAATCTAACACACACTTAGAGTGGACAAAGGCTAATGATTGAATCTTTTTGTTTTAGCTTGTAAAATTTAAATGACTAATTGATTGGCAGCAGACAATTTGCTTGTGTTTGCACGAGTTCTGTAAAGTTCTGATCTTCAAAGAAAATTTGTGTTATTATATGATGTATGTTTTGGTTACAGGTAAATTTGATGTATAGCACTTCCAATTTGTTGTGCTTTCTATAAAGTTTCAGGCTGTTTGTCGTGAACAGTTATGTTTGTTTTATTTGTTGATACAGTAGAACCTAGTCAACTAAAACTCATGTTCTCTGAAATATGTTCTCAATTTTCAGTAATATACTTAAAAATAAAGCGATAATATGTGTATAGAAAAAGAAAAATTAAATTTAAAATACAGTTTTTAAATGTTAATAGAATAAAATAAGTTTTTTATTTTGGTTTTCAGGCGAAAAAGGAAAGTGTATTTGTGACAAATAGTTAATGAAATTTAATTGTCCTTGTAATTTTTTTTAGAAGACTGTTTTAGAGCCTACCTCTCCTTTGATAATCTGGGTTCTACTTTAATGAAATTTTAAAAGAATAGTGAAAGTCCTGCAATCAATTTAAAACTAGTTTTAATTTCTGTATCTTCTATAAATGTATCTTCAAATTAAAGCAGATAATTGAGGAATACAAATGTTCATTCATTAGTACTTTGAAAATTTAGTGCAGTATTGAACTGACTATATTGTGTTTACACTTTTAAAACTATTACTGTACTGTGTCCGTATTTGTACTGCAGCAATAGGAATGTTGTTTGTAACGTTCTAGAGGATATAATTACTACAAATGTGTATGTTAGTTTATTTAAACTCTGCTTTGATTGATAGTGTTCCTAATACTATAGTGAAGCTGTGATTTTTGTTGCAGATATATGAGTGACTATACAGAAGGCAATGTGAAGTGCCAGCCAATAGATTTAGAGCATCCAATGTACTGTTGCGCTGCTGTGCTTGCAGCCTGCAAGTAAGTTTACTGGGCGTTCTCACTGTATATCTTAACTTTGTACAGCTATTTAAGCACCTGTAAATACATTGAAATATATTGTTTGTTTTCCAATACTGCAGGACCTATATGGGGGGGATTCATTTTTGGATACAGAGAATTTCCAATAATCGAGATTTTTTTCAGGAACACAGTAAAATAGTGTTAATACTCAGTAATTCACTAGATTAAAATGCAGTTTATAATAAATCATTTATTATCGTGATAGTTATTGTTCTGAAAACATCGTTTAGAAAAATGGTTGCCGGTAATTGTGAACTTTGTGATTTGCCTCTTTTTGTCAGTTTAAGTTGGAATTATGGTAGTGTTGTTGAACTTCTTATAAATTACATCATCTTTAAAGAATCATATTCTTTTTTGAATTCTTTTTGTTTTCTGGTAGCAGCTTTATCCATCTTATGGTTAACTACTCAGTTACTTTCACTGATTTTACGACTGGCGCATCACAAATACAATCAGAAGATGTTGTCTTGAAGTTCTATACATAATCTCACGATTTGGAGTTGAAAAAAAATGTTTTGTGGGATATTTAGCCGAATTTCAATTTAAGTACAAGTGTGGCAATTATTAGTAAAGGATTCACCATTTTTACAAAGCTGCAGCAGCTTTATATCTGCCTAAGTGACACTACTTACAAATATAGTACTTTTTTAGAAATGCTACTTATATACGTAACAACTGAGTTAAACACCAACATAACAGCCAAGTCGAGTTGGGTTATGAAGTTCTTTTTTTTTAAAAAACAGAAAAAAATATGTATCCTTTTTATTGTTAATAACATGCATTTCATTAAACACAAAACAACCAAGTTGAGTTAGGTTAAACATGCAACAGTCAAGTTGAGTTAGGTTATGGAGTTCTTTTTTTTAAAAAAATATCTCTTTCGTTATTAATAACACACATCTATGTATTAATAACACACATGAAATTGATCATTTACGCTATTAAAACTTTCTTATCATTTCTTAACTTTCTTATGGTAATCATTTTCAGGTTATGTTTGCCACTTCAATTTTTACTTTTTTGTAACTTACCATTGTTTCACACTTTTATATTCTGAATTATTAATATTGGGGTTAATTTGAAGCGTTTCAGTGCTCAAATTTTAAAATTAACAAAAGTCTATAAAGTGTAGTTTTACCGAACACATTTATATTGTGTAGCTGTTAATCCTTTGCGCTCTAGTCATATTTTGGCCTTGTTCTCAATAGCTACTAATGGAGTTGAGCTGTAAGTTATATAACTACATATGACTGGTGTAACTATGCAGGAGTTAATTTGACTTTCACTTTAACCATCAGATATTTTAATTTTTATAACTAATATAATATTATTCATTATTTTTATACTTGTTTTATTTTATTTTATTTATTTATTTTGTCATTGTTGAACAACATTTAAAAGGAATTGTCATTGCCTAAAAAATCTTCAGAGCAACTAGAAATTTATTTATTTTCCAAGTGTTTGTTTAAAAAAAATGCAAATACTAAATAAATAATAATAATAAAAAGAATTTCAATGAACACAACAAGCAACAGTGTGTAGTATTTGACAGGACACAACCTTTCTTATCATATTTAAACAGAATTACTAAGAAGTATGTAATAAAAACAGTTACAATTAAACAGATACATATCACTACTTGTAACCAGTGTAGAAAACAACGACTTTAAGAGTACAATGAGGCTTGTTTTTACAGTGTCAGACAGGTCTCTATCGGAGTGGAATAGCAGTTGTTCATTGTTGAATTGTACTCAGCATAAAAGTGCAGAAGATTCTATAGCTAAGTTACTATAGTATAAAATCATTGTAATTCTCAAATTCCTGGTTGAGTCAACTATCTTTTACATCTTGTAATGATGTTAAATGAGTATTATGATTTAATAGCTGTTTTTTTTGTCTAAAAAAGACATAGAAAAATAAAGACCAAACGTGATATGTTGGTGGAGTTGTGCTGTGTACGAGCTGTTGATCTGGATAAACTTGCCGCTAGCTTCTTGAAAATCGCTGCTGAAGTCGAGGTTAAGAAAAGAACTGCTACAAAAAGAAGCCATCATCTTATAGATCTTGTTGAGGAAATGGTGAAAGGTAAGCTGAACTGTTATGCAGTGGGGCAGAAAATTTTGTCAGTTAATTATTTGTCATATTATAATAAAGTCACATAGAAAATAACATTTCTCAAAGCTTGTGGCAGAGAGTATAATTTGTGTTACAGTTATATTTATTAGCTTGCCTAAATATTTTGTTTATGGCTGAACCATTTTAGTCTTTTTTAGTTTGCTTATTTTGATTGTTTTACAAGGGCAGTCCAGAAAGTAACAGATGTTTGGCCTGGTGCGAACAGTGGACTGGGCTAGCACTGCCATCTTGGTGTCAGAATATTTCTACAGTCAGTACCTCAACCATCCATGGTAACTTGCGCATCGTGCATTGTATACAATGGAGTGCTAAATGACCACTGCAATTGAAAATCCTGCTAGTTGCAAAGAGCAAGCTGTGATAAGATTGTTGTCAAAAAATCATAAACCAATTCAAATTTATCACCAGATTTGTGATGTATATAGCCAAGGAATAATGAATGAAAGCCGAGTGAGGTAGTGGTGCATTGATTTTAAAAATGGCCGAATCAGTGTTTACAATGAGGATCGCAGTGGTAGGCCTGGTCTTGTGAGTGATGAATTGATGGTGAAAATCAATGAAAAAATCTGTGAAAATTGTTGTTTGAACTCTCAGAACATTTCCCCCAAATTTCATAGAGTTTAGTTAATGAAATTGTGGTTTGTAAACTTGGTTACCATAAATTTTGTACTAGGTTGGTTCTGAATTTCTTAACGGAAGATCACAAAAAACAGAGACTTGCTGCAACACTGACATTTTTGAATGACTGTGACAAAAATGGAAATCAAGTTATCGATTGTATCATAACTGGTGATGAGACTTGGGTAAATCACATCAACTGTGAAACAGAACGGCAGTCGATGAAATGGTGACATACGCATTTGCCTAAGAAACCGAGGAAGTGTCTGCAAATGCTTTCAGCAAGAAAAATCTTGGGTACTGTGTTTTGGGATGTTCAGTGATTTTATTGAAATGGCAAAAAAATCAACTCAGAGAGGTATTGCGAAATACTCAGGAAATTAAGATGTGCGATACAAAACAAGCGTCATGGAAAACTCAGAGAGAAAGTTTTGTTTCTCCATAACAATGCTTGTCCACACACAGCCAATCATACTCAACGGCTCTTAGATGGTTTTAGATGGGAAATTTTCCTCCATACAGCCCGGATTTGGTGCTGAGTGACTACCACCTGTTCCCAAGCAATGAAGACGTCGCCTTGCTACACAACGCTTTGACACTGACACTGAACTGCATGCCAGTGTAAACCAGAGGTTGAACTCGCAGGCAGCAGATTTCTACAGAGAGGATATTGAAGAACTTGTACCACGTTATGATAAATGCCTTAATTTAAATGGTGATTATGTAAAAAATAACCTAAGAGTTTACCTTCAAAATGTAAATAATAATAATTGTTTTTCACTTTGTTTATTTTTATTTCAAAACGTCTGTTATTTTCTGAACAGCCCTCATGTCAGAAGTGCTAGGTCATTACTCATTAACAAATTCTCTGCCTATTTATAGATCTCACATAACTAAATTATTCAGCATTTTGCAATTTTGATACAATATTATTAAAACTTTGCACATAAATTTATTTCAATAGAATAAAGTTTGTTGCTTTGACATGATAACAGATGATGTTTTACTATACATGTATATAAAATAATATAGCCTATATAGCTATACAGGCTTTAGCATGTACTTTTTAATAAAAACAACTTTAAAAATAATAACAATTACTGTTTATTAGTCTAACATTTTCTTATTGAGGATAGTACTAAAAGAGAATAGTAAAAAATCTGTAACATCATTTTTAAAAGATACCATAATATGGTATACAGACGAGGGAACTGGAGTCAGAGTATTTGGGCTGTGAACCAAATACTTTGAGGCAATAGGTGACGACTACCTTATAGCAGAAGTACGTAATGTTGATAAGGGTGATAAGGCAAAAACCGTCACCATCGTGCCAGATAATCAAGCAGCCTTTAAAGTGCTGAGATATCCAATAATCAGGTCAGCAGTGTTCTGGGAATACCTGTAAAGTTAAATTGGTTGGGCCAAAGCAATAAGGTTAAACTCGTCTAGGTACCAGGTGGAGGAAAATGAGATAGCAGATAAGCTTGCAAAGAATATGACTCATGAGCCCAACTTAGGAGTGAACTGTTTTGCAGACTTAAGGCAGTTTCATCCTCTTCAAGATGAAACTTAAAGACGTTAAGTGGTCTAACACAGCTCTAAAAAACACAGGTTTAAGTAGGGCAAGGAGTCTCAGAAACTTTGATAGGAGCAAAGGAAAAAAAATGTTTCGGCCTTGGTAAAAATAAGCTAACAGTTTTCTTATGGGGCATGACACCATTAAGAGACATCTTAGGAATCTTGGCTTAGCAGAAGATCCAACTTGCGATACTGTTGGAGGGAAGAGGAAACTCCTAATCACGTGATATTAGACTGTGATACTATAGGTACAAAAAGAGGTAGTATTTTTGGAATTTACCAGTTAGAAGTGGAGGGTCTACCTATCTTGAATCTTGTCAAAATCCTGGACTTCATGAAAAGGCTGAAGAGTGGACTGGAGAAGATACCGTATTTTGAGAGTCTCAGGAATGTAGGAAGATATGTACTACACTAATGCTTCACAAGCACACTAGATCTACGAGGGTCATAGTGTGTTTCTAACCCTTCAGATGTATTCACTTATTTATTTGTTAGTTTATATTTTGTACAACACAATACCTCCAAAGAAGACCAAATTACATTTCCTTCTGTTTTTGCCACTGTATTTCTGAAAACAGTTCTATTTATTTTTCAAAACATATGAACTCAATTCTAGAAACCAATTTTCCCTTGACCATCTTTATTAGGCTATAAATAGATTCCCTTTTCCACATTAGGGTCTAACCTGTTGTGGGAAATAAATTTGACCTTTTAGCAGTACCTTCAATATTGCTTTCTCAACTTAATCATTTACATTTGCGGTGAAAGCAAACACACATAATCCTAATCCAACATCAGTAATTTATTTTTTCCAATGAACAATTTTAAACTTTAGACATTTTGCAAGCTGCGTTACAGTTTCACATAATTTCTTATTTTTTTGTTTAGTCAGCTGTTTGTTTATCTTTGTCTCCCTACTTTACCATGCCTGCACCTTACATGTATAACGTGTACTGTGCTAATATGCATTGCCGTGTTAAACATTTATCAAAATGGAGGTCATTCAGAGTGTTAAAAAAAAAATCATTACTTTATACTTTTATGAGCACGTGATATCACTGATTACGTTTTGAGACTGAATTCAGTAATGAAATCAGATGTAAAAAAGTGTAATTTGAAAAAAATAATTTTATGGTGGATTGGGTTTGTTTTTGGTATTCTTACTGTAAAACAAAAATATTTGCATTTTAAAATGTTTCATATGTGTAATGTTTGATACTCTTTAGACGTTTTCTTGTTTTATACATCATCCAGACAGCTGTTTGTTGTGATTATTTTCTCTTTTACTTTTTAAAATTTTTAGTTTCTAATAATTGTTTTCTATTTTATTACAGAGTCAAACAAGAAAAGTGTAAATAGTAATGAAAATGATGGCGATGCTGTTGAAGAAAATGAAAGTTATGATGCGTGGAAGAAAAGAATTTTGGAAGAGGCGTCAAATAAATGATTGGAAAAGGTAAGGGAATGTGTTATGGTTTTTAGGTACAGTATAGGTAAAAAACAAGGAATACTATGTAGGGGAGTTTTCAAAAGTCATTGCTTTTGTAATTAAATTGCAGATGGAACTGTCATGTTCAGACCCACTTTTTATTCCGTCTGGAAGATGTTTTGGACTTTCAAAAGCACTGAATTTATGACTTATCATTGGCTATTTTTGATTGTGTGTGTGCATGAATCCTGATATTCTTTTTGCTATTTTCGTTGCTTTGTAATAAGTGAACGTGATGGACGTCTAACATAATTACATTAGGCTCAATCGTTCTTGGCTGTTCTTGTTGCTCACAAGCCTGGGTTTGAGGCTACAATACAAGGTAGTAATATCTAAGTACTCTGTTTCCTTTATGGAGGGAGTGAAACTAAAGTTTTACAGTGTTTTCGCAGATACCAAGAACAGATGCTCATACTGTAGTTATGTTGTCGCAAAATTACTGAAGCTGTTGCTTCAGATGTGCATATTGTATAAATGTATATCGAGACATGCAGAGTATTTAAATAACATTATGTATACAAAGTGTGTAAATAGCCAAATTTTTAAACTAAATTATTTGTGCTGTACTGTCCACCTGTATGTGTCAAACTGGTGTTCGTAACTACTTTAAAAAATGGTATCCATCTGCAATGTATTAACCAAATGCATGTTAAATTAAGTACAAAAATATTAAGTTTGATTTTGCAACTTAAAAAAAAAAAATAAAAACATTAATCCCATTGTTTACTTACAGATGGTAAATCTGAGTTTTGGAGGAAAAAAAAGGAGACGCTCACCTCTGAGGGAGGAAACGGGATGTGAGGAATAGAAATAGGGATGTGACAGAAATAGGGATTCTTAAAGATCTGTCTGATATGTTAATCGTTTTACAGACAAAAGATTTAGAATTAGGACTTACATTGATGACACTAAGTAAAGCACAATGAAAAAATTATAGATGGGCATAAATAGGGATTCTTAAAGATCTGTCTGATATGTTAATCGTTTTACAGACAAAAGATTTAGAATTAGGACTTACATTGATGACACTAAGTAAAGCACAATGAAAAAATTATAGATGGGTATAATTTCAAAGATTTTTATTGCATTATTTTTCAATTTTCATCTCTTTAAGATAGTCTTGTAAGTATGTGGACATTTTTAAAATATGACTATTAACATTAAATATAATAAAAATAAATGTTAAATTATTCCTTAACCTGTTGACATTGCAAACGTTAGATTTGTGAAACATGGTTGAACAAAATGGTGTTATAATTCTTAATAGACAATCCAGTCATATGTGTTCTTGTGGGACAATAATTTCTGGTTAGCAGAATAAAGTACAGACCGATAGGATAGAAAAGGAAGTTGGGAATTAGGTTTTGCTGTCCAGCAATTGCTTTATAAGGTACGTAAATAATCAGTAAGGATGGTAAACTATGGCTTCATGCTGGTTATGTTAGTCCTAATATTGCTGTTGTTTTAATTAACAAATGTCATGGTGTTGCTTCTCAACGAACTTATTGGAACATATTTTGCTGTTGTTATCAGCAGGTCAGCTTGTCACATCAATGGGTGAAAATAATAAGTTGCAGAAAGACTGTCTAGAGCTGAAGCCAGTTTGCTTCATATTGTAACTGTCTCCTGGTGCCCAATAGCCTGTGTCAAAGTGCATGATTCTAAAGATGGTGGGTCTTCATTGGAATGACGTTGGATTTTGTCTAGTGATATGTTTTCTTTCATAGATTGTGTGATAATTGTAATTTACTTCTTAGTAAGTGATTGGAAATTAATTATCTTAATTTACTTTATAATGAGTACACTAGAGTCTCAAGTAACCATTATTCTCGGGACTGTTGGGGTGACAGATAACAGAAATAGATCACCTGTACTTTTGGCAATTGATAAAAATAACATGCTGTACTCTGTTTATAGCACAGAATGTTTTATTATTATTTTGGAAATCGTAGTAGTAAAACTGTTAAATTTTCTGTTTAACTTTTATTATGTAGAAATTAAATTAAACAGAAATTTTACATATATAGCTCTTTAATACAGCAAATTATCTGTACTTAACCTCTTGACAAGAATTTATGTGTCAGAGAATTTACACCGTGCTTGTCAGAGTAATTACGTGACTGTTATGTGATGACTTGTACGCTGAATGGAATTATTGTTAATAGTGTAAGAGCATGTGGTTTAACCCATTGTTAAATATTTTTAAGTAGAAAGTTTCATGCAATTATTCAGAATTGGTTGACACTACTTGAATATTCCTCTAGATGATTGGATTATTTACTTTCCAATTATCAGTGTTTGCTTAGGATTATAATTGTTGTCATCAGCTGCTATCACCTATGCTATAAGTTAGTTGTGCCCAGTTACAGTTTTTGTTTTGTCTAGAAGGTTAGTTATTTATTACAAATTATTTACAATGGAATTTTAAAATGTCAGGTAAATAACCAGAATAGAACTGATGTTAAAAGGGTGATGGTGAATCGAGACTCTATTGTAATTGGAAACTTGTAATTGTAATTTACTTCATAGGGGATAATTGGGAATTAATAATTGTAATTACTTCAAATGAACTGTAATTATGAAATTATCAGTGTTTTTGTTCACTGTGTTTCTTAAATTAAAATGATTTAATAAAAGTGATATTATATTTTTACATGTTTTCAACTTTATTGTTTAGAACCACCTTCTAAGTTTTAGTACAATTATACGATTTTGTATTAAATTTATTAAATTTTTAAACATTTTATGAACGCCATAGGAGAAGATTTGAAGGGAGTGTTGAGGCTTCATAAAAAACCGTGCTTAACTGTCCTAATAGACATTCGTTTGTAGAGCTGACTCACTTGTAAGTGATATTCTAACCCTTTGGTTTGTTGCTCAATCAATACAAAATTTATGATTTAAGTCTTTGCCAAATGTCAAATGTCAAAATTTTCTGTTCATCATCTTTCTTCCGCATTCTTATACCACCTTTGTATTTGCTGTATATACGATACCTTCGTACCAGTTTTCATGACAGTTAATAAGTTTAGCAGTTTTCATGACAAATCAAAATGTTTAAATGCTAAATTCAGGTTTTATTCAAGTGCACTCATCATCGTTAAATCAGAGGCCGCCATGTTGAAATGGAAATGAATGAGAAGTCTTACGTGCATCATTCGGGCTTTGTACAAGGTAATCTACCAAAATTTCAAAGCAATCGGACAATGCATTTATCTAAAACTGCATAAAAAACAAGCAAAGATCAAATGCCGAATGGCCGAGTTGAAACAGAAACCTTGCTTTACTTGGTTAGTTATGATTAATATCCCTAAAGTGTGTGAAAAACATTTGTTTTGAAAATTTTGAATTATTAAGATTTTTTTAATGGTCCAACTGGGTAAAATTTTTCTGGGTAAAGAACTTGTACAATTATTACCAAAATTGACTTTTGTGTTGTTTGATTCGGAAAAGTTTTTACATAATGTTATTCAGTATTAGTTTTTGGTGAATTTCTGTAAGGTAAAACCTAGACTTGAAATGGTGCAGATCTTGGACATTTAGATTTTACACAGTATATACACAGTTTATATAGAGTTTATATACATAGTATATAAAAGAGTTATTCTTATGGCTGCTCTGTAGCCTATTTGCCAAATGTAATTAGGTAACTGTTTGTGACTGTAAAGTTTATCAATAAAGTTTGATAGCTTATAAACTCAATGTTAATAATAATTAGTAATAATAATAATAAGGCACACAGCTGTCTCGCATATTTCCAACAATATTTTTATTTCACAATTTTTTGAAAATTTGATATCAGATTCATTTATAACATTAAAATCTTACAAAATTATCATTTTAAATTTTGAAATTACTTTGAAAATGTGAAAATGAACTACAACTGGTCATCTATCTCAAGGGTTTACACGTTTTGGTATAGATATGGCAAACCTGAGATGCCCTAACTGGATCTAACATTTCTTCCTCTATTTGTTTTCTATTTAAATCCTCCATCCCTAGCCAAGGAGGAACATCATACACGTTGGTCTTGGTTGTGTAGCTAAGGAAGCACTTAGCTCAAATATGTGGATTCTAGGTACCAGAAATCTTCCAGTTTTAAACTAACCTTATCTATGCACTTGTGGAATTTTGTTGTCAGGGAAAGAAACATAACTGGCAAAAGTTGACCTGTGGAGAAAAAATAGCATGGAAGTTAGGGAAATCTATGAAATTAATAGCAAGAGTGGTTTCCTATTAAACCTAAAATTAGAAGATCTCCAGAGATCAAACTATGGTTACCAGAATCACAATCCTTATATATCCACTGCGTAAAGGAATATGGGAAAATGTACTCCATTACTGGAACTGTCAACACTCATTCCCTCTGTGGAACATTATACCTAAGAGAAATCGTGTGTAGGCTATGGCAGGGCAAGTAAAGAAATGCAGGTCTCATAGTACAAGATTGTGAGGATCTTGTTCCCAGTGGATGAAGGGTGTTTTTCCAGGACTCTGAAGACCTCAAGCTGAATGGACTGCTCTAACTTTTTAGAGAACCATTCTACTGCTCTATTTCTTAAGAAGCTTAGTTGTGTAATAATAGAAACCCTTTGATTATGGTGTCAGGCACTATCAAACCCTGTAACCTTTAAATATCTATGTATGTCTAAGAATGTCATCAGATTCATTTTCATATTATTAATGGACATTTGAAATTTTAATTGCTAATCAAGGAATTTATGATTGTGATAATGAAATCAGATCTTTGAAACAGTGTAATATAAAAGGTTTTGATTCTTCTACATGTTAAAAATTCCATACATTTTAAATAGTTGAATGGATTTGAAACAGTTGAAAAACGAACTTGTCTAAATTATTACTAAAATTGATTATGGTCAGTATAATTTAGCATATTTAAACTTTCAAATTATACTGAAAATATGAAAATAAACTCTGACTACCAGCAGATTCATTTTTGTTTTTTCAACAGAATTTGAAAAAATAATGCTCAATTTTAATGGTGAACACAGGTTTTCATAAAATTTATGATAAAAAAGTTAAAATAGCTAAGTTATGAATTTTAAATTGTTTGGAATAAAAAAATTCGAAGTTATTAGTTTTAAATATTGTAATGAGGTTACAGCCAAATAATGAAGACTATTGACAAAGACACAGAAAAATTATGAAACTGTTGACATACTGCCTGTTGCAATAAGCAACAAGGTATGTAGAACAGCAGTTTAGATAAGTAAAGCCTTAAAAAGGAAAAATATGAAGCGGGAGAGTTCTGACGAGTCTGTAGGCACCAATATGTATACAAAGCTTCAATAATGCAGGTCCTTATTTTTGGATCAAAACCGATCGAATTGCTCAGCATGATAATACATTAAAGTTAACTACTGTCTCGCTGACATCATAAAAGTGAACTTCCAGCAATTTTTTTTGCATTTAAAAAAAATTCTGATCACACCATCATAATCTCTATTACAGTCTGCATACAAAACTATTGAGACACATTGTATCACAATACATCATGATGTATTGTGTACTCTCTACACATTGTAATCAATCAAACTATCGTAATAGTTTCATCGCCAAAAAAGCATAAATTACACACTGACTATAATTCAAATTACTACAGAATCTAGTTTTGCTCTACATTGTGTTATTGGGGTTAGAGGGTTGTTTTTAATTAAGGGTTTGTTTTATGCCAAGTGTTTCGCTTCCAGTGAAACAAAAATATAATGAGATTCTGTTACACTTTATGCAGTAAGCTATACAGGGTGTTCCTTTAATCTGTTTACAATTATGTTAGATTTGTGTGTTAAGAAAAATGTTTTAATATAATCTCGTATTAATTAACTGATTTGTGCCCACTGTCGGACGTTTTGGTTTTTCACTATTTTTTTTTTAAATTACGAGTTTTGCAATTAAAAATTTTAATGCGTATAATTAAAAAGCTGTATTAACGAATAAATATTTAAAATTTTTCTTGTTTTCTGGGGCAAACCAAGATTTTTTTAATAAATTTGTGCAAGTGTTCGCCTGTTGTTCAGTTGGTAACACATATCTTACTACTAAACGATGCGATTGATCACATCAGATTTGACAAAAAATGCTCTTTGTAGACTCCCAAATCCTGAAAAAGTATAGGTGTTGAAGAGAACACATACTTTGGGGGTAGTTAAGGGGTAAAATCTTAAGGGTTTCTTAAAAATTAATGGGTCCTTGCCACCTTTCGCAGTTAATGGGAAAAAGAAACGAATAATATACACCAATGTACAAGAAAAAGTTGAACAGTGTTATAGCACCTCTTTGTAAACAATATTCAAAAACCTATGATATATGTGGCAATCATAAATTTCCTTGTTTGCACGTGAACGAAAAGTAAATGAGGTGAGGACTTATTTTTATGAAATCGCTTTCTGTAATTCTACGTAAAAAATATGAATTATGTAAATAAAATAATTTAAATAATACCATTGGCTAGTATTTAATTACCATAATGCATTCATCTCAATAATTATATTTTAAGATTACTGTATATAAATCTTCTTAAGCAAACTGTTGCAAAACCATGTAGGACTACTATTTCTTGTCAATATGAACTTCTGTTAAAATAGTTATATTCAATACTTGTATGACCTGTTAAAGCAATAAATTAGTCCTACATTTATTTATTTATATTTGCATTTCATATGGCTTACGGATCCTTAGTACGTGCTTTACAATCATATTCCTGACCATTTGTTTTCTTTTGCTTTTAAGTCGAGGAAATAGCTATACATTTTTCACAGCTGTATTTATAATTTAATTCAATATGAATATTTTATTTAATTTATTAATTAACTTAAAGCAGTTTGCCGAAGTAATCACTCCTCGCTTTTAAATAAACAGCTTTTTGTTCTACAATAAATTTTCATAAGCACTTCACCTACTTTGTCAAATTAAATTCAATTATTCAAATGAGATTTAGCAAACAAACAAAACGTATATTTTGCAGCCCAAGGGTATATCGACCGGTAATGTTTGGGGTTTCGGGAGCTGTCGAAAAAATTGTAACAATCGGTTCAATTTTTCAGAATTGGTTGATTAGATTTTGCTCAAACTTTGGTTAGATATGAAGTTTGATAAATTTAGTCAGCGTATCAAAATTTAAAAAACGATATTTTTTTACGAGAGTAAAAAAAAGACAAAGTAAATAAACCCCGGCAAAGTAAATAAAGTCTTTTTTTCGATTCTCTCTCTCTCTCTCCCTCCCTCCCTCTTCCCTCCCTCCCTCTCTCCCTCTCTCCCTCTCTCTCCCTCCCTCCCTCCCTCCCTCTCTCCCTCTCTCTCTCCCTCCCTCCCTCCCTCCCCTCTCTCTCCCTCTCTCCCTCCCTCTCTCCCTCTCTCCCTCCCTCTCTCCCTCCCTCCTCCCCTCCTCCCTCCCTCTCCCTCCCTCTCCTCCCTCTCCTCTCCTCTCTCTCTCTCTCTCTCTCTCTCTCTCTCTCTCTCTCTCTCTCTCTCTCTCTCTCTCTCTCTCTCTCTAATTTGAATTGTGATTAGAGCCATGATAAATTTTTTTTAGCAATAGCTGATGGATGATTTTGAGAAATCATATCAACATCAAAATTCCATAAATATATTGTGAAATTATTTATTATTTTAATTTCACTTTTAGGTTATTACGTTCTTCAGCTATGACTTGAATAAGTATAAACATGAAAGAAGAAACAAGGTTCTAACTGTGATGTTTTAAATTAAGATAATTAGGACGGTTTTCGTTTTCTAAGGCCGGTTTGCGCTGAGCAGAGAGGATGGGCGTTTAAAACCGAACCTATCGTTTAGTTTGCAATGTGAGTACGGCCACTGAAGGACTTGGGTAGCCACTCGGCCTAAGACGTTTTGCGTCCGCCTCGGTATCTAGGAGCTGCACGTCCTTATCGTCGACGTGGTGTTGCGAATCTCTTAGTCTCCGAGTAAGAGAAGTACTGCATTTCACGTGAAAAAGTTTGCAAATATTTTTGCACCATTTATTTTGCCCACTTGAGTTACATGAAAACCGATCTATTCATTTATTGTAGCATCACAGTGCAATCCCTTTTTGTAAAGTGGGAAAGCAAAATAACATTTCACAGCATCCATTAACGTAAGTACTTATCATTATCGTAAATACATTTAAGCTAAGTGATAATGGTACCGTACTTAAGAGTCTTCCGGGTACGACCCGGGTAATCGCTGTTTTGGCAGTTATAACGTGGGTACAAATGCAAGGGTATTTTTAAAATGTTATTAAAAATAGTTAACGAACTTTTAAAAGACAAACTGTTCAAGCAGGAAGCAGTTGGTAAAATGTAACTGGCAAAATATTTTAGGTTTACAAAAAATACAAAAATAGTAATTTTAAATTAGAGATAAACAAACGAGTTTATCATCTTTTATGTTTTACTTTTGGCCAAATTGTATATCATTCAAAAATATTTGGTCACGAGTTTAATTGTAATGTTCTAATGTTAATTTCAGTCTTTTAACCAATTATGTTCTGATACAGTTGTGCGCTCCATGTTGTAACTGCCAGATCAGCGGTGGTCGATGCGGCTAAAGCACCGGTCAGTCTGCTCTGTCTCTGAACAGCGCACTTTAAGGTTCTTAGTTCTAGCCGCAGTTATTCCCGTTGCTTTTCCTCTACCGTTAACGCTGATCGCTCGTCCTCATTAGTCTAACTGGTCTAAAGTATGGACGTTAAGTATGTTTCTTTAATTTGTTGTGACGTTGTTAGATTAGATTTTTTTACAAATTGTACACGTCTATTAAAACTGCTGAAAAGTTAAGGCTAATAGCCTACAGATTTGCATTGACTTGTTCAAATTCAAATCAAATTAATCAATAACCTACATTTTAGTGACTGAAGATAAAACTTACATCGCAGATTACATTTTGTCTGCGTTACAAAGTTTAAGGACCTATAACTTCAAACCGAAAAAAGATAATTAAAAACGAATTTCACCAGTGAATTTTTCGCAAAATTTTACATGAAGATGACGTGTCACACGAATCCCTTCATATTTAAAAACAAAAACTGCATTCAAGATGGCGGATTCCGAAATGGCGGACTAAATTTTCTAAAACAAATCTCACCGTATTTTATTTTCCTTAATAAGACTTCATTGTGTTCTGAAAAATAACATCACTAGTTTGTGACGTGATAGAAGCGAATTCCTAAAAGTATTTTTCTTTAATTTACCGTTTTTGAAATTCTTTTTTCACTAACGTAATCAGTATTAAAGTATAAATATATTAGCATTTTAAACTTTCAAATTTCGTTGAAAATATAAAGATGAACCCTGACCGCCGTTAACAAATTTCATATTTTCAACGGATGTTGAAGATACAGAATGCAAAAATTGTGCACTTTTTTAATAATTACAATAGTAAAATCGGATTCTCAAAAACGTTTAAGACAATTTTATGAATGTTTAAAGATTCGAAATGGCCGCTTTAACACTGACCCCCCCGTTCTCATTAGTCTAACTGGCATAAAGTATGGACGCAAAGAAAAGAAAGAGGTTAGCGACCGCCCGGGTAGGCTTTTAAGTGGTAGTTCCAATACAAAGTAGGGTTTGTGCCAGGGCTGCGCAGATGTCAGGCGGATGTAGATTGTACAGATAACTTAATAATTACACTTTACAGTTTTTAAAGTTAGAAGGGTTAACTTCGTCCCCAAACTTTGCTATCTCGCAGCAAGTTAAAGTGGAAAGTGGGCTGTAACAAGATCAGGGTTAATTCATTAAAAGTTTGTCTTCTGTACAAATTACATCCTACTTGTGGACTTTACAAGTTATTAGCTCATTATACGACAATACACGTCTATTTATTTATCATAAATTTTTATTAACTGTCGAACAGTTTTATTCTGTTATCAATATTATCATTAATAACCTTAAAAACTGATATTTTGTAATTTCTATCATTTTATTTTTCACTCCTTTCGGCTCCAAAAGTTATGAATTCATTTCTAATATCGATATATTTTTACATGTAACCTCATACAGGTTGCTGAAGTGTCGTAACCCACAGTATTTATTCTTAGTAAATAACATATGCAATCTCCATTTTGGTTGAAATTATTTAAACAAAAAAGTTCAAAAATACAAATTATGAAACAGGTAATTCACCATTTTTCCAAGTTCATCCCCTAAAAGAACAAAAATGAAATACGAGGTATAAATGTTTGTTTTGGAGAAAAATATTTTTAATAGGATTTTCTTCAAACTTGACAAAAATACTCGAAAACACAAATTATGAAACACGTATTTCAGCATTACCATAATTCCCTACGTGACGCCGCCCTGTTTAGGCCTATAGTAATAGTGTGTGAGCTGGGTGGTGAACATATCAAAAACCCGTACTCTAAAAGTTAAGTGTTCGGGTTTAAAGCGTTAATTTGCAAAATTCTTTCTGTAAAAAAAATTATAAATTAGCAAAATAATTACAAACCCAACAGACAGAATCCCAAATTTAAAATTACAGGGGTTAGTTTATAAAATTTAAATATTTCTTCATTCAAAACTATCTTGTGTATAGCCAATGTTTATCTTCTGCTTTCTTGTGCTTTATCAAATGTGTTTCGAGTGTCTAAGATTGAACAATGGGATGTTAAAAGCCTCGATATAAGATTACTGAAGGATGAATAAACAAACCACTTGAATGCAACCCTTTGAGTGAGGGGTGTCATATTTTCCGCCACTTAGAGCGGCTTTCAAAGGGTTGATATTTTATTTTATGTATTTTGTCTTTGTGGAGTGCCAAGTGTTGTGTGGTAAGATGTTCTGTTTAAACTTTTGGTACTTTCAGATAGTACATATAGTCTGAAAGTCAACGACATGAATATTTATTTCTCACTGTGCGAAGGGAAAGTATTGTGTTCGTCTAAAAATATTCTGTATGCCAGTTTTAACACAAATAACTGGACGTTTAACGTCATCGTAAATAAGTAATCACGGCAAGCAGCTGGCTCGCTAACGTGATAGAAGCGAATTTCCAAAAAACGTATTTTCATTTTTTTTGTGTTTAACGTCCTACTATTGTGTACACTTGGGCTAATGCAGACGATGGGATGATTTATAGCGTATGAAAATGCCAAGCCCTGGCCGGGAATCGAACCTGGGTTCTTGGAGTGAAAGCCCAGTAAGCTATCAACTAGGCCACCGATAAGTAAGTATTTTTCATTACTTTATCGATTAAAAAAAATCTGATATGACCATCATAATCCCTAACGTGAACGTGCTAAAACACAATTTTTTTTTGAAAACCGATCTAGAGGTCAGAGTGCTGATTTCAAGTTCCCGGGTCTAAATTTTACCATGATGGTGTTCCGATTGTTAATTTTCCAATTTAAATTCTCTAATAACCGTAGCGTGCAGCTGTCTCGCAGACATGCAAATGAATTTCGAGAACTAACAACATTGAATAACTCGTCCGTTGCTCAACAAAATCCATTCATACAAATCAAAACAGGCCGCGCGGTCACCAAATGCGGAGCGGAGTTGCTCTGAGCGGAGCATATTACGCATAAAAACATAACCTATTGTTTTTAATAAGTACGGCTATTGAAAGCATAACGGAGCTCAGCTGAGTTAAGCGGCATCGCTGGGCTCCACTCCGCGCAGCTTCGACTCTGTCTTGGTTAAGTTTTCAAACTGACTCAGCTACCCCCAGCACGCACGTTGACCACGCTTCCAAACTTATTATTTCTTGTTACCAAGGTTACCGTTGCCTAAGCTACGGTTTTTAACATAATAGTTGCTAGAATCCGTTAAAGTATGCTTAATATTTAGATTTAAAAGATACAAACGCGTTCTTCAAACTGACTGAACTTCGCTTTTGGTTGCCGTTCAACTTCATTCAACCTCAGCTCAGAGCAGCTCCGCTCCGTTTTGGGTGTCCGCCCGGCATTGGAAATCTACAAAAATAGAAGTTATTTTACACGTTTTGAAAATCTGATTACACCGTTTAAGTCAGTGTTATTTGTTGTGTTATCTGAATTCACTGTTGCAATCTGCTCTAAAATATGGAAACTTTATCATTTTTAATTTTCAATGATAGCAGTCGGGGTTCAATTTTGTATTTTTGGAAAATTTTTATTACAAAAATAAGCTAATGGAACGGCCATCATGGTAAGACCAAGACTTGTGGACCTTGAAATGAGCACCGATCCTGACCTCTAGATCACTTTTTGAGAGTGTCGTTAAAGTTCGATTTGATTTTAAATAAACGCCATTTTGAAACTGTTGAATTGCAGGTTAACAAACTTGTCCAAGCTATTCCGACAATGGATTTTCGTGCCAAGTTTGAATCAAATCGGACCAAAATTGCGAACATATTAAGCGCTAATATAAGCAATTTTAATGACGATTATAATGATGAAATCAGAGTTTAAAAAAGGGGTAAGATAAAGAAAAATACTTTATGGAAATTCGCTTCTATCACGTCAGCGAGACAGCTGCGTGCTGCGATTATTCTTTGTTTACTTTGAAACAATAAATATCTTTTAATCAAATTCAATATACGAACTTGAATTGTGTTCCGTGAACTGTCAGAACACGGGAGGTTATGTAGTTTCCCGATGTGACGGTTGTAAATGTTTTACTGCAGTGGCTGTACGACATAGGATCAGCTGTTTATGTGTATCTGAGGGGGGCGGAGGTTAGGCTACAATTTGGCAGTCGGCTGTAAAAGTGTTATCTACAGATGGGGCGGCTATGTTTATTGGCGGATTTCTTAATGCAAGCTTTAGCTATTGCCAAATACTGCTATGATACCTTTATTACTTATCAATATAGGAGGTACCCTTCAATCACTGGTCTCTGCAAAATTATTTTTCTTTTAGGCCTATTATTACGCTAAGCATTACGATCAAATTTGCACAAAAAGTAAGGACCTGCTTTATTGAAACTACACATTTTGGTTAACTAGTTTCGTCAGAACAAAGGAAATCCTCACGCCTCATACTTTTACATTCTAATCCTTTATAATAAAATAAAACCGACTTAAAAGCGATAAAGGTTTTTTATTGTTGACACATTTTGAAACTGTTTAACATTTCTAGTGAATTTCCATTGGAAAAAATGAGCAATTGGAGCGGCTATTATGGTAAGACCCAGACCTGGGGCTTTTAAATGAGCACCTCTCCTGACCACTAAAGCCACTTATATATATATATATATATATATATATATATATATATATATATATATATATAGTACGTGTGTGTGTGTGTGTGTGTTTTAGCACGCTCACGTTAAAAATTTTGGTTTTATTTGATTCATGTTTGGGACGAAAATCGATTGTGATAATAGCTTGGACAAGCTCGTTAATCAACACAAAATGTTCAACTGTATCAAAATGGCGGCCATTTTAGATCTTTGAAATATCATAACTTAAATGTTTTAAATGTTTTTAAAAATCTGATTTCCCCGTTGTAATCAGTGTTGCAAATTGTATTTTTGAATTTTCAAAATCCATTGATATTAATGAATGTTTTGACATCGGTGAAGGCTCATATCATTAGTGTGATAAATTGGAAGTTTAAAATGCTAATAATGCATATTATGATAGAGATATCAGATATTCAAAATAGATTAGATAAAGACCGTTTTGGAAATTTTCATTTATCATGTCAGCTAGATGGCTGTGTGATGCAATCACTTTATAAATTTGATTCGCCATCGTAATCTTTGTCAAAATCTTCATAAATTAGCATTTTATATTTTCAAATTCCAACATAAACACCAAACTGTATCTTTTCGTGATCAGGGTTAATTTTCTTGTCCCCAAATATATTTTTAAAATTTTAAACGCAAAATGGAATGTTGATTACATTCCGATTGTTTAATATTGGTTATTATTTTTTTAAAGTGTATGATAACGAAAATATTGTTTGATATGATTTGTCAGCAAGACAGCTGTGTGCCATGAATATTTGTTTTATATACGATTTTTTGTGGGGTTTTTTTTTAAGGCGAAAAGCACATTGAGGCTATTATCGCCTCCTAAATGTAAGTGTGAGTGTAAAGTATTAAAGTTATAGTGTAGTGTTGTAAGTGTGTGTAAGACACGGGTACCGCGAGGGACGTCTGAATCCTCTCAATAGGTGCAGTTAGTCTGCAACCCCCTACGAGAGGAGATAGTTTAATGTAGTTTATGTAACACAATAATTTCGTTATTGTCCTATAAATGTACCGACCTTATTTGCAGTTACTCATAAATGCAGACCCAACCTACTCATAAACATTTTATGTTTAGCAATTCAGTTAATGAACGATATCACCTCGCAGAGCCGGCAGCCATCTTGGATTTAACTTGAAGACATTATCGGTATGTTGTTTGAAACATGTGACCAAATGTCTCAAATACTTGTTTGTGTGTGTGTTTGTGCGTGCGATGTACAGTCAAACTATGGCGCACAGAGATCTGAAATTTTTAAAGTACTTATCCTGAAAAATCCGTCTAGAGAAATTGAAAATTCAGTCTTATTTTTTAAAATCGGTTTGTTTAATCAGTTTTTGTATATTTGAAGATGCTGTATATCTGTATATTGAAGATAACTGAAGTAGATGTAGCAAATTTAAACTTGAAGTAATTTTGTCGAAAGAGTAAATTGATAAAAGTTGTCATGGTTATTTCCTATTTTCGATGTATTTTGAATTTGATACACTGGCTTGCGTCAGGGGCGTCTTATGGGAGAAGGCTGCGGGGTCCGTCGCCCCCCAATATTTAGGAAAAAATTCGAAATTTTCGCTTGAAACTTTAAACTTAGGCTGCAGTATTGATAATTTTTCAAATTATTTATTATAAATCTAATGCCTAAAACTTGTAATAAAATAACCTGTAACAAATATTTCACTAAAAATAATTTACTTGTAGACAATTTCTTCTGTAACTATTTTTATTTTCGATTAAATTGATCTTATAAAACATTAAATTGTTTAAATTTAATGTTTTACTTAAATTTAATGTAAAAAACATTAATGTAAACATTAATGTATATAACATTACATAAAACATTAATGTAAACATTGTTTTAATGTAAAAACAATTTAATGTAAAAAATGCATTAAATTGTTTATAAAACATTAAATTCGATTAAATTGTACGTGTAGAACATTGAACGCCAATATTTTCGTTTTATCATCACAATATTTCCGAGAGGACTTCCCTTTACCACCTAAAGTATTTCAATTCGTCCCCTTCCAACCCAATACAGAATTCTCCGAGTGCTTGCCTCCTCCCACAAGGTGAATTGGTGCTTCTGATCTTGGTACATACAGGGTGTTTAAAAAGTATACGACAATCTCTCATGACCTCATTCTATGCACACAAATACGATTTTTTTAAGGCGAAAAGCACATTGAGGTTATTATCGCCTCCCTATATGTAAGTGTGAGTGTAAAGTGTTAAAGTGTAGTGTTGTAAGTGTAAGTGTGTGTTAGACTCGGGTACCGCGAGAGACGTCTAAATCCTCTCAATAGCTGCAGCTAGTCCGTACCCCCTGCGAGGAAGCTAGAAGTAAACAAAGGTATCTTGTATAAAGTCCGAAAGACATAGGTTTATACGTAAGGCTTTTCCTTTTTACTTTCGTTTCAAGATGGCAGGCTCTGATTCAACCTTGAGAATGTAGTTGTTGGTTAATATAGTCCTGTAATACTGGCTGAACGGCAAAACCTATCATAATTTTCACCGATTTACGAAGAAAGAGCATAAAATGTCCAATAAATATAGTCCGGTAACATTTTTCGTAAATATTACGGTTACCGGTTAAATTGGCAGACAAATTTAGGAGCTCTGTCTTGAAGCGCTCTGTGTATTAAATTAAGAATTATCTGGGAGTTCTACTGTTCTTTGAACTACTAGTAATGGTTACGCAAGGACGCTGGCCACTTTCATAACAGAGCAAGTTTAAATGAAACAATAAATTAGTATTGTCTCTGTAAATATGCCTACGGATCCTTCAGCACTTTACCATGCATAGGCCTACTCTGTTTTTTATAAAGTTACAAAACAGTTCTGTTTGTCGTCGGGTGTTTTGACAGATACATTGCGATCCCCCGCCCTCAAGGGAATTTAAGGATATATTACACGTGTCTGTACAACCATACACAGCGGGTTACAATAGTACTGGGTGTTGGGTTTAGGTTACAGTCTCACTCGAATTTGACTACCTCGGAGAAACGTGCACAATCAGAATCTTCGTTGTAAAATACGGTGAGTTTCAAAGAAAGCCTTTTACTTCGTTAAGAACCAAAAAGCACAAAATAGGCATTTTTAATGTAAAAAAATTGAAATTTATTATACAGTTAGAAAAAAATGCATAACCCTTCAGCATATCTTAAACCTTTCAGCCTATTTTTCTAGTGAAAAAAAACATTAAAATCGATATCGCGCACGAGAAAAATTAAATTCTCACACGAAACAGAAATCTATCTGTCGTGATAGGAGCGAATTGCAGAAAGTATTTTTCTTACCTTGACTTAATTTTCAAACTCCGATTATCATAAACAACTTTAAAAGCTTCACACACACACACACACACACACACACACATATATATATATATATATATATATATATATATATATATATATACACACACGAATATGAAAATAATTCACATAAATACTTGTCCGAAATCGCTTCATTCTTACACAAGCCGCCATTTTGTTTTTAACAAATTATTTTGTATCTCTAAAACGTTTTATTTTAGACGTATTTACGTTTTATAAACGTATTTATTTTATTTTTTGATCAATAAAATTCAAACGTAGCATCCTCCATTAAACAAGCTTAACACTTAACTGAAAACAAACAAGCTTCATACACTGAACAGAAAATAAACTTTCATACACTGAGGCCCAACTGAAAACAAACAAGCTTCATACACTGAGGCCCAACTGAAAACAAACAAGCTTCATACACTGAGGCCCAACTGAAAACAAACAAGCTTCATACACTGAACCGTTTTAAAATTGTGGAATTATTAGCCTAAAACCGCGCTGAAGGTTTACGACGGCAAAACGCCAGAGCAATCGAACACTCCAGCCAGGCTAAGCTGCGATACAGAAACTAATCTAGACGACTTTTAATGTTAATTTTCATCACTATTATTGGCTTCCGACATGAATTACAATGTATTTTCCTTTTTAAATTACCATTTCAATAATAAATGTAAATATGGGATATTTAAAGGACTCAGTAATCCTTCAGAATTACATATTTATTTATTTGTATTATTGCAGTCCGCAAGATTACTTCTGTTTAATTATATTAGTTTCGATTCGCGAAATAAAACTTGTTTTCATTGCATCAATGCGACGGCCGAAATTATTGCTTTACCGTTATATGACGCACTAAAATCAAGCAATTATGTAAGTTTTGTTTTATTATGCTATTAAAAAACTCTAAAAACTCCAAACGTAAGTTATTTTAAAAAGAAAAACAATCAAACGTTGTAGGCATATTTTTCAATGTCCAAATACGTCAATTTTATTAAGAAATTCTGAATCTATGATGTATATTTAGAAAATGAACGGCAACATTATAAATCCTGTCATATATTGTCCTGACACTGTGCAACTTTTAAGCTTACAAAGTTTATTATTCAAATTTATTTTAGTTTCCTGAACTACGAGTACATATTTCACAAGCTATATTTTAATACATCGTCGTCTTAGTTATTCAACAGTTGGTAAGACTGAGCGGTAATATTTCCGTTTTCCCGGGCGCTATGCCGCTACTTCCGGTAATAAGAATTTTAAAGTTTTATTAGGCTCGTTACTTTTGTATATTTCGGTTACAACCGTGTATTTCCCAAGCAGAATTTTATTGTTTTGTTGTAATAAGAAATTATACCGTACAATATAATTATATATGTGTGTGTGTGTGTGTGTGTGTGTGTGTGTGTGTGTGTGTGTGTGTGTGTGTGTGTGTGTGTGTGTGTGTGTGTGTGTGTGTGTGTGTGTGTGTGTGTGTGTGTGTGTGTGTGTGTGTGTAACGAATATAAATATAAGAAAGTAAGGTGATTGTGAAAAATTCTATCTTGAGATTTTGATGGATGTATTCGTTTTCAAGTCGATTAATAACTCAAAAGTACTTTTAACTTGGATGCATGTCCGTACGCAAATATCGCTTGAGATTTTAATAAACCTTGCAATAAAATGAGCTTATCTTGAAACTAATTTTTTAAATTTAAAAAATATTACGTTTTTACCCAAAACACTTTTTAAAATGTGATTTTATCATAATCACTACGTTCTCGAAAAATTACGATTCAGGAACTTCCAAAAAAACTGTATAAGACTAGGTAAATTAACCTCAATTAGGCACTTATTTTATAAAATATTTATATATACCATTAAGTAAAAAAGAGGTAACATTGAGTTTTATTGACTTCTGTCAATTTTTGTGATGTTTGCACCAAAACGCTTCATTATATGTCCAATATTAATAATCCAAAATATAAAAGTGCGGAAACAGCGAGAAGAGTTTTGAAAAAAGTGAAAAGAAAAGTGGAAAACATAACCTCAAAATGACTTGCGCTCGAAAGTGAGAAACGTGATTTTAATGGTGAAAGCAATAAATTCACTATAAATAATTAAATGAATTTTATTAATAATGAAAAGTGTGTATATATATATATATATATATATATATATATATATATATATATACTTTTATATATATATATATGAGGCATTCTTTGTGAACGAATTACCCCACCCTGCCCAAAATTGGTTTGATCTATTAAAGGTTTATAGGTGGTCAAAAGAAAGGTTCCTGGACCTCTAGTTTCTAAATCCGTCTGGCGTATTTAGTAAATCGTTAATGTAAATCCAATATGGCGGCTAGAATCTCGTGATCCACGCTATAATTTTACTGAAGCTACTATAAAACTAGCTACATGACCCCGATTGAGGCATACAAAGGCTTAAATGAAAGGTCTTGTATGGTAAAAATTTCTTGGCTCATTATTGTAACATAGCCACCGGACCACATATTCAAATTATTAGGATTATGACCTATTCTTCCCGTCAGTGGTCTATTAACTCACCTCATAAAGGCTACCGTGGTTTCGAAACTATAGTTTCATTTTCAGGCCATACAAAATGTTAAATCCCTTTGTCGAGGTCGTCACAAAGTCAAACAAAACATTAAAACATACATCACAAACACTAAGCACAATTACACATTTAAAATATTCAACATGAAATTCGGCTTGGCCAAGCTACACACGCGACTCGTACGTCGTTACATTCCGAACTGCGGAGTCTCCATCATTAGTAGTGCGCCCGTCGTTGTTATCAGTTACTGTGCGTCTGTTGGTTTTTGTTACTCACTCAAATCACTTATCCTTAGAGCCATGTCATATATTAAATTTGATTTAAATGAAAGTTTTTCATTGAGGATGTTCTGGGGGTCTGATATTCTGGCTCACATAAAATCCAATATGGCGGCCAAAAATACGTGACATATGTATATTTGAAAAAACTCCATAACCTAACTCGACTCGGCTGTTTCGTGTTTAATGAAATGCGTGTTATTAATATTGAAAAGTGTAGCCCTACACACACATACACACACACACGCACGCACATCATAAAAAAACTTCATACTAACTCGACTCGGCTGTGGGGTATATAACTAGTATACCTTTGCAAGTAGTGTCATATCGGCAGACAAATAACGCCAGCCATTTGTTCAACGATCTTTTCACTACAAAAACTATCACTATAATAAATGTTTTTTTCTGTAAACTGCATATTAATCTAGTGAAGAAAATTTACCGTACAAAGTAAACATACAAGTAAATCCATATGAACCAAACAAGCAAGTGTATTCATGAAAAGTAAACATCAATGACGTCAGAATACAGGTCAGTAATAAGTGGTTAAAAATCGTAATTTTTATCGTAACAATTTTTATTTTCCGCGCCTTAATACATCTCAAGGAAATGATATAAAACATAATACAAGCGAAAAAATCATTAAAAAACATGACTTTTGCAAAAGTCCCGGAAAGTCAGAAATACGCATATCTTAAAAAATATACAGATAGGCCTATAGATTCTAGAGCTATTAACAAATATCAGAAAATTGGCAATATTTTTCAAAATAAAAATTTAAATCGATGTAACGAATTTCATATGTTTTGTTTGTGTAAGATTTTGTGCAACGCTTTTAAAATTGTTTATGTTCTGGTCAGACATTGGATAAATTTCGGAATAATTCTACGTCAGCAAATGTTTTATGTACGGGCGATTGTGAGTACAGGACAATAAATTACTGTCTACTTTTTTTCGCCACTGAACTCTTGAACTCGCATCAGTAAGTTTTTTACACGTTTTGAAAAGTCTCATATTTCTTGACCGTTATTAATTAAGTAAGATTTAAGAGGATTTGCTACTTCAGGCTTGTGTTTAATTGCATCTATGCAAATTAGTTCGCTTAAAAAAATTCTCACTACCGTAGCTGAGTGTTTTGCATTTTAAATAGCACTCGGGCCAGAACCAACTGCGTTAAGATTTATTGAAGTCGAGAAGATAATAAATTGCACGAGTAAATTTATTTCTTCTGCTGTCCAATTTGCGTTACACGGAACAGCTCCTTGCAGCTACCAAAACAGTTTGTGTTCCGAGTATGGCTGGTAGTGTAAAGGGGGGATTATAATGCACCGGCCTGGCATATTTCTCTCAGGCGAATCGGAAATTCGAACTCCATCCATTTGTCAACCGGATCACAGGATCAACGGCTATACGAATCACCGGTTATATAAACCAATTATATACCTGTGACCGCACAGGTTTTCAGTCAGCGATTATACAGATCACCGCTTATCCGGGTTAATGACTCTATAGTCACTAATTATCACTGATTACTGAATCATAGGCGCGGATCATTGGTTATCATAATAAAAGACTATACAGATCATCGCTTATCCGGATCAATGTTTACAGTATCACTGATTACTAAATCAGTAGCTACGCGGATCACCGGTTATCCAAATAAAAGATTATACGGATCACCGGTTATCTGAATTACTGGTAACCATTTATTACACTGAATGATAAATGGTTATTGTTCTGATAATAAATTTATCAGATAAAGCTGATTCTGTATTAGCTGATTGCTATACTGGTTATTGAACCACCGGGTACACGGATCACAGTTTATCCGGACAGTGGTTATACGGATCACCAGTTATCTGAATTAGCGGCTATACAGATCACCGCTTATCCGGATTAATGACTCTATAGTCACTAATTATCACTGATTACTGAATCAGAGGCGGATCAATGGTTATCCTAATAAAAGACTATACAGATCATCGCCTATCAATGTTTACAGTATCACTGGTTACTAAATCAGTAGCAATGCGAATCACCAGTTATCCAAATAAAAGATTATACCCAATAAATATTATTTTATCTATACCCAAATTATTATTATCTATACCCAAATAAATGTTATTTGAATTACCGGTAACCATTTATTACGCTGAATAATAATTGGTTATTATTCTGATAATAAATTTATCACATAAAGCTGATTCTGTATTAGCTGATTGCTATACAGATCACTGGTTATTAAACCAGCGGGTACACTGATCACCGTACAGTGGTTATATGGATCACCAGTTATCTGAATTACCGGCTATACAGATCACAGATTATCCGTATCAACAGCTATACGAATCACCAGTCAACCGGATCGAATCAACGGTTATCTGAATATCTGAACTCCGTTATGATGGCCTTACATTACGATTATCACTTTATGACAAAAGCGAAAAGCGTCCCGTACAGTCCATCCGAACAGAACAGTGACATTTTTTGTTTGCCTGTATGTCCAGTCAGTTGCTTGATTGACACAGACGAACGAAGATCATTACACACACACACACACACACACACACACACACACACACACACACACACACACACACACACACACACACACACACACACACACACACACACACACACACACACACACACACACACACACACACACACACACACACACACACACACACACACACACACACACACACACACACACACACACACACACACGCGCGCGCGCGCGCGCACAAACTAAAAACGTGTAAATATTTAGACTATACATTTTTTGCGACAAAACGATAACTATTTCTTTAGAAAATATTTCTTCAATAAAATACGAATCCCTAATCTTTTTTCTATGATCTATATATATATATTTTTAGCCGCCTCGGTGGCCTAGTTGTTAGCGACTGGGTTTTCACCCCGAGGACCAGGGTTCGATTCCCGGCCAGGGCTTGGCATTTTCATACGCTATAAATCATCCCATCGTCTGCATTAGTCCAAGTGTTCACAACACAATAATCGGACGTTAAACAAAAAAAACAATCGTTTTTCAATATTACAGCTGATAACAAAAGATGTCTCTATCTCTCGCCATTTCTCTCTGTCCAATTCTTGTAATATAAAATACCCAGTATAATAATTCATTCTGTTATCTAACATATCACGTAAACATATTAGATGCACTTATTACCTTATGAGCAGTGCTTTACTGTTCACTCCATATCACTACGTGAAGAGAACAAAGAGTGATACAGGCCAACACAAACGACAGATTAAAGTGAAAGGGTAAGTAATAGGAGAGATAGAATGTTCTCTTCCTTCACTCTCTTAACTGGCGATGCAGACGTTCTCCAAGTGCAGTCTCCCTCTGCCTGCCTCCTCTTGGTATTTGTATCCTAGAGGGAGGCCAGGATGGCAGCCTACAGAATGCAGTATTTAGTGGCAGGCCAATAAACATACACCTTGTACTGGTGACTTCTTTTCAGAGTTAAGCATTGTTGTTACCAGTGAAGGACAAACAAGGTCGCTGACCTTGAGATACCATATCGTGTCAACTGTGGTAACAGAGACGAATGGTTCTAAAGTGAACACGAATACATTGACTTGATACACTGATGGTTCAAAAGTTACTGGGTCAGGGGTATATTGAGATCAGACCCAAAGAGACTATCGGCATAAGCCTTGTAATGTTGATAACAGTTTTTTAGGCGGAAGTCATTGGGCTTACAGAGTGTGTCGGAAGAATTATAGATAGTGAATACAAAGGACCATCTATATAAACTCTGACAGTAGAGCTCGCTACTAGCTCTGGTGAACCACAAGTATGATTCTAAGATAGTGTGGGACTGTTATCTTGACATTAAAAAGCTACGGAAACTAACAAAGTCCAGCTCCCAGGACATCAGGACATAATAGAGAATGAAGAGGCAGTGTCAGATTTGAAACCGATATCCCTTTCATTGTCCAAGAACCTGCATGTGAAGTATCTTATAATCTAGCTCACAGGCATATCTCCCATTGGGTTTATAGGAGGTCTTGGGAGAGACATGCGATGCTGTTAGTCTGAACAGGACGGTTCTGCAAAGAGTGACGGGATTTCTGATGGCTCATTGAACATTCTGCAGTTATCTATACAAAATTGCTTTTAATATGACAAATCTTTTTTGTAAGAAATGTGGTAGAGCTGAGGAAACGGCTCAGCACATAATTTGTTGACTGTCCAGCTTTGGACAGAATCCCTAGGCATTCTCTGGAGGGGAAAACAGAACATCATCTGAAGCACCTGACTGGATTGGGAAGTTTGAACCTCTGAACGACGGTGCAGAGTAAGCTGAGTAAACCAGGAGCATGGAAGTCCTGACTTCTTAATGGAAAAAATGTGCAATATCGTTTATGTTTTCCTGTACCATTGAATATAAACGTACTAGAAGTACAGCCACAATTGTAAAAAGCGTGCTCGATATTAGCAGATAAAGCTCAAGTAATTGTACTATCTGCCGCTGCGAACGCTGCAAACTGCAAGGACAGGGGTGGAGACGTTTGAGAAAATAGTGCTATTATCTATTCAACTGTAGTTGAACACTGCCTCAAGATGCCACCAGCAGCTAGTGCTCACAAACTTCTCATAAGGGTTATCATTCTGGTACCTTTATATTCAATGCCTATACTGTAGTAAGTGTGCGACTTATTAGTTTTGGCTTTTGCCTTCTTAGCACTGCAAGCTTATCAATAGAAATGTTTTTTCTTCACACGATGTACTCCTGTTTTATCACTATCTGCAAAAACACATGTTAAAACCGGCTAACGGCTTATGATGCAGTACACGAGTTATTTACATTTATACAAAAATTATCGATTTAGAAGTACGATATTTTCACTTTGCGATGTTCCACTTGGTAACAATTACGATCGTAATGTGAGTGTTAATTATCTATCAAATATTAAGATCAATGTTTTAACGGCGTGGTTGAGCAAGTGAAAAGTGACATTATGAAATCAGTGGACTTGAAAACGGAGACTGTATTTTGTCTACTAAAAGTTCTTTGTCAAATTTCGTTGCCCGCAAAACTTTGTCCACACTAAATCTAGTGTGGGAGAAATACAAACATGGCCGTAATTCAACTAAAGTTTGCAGACTGTTGTTGTCGCGAAACTTTCAAGTCAGACAGTTTGTGTGACGTCACTGCAATGGCGGCTGATGGTTAGGCACATGTTTTTTTTGTTACCTATTTTAGTTGCTACTTTTGCCTAGTTGCTTAGTTGACTATTTTTACTTTTTCCAAAAACACGTACTGTGTCATATAACATCACATTAACAATATTTGTTAACTATTAAAGATTTTCTCGAAAACGGCAGGTTTTTCCGTTGAAGACACTGTTAGTTGAATCCTGTCTTTCGGCAAAGATCATTCGGTTCTACCGCCACGTCACGTTTCGTTTCTTTTCTGCATGCCTCCCTTTTTCACCTTTTCAAATAAAAAGTTAGTTTTTTCTGCAGCGCGTACATATTTTTGACTTTCAAAAGTACTGTTTCACGTGTTGTGCGTCACTTTGTTTTTTCAAAATTGGGGTGACCCAAAACTTTTCATGACCCACGCGGTACTCGTAAATTTGCTTGCCTATAGATTAGATTATATACTAGAGGAAGGGATATTACAACCCCTAGGCACTGCAATCGACTGACCTATAGTGCAATTAAACCTCTTAAAACACCTAGTTCATCAGATTGGTGCCCTTAATAAGTTCTAGCAACCAATTAACTAGCTCACTCTGTTAAAGATCCCTAGGGTCTTGGAATAGAAACCCGTAGCCTCCTTAGCAAGAGCTTCACAATCATGAATTATGTGACCTGCAGTTTCCTCTTCCTTCCTGCACAAACTACACACGGTTTCTCCATGGTACATACCTATATTTTTCACATGCAGTCTCATACTCAGTGCCCTGTAATGAGCCCCATGATCCTCCTGAATTGTGCTCTGACCAGGACATCTGCTACCCTTTTAAGTCCTCCAAAAGGAACTTTGCTTAAAAGACGTTTACTATGGGAATGACGAAAAAAGGTTACCCCATCTATCCTGTTGTTGATTAGTAATCCACATATTAGTAGCAGACCTGGCCAACGATAGAGAAATCCCTAAAGCCGGCTCAGGTCCGATAAATTCAGATGCAGATTCAAGTCCAGCCAGTCAGTCTTCCTCCTCATTACCCGCAACTCCCCTATGCACCGGAACCCAGTGAAGAGTTACCCGGTCGCCCAGGGATAGAGCGTCGAGGTTCTTCCGACACTCCCAGACCAGCTTAGACTGAATTATAGGACCCGCAAGTGCTTTTATTGCTGCCTGACTGTATGAATATGGATACAAGCCCTGATTCAAGTTCTCCAGAACACAGTCCATTACTTCAGCCTGTAATACTGTTGTATGCTGTCCCAGGGTAATAACTTTTTTCAACCCCAGTCTCAGACCGTACTCTCCAGCATCAGTGTCTGACTTTTGTCTTGGAGCCATCTGTATGTATGCGTGCCTACAGCACTGAATATAAAAGAACTACAGCCACCATTATAAAAGCGTGCTCGAGATCCACGGCTGAAGTTCAAGTAATTGGACTATCTGCAGCTACGAACGCTGAAAGTAGCAAGGAGAGCGTTAAAGACGTTTGAGAAAATAGACAGTAGAATTACCTATTTAACTATAGTTAAAGACTTTTCCGCAATATGTCATCAGCAGCGAGCGCTCACAAAGCTCTCATAAGTGTTGTCAGGCTAGTATGTTTGTATTCAATGGTAATAGCCACTATTATTCCTCTTAAGCATTTGTTTAATTACAAATCTGTGAACCGATGTGTTTTACTACATTGTAAATTTTCATATTTTGTTTATCTTTTGACAAAAAAAAAAAAACAAATGAGAAAAAATAAACAATGAACACCTAATGGCGAGACCACTCTCCTATAACGCGTAGAAAGGAGAGGGACATCAAATATACCACATAGACGGGTATTGTGTTAAGTTTTTATTTGGTCTTTAACGTCCAACTATTGTGTACACTTGGGCTAATGCAGACGATGAGATGATTTATAACTTATGAAAATGCCAAGCTCTGGCCGGGAATCGAACCCGGGTCCTCAGGGTGAAAGCCTAGTATGCTATCAACTAGGCCACCGAGGCGGCGCATTATGTAAAGATAAGATATGCCTACGTATTTTTAGGTATGTGCAACAATGGTTAGTGTTTTCAGATCGATGTTCGATGTTCGATGTTTTATAAATCGATAAGTCGATGTTTTTACACACCAATTGTTTTCGAATTCTTTACATGTTAGTTGTTTCTACGGTTATCAAATGCTTTATAATCGAAATTGTTTGTACTAAACATGCGACGCTTTTATCACAACGTCAAAATATTAAGTTGTCAGGAATATAGGAATGTGGTAATATTTGTACTACTAAACAATTTGTGAATCTGAGCAGTAAATGGGGTCCCCCTTCCCTTTCAAGAACATCAACGTTGGTTTTTGTCTTGAATTCTACATTCTCTCTCGCTGACAAAACCCCTTTTATGTTTTAAAAAAACGGATGTTTTACACAAAAAAAAACTGATGTTTTTGTGCCATCCATGGATTTTAACAATGTTTAACATGAATGTTTTCTATCGATGTTCATCTCTACTACGTACGAGTAGAATACTTCAGAATTTAAGTAGTTTGTATTCCTGAATATTTTCTTAATATTTATAAATCATTGTAAAGTATGTAAATATTTGTAAATCATTGTAAAGATAACAGCAGGATGAACACGTTAATATAGGCTGCCTCGGATTTAAATCTGTAGTAAATGCAGTAACTACACTAATACTAGAAATACTTAGGCAGTCGCTGGACTGGCCGACAGAAGTGACTACTTTTGGCATGCCTGACTGTATCATTTTTTACTATTATGATTTAATTATTTTTATAAAAATTTAGATGCATGAAGGAAAGGGCAACGCTTGAAAATTATTTTCGTATTAAATTTCGCGTGTGTGTAGGTAACTTATAAATTAACTGAAACTGTCACAGACTATGAATTTGAGTATCTCAGGCTATATAAGGGATTTTAATAACTAATTAGTTTATAACCCTACTTTTGACAGTTATACTGTCTAAGTATAATAATAAAAATAGCCTAATATTTGTGATTCTGGCTTTGAAAAATTGGTATAGGTTATATACATTAAATAATTTAACTACACAAATTTAGAAAATACCATTTTTGAAATTAACAAGAACAATAAACACAACCTCAATTGAAATGATATTCAAACTATTGTGCGAAATCAGCTGTTTAGAAGTAGCCACATCCAGTCTAGATATATACAAGAACAATATATGCTGTGAGGTATGCATTACGGATTCAAACATGACGAGAAAACAAATGCAGATACCCTTGTTTTGTCAACCGCGACCATATAAGTTTTCATTTCAAAAATACATTTTATTAATCACTAAACAAAAATTAGTTCCGTGACGGTAAATTGATTTTTCCCGTGCAAAACATTCACTTATACCCCGCAATAAGAAGTAGACACTTCAACACTTCAATTAGAGCGCTCCGTGACGGTATAGAGTTCCGTGAAGGCAATTTGATTTTTCCCGTGCAAAACATTCACTTATACCCCGCAATAAGAAGTAGACACTTCAACACTTCAATTAGAGCGTTCCGTGACGGTATAGAGTTCCGTGAAGGCAATTTGATTTTTCCCCGTGCAAAACATTCACTTATACCCCGCAATAAGAAGTAGACACTTCAACACTTCAATTAGAGCGCTCCGTGACGGTAGAGCGTTCCGTGACGGTATAGAGTTCCGTGAAGGCAATTTGATTTTTCCCCGTGCAAAACATACACCCATACCCCGCGATAAGAAGTAGTCACTTCAATGAAAATCGTAAATGAATAAATCTTGTTACCGATTCTAGCACTTGACGCGTTTTAAGAATAAATCCATTAAAAAAATATTTCAACGTAGCGGGCTCATACACGTATTTGATACTCTCACGTCTCTGCTAAACCCTGACCTCTTTCTACTCAATGCAGTGTTTTTTTTTAAAGAAAAGAAAGATCTCCAAACAGGCTTTTTGAACTCTTTAATCTCTAATATTGCAAACTACTCGTAATTCCAGTGTTCTGACTAATTTGATTGTGCATTCATCGCTGTCTGTTGATCTGGCCTTGTCTGCATATTGGAAGGCTTGTTTTCTACTTCTGACTCGTATGAAAATTAATGGTTACGTTGCCAGCAAAGAGAATTGTAAATCTGAAAGGTTGTAAAGAGCACAGACAAAAGGTAAACACTATTAACAAAGACTCACAAAATTATGAAAAAAAGAAATAGTAGTTCAAAGAACAGTAGAACTCGCAGATATTCTTAATTAATACCAGCGCTCCACTGACAACACTCGTAACTTTTACGCCAATTTAACCGGTAACCGTAGTATTTATGAAAATGTTACTGAACCAACTTTATTGGAAATTGTATAAACTGAAAAGATCAAAATTATGATAGGTCTTGTCGTTCAGCCAGCATTACAGAAATAACCAGCAACTACGCTCTCAAAGTTTAATCAGATTCCATTATCATGAAAGGGAAGTAAATGGGAAAATCTTACAAATACTTCTTTCGGGCTTTATACAAGGTACCTCCGTACCAAATTTCAAAACAATCGGCCAATGCTTTTGTTAAAATTGCGTACAATAGTTACCGTTTAATCAGAGGTAAAAATCTTGAAACGGAAGAATACATGAAAAAATGTTAATATATGTCTTTTGGGCTTTATACAATATATCTTCGTACCAAATTTCACAACAATCGGTCAATACGTTTGTTAAAATTGCGTACACTGGTTATCGTTAAATCAGAGACAGAAATCTGAAATATGAAAAAATGTTAAAATACGTCTTTTGGGCTTTGTGCAATATATCTTCGTACCAAATTTCAAAACAATCGGTAAATACGTTTGTTAAAATTGCGCACACTGGTTATCGTTAAATCAGAGACAGAAATCTTGAAATATGAAAAAATGTTAAAATACGTCTTTTGGGCTTTGTGCAATATATCTTCGCACCAAATTTCAAAACAATCGGTCAACACGTTTGTTAAAATTGCGCACACTGGTTATCGTTAAATCAGAGACAGAAATCTTGAAATATGAAAAAATGTTAAAATACGTCTTTAGGGCTTTGTGCAATATATCTTCGTACCAAATTTCAAAACAATCGGTAAATACGTTTGTTAAAATTGCGCACACTGGTTATCGTTAAATCAGAGACAGAAATCTTGAAATATGAAAAAATGTTAAAATACGTCTTTAGGGCTTTGTGCAATATATCTTCGTACCAAATTTCAAAACAATCGGTCAACACGTTTGTTAAAATTGCGCACACTGGTTATCGTTAAATCAGAGACAGAAATCTTGAAATATGAAAAAATGTTAAAATACGTCTTTTGGGCTTTGTGCAATATATCTTCGCACCAAATTTCAAAACAATCGGTCAACACGTTTGTTAAATTGCGTACACTGGTTATCGTTAAATCAGAGACAGAAATCTGAAATATGAAAAATGTTAAAATATGTCTTTTAGGCTTTGTGCAATATATCTTCGTACCAAATGTCAAAACAATCGGTCAACACGTTTGTTAAATTGCGTACACTGGTTATCGTTAAATCAGAGACAGAAATCTGAAATATGAAAAAATGTTAAAATATGTCTTTTGGGCTTTGTGCAATATATCTTCGTACCAAATTTCAAAACAATCGGTCAACACGTTTGTTAAATTGCGTACACTGGTTATCGTTAAATCAGAGACAGAAATCTGAAATATGAAAAATGTTAAAATATGTCTTTTAGGCTTTGTGCAATATATCTTCGTACCAAATGTCAAAACAATCGGTCAACACGTTTGTTAAATTGCGTACACTGGTTATCGTTAAATCAGAGACAGAAATCTGAAATATGAAAAAATGTTAAAATATGTCTTTAGGGCTTTGTGCAATATATCTTCGTACCAAATTTCAAAACAATCGGTAAATACGTTTGTTAAAATTGCGTACACTGGTTATCTATTAAATCAGAGACAGAAATCTTAAAATATGAAAAAATGTTAAAATATGTCTTTTAGGCTTTGTGCAATATATCTTTGTACCAAATTTCAAAACAATCGGTCAACACGTTTGTTAAATTGCGTACACTGGTTATCGTTAAATCAGAGACAGAAATCTTAAAATATGAAAAAATGTTAAAATATGTCTTTTAGGCTTTGTGCAATATATCTTTGTACCAAATTTCAAAACAATCGGTCAACACGTTTGTTAAATTGCGTACACTGGTTATCTATTAAATCAGAGACAGAAATCTTAAAATATGAAAAAATGTTAAAATATGTCTTTTAGGCTTTGTGCAATATATCTTTGTACCAAATTTCAAAACAATCGGTCAACACGTTTGTTAAAATTGCGTACACTGGTTATCTATTAAATCAGAGACAGAAATCTTAAAATATGAAAAAATGTTAAAATATGTCTTTTAGGCTTTGTGCAATATATCTTTGTACCAAATTTCAAAACAATCGGTCAACACGTTTGTTAAATTGCGTACACTGGTTATCGTTAAATCAGAGACAGAAATCTTGAAATATGAAAAATGTTAAAATATGTCTTTTGGGCTTTGTGCAATATATCTTCGTACCAAATTTCAAAACAATAGGTCAATACGTTTGTTTAAATTGCGTACACTGGTTATCGTTAAATCAGAGACAGAAATCTGAAATATGAAAAAATGTTAAAATACGTCTTTTGGGCTTTGTGCAATATATCTTCGTACCAAATTTCAAAACAATCGGTAAATACGTTTGTTAAAATTGCGTACACTGGTTATCTATTAAATCAGAGACAGAAATCTTAAAATATGAAAAAATGTTAAAATATGTCTTTTAGGCTTTGTGCAATATATCTTTGTACCAAATTTCAAAACAATCGGTCAACACGTTTGTTAAATTGCGTACACTGGTTATCGTTAAATCAGAGACAGAAATCTTGAAATATGAAAAATGTTAAAATATGTCTTTTGGGCTTTGTGCAATATATCTTCATACCAAATTTCAAAACAATCGGTAAATACGTTTGTTCAAACTGTTACACTAGTTATCGTTAAATCAGATTCAGAAATCTTGAAACGGAAGTAAAATGGGAAAAGTGTTAAAATATGTCTTTTGGGCTTTGTACAATACATCGTCATACTAAAGTTCACATCAGTCGGTCGATGCGTTTAGCCAAAATTGCGCAACAAACACACAAACCGAATGCCAAACGGTTGTGTTGAAACAGAGACCTCGCTTCGCTGAAACAACCAGGCTGAAATTTTATTTTAAAATTTAAAACTGAAAGTAAACTGAAGCGAAGAGAGGATAACAGGAAAGAATAATATTCAGGCAATAGAACAGCCTAACTATAAAGGAGACGGAGCTTAGTAGAAAGTACGAGGGGATGATAAGTGACATATTTATAAAATTGATCCGTTACTGAATGACGTTGACAGTTTTTGAAAATGGAGTTATACGTCAAAAAGATGTCAGGATTGTTAGTGCCCTTAAATTATATTGGCGTGAGTATAAAATTTTCTAATTTGTAAGGGAAAGTTACGTGAAGTAAATTCTAAACAATATATGCTATTTTTGATTAGTATTAACATCACCATTGCTGAAGCTCGCAAGTATAGATTTATTTTTCTTAACGTTCATACTTTGCGCCAGTTGGACTAATGAAGACAGTAAGGGAAAAAGCTTACGGCAGTCTCGAACGTACTAACTTGAAGTGCGCAAATTCTGGACGCTTCAGACTGACTGATGCTTTATTCAGTGTAGGGTTTTGTTTAGGAAAAAAAGTGAGTCAGGTTTCTGGCGCTTAATTACATTTTTCAGAAAACCTCTTAAAAACATAAAGTTTATTTGTTGTATAGAATAAACATTGCAGGAGACGCGACCTTGCCCTGAACAGTGATTATATCAACCCTTCTGCTATTAACGGGCGCTATACGGAGGAAGTTACACCATGTAAGCACTGCGCCATTTCCTATCTAATAAGGTTAATGTTGAAGCTTTGTTTCAGACCGATATCGAGTATCGATTATATTCAAAGGGCAGCCGAATAGCTTATGTTCTGTTCATATCTTGCTACATAGTCGATGTATATTGGACAGTAAAAATCGATACTATTAAATGACTAATATTTATATTGTCGTTTATCTATCTATTTTTATCTATCTATATCAATATTGTGTTAACTAAACAAATGTGATTAGTAGATATCTCGCTGACGTAATGGAAGCAATTTTCCACAAATTTTGTTTCGCTTACACTTATTTGAAAACGCAATTTTTTAAAATTTGTGGTCATCAGTTTACATTTCCCAAATGGCATTAAAAACACTAAATATTGTAACTGACCGAGCGGGCGAGCGGTTTCAGTTTGTGTTTGTTACGCAGTTTTGGCCAAACGCATTGACCGATTGTTATCAAATTTGGTACGAATGTACCATGTATAAAACCCGAACGACATATGAGTAAGATTTTTTCCTACTCATTTCCGTTTCAAGATGGCAGCATCTTATTTACGATAAAGAGTGTAGGCCTACACAGTTTTAGACAAAGATATTTATTGATTTTTTAAAATTTGGTATGAAGATACATTACACAAAGCCCAAGTGACGTATATGTAAGATAATCCATTACTCTAATTACTTTTCTTTCAAGATGGCGGCCTCTGATTTAACGATGACGAGTGTACGCAGTTTTGCCTAAACGCTCTGTACGCAACGCACTCGTGTGTGTGTGTGTGTGTGTGTGTGTGTGTGTGTGTGTGTGTGTGTGTGTGTGTGTGTGTGTGTGTATTTGGTGTTTAACGTCCGACTATTGTGCACACTTGGGCTAATACAGACGATGGGATGATTTATGGCGTACGAAAATGCAAGCCATGGCCGGGAATCGAACCCGGGTCCTCGGGGTAAAAGCCCAGTACGCTATCAACTAGGCCACCGAGGCGGCTAGTTTTATATATATATATATATATATATATATATATATATATATATATATATATATATATATATATATGTATGTATAATTTAACGACCACCAAAAAGTGATCTAGAGGTCAAGATCGGTGCTAATTCAAAGTAACCTAATGGTTGCCTTGCTCTGTGTGGTAACAACTTGGAGTTCATTGCTGTTACCATTACATTACGTAATGCAATGTTCCACAATAACGATGTGTCCAGGTTAATGTGCTTTGTTGTTAATTTGCCGTGCCACTGCCATAGCGTGACAATCATTCGACAATTGCAAATGGCGTCTCGTAATTCTGTAGGCTATGTCTGGAATTCATCACTGGGTAAATTTGAATTACTCTATTCCCGAAACAATGGGCATATTTGTCATAGAATTCGGTGCAGCTTATGGTTGACGAACTGAGCAAATATAACCCCGCCCCCCCCAAAACCCAACCTGTTACAGTTACATAAGTTTGTTCAACATGTCATGTAAGTTATACTTTAGTAATTTTCACACTGATTTAGAATGCCACCTAATTAGAAACTCTTAAATAATCAAGCAATTAGAGGTCTGTTTCAACTGGACTGTTCGGTAATTAGTTTGTATGGCCTATGTTTGTTACGCAGTTTTAGCCATGCGCATTGATCGATTATTTTAATATTTGTTACTGAGATATCTTGTATAAAGCCTGAACGACGAATGTGTAAAATTGTTTCTCATTCTATTCCGTTTCAAGATGGCGGCCTCTGATTTGAAAAAATGACTGTACACTGTTTTAGTCAAACTCATTGATCGATTGTTATGAAATTTAATAAGAGGATGCCTTGTATAAAGGCCAAACGACGTATGTGTTAAACGTTTTTCAAATTTACTTCCGTTTCAAGATGGCGGTCTATGAACATTTTTAATAACGAGTGTATGCAGTTTTGGTCATACAGAACAATAAGTCGAATGTTTTGAAATTTGGAAGAAAAATATCTTGTGTAAAATCCAAATAAAATATGTGTAACATTATTTTTGTTTAATTCCGTTTCAAGATGGCGGTCTATGATTTTTAATAACAAGTGTACGTAGTTTGGCCATAATTAACTGATTGTTTTGAAATTTGGAAGAAAAATATCTTGTGTGAAGCTCAAATGAAGTTTTTTTTTGTGTTAAACGTCCAACTATTGTGCACACTTGGGCTAATGCAGACGATGGGATGCTTTATAGCGTATGAAAATGCCAAGCCCTGGCCGGGAATCGAACCCGGGTCCTCGAGGTGAAAGCCCGGTACGCTATCAACTAGGCCACCGAGGCGGCTACCCAAATGAAGTATGTGTAACATTATTTCTTGTTTACTTCCATTTCAAGATGGCGGCCTCTGACGAGTAGAAACAGTTTTAATCAAAAGCATTGGTTAATTGTACAAAACCCGAAAGATATATGATTTTTGCCATTCACCTCCTTTTAAAAATATTAGGCACTGATTCAACATAGAAAATGTAGTTATTGGTTAATGTAGTCCTGCACTACTGGCTGAACGGAAAAACCTATCATAATTTTGACCATTTCATAGAGAAAGAGCATGTTTTATTAAATTTAGCCCAGTAATATTTTTCGTAAATATTACGGTTACTGGTTAAATAGATGGAAAACGTTATTAGCGCTGTCGTGGAGCGCTCTGTATATTAATTAGGAATATATTGTGAGGTCTACTGTTTTCTGAACTACTATATGTCAGCCACTTATAGAACGAACTGATAATAACACCAGTTAGACAGAGAGAACAAATGTGCGAGTGAGAGGTCGAGTCCCACTCTCTCACCACAGCTTCCTCCTTTTCCTTCACTATCGTTGATTAGTAAGAGTTGGTAGACTCAAATTGGCAGATTGTGTCACTAGACTGTTGGAGGGAGCTAGAGGGAGGGGAATTCTCCTACATGCGCGAAAATTTCTTGCGCAGGCCGTTTACTAAGTGACTGGACTGTAATAGATACACCGTACATTATTTCATTAAATCAAGTGGCCGGTTCCTTTTTAATTTTCGCACGTCTACAATTAGCGAAATGTAAATACATGTATGTATACAAAATCGCACGTATCTCGAAAAAATCAATACAAGCAAAGAATTTGGTACGGATATGTGTGTGTGTGTGTGTGTGTGTGTGTGTGTGTGTGTGTGTGTGTGTGTGTGTGTGTGTGTGTATGATATTAAATTTGTTAACATATAATATTAAGGATCAAATGAAATAAAATAATAGTCAACTGAAACAATGTTCTTATATTTAAATTACGGTCTTCTTGTCGTCCAGTGGAGGCGAAGCCCAATCCAGAAATATATGTATCGATGATATGCACTTACAGTAGCAAAACAATAACATTGCAGATTGTACGTACTTACCAGATTGGTAAAACGACAATTTTTGGACTAAAGATCTTAAAAAATATAATTACAGAAATAATGAAATCGATATTTTGTACGGTAATTGTACATTTTCTGTATTTATAGGCCTAGATTTGTTTATTGATCATTTCTATAAATTTGTAAAATGATAATGTATAAATGAATAATAAAATATTAAAATTAAGTGTTGTATCTTAGAAAGCCGTGAACAAATTTACGTAATGGAATTAAGGTGTATTGATACGACGAACTATCCTGATATCCTTTTTGAACTATCCTTTAGAAAAACCCTCTTTGCGTGAAAGTTTTTTCAACTCACTTCTTACCGCTCACTGAAAGGCTGTATGCAGTGCTCAAATGGAATAATTTCACTAAAAACACTGTTTCCTATGGTAAGTTACATGTTCTTTGACTGCATCAAAAACCGTTTGCCAAATTGTTGTCATAATTTTGAAACACCCTGTACTGTGTCAAGTAGATTGTCCAATCGCAACCAAGATTGATCCCTGAGTACACAACATCCGGCAGTAATGGTTGCTGAGCGATGTGGCAAGGGGTGGAGATATCGATTTTACTAAAAGTCCATATTGTAAAGTAACACTCAAGTCACTGAAGCTTTCGGTTAAATGCAGTTTGTAAAGCTAACATAAAATAAGATACGTTGTTTTAATTAATTAACTTTAACCAGAAGTTAAAAGAACAGTAAAACCTCGAAATATATTCTTAATTATTGTACAGAGCGTTCCACGGCAACACTCGAAACTATTTCCGCCAATTTAATCTTTAACCGTAATTTAATCGTAATATTTATTAAAAATGTTACTGGACGAACTTCCTTGCGAATTTTATGCTCTTTCTCCGTGAAGCGGTCAATACTATGATAGGTGTTGCCGTTCAGCCAGTATTACAGAAACTACACTCTCAACAGTGAATCAGAGTCCGCCATCTTGAAACAAAAGTAGATGAAAAACAATGTTATTCACCCGTCTTTCGGGCTTTATACTAGGTACTTTTATCCTAAATTTCAACACATGGTTTCGATAAAATTGCGTCATCTTTAAATTAGACACCACCATCTTGAAAAGGAAGTAAATAGGAAGAATGTTGCACATAAATCACTTGTGTTTTATACAAGATATTTTCGAAACAGACGGTTAATGCGTTTGATTTTCACTCTTTAAGAGTGTATGCGTAATGGCATACACTCTTTATTGTAAATCAAAGGCCGCCATCTTGAAACAGAAGTGAATGGCAGAAAGTCTTATACATTTATTCTTTGCGCTTTATACAAGGTACCAAATTTGAAAACAGTCGGCCGATGCGTTTTGAATAAAATTGCGTACACACTGTCATTATTAAAACAGAGTCAGCCATTTTGAAACGGAAATAAATAGGGAAAATGTTATACATAAGTCATTTGGGCTTTACACAATTTCAGAACAATCGAGTAATGCCAAAACTGCGTATCAGAGACCGCCATCTTATAAAGAAGTAAATGTGGGAAAAACCTTACACATAAAGTCAATTGGGCATTATGTAAGGTACCTTCGTATCAAATTTTGAAAACAATTGGTTAATGCTTTTGGCTGAAACGGCGTACACTCTTTACTGTAAATCAGAGGCCGCCATCTTGAAATTGAAGTGAACAGGGGAAAACCTGTCAAATACGTCATTTAGGCTTTGTATATGGTATCTCAATAACAAATTTCTAAACAATCGGTCAATAAAACAAACAAACGCACAAACTAAATGCCGGTAGATTTGAAAAGCAGACCTCGCTTCGCTCGTTCAATTATACTCAGCCGCCTCGGTGGCCTAGTGGATAGCGTACTAGGCTTTCACCCCGAAAACCCGGGTTCGATTCCCGGCAAGGGCTTGGCATTTATACTCAGTACTATCTGTTACTATTATTAAATTATTCATTTCTGCGTGTTCTTGCGTTTTGGTTTTAGATTTCATTTTCACAGCGTTGTGCGGTGCACCAAAACTGTTGTCTTCATATAGCTGCCTAATCACTTTGTTATTGTGTCTCATGACTCATGAAGGCGTGATTAAGCTAACAACTGTACCAAATTTTCGTTTGGAAGCCAATGTAGCCAACAATTGTTTTAATTATTTCTTCCTTTAGCATTAATAATGCAAATTTTCGTTGAAAAATTAATATTGGTTCAGCGATTACGATAAAAGTCATATACGCGAAAAAATATGCGTATGTGTCCACAAATCCTGAACATTGCAATAAATATATGAGTTAAAAATGTTAATATTTACTTTTACACATGTATAAATGTTTACAACGGGAATCCTTGCTGCGCTGTCGCTACGGCCTGCTGCTTCGTCCTTTCTTATCGGCAACTGTCGTGTCAGAAAGGGTTTGCGCGCCTTAGCGAGTGTCTTTATGGCACACGAACGAGTAAACTAGCGTTCGCAATTTTATTTTGGTCCGATTTATTTAATCTTTGCACACAAAAAAATGATTTTCACTTAAGAGCTTACACATTATGAATACGGGTTTGGCCATTCCAAGGTGCTCTAGCTGGATTTAACCTTACTTCATTTATTTGCTCTTCGATTAGGTCGCTTCATCCCGAGCCAAGGTGGAACAGCATACGTGAACTCTGGATACCAGGCAACCTTACGTTTTAATCTATGGTTACACTTTGTACGAGTGGACATTTTGTTCCCCTAGATCAGGGGTCTCCAAACTACGGCCCGAGGGCCACATACGGCCCGCGGACAGATTTTGTCCGGCCCGCGGAGAGCTAGCATACTTGAAAACTCCTTTTAGAGAACATATTTTTATAGCAAATTAAATTTAGTTTACTGAAGTATTATAATTTTATGTTGAATAATTATTAATATGACATCTACATTGATATGGTCATGGGCTAACTACTCATAACATTGTTGTAGGCTTATTGTTATTGTTTTTGTGATAAGTTGGATAAAGAAACACATAATTGTAATGAGTAAAGACATGTATAACATGCAGAAAATTTAACTTCAGTATATAATAACTAACAAATTATTGAAATGAATCCAACTAACATTTTATACATTTTAAATAAAAACATAACTTATAACAAGCATAATGACATATGAAATACTAATTAGATTTATGTCCACTGACAATAGTTTGTAGTTGTGGACTAATTTTACTTGTACCAATTATTAAAAGAGATTTAAGATGCTCATCAGTTAATTTAGATCTGTAAACATTTTTTGTGTACTTCATTTTGGAGAAGGTCTTTGCAGCCTTTTTGAAATCACTTTTTACCACCGGCAACAATGATAATATGATTTTGGCCCTCGGAACTTACTGGAGTAATCAGTATGGCCCTAAGGCTGGAAAGTTTGGAGACCCCTGCCCTAGATAGTTATGAGTTTTTCATGGCGAACCGTCAAAACCCACGAAGCTAAAAAAACCGTAGGGGATTGAAACTGGACTTGGAGAGTAAAAACATGAAACTGGAGCTGTATCTTACACTGTAGAACCCATAAGCAGATTTTGGGGACGCTTGGCTGAACTACCCAACCTGAAGTGGAAGAATTTAGGGATTGGATCGAACATCTCAAATCAGTAAGGCAGTGATTGAACGTCTATCGGGTGCGCGGAATTGCTAACTGAGAAGCAAGGAGGCAGTGATACGGTACTTGCAATTAAGCCTAAAAGCAGAAGAAATCTCATGGATCGATCCTTAGTAGTGATAAACACCCTTTTAAAGCTGAGGTGACAGGGTTGATGGGAATCGTACTCCAAGGTTAGAGCGCTGTCAGCCAGGAACATTGTCTCACGGCGAAACCGTTAGTAGGCTATGGCGGACAGGTAAGAAAACTGCAAATAGTAGCAGTTTGGCTTCCAGGATCCTTCAGCAGAATGAGCTAGCCAGAAGACTAATAAAACTCCTCAGCCTAAGTTTACAAAAGTAGAGTTGTACAATGTGGTGCCAATAACCACCTTATTCCATAATCTCTGAAGAATTAATCAAATAAAAATCAATAAAAACAACTTTCTGATTTGTCAACCAGTAAAAAGCGTGTATCCTTTTGAAAATGGCAGCCATTTAAATGTTTTAAAATGTTAATTTTATCTCTTTTCTTAAATGTGATTTGATCTTCGTAATAAAGATCGTTTAAATTTCAGTAATCTAAACGTGATAATTATCCTGTAATATCCGTTACAGGTTCGATTAGTAGAAAAGCCATCTCGGTACCCTAGTTGATAGCGTACTAGGTTTTCACCCCAAATACCCGGGTTCGATTCCCAGCCAGGGCTTGGCATTTTCATACGCTATAAATCAATGCATCGTATGCATTAGCCCAAGTGTGCACAATAGTCGGACGTTAAATACCAAAAAAAAAAAAAAAAAAAAAATTTGATTAGTAGATATATGGAAAAGTTATAAAAGCCAGTATAGAGCATTCATAAAAGGATACGGAATCTGAAGGACGAGCAGAGTTTTGAGTGCAAAGATCGATTACAGATCGCTTGTTCTGTATAAAACAAACAATTGAGAAGAAGGCATCTGTAAATCAAAAAGTAATTATGGTGATCTTGAAAAAGCGTACGACACTGTAACGCACAATAAGCTCTGAATGGTGTCAAAGAATATTAATATAGGCATAACTCTAATAAGGTCAGTCAAAACATTGTACGAAAATATAACAGCAAAGTAAAAGGAGGAAATTATATGTCTAATGGTTTTAAAGTCACCAAGGGATGTTACCTGTCCCCAACATTGTTTAAAATCTACCTGGAACAAGCACTGCACAACTGGAAACGCAAATCTGAAAGAATTGGTATAAAATTAAACAACAACTATTTATACACCCTCTGTTTTGCAGGTGATCAACTAGTTATAGCGCCGGATTATGACGATCTAGAATACATGAGTAGGAAATTAATAGTTGGGGACTTGAGGTAAACATAAACAAAATTGAGTGCTTATGCTTTGGAGGGCAGAACAGGAATCTTCTATAGGAACACGACACACAAATCAAGGGGTGTACAACTTGCAAGTATTTGGGAACGACAATTACTGGTGATGTCCAATTCTTGGACACAGCGTTAAAAGTACGGAACACCTTGGAAAGAAGAGCAATAAGGATACTGAATAGCATTATATGGGATCAAAATATATAAAAAATAAATAAACATAGCATATAAAATACAATTATAAAAAGTATAATGTCATATAAAAACGAAGTATGGCAACTGAAAAAAGTGAAAAATGTCTTGAAGCTACAGAAATGGATTATTGGCGAAGAGCCGCAGGTAGGTACAAACGGGAAAAGATAAAAAACCTAAAAATTTGTGAAATCATGGATGTGAAGCATACCATTGTAGACGACATCAAGACAAAACAACTTCGATGGTTTGGTCATGTCCAAATGATGGACGAAAATGACTTCCCAAACATATTCTAAAACGGAAACCATATGGTCGCAAAAAGAGGAAGACCGAGACTTAGTTGGAGAGAAGGAGTTGATAAGGAAGAGAGAGAGAGAGAGAGAGAGAGAGAGAGAGAGAGAGAGAGAGAGAGAGATCTGTGGGATAACAGGGGAAAATGGAAGCTAGCAATCAGAAGAAGTAGGAGAACGTTTTAAGCTGAAAAGAATAAGAAGAAAATTTCAGTAATTGGTACTTTAAAATTTTAAATATTGTTGAAAATATGAAATTAAAGTCAAGGTTCATGTTCATATTTGCAATGCTAATTTATTCAGATTTCAACATTTATTATGATAGTGAAGTAAGGTTTAAAAAAATGTATAAAAATAAAATTTCTTATGAATTTGAATGGCCGATATTTTGAATGGTTGAACAATTTTTACTCAAAAACTACCTTGCCCAAGTTATTACTAAAATCAATTTTGATACTATGTCTTGACTGTAGAAATATTTTTTAAAAATTCGTTTTCATCGGGTTAGCTAGGCAAAGCGTACCACTTTTATTACGAGTCCTTGTTACATTTGGCTCATAACTAGTCCTGAAGTATCTTCAACGGAATTTCGCCTCTATTCAGGTCCCATATTTTGATTTTTTTGGCGTTAACTCTTAAATTAAAATTTTATGAACACATACGCTTCTTGTAAGCACATTTTATACAAAGTAGGCCTAAATATATACAAGAAATTTTGTGCAGTGTAAACTCTTTCTTCTTCCTTCGTGCGAATGCGCACCACGTTTACAAAACAAGGTAAGTAATTCGATCCTACATTTTGTAATTCTGGATTTGGCTTCGGTTCAGGCCTAATTGCCTCTTCACAGTGGTGCCAACATTGTCACGCCATATTAGCGGTAATTTTATTGTTCGTAATGTTGGCAACAGAACGTTGGTTTTCTCCCAACAAACAGCGTAGCGCTTTTTGTTAGATCGTTTGACTTATTTTAAGGTGGTGTCAATGATTTAAGGTAGGGAGCGCTGGTAGCTTAGTCGATAGGATAGCTGGCAGGATAACTGAAACTTTTAAGCAGGTGCGAATCTAGTTACTATCGTTGACTTTTCCTCTCTTCATTAATCTAAAGAAGGCAATAAAAAATTTGTTTTTAAAGCATTTCACTAACACTTTCATTGATGTACTTTTATATAGGTACAATTGGAGTTACTTATGTTCCTTACGAATTAATTAAAAATAGAGACTTTTTAAAGTTTAACCATATTTTATATTCATTAATTCAAATATTGACAAATTTAAGAAATTTTAAATAGCCTATTAGCGTATTTATCGTTGACAAATCAACGGTTATTCAAATTAATTTCATTTTGAGCTTCCTCATTGAAAATTTGGCACGAAAAGGAATTTATACAACCGTTACTCCCCTGCTAAACAAATTTCTACGTCCTATTGCAGTTTTTGAGTGTTTCAAAGAAGATAACCATTTTTATTGTAAATACTAAAAGAAATCCACTTCGAAATAATCAAAATAGTTTTATTTTAGTTATCCTAAATGAAATGTAGGCCGAAATACACTTGTGCATCTATACAGTAGATATACGATCTGCATGTAAACTGTCAGCTTTTCTAAATCTTAAACTAGTCTACGTCTTTCTGACTATTGTTTTCTTTTTCAAAAATAACTCCATTTCTCAACTTTTTTAAACATTTAAGCAAAAATACATGTATCTGTGCTCTGTTTTGAGCTAACTATACAGATTCCGAGACAGGAAAGGCTAGATGAAATCTTCTAACTGATTCCGCAACATTATCAAAAGCAATGGCCCACGCAGAACACTTTGCTTTTTGCTCAGTTGTAAAAACCATTTTGTAAATAACTAATCCCGTAAAATGGCACCTAAAAAATTAGGTTTTGTTTTTGTTCTATTAAAAAAGTAATTAAAGCTGTTAAAAAATTAACAGCTGTTCAACAATCTGATTTAGTACTGCAGTACAGTGAGATTTTTAAGAGGATAGAATTTATTTATTTTGGCCGCCATTTCGTTTCTACAAACACGAGCCAGATGCGATTCTCACATAATATTTCTGGTAACTTCTTTAAAAAGTATGCACAGTTTCAAAATGATCAATGGAGGAATGAGAAAATAATGGAGGATCAAATGCGTGAACCTCTTCGTGGGACACTGTATATCAAACGTCAGCTTAAGCGAAACGCGTTGACTACTTGTCTTGGAATCTGAACAAAATTATCTTGTATAAAGCCCAAATGGTATAGCTGTAAATTTTTTTCTATTACTTCCGTTTCAAGATGGCGGCCTCTGATTTAACGATGACGAGTGTACGCAATTTTAATCAAATGCATTGACCGATTGTTTTTGAAATTTGGTACCTTTTTTGTTATTTTAAGGCGAAAAGCACATTGAGGCTATTATCGCCTTACTAAGTGTAATTGTGAGTAAAAGTGTTAAAGTCGTAAGTGTAAGTGTGTGCTAGACTCGTGTACCGCGAGAGACGTCTAAATCCTCTCAATAGCTGCAGCTAGTCCGTACCCCCTGCGAGGAAGCTAGAAGTAAACAAAGGTACTTTGTATAAAGTCCGAAAGACATAGGTTTATACGTAAGGCTTTTCCTTTTTACTTTCGTTTCAAGATGGCAGGCTCTGATTCAACCTTGAGAATGTAGTTGTTGGTTAATATAGTCCTGTAATACTGGCTGAACGGCAAAACCTATCATAATTTTCACCGATTTACGGAGAAAGAGCATAAAATGTCCAATAAATATAGACCGGTAACATTTTTCGTAAATATTACGGTTACCAGTTAAATTGGCAGACAAATTTAGGAACTCTGTCTTGAAGCGCTCTGTATATTAAATTAAGAATTATCTGGGAGTTCTACTGTTCTTTGAACTACTAGTAATGGTTACGCAAGGACGCTGGCCAATTTCATAACAGAGCAAGTTTAAATGAAACAATAAATTAGTATTGTCTCTGTAAATATGCCTAAGGACACTTCAGCACTTTACCATGCATAGGCCTACTCTGTTTTTTATGAAGTTACAAAACAGTTCTGTTTGTCGTCGGGTGTTTTGACAGATACATTGCGATCCCCCGCCCTCAAGGGAATTCAAGGATATATTACACGTGTCTGTACAACCATACACAGTGGGTTACAATAGTACTGGGTGTTGGGTTTAGGTTACAGTCTCACTCGAATTTGACTACCTCGGAGAAACGTGCACAATCACAATCTTCGTTGTAAAATACGGTGAGTTTCAAAGAAAGTCTTTTACTTCGTTAAGAACCAAAAAGCACAAAATAGGCATTTTTAATATAAAAAATTGAAATTTGTTATGCAGTTAGAAAAAAATGCATAACCCTTCAGCATATCTTAAACCTTTCAGCGTATTTTTCTAGTGAAAAAAACCAGTATAATCGATATTGCACACGACAAAAATTAAATTGTCACTCGAAACAGAAATCTAGCTTTCGTGATAGAAACTAATTGCAGAAAGTATTTTTTCTTACCTTGATTTAATTTTGTAACTCCGATTATCATAAACAACTTTAAAAGCTTCACACACACACACACACACACACACATGTATGTATATATATGTATTATGTATGTATGTATATATATATGATTTCAACATAAAATATCACAACAACCTGGAAAGAAGTGGACAGCTGAGAGGAGGAAGGAGCATTCGAATATGATGAAGAGATTCTGGGAGGAAAAGAGGGCAAATACCGGAAGATTAAATCATGTATTTCAAATTCAATCGCTCTTCTAAAAGGAACAATCGATTAAATAAATAATATATATATATATATATATATATATATATATATATATATATATATATATATATATATATATATGCATCCCAAGCTTTCATATTGCATTAATAATACAAAAATAAACCATTACCACTGTGAAATTTGGTTTCTAAATTCCAACGGATATTTAAAATTCAAAAGCCTAATTTATGAGTTTTGTAATGCCGGTTACGATGGTGAAATTAGATTCTCAGGAATATTTAGGCACACACACACACACACACACACACACACACACACACACACACACACACACACACACACACACACACACACACACACACACACACACACACACACACACACACACACACACAGACATATGATACAGATTAGCGGGTGTGTGTGTTAGCACTCTTATGTTTCTACAATGTAGTTCAATTTGATTCTAACTTGGCACAAAAACCGATTTTGTCAATAGAGTGGACAAGTTCGTTTCATAATGGCGGCAATTTCAAATGTTTAAAAATTCTTAACTTTTTTTGTATTGCACATTTTTGAAAATCTGATTTCACTAGAGTGAGTACACAACGTTAAAAACTGAATTAATTGGCGTTTTGAATTTTCAAAATCAGTTGAAATTAAGAAATTTAATTTAGTTTCGGTCAGGATTCGTTTTAATATTTTCAGTGTAATTTCAAAGTTTAAAGTATATGAACATGTTTACGCCGATTATGATGGTGGAATTAAAATTTCAAAATCAAGTTAAGGTAAAAATTACTTTTTCAAATTCCCTTCCATCACGTCAGCGTGACAGCCGCGTGCTGTGTTTGTTTATTGTAGTTGCTGTACAGATAGAAAACACAGGTAAGGTAATTTCGTAATGCATACTGTTAGGAGCCCGAAGTTTGGGACATTAAAATACACATTTAATGGTAAGTGTTAGGCTTTCCCGGGCCGGAATGGCGGACAAATAACGCTCTTTGGAAGGGCGCTACCCCGTTATACCGGAAGGGAAACAGCCCGTTTGCATTGTTAATGACGTCATTTCCTTTTTGAAAATGCAAAGCTTTGCAACTGTGATATTTATCGTTTTGCTGACGCCATAATGAAAGTTGCAGCTTTTTCTTTTTCGCTTCCGCTCTGTATGAAGTATGTAGAAAATATGCTGACCGATCGTGAAAAAATCAATTTTGAAGGATGTTCTAAAATTTCTGATTCAATAAATGGATATAATGTCTGTCGGGCTGTCTAGAAAATAACCTAACCTAACCGATTTGCAGTTTACCCATATCTTGGTCATTATATATATATATATATATATATATATATATATATATATATATATATATATATATATATATATATATGTATATATATATATAATATATATTATTATTTGCGTATAGACCCTGTTGGATCACGCAAAGCACTCCGACTTATGTCTTGTTCCTTCTAATCCTCCACACCTCCCTCATCCTGTCCCCATGGATCCTCTTCCGCTCCTCCGTCCATTTTACCCCTGCTCTCTTTGGGATACCATTCTCTGGGACCTTCAACCGAGCATCTTTCTCCTGTATGCGGGCCTGTCTTCAACGTCTGTTGAGTCTATTTCTGAGTCATGTAGGTCTGTTCTGACCTGTGCGATCCACGACGTTGTTGATTTGACTCTTTATATATACTTAAGGATTCTGTTGGCAAGTCTCGTTGTTGGGAGTCTACTGATGTGTCCATAGAACCGAAGCCTCCTTCTTCTGATATCTGCTGCCAGGTTCGATATCTTCTCTGTGGTCTTCCGGGAGTGCAACCTGTATCCGTCTTCTGTTAATCTCGGGCCAAGGATCTTCCTCAAGATTTTGCGTTCTTCCTTCAAAATACCCTCCATGGTAACTTTTTTGTGGAGTGCTAGCGTCTCGCTTGCATATAATACCTCCGGTTTTATGACTGTGTTGTAGTGTCTGATTTTTGTGTGCGTCGACATAGATCTCTTATTGTAGATACCACGCGTTGTACCAAGAGCCCTCTTCATTCTCAGTAGCTGAACCTTTTGCGCAGCCTTCTCGCCACCTGTGGGTTCAAGAATTTCTCCCAGATATTTGAATTGCTTGACTCTGTTTATCTTACCATATTTTGTGTTTAGTTCTTGAATATTTAATTTTGTACAGAAGAATTCGGTTTTAAACGAGATTTGTAGACCATATATATATATATATATATATATATATATATATATATATATATATATATATATAAATTTCCATTTACTAAAATGAGCTGTTAGAGCGGCTATCATGGTAAGACCCAGATTCAGGACTTTAAAATGATCTCCGGTCAATGGAAATGTCACGTTTTTGAGGGTCATTAAAATGTATTCGTGTGTGTGTGTGTGTGTGTGTGTGTGTGTGTGTGTGTGTGTGTGTGTGTGTGTGTGTGTGTGTGTGTGTGTGTGTGTGTGTGTGTGTGTGTGTGTGTGTGTGTGTGTGTGTGTGTGTGTGTGTGTGTGTGTGTGTGTGTGTGTGTGTGTGTGTGTGTGTGTGTGTGTGTGTGTGTGGGTGTGCATATGTGTATGGGTGTGTTTTAGCATGCTCACATTTGACATTTTGATTCGATTTGATTCAAACTTGGCACACAAATCGATTATCAAAATAGGTTGAACAACTTCACTAACCAGAGAAATACGTTCAACAGTTTCGAAAATAGGAAACATTTCAAAACCTTCGAAAATTATAACATTGTTGTAGAAATCAGCATTTCAAATTTTTTAAATTCCCTGAATTTAAGAAAAGTTTTGACGGCGGCTCATAGCAATTTTAATGGTTAAAGCGGTAATATAGGCAGATGTAAACGTTATATTGGTAAAATCACAATTTCAAAAAGGATAAGACGCTTTCGAAATTTCTAAAAAGAGCAAAGCGGCAAAAACGCTTTCGAAATTTGGCTTCCAAAACGTCAGCAAGACTATTGTTGCCGCGGTCGCTTATACGTTAAGATATGCAGTATAATAAAGTAATGTGATTTTAACCGAGTATAACTAGAGGGTTTATTTACCGAATCGGCAGGGATGCCCACTAGTGATTATAATTAAGTATTAAAGGATAAAAATATTGGATTTTTGATAATAATATTTATGAGAGATTATTAGCGGACAATATATACATACACACACACACACACACACACACACACACACACACACACACACACACACACACATATATATATATATATATATATATATATATATAAGTTATATAGTGTAATGTAAGTTAAGACAATGTCAACGAACGATATATAATCCTGCAGATGTTCATTTCTTAGAATAGCTATATCAGCTTTTTCTCATTGCATTGTAACAAAGCTTTTGTTAAGTTAGTCGAGTCTGATTCAGTGTGTGAACAACACTGTACAACAGGTTACCTCTAGGCATAAGAGTTACACCTATTTATTATAATTATTATAATAAACGGTTTTGTAAAATTCAAGTTTGAGTTTTTTAAAAACCAATCGATCGGAACCAACGACATAACTGGCGCAGTCGGTAGGACACTTCGGAAAATTTAAAATCAATTTTCTCGGTTTTAACCGTTGACGGAGTGGTGAATCAAAAGTGCAATAATTTCATAAGTGAAATAATTGTGTAAAAGTTCAGTGCATCGCGCAATGAGCATAGAGTTTTGGATTTTGTAAGTAATACAAAGAAGAATAACCTTTGTGAATCTGTATTCATTATCCTTAGTTATTTATAACATTTTAACATTAAGTAATAATTAAATTAAAAAATTTGCAATGGCAACTCCTGTTTTAAAGAAGGAATATCTAGATATGATTCCGGAATATTCTGGAGAACCTACAATGTTAAGTAGATTCATATCAATTTGTGACAAAATAGTTTCTAAATTTTATGTAGCTAGTAATCCCGAAGACTTTCAAAATGAATATTTGATGTCAACGATTTTAGCTAAGTTAAAAGGATCTGCTTTAGAATTAGTTGTAAGTTCTAATAGCTATGCTTGGTTAGATGTAAGGAAAACACTTTTATCTTGTTATTCAGACAAAAGAGATTGCTTTACATTAAATCTCGAAATGGCTGAACTAAAACAAGAAGTCAATGAGTCACCATTTAAATTCTATGACAGAATCCAAAAATTGTTAAACCTGCAAATAGCATATTTTGTAAATAAAGAAGTAGGCAACCATTTGGTACTATGCGAGTACGTTCAAAAACTAGCTTTACGAGTTTTATTAAGAGGGCTACAGGAACCATTAGGTTCTCTTATGAGAACGAAAAATCCCACAACTTTGGGTGAGGCACTTAACATGCTAACGAACGATTTTCAATTTAAAAATAATAAAATGTTTTCACAACCAAACAAGCATATAGGTGTTCCTAAAAGTCAAAATAATTTTGTATGCAGACCGACAAATGTTGAACAACCAAAGTTTTACCAAACTCCTAGACAAACATACCAACAACCTAATCCTTTTTACTCGTAAACCGCCCTTTGCTAACTACGGTCAACAACAGCGAAGTCCGTTTATGAACAATGGAAATCAAAAACCTAATGTATCACCCCAAAATAAAACATATACACCTACTCCTATGAGTATTTCTACTAGACAAACACATGGGCAAAATTTTAAACTTTTTCAAATGACAGGACAAAACACTGAAACGAGCGATAACAGCGTTGAACAGACTATACCAGATCTAGATATGTTTGTAACAGACGAGAATTCGGAAGAACAATGTTTTGACTACAACCACACTGACGAAGACTGTGAAGATAACCACTTAACCTCACAATCCGAAGAGAATAATTTTTTAGAGATGACCAACTCAGGAAGCGATTTTCGATAATGAATCTGAGGAGTGATAACAATCACTTACCTTTTATATACGATCCGAATAATAACTTTAAAATATTAATCGACACAGGTAGTACACAATCTTTTATAAGAAAATCATTAATCCTAGAATGTTTTAAAACAAGTATAATTAAAGAACCCTTTGAAGTAACCACTGCACATGGCGTTTCAAGAGAAAACTTTAGTTGTAAACTACCTTTGTTATTTAAAAAGGAAGTGAAATTTTACCTTTTTGACTTCCATAAACAATTTGATCTATTGCTAGGTTTGGATAACATTAAAGATTTGGGAATACATTTAGATTTTATAAATAATAAGCTAATCTTGTGTGGTAAGAAGATTCCTATTCATTATTTTAACACGGAAGAAGACGTATCACAAAAAAGAACAGACTCTGTTAAACAACAAATTTCAAGTTACTTAGTACAAGCTAGAACCAGTCAAATTATGACAATTTCAGTAAATAATACAAATAACGGTGAATGAGTGTTAGCATATAAACAAATAAATGGGTTAGAAATTCCTCAATGTTTAGTAACAGTACGTAACGGCGAAGCTCTTTGTCCCATTACTAACAAAACAACAAGAAATATTAAATTGACTATAAATGAAAGATTTAAATTAGAACCCCTAAGTAATTACAATATTTATGAACCAAAAACATTGGACAATAGAATTAATTTTAATATGACTGATTACAAAGGTCGAAAAAATATTTTTGATTTGTCAAATATTAGAGTAGAACATGTGTTCTACTCTAATATTTGACAAATCAAAAATATTTGAACTCGGAAGAAAAAATTGCCATTACTAAATTAGTACAAGAGTACGCAGATATTTTTCATGTTGACGGAAATAACTTGACCTTCACTAATCAAATAAAACAAATAATTCGAACCACAGATGAAGTTCCCGTATTTTCTAAAAACTACAGATATCTAGAAATTTATAAAAACTAAGTTAACAAACAAATTGATGATATGCTGAATCAGGGAATTATTCAACCTTCTCAATCCCCGTGGAACTCTCCAGTTTGGATTGTACCTGAAAAGCAGGACGCCTCCGGTAAACAAAAATTTCGACTAGTAATACTCAAAAACAATTGATGACCGATTTCTTTTACCAAACATAACAGATATTTTAGACAAATTAGGACGATCTCAATATTTCTCGACATTGGACTTAGCTTCAGGATTTCACCAAGTGGAAATGGACCCAAACAGTATAGAAAAAAACAGCATTTTCAACAGAAACCGGACATTAAGAATTGTTAAGAATACCTTTTGGTCTAAAAACAGTCCTCCCACATTTCAGAGAATTATGAACATTGTTTTAAGGGGAATTCAAAATGAAACATGCTTAGTATATTTAGATGACGTCAAAATTTATTCGCCCAGTCTCCAAGAACACATACAAAGACTTAGGCAAGTTTTTGACAGACTAAGGAAAGCAAATTTTAAAATTCAGTTAGACAAAACAGAATTTCTTAGAAAATAAGTAGCGTATTTAGGTCACCTAGTAACAGCAGAAGGTGTCAAACCAAATCCAGATAAAGTGAAAGCAATTAAAAACTACAAAATTCCAAAAACCACCAAACAAATTAAGGGATTTTTAGGTCTATTGGGATACTATAGGAAATTTATTAAAAATTTTGCCGGAATTTTACAAAACATTTTACAAACTGTTTGAAAAACGGATATTAAAATTGATATTGTAGAAATTGTTTTGAAAGTTGCAAGAATATATTATCTAATGAACCTTTGTTGCAATATCCAGATTTTGAAAAGGAATTTAAGTTAACTACGGATGCTAGTAATTTTGCGATCGGAGCAGTGCTTAGCCAAAATAAAAACGGAGCTGATTTACCTATAGCCTATGCGAGTCTAACATTAAGTGATAGCGAAGTCAATTATTCGGCGATAGAAAAGGAATTACTTGCAGTATGGGCAACTAAATATTTTCGGCCCTATATCTACGGAAGAAAATTCAAAATTTATTCGGACCATAAACCTTTACAATGTCTTTTTTCAGTCAAGGAACCAAGTTCTAAACTTCTTCGGTGGAGACTTAAGTTAGAAGAATACGATTACCAAATAGTGTATAAAAAGGGCAAGTTAAATCAAAACGCTGACGCACTTTCTAGAATACAAACGTTAGCGATACCAGTCCAGTGACCTCAGGATCAACGACCGATCAAGACATTCAGCAAACAATATTTCAGTAAATTTATATTTTCTGGAATTAGACGAAGGACTTCCAGAAGTAGACGATGCTCAATCGATGTTAGCTAACATAGATGAAACGGAAGATATCTTAGTCGACTTGGCAGCAGCAGAAGATAACGACCAAACGTTACATTCAAATTATGAAGGTAACACAGTGATTGAAATGCCAATTTTGGATGAAACTGTTAATTTTGGAAAAAAACAGATAATAATATCTCTTGTAAACTATAACCCCAAAAAAGTAAAAATACAAAAATTATTTAACAACATTAAAACAAGATTTCTTGTAGAGATATCTAAAAATAATTTCGATAATGATGCCGTAAATTTTGGAAAACAATATTTAATACCAAATATAAAATATAGTATATACTTTGGAAACGATATTTATGAAAAATTTGCAACTTGCATAGCCAGACACTTTAAAAATTCGCAACTATGGTTAATTAAATGTACCACAAAATTAGTGGACATAACCGATGAAGAAGAGGTTCAGGAAATCATAAAAAATTATCACGTAGGGAAAACCAACCATCGTGGAATTCAGGAAACATACGAACAAATAAAAAGGAGATATTATTGGCCAAATATAAAAAATCATATTCAAAATTTTGTAAACAACTGTGACATCTGCTTAAAAACAAAGTACGAGAGGATACCCTTAAAGCTAGAAATGAATTTAACACCAACAGCTACGAGACCACTACAAATAATGCACGTGGACAGTATTACACTTAATAAGCAAAAGTTTCTAAGTATTGTTGATAGTTTCTCTAGATATGCGCAGATGTATTGTATTGCAGGTGCACAGGCTGTCGAAATAGTCAGCAAACTCTTAAATTTCTTTTCTTATCATGGCCAGAAGTTATATTATCAGATAACGGCGTGGAATTTAATAACAGGTTAGTAAAAGAAATGATGGATTTACACAAAATAAAAATTCATTTCATAAGCACACAACATCCATCATCAAATGGGATGGGAGAAAAATTACATTCTACACTAATAGAACATATAAGATTACTAAACAACCAATCTGAATTTAAAAATGAAACAATCGAAAATAAAGTAAAATATGCAATAATTGCCTACAACAACAGTATACATTCTGTAACGAAATTAACTCCCTTTGAAATTTTAAATGGACACATAAATTCCAATTCACTTTTAGATATTGACGTTGAGAGACAAGTTATGAATGATTACGTTACCACCCACAAAAAAAGGACACAAAAATTGTATGAAATTATTAGAGAAACAAATAATAATTGTGTGTGTGGAAATGCAAATCTGTTCTTTGGGTTCTGAACTATATTCTGTAGTTTCAAGCGCCTTTTACTATGTAAAATTTAGTACTCTGTCTTAAGCTGTGTATCTTTAATTACTGCCAAAAATTTGAGCAAAATTGAATGTGACAAATTTGAAAAAATAAATATTTTAAGAATAACACTTTTTGTCGAAAGATTTTTTTTAGACACACGCGTTTTTTGGGCACATTTGAACTATTTTTAAGTCGTTGGACAGTTACAACAATTCTGCTATTCTAACTATTCTACGGTTACAACAACTATTCTAAGATTGTTACAACAATCTTGTAAACACTCTTAGAAATAAATACTGTAAAAACTATTTATTTACTCTCAAGTTTCAAACATTTTGGCTTAATGTTTACACAATAGAGAGGCACTGACTCGGAGAACACCCGCAGGCTATAATGAACATAGCGTTGTATTGTAGGCTATATAATCTGTCTGTCAAACAATTCCAATATTCTGCAGTACAAATCCCGCATTGATATATCCTCCAGCTTGTCAGCATGTCTACACAAGCCTGCGCTGGGGAATATAAACCGAGAGGGGAATTTTGTTTTTAATGTTGTCAACACTGACATTGTTATAATATGAATATGTCTGTAGAAGCAGTCAAGGGAGGCGGTCGAATTGCAACGGTCCAGTAGTTTTTGTGAGACATATTTCCGTTTAAATTTCCGCGAACAGAAATACAGATTTTCATAAAAGTTTCATGAAAGTTATTTATTAACGGAGTGAAAAAATAATAGACATGAAATTGCGCTTACGGCATTGCTGTTGCCTCGCTGACTTGATGAAAAATTAATTTCGTAAAAGTAAAATCACACGTAACAATAATTTATTGGTGAATTTCCATTGGACAATATTTCTGTTAATGAATCAAAAATAAAAATCATGTTTCATGTTTTCTCTTCAGTTTTTATTTTAATTACGATAATTTTTCAAAAACATGACAAACCGTCATAGATAGTTATTAAAAACATAACCTGAAACATATTATAGCCTATCAGATGTTCAATGAAGTCAGCTGATCGTTACGAATTAATATAAACGACACATTAGAATAGCTAGTTTTTAACAACATAACCTAAAACTTATTATAACCTATAAGCTATTCAATGATATCAGCTGACTTTGCGAATTAATATAAAACAACTGATAATTCATTAAAACTACAGAAATTAAATTCACGATTCATTTCGTAGCAACAAATTAAAGATACCGCATTTTTTCCATTGTTTAACGTCCATATTATAGACCAGTTAGACTAATGAAGACGAGGGATTACGTTAACGGTAAAAGAAATGGAACGGGAGTAACTGCGGCTAGAACTAAGAATCTTAAGGTGCGCAGTTGATAGAAGCAGTAGACTGACCTGTGCTTTAGCCACTTCGACCGCCGAGTCCCCTAAAAAAACAGCAAGTTGTAACATGTAAAATTAATAACAAAAAACTTTAATCTATATTCTTTACAACTATTAATTCAGAAAAAATTGATTTTTTTATGTACAATTCTCAAAATGTTTTTCCTAAATATTTGGCAATAGGAAATATACGAAACGATGATAGAACATATATTAAAGACCATTCAAAAAGTGAATTTTTACCATTGAACCATTCAAATTTGTATAAATGAACATTTTAAGTTTTTAAAACCATTAAATCAGAGGGCGATCACGGTTTAATTGTTGTCTTTTAAAAAATGCTAATTTTGCAAATTGTTTTATTATACTGAAAGTAAATTTTCCAAAATTTTTAGAAAAACAAAACTGTATTGGAATTTCGTTTCCAATATGTCTACGAGACAACTGCGTGACGCGATCGTTATATCTCTAGAGTATATGGGTTGTGTAGCCTGCAATATTTGAACTGCTTCCGACAGCGTTATATAATGCTACCATATCACGAATACCTTGGTTGCAATTTTTAACTTATTCATTCAGGGAGAACTCGTGTTTCAGTTAAACACAGTATGTTGCATCCCCTAGTGTAAGGGTGGTGGACAAACGTAGGGCTTATCCCCTCGAGGCAGGGTAGCGGGCCTAATCTATATTGGTAACGCTCAGGCATTCGTGCGTGAAACTTGAACATGGAGGCGATGTTGTACAAATATTACGTAAGAATTAAACGTACACAAAACATTGCACAAACATTGCACAATATTACGAAGCAGCTGAAACTTCTCAACACAAAACTTATAAATACAATCGTCTAAAATGTGTTTTTTTTTTTTTTTGTAAGCTACCCATAAAAATAACTTCAAACCGAGACCAGGTTTTATTTCGGTGTATTAGAAAACATTGATTGGAAAATGTGATATGAAACAATCACCATGTTTAGAGCCAACAATGCAAGAAATGTACACTGATCTTCGTCTGAAAACACGTTTGAGAGATCGTTAAACTTTTGCGTGTTAACACTCTTAATGATCACAATTTCGGTCCTGTTGCTTTCCAACATGGCACTAAGACTTTATTTTGTAATCATTTGGACGTCCTTTACGCACAAAATTGTTTTGAAAATTTGGTTTTACATCGTAATTAAAGTCAAAATCTGTTTAATTTACTTTTGAAATTTGATTGATACCTGGGGCGTTATTTATTCTAAAATACAGAAATTGCTAGCATATTAATATGTTGGTTTATTTGATGTCATTACGTTTTGATATTTTTTGAAAATTCGCTACTATCAAGTCAGGTAGATGCTCTGTGCCTTAATTTTAAATTTGATATATTGAAGTGAGTTTTAAATATGACCAAATTTTTTTAAAATGATGAAACCAGTATTTTGAGAAATCGGTGTGTTTTTCCGCTTCTCAATAGCTCTGGAATAGATCTAGCTTTACGTTTGCTTGTATATTTAAGGACTGCAGATGTGAAAAATATATATTGTAAGAACAAAAAACTTTTGTTAATATAAAACTGTTTTGGGCTTTTATATTTAATGTGTTTTGACCAAAAAAATATGGCTAATTTTTTTTTTAATTAAATAGTCATCTCGAGAAGCAATCTACGCCTTCAAGTAGGCCAACTATAATCACCACAACCAAAGAAATAGGTCTTAAGTAGGAATGGGTCGATTATAAACATTAATTTTCGATATCACCGATTATTGAGGAAGCAGTATCGATAATCGATATAAAAAGTCAATTTCGATACTATCGATTCTTTCGCTAGAGATAGCGACGAGTTTAAAAATTTACAGTAGGCTAGGTGAATTGACTAGTTAATTTCGATAGAATATTAAAAATTTTGTTTATTTTGCTTTATTCATTATTTTTAGTGGCTTATTAGAAAGAAAAGATGTTACTAATTGTAATTACATCAGTACAACTGTATTGGTGAAATCAAAGAATCAACACAGTTGTTTGTTAGGAACATTAATAAAATGGTGTAACATTTTTTAGGTTTAAGATTAATGAGGTTTGTAGTGTATATCGTCACTATTTTATTACTTCGAAAGTTATACGTTCACATTTTACTTTTTGTCCCATGACTCGATAACTATCGTCGGCCATTTTCTGCTTTACTATTGTTCAGGTATAGCTGTATATGTGTCATGTTTTAGGGCTAGTTGTGATGGATTTTGCGCGTTGCGTGATGCGAGTGTGCAAATTTATATTGATAGTTATAGTGAAAGATCGGTTGTTTTGTATTAATTCGTAACGATCAGCTGATTTAATTGAACAGCTGATAGGCTGCAACAAGTTTTAGGTTATGTTGTTAAAAACTATCTATGTTATTTTGTCGTGTTTTCGAAAAAATATCGTAAATAAAATAAAAAGGAAGAGAAAACATGACACAAGATTTTTATTTTTTGTTCAGTAACAAAAAATTGTTTCCGAATGTTAGGCTTACTTTGAAATCGTTTTATGAACTAGGCCTAATGAGTTCAAAATATTATTATTGAGTGTACGGTTTTTGTTTTGTTTTTTTAATTTGTTGAAAAATAAAATTACGGCCATAGCATCTAGTGTGTGGCAGTATTACAACAAATTAATTTTAAATTGGTCTAAATTATTTATAATGATAGGAAACACTGTTGTAGCTTACTAAGATGTTTGTCTGTAAAGGTTTTACTTGTATTATAGGGTAAAGATTAAAGGAAAATACTGTATTTTTTTAAATCATTAAATTTGGCAGTTTAGAAAACATTTTTGGTATCCGATAGTGAATCGAGAATCGACTTTCAGGACTGGTATCGGTTTAGGGAATCGAAAAAAGGGGAATCGGCCCATCACTAGTCTTAAACGACGTATAAAAACACAGACAGAGAACCAACTAAAAACCATAAATAATTAGGATTGCGACTTATTTTCTTCCATCTAGAGCTCTTTAAACTTACCTCGTAAAGGGTACTGCGGTTTCGAAACTACTGTTCATCCTCAGGCCGTAGTACAAATGGTCAAATCCTTCTGTCGGTCGTCACAAAGTTAATAAAACATTGAAAACACACGTCACAAATACTCGATTTTTATTAAAACTCACAACGATAAGATTGGCCAAACACTACCGTGCAACTGCAACTTGTAAGTCGTTACAGTCTGGACTTTAAAACCCATGCAATAATAGGAAAACGTAAAACACACACACACACACACACACACACACACACACACACACACAAACACACAAACACACACAAATCACATATATATATATATATATATATATATATATATATATATATAAACATACAAAAGCACATTGAGGCTTTTATCATAAAACACACACACACACACACACACACACATCACACATTTATATATATATATATATATATATATATATATACACACATATATATACATATATATATATATATATATATATATATATATATATATATATATATATATATATATATATATATAAATTGAGGCTTTTATGGCACAAACACATTGAGACTTTTACACACACACACACACACACACACACACACACATATATATATATATATATACACACTCTCTTTCTCTCTCTCTCTCACACACACACACACACACACACAAAGTTGATATTTTGAATTATGGCTTCCCTTATGTTGTAGATGTGTAATAACACTAGATTTCAAACAATTACCTAAAATTGCTTCTTTGTAGAACATTAAAATCTCGTTTTTTACTATTTGTCTGTTTTTCATGGGAGGTTACTGCTTAACTCTTTTCAATGAACCTTTTTTCCGTTTTTTTATTTTTAGGAATGGCAGGGTTTTAAGCAATATCAATCTGTCATACGAAATACAAAATGGTGGACTGTCAAAATGTCTTTGATATATTTGTGTATATTTTACTTGGTATAAAAATCGATTTTGGTAATAGTTTGGACAAGCTCATTAACCAGTGACACTTGTTCAACATTTATAAATTGCGACCATTTCAATTTTTTCAAAATTCATAACTTATTTCTTAAATTGTTTTGCAAAACCAATTTTACCGTCGTAATGAGAGTTATAAACTGAAAAAATAGCAATTTAAATTTTCATTTTCCTATGAAATTAAGAAAATTAATCTTATGGCGGTCAGGGTTTATTTTTGTATTTTAAATAAATGTTTAAAAAATTTGAAATGCTAGTAAGTATATGAAGATTTTAATGCTGATTATGATGATCAAAGATGCAAAAATACTTTTATTTAGACAAGTTCTCTTTACCTTTTCGGTTTAAAACGTTTTCTCACGTCTTCCAATTCCTAGTTCCAATTTTCCTTGTCACTCCACAGATCTTGATCCAATCCCCTCTCTCTCACTTCGTTCTTAATTCCTTCTCTGCGGCTAAGTCTCGGTCTTTCTCTTTTTTTGTGACCGTTTAGACAGATTCTAAATAATTTAATTGAACGTGCCAAAATTAACACCATGTTTTTTCACTTTAGAAACGGGTACATTCCATGTAAGCAAACGTTTGTAAACAATAAAAGTTAGTAACTTTATTAAATTGGCGAATATGTAGAATTAGAGTTTCTTTTCTGTGGAGTTCTGTAGAAAGTGATTTTGGAGCAGTTGATAATTAATACAAGCGTTGCTTTCAAAGAAATAAATAAAGCAACTAAGTTTTGTAAAAGTGGCTTCATAATAAATTCTGACAATAAACACCTCACTGGAAACATATTTCTTCTACGAGGGTTGATCAAATATAAACGAGACTGATTTTTTTAAAAATTTATTGCTTACTTACAAATTATTCTTGATACAACTTATTTTTCTACATAGTCTCCCGCACGAGTAACACATTTTTCCCACCGGATTGGAAGTTTTTTAATTCCATCTTCGTAAAAAGTTCTCGGGCGTTCATTGAGCCATTGGAGCACAAAGGTCTCCACCGCAGAATCGTCTTCGAAACGCTGGCCTCCAAGCGCCTCTTTGAGTGGCCCAAACAGGTGATAGTCGCAGGGTGATAAGTCTGGACTGTATGGGGGATGTTCCATTGGTTCCCAGCCAATTTGATCGAGTTTAAGCCTCGTAGCGTTCGCCGAATGTGGTCGGGCATTATCGTGAAGAAGAATGACGTTTCTCGCCGGTTTAGATTTCCTTTTCCTACGAAAAGACTGTTTTGCGGCCTCTAAAACATCGCAATAATATTGTGCATTTATTGTGCGTCGTTGATGGAGAAAATCGACGTGAAAGGCGCCTTGATTGTCGAAAAATACAGTGGCCATTACCTTCCTGGCCGACGATCGTGATTTGGCCTTCAGGTTTTCTACTGCTTCCCGTCCTTCGGCGAATTCCTTGTGCCAAGCAAAAACGCGAGCTCTTGACAGGATCCTGTCCCCGTACTGAGCCGTCAATCTACGAAAGATTTCAGTCGGATTGACCCCCTCCTTGGCCAAAAACTTAATAATAATTCTCTGCTCCACGGAAACGTGCACTTCACTCTCACTCATTGTATAGTTTTATACTGAAGGGTCCGAACGGAAATGTTGCCCGTCTACGCCCGTCCCAAACCTCCCAGGCTACCTGAAACCCCACCCTTTAGAGTTCAATGTCCAACGGAAAAGTTTTTAGAAAGTCAGTCTCGTTTATATTTGATCAACCCTCGTATATGTCCAAAACTTCGTATTTTAAACCATTATTTACGAAAAAGAATCATAAACAGATATTTGTGGTTGATGCTCAAGTGTTTCACAAGCCCCAGAACACATTTTGTGAAAATTTTACGTACATTTATTTTTGTGAAGTATGAATGTAGTTATGGGCTGAAAGTTTTAACGAAATCGTTGTTGCTCATCAGGTTTTTGTTTTGAAAAAAAGTATCTAAAACTTGGGTACCTGTAAGGCGTGGAAAATAATAACGTAAAATATAAATTCAATTTATTGTACTAAAGTAATTATGTAACTACTTAAAAATATCAATAAAAGGATACAATTATTTTATGAACATGCACTAGAAACCACTACTTTTAATTAAATAATGTAATTATTTCAGTAATTTAAATATAAATTCGTTTAAAGTTTTCTTTAAACAAATAGCATTGTTTTGATTGCAATTATTACAATATATATATATATATATATATATATATATATATATATATATATATATATATATAACTGTGACTACGTCTAAACAGCTGATTTCGCACAAGAGCTGTTCCTTTTCAGTATCATTTCAATTGATGTTTGTTACAAATTCAATTTCTAAATAAAATGGACAATATTATTATAAAAAATGTGCTTTAAATGGAGAACAAAAATTAAGAGAAAAATTAACGAGAAAGACTACGAATATTAGAAAATAAATCAAAACGAAAATATAAATTAGAATGTTACAATGAATAAAAGAGTTGTGACTGAACAGAAAACATCAACCAATTAATAACAAAAACGAGGAATCGAGGAAAACATGATACATTATTTATGTTTTTTGTTCGGTAAGAGAAATTTTTTTGTGTCATTTTCATTTAATGTTTAAATGTTTAAATGACCACCATTTTGAAACAAATTATTTACACAAGGTTATGTCCTTACACAGTTTTAGCTCAGTCAATTTAGCCGTTCTGGAAATATAGTATTTATAAAAAACAAAATGGGGACAGGTGGTAAAAAAAGCGTTTCTGGACATGTGATTATATATTTTTTCTTAATTTTTACATACAGAATGAACATCATACATTTATGCACACCTTCAATAGTCACGTATGATTCTTAGAACAGTGTAATTGAGATGAAGATTGGCTTTCATTTCAAAGTCCCGGGCCTAGGTTTTACCATGATGGCCACTCTTAGAGGTCATTTTTCAACGAAAATTAGCCAATGACAGACCGAAGACGCGATATTTTGTGAGAGTATGTACATTACATTATACAAACACCCAATCCAAAGTGCATACCATTGAATATAAGCGTACTACAATGATAACCCTCATGAGAGATATGAGCGTCCGTTGTTGGTGGCATCTTGCGGCAGAGAGTTCAACTATAATTAAATAGATAATAGTACTGTATATTGCAGCATGCAGCGTTCGTAGCGGAAGATTACTTGGACTTTAGCCGCTAATATCTAACACGCTTTTCATAATGGCGGCTGTACGTATATATTCAATGTCCATAACATAGAAACAACTACTTGATAAAACAACCTTGCTGTACATTTTGTCAGATCGTTTCGTTCTGTCTGATATTCCCCACAGACAAACAATGCGTGTAGTACACCAACCTCATCCTGCCAGCAGCTGTGATAATGGTTACCTATGAACCTTCTTATCGCAAAACTTCTTAAATCTACGAAGATATCACGTTCAGTATCCAACCATTGTTAGCGCTGTATTTGCTTCGATAAATATTATTTTCTGCTCCATTCTTTTACCTTTCAAAACTTAATATGTCCAATAATATTCAACATTTTAACTATTTTTAAAAAATTAAGTCAAAAATAATTAACAACGTTAACTGTTGCAAAAATAACAGTTTGTGAAAAACCTTAATATTTAAAATAAAATACTGCGCAATTACCCATCCACCAACCAACCAGGGTATTTTATTGTTTTTATTACATTTTTTAATTATTTCAAAAAAATCAGTGTTTTCTTCAATACTTTCAATTTTGTCAAAAATGTCTGAAATTCGTTGTTTTCTTCAATACTTTCAATTTTGTCAAAATGTCTGAAACAAACAAAATAATAATAGGTTAATTTACATTATACGTTACGTAAGAGGTATTTACCGATACAATCAAGTCCCGTTAACTTTTTTAAAATACTAAGTAAGAGAAAATCAATTTATTTCAAAATTATAAATAAACATTTCTATACTTACAGTTGGATTTATAATTTGAAGAAGAAAATGGTTGTGGATTTCACAAAATCATCAGTTGAAACATATATCAATATAAGCAAGCCGTCATAAATTATTATACTTGGTTTGTTTTTAACGGCAATGTCTGTGGACATTAAAACAAATTCATTATTACAGAATTATATAACTTTTCTCCGAGTCAAATAAAAACATTCTTTATTACAAAGTACACTTACCCATAGTGTTGTTGTTTTTGTTTTTCTCTACTTCTACAATAACCTTCACTTCCATTTCTGTTATCAACTCCGCGTCTTCATCGTCTGAATCAACTCGAACCAAATCTGAAATGACGGTCAAAAAAATTAGGAAAGTAATATAGCAACAATATTTATAGTGAAAAGAATTATTATTACTAAATAAATTATATTGTTTTCACATTTATTATGTATCATATATATATATGATACATTGTGTGTGTGTGTGTGTGTGTGTGTGTGTATGTATGTATGTATGTATGTATATATAACATAGGACTAAAACGTTTTCGGAATTGGTCAATGAATATTTACTGAAAAAACTTATAATATTTTCCTTATTTTCCTTCAAAATACTTTCTTCCTAAACGAAATTTCCAAAAATGGTTTTCAGAAGTGTTCCCAACAATTTTATGAATGGTGGAAGAAGTACATGCAGAAGGAGAGTATTTTGAAAGACAATAATATTAAAACATTACATGCACTTTCAATAAATTTTCATTGACCGATTCCGGTAACTTTTAAACCCTAACTCATATAACCCTCTAAAAAAAATTGCAATTTGGTTCGTTATTTTTGTTTACTGCTGAAATATAAAAATAAAACTTGTTTAACACAATTTATTTCATGTGCTACCTTCTTCAGTTCTGTCTTGTGCAATGCTCAAATTAATATTTGAGCAGGATAATCCCTTCTTTAACAGGATTATCCTGCGTTAAATTAATTATCCTATAGGATACCTTACTTTAACTTTTATATAATTTATTACTAACCAACATCAAAACCATTCCAATATTCAGACTTCAGGTACATATCATCTCGCCACTTCCTTGCTCTTCTCCTCTCGTCCAACTCTCTCTCCTTAGCCATCGTCATCTTACTCACTCTGTTTTCACTCCTCCAGTCCACATTCTTCTTACAATCCGTCCTTCCTCCTACAACAATCCTCCTCCACTCTTCCCACTCTTCCCGCTCTTTCCACTCTTCTGCGCACTCCATTTCCCACCTTTTCGTCCACACTTTCTGCTGCCTTCGGTTTCCAAAACATTGGCAAAATACTGGAACATTAACAGAATTTATAAGTAATAAAAATAGAAATGTTAAAACATAAGTGAAAATGTACTGCGTTTTTGCACAACGCACAAGATTTATACAAGCTCGTACAAGGTGAATGGTTTTTATTGTTATATATATATATATATATATATATATATATATATATATATATATATATATATATATATATATATATATATATATTTGCAATACATAATTAGTTGCAGTACCTAGTATCAAATCCAGTATATTATTTTATAAGATATTCTGAAACAATGTGTTTTATAAATTATCAAAAAAATGAATGTCAATATACGATTACATTGACTTACAATCTAATGCCCTATTCAATATGCCCATCTCTCCTCTGTATTTTTTTCTTTTTTTTTAGTAATTGCCTTTAAATGCTTATAATTGCATTTAAGGTATGCACTAGTTTTAAGTTAACCTTCTTTCAACAAACTCCTTTTTACAAATGAGCTAGTTTTGTTACCAAGGTTATTTTTTACGTATACCATATTTATTTATTGTTACAAATTTTTACATTGTTGTTATATTCTATTAAAATTTAATTTAGAATTTTATAAATTATAATTTAAAATGTTTCTTATATATTACGAAAAAATTACAAATTGTTTGAAAAATAAAAGTCAAGTAAAATACAAAAAATGTTAAAATTGAAATATTGATTTGAATAAAAGCAAATTATTTAAATGAAAGTGATTAAAGTACTTAAATAGGTTTTCATAAAGAAGACGAAAAAGAGGAAGATTGTAATTGTTTCTTAAATATACTAAAATACATACAGTTAGAATTATGATATAAATTAAAGAGAAATAAATTCATAAATTATTCGACGAGTCGAAAAAATAATTTTCAGAAAATCAAGTTAAAACAAAATTTGAATTTATAATAGAAGTAATTAATTTCAAAATAATAGTGTATTTGTTAATTTTTGTGAAAAAAATAAATAATTTTTGATGAAATTGTAGTTATTTTTAAATTAAACATTAAAGTTAAATAACAGAGAGCGTCAAGTTCTTAAAAAGTGTAATTACAAAACCCCATGAAACTATATTCAACTAATTCGGATACTGTATAAGTTTTGCAAACACTGTGAAATTTTTTCAAAAAAAAATCTCACTTTTACCCTTTATAAATCGTACGAAAGATTCTGTAAAAAACCTTAAAAAATAGTTGAATAATAATTTTAAATCTAATTAAATCAAAGGCCTTGTAGCACTATCGTTTTTCAATTTTATTACAATGTGCTATTTGTAGGGTATTAAAAATACTGTTACTGTGTGTGTGTGTGTGTGTGTGTGTGTGTGTGTGTGTGTGTGTGTGTGTGTGTGTGTGTGTGTGTGTGTGTGTGTGTGTACAGCCTGAATTTTCAAAATACGTTGAAATTAAGAAAATCTAATCTGACGGCGATCAGGGTTAATTTTCTTATTTTTCAATGCAATTCGAAAATTTAAAATGCTAACATATGCAGATTTTAATGCTGTTTATGATGGTGAATTAGAATTTAAAAAAAACAATTAAGATAAGAAATATGATTTTGGAAAATCGCTTCCATCACGTCAGAGAGACAGCTGCATCCCGCAATTATTAGTTTTCACTATATGAAATATACATTTAGAAAAATAGTATAGTGTTTCTAATTTTGTAGCCTATAGTGACTGTGAAAAAAGGTGAGGTCCGTTTACAAGTTTGCCTAAGTCCAAAAAAGTAGTTCTTAAATGAATGTTTGTCAGTTCTTAAAAAATGAGGGGCTCTCTTAAGGTGTAACTACATTCTGGGTCGTCTGTAAGGACTAGTGTGACTGATATAAAACTATCATTGTATATTATAACTGCATTTTATTTAAATAACATTAATAATATGATAGTATTAATACACTTACCTTGATTTCCTTTGTTATTTATTGTTCCCAATGTTGTTCACAATAGTGGTGGGGCAGAAAATACCAAACTGTTAAAAAAAACTGCTTTTCTATAAACGACAAACAAACTGCTTTTTTCAGACGGAAACAAGCAGTTTGATTTGGACTGGTTTATGATTTGTTAAACAAGGAACGGACTGTTCTATTCGAACGTTGCCGCAAGCGCTAAAACTGTTTTCCTGCTAACTGCTTTTCTTCAACCTGCTTTTATGCTTTTTCCCTTTATTCCAAAGTTGCTTGTTGTTTGTAGTGAAGTAAGAACTGTTCGGTCAATGTCAACGTTTATGTCTATTTTGTTGCGAGTTGTAGTAACAACATCTCACATTTTGTAGATACAGAGCCTAATTTTATTTAAACATATTTTTTATATTTATTATCAATCATCAATATTTTTTAATCAACTAAAAATATTCTAAATCGTTTGCATTTTGGTAAATATGCAAAGGACTATTTAATTTTTAACTAAAAAAAGGAATGCTTCTATTAGAAATTCATTGCATTTTGTAAATATAAAATGGCATACATAATTATTACGTTTTGAGAATGTAATTTAATTATTACTATACTTATAAGAATTATTTTTATCCTATCTAAATGCTTTATACCCAAAAACAGTTAAGGACATGGTGGCAGTGGGAATGAAAAAGTAGTCTTACAAAACTGAACGTATGTGCTTTATGTTTTAGCTGCTAATACAACTTTGAGTTTCAGTTTTCTAAACCTGTTTTTTTCCAACTATTTTAAAAAGCAGCTTTTTTCCTTCAACAATCAGTTGGTTGACGTTTTGTAAAAATAGCAGAAACGTCCACCTCTAGTTCACAATTTGTGAATGTCTGACTTTGTAGTGCGAATGATTCAAACTAAATCATCACAGCGTTACTGCTGCACACAGTGCACACATAGCAGTTAATTTGTTATTATAACCTTGAGTATGAGACGCCAGTAGATTAAGTTCGATATTTTCCTGTTAGGCCTATCCTGACGCATGTTTACACGGACGTCCGGGTCCTCGGTTTTACTTTCAATAGTAGGAGCACACTTAAAGAGTGTGAACACGATTAGAGAACGGTGAGCATTCTGTACGACGCACTCGGAACTAATTCTTAACACACTGAAGCACACGTCAGATATAAAAACCAAAACCGAGGTCTTGCTCAGAAAAACACGAAAAAATTACAAACATATTTCTACAAGCTAAAAGATAACATAAATCAATGAATGGAAAACCGAGGTCTCGATTTTAGGACCTCGTTTGTGCTCAAGACCTCACTAGTGCCTTCCAAAACAGCGTGAGGACCTCACATGTGCCCGCATACATACTCACTCACACACACACACACACACACACACACACACACACACACACACACACACACACACACACACACACACACACACACACACAGTTGTATCCAAGGAAATAAACGTGGCGCTCGTATTAATTTTGACGGACAATATTTTCAACCATTTTGTTCCCGCTACTCTACACCGTTAAATATCTGTCCAACTGAATATCTGCGCCGGTGCATATTGCTGCAGACTAAACAAATTAACCAATTGCGATGAAACATTGCATATAAGCTTAGTTTACTTAAACTCTGGACCATTTTTGAAGCACAATTTCAGCAAAAAACCTTTATAAACAAAAGGTTCCCCCCACCCAGTGAAAAGCACATAGGCTACGTAGGTTCTTATAAAAACAATGATATATACAGACAACGAGGGGCAAATTTAATAAAACCGGTGAAGTTAAGCAATAAAAAGTTTAAGTTTAAAGGCAGCCTAGCGTCACAAGTTGCAGAGCAAGTAATATAAGTTGGCAACTTGGCTCATCTGTTAGAGGGACTTTTTGTTGTTTACTGTTGGCAACACTGAGCTGTCTGCTGTCTTAGTATAAGACGTTATGACGGCTAGAAATTACTTTAAGTGGATTTGAAAAGTTAGACGTTGAAAAACAGGGAACTAATGCACCATTTATAAAAAGTAAATATATTGTTGGATAAAATGCTAAAACGTGTCCCGTGAACTATAACCAGCACAGTAGGTTACGTAGTCTATTAGCCTTGAGCCTATAATACATAGGGATCTCACTGCATAGAAAATTGTGTGACTGAAAATGGAGAACGCTATCTATCAGAAGGGAAATAAACCATGTAATTTTAGCCTTGATTCTGAAATAAATAGGGATCTCAATGCATAGGAAATTGTGTGACTAAAAATTGAGAACGCTATCTATCAGAAAGGAACTGAACCACTTATTTTAAGGTTACCTTTTTTTACTACAGTTAAGTTATTTATTAATGTATGAATCAATAATGATAATTAAACATATTTATCGTCACTGTAACAGTTTATATACTAAAGGATGGGAAGGTAGTAGAAACATGATTTCAGAGCACTCTGATGTCGGGTTTTGGTACTTCGTGCATTTTACCTCTAATGCTGGCATTCTGATTTTAACATTAGATGGGAGCTGTACGGTATAGACTCAAGGCTATTAGTGGCTGGATTCTGGAATTCCCGTTACGAATGCTAACGGCGAGGAAACAAAAATGTATTGCCCGTAAATATTGCACTGCTTTTACGATCACATGTTCAGTTATGCTATTTACTAATCGCTAATAGCAACTGTCACGCTTACGTGATAATAGCGAATTTCCAAAAATAGCCTTTTTAATTTACATTTTTTTTGTAAATATGATATCAGCTTAAAGAGAAATATGCTTATATAAAAGTATTAAATTACACTGTAAATATCAAAAATAATTCTTAACCATTGTCAGCTTAATTTGCGTATATTCAATGGAATTTATGATTTTACAATAAATTAACATCCGATTTTCATTAAAACTGCAAGATATAAAAAAAGTTACGAATATTTTATGATTTCAAATAACAGTCACTTTGAAACAGTTGGGTTTGTCAAACAGAAATCGAATATATATATATATATATATATATATATATATATATATATACATTCTTAACACACCATGCTTTATGCTTTATGCCAGTTAGACTAATGAGGGCAAGGAATCAGCGTTAGCGATGAGGGAAAAGTAACGGGAGTAATTAAGAAGCTTAAAGTGAGCAGTTCAGAGATGCAGCAAACTGATCCACATCGGTGCTTTTCCACATCGACCACCGAGTTCCTAATATATATATATATATATATATATATATATATATATATATATATATATATATAAAACCTTGAATTGGTATGTAGATCAGAAGCGATGTTCATTTCAATGTCTAGGATCTGGGTCTTACCACGATGGCCAGTCCTACAGCATTTTTTCACTAAAAATTGGTAAAATATTGTAGTTAAGCACCTATACGTTTTATTGTTTACCCTCCACTCCCAAACCTCGGGAGTGTCTCTATATAGACTCCCAAAATAGTGTCTACATATAACTCGGACATATATTTTAAAAAAATCAACATAAGAATTTTTTTAATACAAATGACAGTTTATAACACAAGTCTTTATACCGAATTGGAGATTAAACAAGTTAAGAGTTCGAGTGTGAATAGAAAATGCCCTTAGAGATGGTCACATAGGACAAAAATTACGGAAGCGCGCGCGTGTGTGTAAATTTTAGATTTGTAACGTCCCCTTAAACAGTGTTCTAAATATCAGGCTCGGCGATCAATTTCAGTGACTTAGCTTGGCCATTTCAATAGCCTATTTTCCAGTAAAAATTCGCTAATTTTGAAAATACGCTTACCAGCTCTTTCAATGTGTTTAGAATGTTGTTACGTGCCCACTTTGCGAGCTCATACTTACCCCAGCTGTGAGATAACGGTGTTTCTTGCTACATTAATCCTACTAGAAGTGAGCACAGCGAGCGAATTGTAACCGAATTTATGTTTTATTAATAAAGCCATTCATAAAGCACTACATCCCTTAACTTTAACCACTTCCACCCTCGGCTACCGCAGCTTCCATTAAATACAGGAAGGATGGAACTTTCAGCAAAGGGTTGATTTAGAATTAAGAGGGCAAACTGAAGTGGCAACAGCAGTAATAGTATTTGGTGACGAAATGTTTTGCGGGAACTATGGGTTCGATTCTGTTTCGGTTACAAAGTTTGCATATCAAAATATTTTTACAAGGAGAAACATTATAAATATTGCAAAACATTTAACTTTTTTCATTCAGTTTGCATTAGTTTCAGATGTTATTAAAAGAAATTCGTTTCAGTATCCATTGAAAAATTTAATGCAAAACTATTTTCATCAAAACTATGTCAATAGGTTTTTAGTAGATTAATAGTCTAAATTTAGTGTACCATAATACAAATTTCTAGCGGAGAGAACAAAAACAAACTTTGACTGTAGTCAGAGTTTTGTTCCAATTTATTCACTAACTGTACATTTGTTAATTCGAAACTTTGTGTCGAATTGCCACTTTGGCTTCAGTTAAGAATCTGTATCTATAAAATAAGAAGTCCTTTTTACTGACTGACTATGTTTTTTTGATTAATTCTCGAACTGTACACGATTTGAATTATGATTCTTTATATATTATCAAAAATTTGATGAATTTATTTCGAAAAGTTAGGCCGATGTTTTAGTTTTTTTTTGTAGATAACGTCCAAACCTTTTTATATATAAAAGTGTGTAGCATTGCCGCTGAGAAACTCGAAAGTGATTTATCAGGAAGAACTCTCCAAGGAAACGTACTCGTACTTCCGGTTGTCGGTTGTTAGAGACGTTTAAAATGTATTTGCGAAACCAGTCGGAACACAGGACGAGCAGTTTCAGCACTGACACCAATAAAACACGCGAAACGACGGTGCTCAGTGTTGCCAACCCCGACGCTATAAAATAAAGCATAAATCCTTTCTCGAGGAAAGAGCGGTAAATATTTTATCGTGATTGCATCACTGGACTTTTATGCTCGACGACTTTTATTGGTTAAAGAATTGTTGCACTGTATCGCGCGAGTAAAATAGTGTAACTCGAAATTTCGGCAGCAAATATATTACGTCAAAAATGGACAACGAAAATAAACGGTGTATTACTCAAACCTTCTCACGTGTTGGTAGTTAACCTAACTTGAATATAAACGTACTGCACAGTCACCATTAAAAAAGCGAGTAAGTAATTGCACTATCAGCCGGTACGAACGCTGCGATCTGCAAGGAAAGGGGGAACGTTTCAGAAAAAGACAGTACTATTATCTATTGAAAAGTAGTTCAACACTATGCCGCAAGATGACACCAGCAGCGAGCGTTTATACACCATATCATTTACGTTTATATTCAATGTCCCAAAAAATCCAGTTTGGAAACTAAATCGATTCATCAGAATTTTGAGTAAAATCTGGCTAATTTTCTAATAGCTTCAGAAACAAATTTGAAAGCCTGTAAGTTTTTTACGTACTTTTGAACAAATTTAGATCAAAATAGACTGGATCAGTTTTGTTACTCTACGATATAAAATTTCCTCTGAGTGGGACCCACTAATTTATAAACAATATGTGTTGTTTTTGATGGGTTAAACCTCAAAACTTAAGAACTTCTGTCTTTTACTTTTCAACTCTATGCTATTTGTAGTTCTTGATTCATTTTCAATTTCAAGTATCTCAAATAAACCTCTTCAGTTTTCAGTAATTTTGTCGCGAGTATTTCCACAAACGTCTACAATTTCCTTCGTCTTTCAACATTAAACCACTTTACACCTTCCCTTTTCAGTCCCTACAATGCGTGCGCATCTTTAGTTGCAACACTGTCGCCTTCTGTAATCTATGAATTTACTGCTTGAAGTATCAAGTTCTGTAACTTCTTTCGGCCATATTGAATCCCTAAACAACTAACGTTAAACAACAATACATATATTTAAGATAAAATTATATTTAATATCTCATTTTAAATTTATTGTATTTGAGAATGAGGACAGCGTTTTGCTTTTAAGCGTATATTCTCACATTCTAAACTTTTAAAATAAAATGTGAAACACAAATTTATCATAATAAATATCAGAGTATTGTGTACCTTTAGTAAACATTAATAAAATAGAGAACAGATTCAAAATGTCCGATACGGTCCAAAAAACTTGAAATAAAACTTTTCCTTTACTATTCTGTTGTCCACTTGTATAAATTCTCTACCAACTGCGACGTACTTCTTCTTTTTATATATTGCGTTTTCTAACCTGCGAGTCTGGCTGTATTACATAGGCTGGAAAGTCAATAGGTGACATACTTGTGAAGACCAGTTCTGCGTTTTCAGCTCCTAACGTCTCACTAATATACTTGGGCTGAAATGTCAATAGGTGACATACTTGTAAAAACCAATTCTGCGTTTTCAGCTCCTAATATCTCACTAATATACTTGGCTGGTCAATAGGTGACATACTTGTGAAGACCAGTTCTGCGTTTTCAGCTCCTAACATCTCACTAATATATTTGGCTGGTCAATAGGTGACATACTTGTAAAGACCATTTCTGCGTTTTCAGCTCCTAACGTCTCACTAATATACTTGGCTGAAATGTCAATAGGTGACATACTTGTGAAGACCAGTTCTGCGTTTTCAGCTCCTAACGTCTCACTAATATACTTGGCTGAAATGTCAATAGGTGACATACTTGTGAAGACCAGTTCTGCGTTTTCAGCTCCTAACGTCTCACTAATATACTTGGCTGAAATGTCAATAGGTGACATACTTGTGAAGACCAGTTCTGCGTTTTCAGCTCCTAACGTCTCACTAATGCACTTGAGTAGAAGGTCAGTAGGTGACACACTTGCGAAGACCATGTCTGCGATTTAAGCTCCTAACGTCTCACTAATATACTTGGCTGAAATGTCAATAGGTGACATACTTGTGAAGACCAGTTCTGCGTTTTCAGCTCCTAACGTCTCACTAATATACTTGGCTGAAATGTCAATAGGTGACATACTTGTGAAGACCAGTTCTGCGTTTTCAGCTCCTAACGTCTCACTAATATACTTGGCTGAAATGTCAATAGGTGACATACTTGTGAAGACCAGTTCTGCGTTTTCAGCTCCTAACGTCTCACTAATATACTTGGCTGGTCAATAGGTGACATACTTGTGAAGACCAGTTCTGCGTTTTCAGCTCCTAACATCTCACTAATATATTTGGCTGGTCAATAGGTGACATACTTGTAAAGACCATTTCTGCGTTTTCAGCTCCTAACGTCTCACTAATATACTTGGCTGAAATGTCAATAGGTGACATACTTGTGAAGACCAGTTCTGCGTTTTCAGCTCCTAACGTCTCACTAATATACTTGGCTGAAATGTCAATAGGTGACATACTTGTGAAGACCAGTTCTGCGTTTTCAGCTCCTAACGTCTCACTAATATACTTGGCTGGTCAATAGGTGACATACTTGTGAAGACCAGTTCTGCGTTTTCAGCTCCTAACATCTCACTAATATATTTGGCTGGTCAATAGGTGACATACTTGTAAAGACCATTTCTGCGTTTTCAGCTCCTAACGTCTCACTAATATACTTGGCTGAAATGTCAATAGGTGACATACTTGTGAAGACCAGTTCTGCGTTTTCAGCTCCTAACGTCTCACTAATGCACTTGAGTAGAAGGTCAGTAGGTGACACACTTGCGAAGACCATGTCTGCGTTTTCAGCTTCTAACGTCTCACTAATATACTTGGCTAGAAGATCAATAGGTGACATACTTGCGAAGACCAGTTCTGCGTACTTGGCTGGAAGGTTAAAGGGTAATATACTTGCGAAGACCAGGTCTGCGCTTTCAGTTCCTAACGTCTCATTAATATACTTGATATTTGGCTAGAAGATCAATAGGTGACATACCTGCAAAGACCAAGTTTGCGTCTTCCAAGGCAGTACGGTATGAAGGCACAAGTGTTGCGTATTAACCTAGTAAACACTTATCTACAAATGTATTATTTAGTAATTGCAATAATTGTTTTAAAGCAAAGTATCAAGTTTTACCACTCTAATTAACCACTTTTACCGGAGGACCAATCTGTAATGTACAGATAAGATTTATTTTGCAATCAAATATCTGTATATCTTAGTATACATACTTTGTAAGATGTCCTGATAGTACAGGGTGTCCTCGCCAACTGTATACAGTTAAAACGATTAATGATTTTACAGCCAATATAACTTAATGTCGTATGAGGTGCAATGAGTCAGAAATTTGATTTTATATCTCCCAAGAAATTCACTGGTCTAGAATGGTAAAAATAAAAGTGTTTTAATTTATAAAATAAAAACTACCCTAACGTAGTTTCCCTTATGGCATCACGCAGCGAGAATGAGGCAAGCTCGTTTGAAGTGCTTGTTAAGAAATAGTTTTTTCCACAGCACGTAAGCCACCTGATAAGGAATGAATTGAACAAGAAAAGGATCATCCTGGAATTATATCCCTATAACCTCTTCACTAATACACCATGTATATTAGTCCTATAATTATACATTATGGAAATAAACGTATTTTTGTGTATTTTTCCATATTTCGTGCCATATTTTAATTTTTTAAATATTTTGTTTTAAGCTATAATCCTTAAAAATTAATAAAAATAAGTTTTTCCGAAATCATGTGATGAAGCGTTATATAACTTGAGCGTAGCAAATTTGAAATAAAAACTTTTACTCTCGTTGTTTGCCCGTTGTCGTTCTAAAAAAATTACGCTAGCTAGTTTTGATCCAATTTGATTCAAACTTGACACAAAAGTTGGTTTCGAAAATAGTGCGAATTAGTTTGTTACCCAGTAGGACCTGTTTAACCGTTTCAAAATGTCGGCCATTATACACATTTTTAAAGAAATCGCAGCACGCGGCTGTCTCATTGATCTAAAAGTATTTTTTTTATTTTACTCTCTTTTAGAAATTCTGATTTCAACATCATAACATACATTTCATTTTTTTTATTCCTATATATTAATATAAAGTGTCAAATTGCACTGAAAATAGGAAAGTTTACCAGACCACCGTCAAAATAAATTTCTTGTTTTGAACGAATTTTTAAAATTCATAAATCTAATTTATACAGGTTTTAAACACTAAGTAAAATGGCATACCAGATTTTCAAAAATTAAAGATAAAAAATTGTGAATTTCATAAAATGCCAGACATTTTGAAACTGTTGTACGAATTTTTCTGTTTAACAAACTCGTTCAAGCTATTGCCAAAGTCCAAAATTTAAATCAAATCGGACTAATATTGCTATCATCATTGTACTAAACCCCACACACACAAACATTACAAAACATTAATTTAATTACATGTATAAATTTAAACGACCTCTCAAGCAGTACTCTAAAGATCAGGATCGCTACTCATTTCAAGATCCTCAATATGGGTCCTAGCCTTCCATGATCACTAATGGCGCTCCAATTAGTGATTTTGCAAAATTCGCTAATAATAATTTTTATTATTTTAAACTTTTCTTTAGAAATCTGATTTCACCGTCTTGATCAACCTTAAAATCTGTGCAAATTAAGATATTTTAAATTTGAAGTGCAATTTAAAATGCTACTTTATACAATTTTAATTCTGATTATGATAGTAAAATCATGTTAAAAAAATTAATAAATAACAATTTTCGATAAATTAAAGGATATTTTTTACTTTTATAAATTCGCTCCCACGATATCAGCGAGGTTGCTGTGTCCGCGATTATGAACTTACGACTCATCCTGTACTTTAAAACGATTCTGTACAAGCACATACGGCATACATTTTCCTGGGAACGGGTAACCTGGATCGAATAAGCCATAGAAGAAAAATAGCGAAACGACAATCTCGCGGCAGGATTTGATTCCTTCAAGGCTGGTGAGGAGGGTAGGAGGAGCTATTGGAAAACAAATGTTCCGAAATCCTAGGCAAGGTTGGATGCATGGAATATGTAATAAGGGAACAGGAGAATAGAACGTTATATCATGACAAAGTAAAATAGCTGCATGCGGTGTTTTTCGCTGAAGCGATGGAAATTATAAGATAATATTTCTTACATGCGATGTTTTGAAAATGTAATTTCATCACTATTAGTATTATAATCAGCAATTTAAATTACACTGAATATACGATAACGAACCCTGACCGCAGTCCGATTATTTCCGTATTTTCAAAAGAATCTTTAAAATTTAAAAACAGTACTATTAAAAATACAATGTTTTAGAAAAGAGAGCATTGGAATCCAGGATGTGTAAAATGGAATTGGCGTTTCAATTAACCAAAGAGGTGTATAACAAGAAATCGCTATCCTGGAATTCCAAACTTAAGCATTATAAAACTGTGATCAAACCAGAGGCTTTATATGCATCTGAAACTCTTACACTCAATAATAAGGGATTACTGGACAACCTGGAGAAGAAGGAAAGAAGGTTAATAAGGAAGCTATTGGGCCAAAACTTTAGAAATAATGAAGTAAAGTTGATTTCTAATAAAAACCTGTATCTCAAAATTGAGAGACTCTCAGATAGCATGAGGAAAAGACGACTTAGTTTTTATGGCCATATTAGTACGATGAACAGCAGTAGACTTACTAGGCGGATCTTTGCTTTCTTCAGAGATCGGAAAACGAAGAGTTTTCAGGCGGGTCCAGGAGGACTTAACTGAGCTGGCGATATCAGATGAGATGATTGAAGATGTACTTAAACTGCGAAAACTTTTACGTAATGAAAACCTAAGGTTCCAAGAAAAACCAACATCTAAAAGGGGCGGGGCAGTCTCGGATGAAAGAAGGAAGGCAGCCTCGCATAGAATGAAGCAGTATTGGATACAGCGGAAGGCAGCTAACGCACATCAAAGTAATTGATTTGGCGTACCCCAAAGTGGGTGATCCGGATGAAGAAAAAAAATACAATGATGTGGTGATGTGGCTAAAGCACTGGTCAGTCTGCTGCGTCTCTGAACTGCGCACGTTAAGGTTCTTCGTTCTAGCCGCAGTTACTCCCGTTAACGCAATCAGCAAAAAAAAAAAAAATAAATCAAATCGGACCGAAATTGCGAAGGTGAAAGCCTAACACACACACACACACACACACACATATATATATATATATATATATATATATATATATATATATATATATATATATATATATATATATATATAGTTTGAATCGCAGCTCATTTCAAGATCCCGAATCTGGATTTTACCATGATGAAAGCTGTAATTGATCACTTTCAAATGGACATTCGATAATACAGTTGTTAAAATTTTCTCTTTGTTTTATTGACCTGTAAACATTCCATTACTTCCTCCAACAAGAATAGTGTATTTAACTTACTGTCTTATAAAAAGAAACACAGTCGTTATTTTGTAGCAAAGGAACTGAAAACTTTTAATGCTCCTCACCACCCCTCCCCCCTTACAGGCTCCAGGCAACAATATGAGCTGCTTACTTCTATCTATTTTTTTTAAAATTAAAAGTTAAATTCCCAACTTTTCTTATTCACTTTGTACTGCAATGTAGTTAGCTATTACTTTGTAAGCAATGCGAACAACGTAATGTGTATAAAGAAATTGTATCCTTCTATTTAAGATGTGATAAACTTATGTCTTTTATTATCGAATTCCCAATGGCAAATTAACTGTAGGAGCTGCCATCATAGTAAAACCCAGACCCGGATTTTGAAATGAGAGCCGATCCTGGCGGATCCAGGGAGCTGGAAGAGCTGCAGCCTCCCTTTGGAGTTGAAAACAATTTGAAGAAATATTAGCTTATCAGTTACTTAATCAAGTAAAATAAAAATGCCAAATATATGCATGGAAGTTTCGTGAATCCAGCACGCACAGATACAGCGAGACAGGATAAAGTTTAACGTATCTTTGAAGAGAAAGGGAGGAAGAAGGAACAAGCAGACACACATTTGTTAGTCAGGACACGATGGACAGAGAAACAGCAGACAAACAAATCGACCCAAACAAAATTGTTGATGAATTCGCCAAACGGAAAAAAGGAAGTTAGACTTCGTTATGTGAAGTGATATATCAATTAAAACCATGAACTTCGTAAAAATGGTTATAAAATGCATTTCACAATTATAATTTTTATTTATATTAATAGGCTATCTGTGTTTAATTTTATATATTCCACGTGACAGGGACTCTCCAAAATAAACCTACGTGTATTACAATAAATATTTTTTGTTTTGTTTTAATCATAAAGATTTAATTTATTACCCTCAAATTGATCAAGAATGTACTTAGTTCCATGGAATTATTGGATGTGTGCATGAAACTATTGGAAATTATAACAATATTTTAAAACGTTTACCGGGTTCATTTTTGGGTCAGCGTCCCTCCTTTTAAACTGGCTGGATCCGCCCATGTATCTGACCTACAGGTCATATTTATACAGGGTGTGGGCTGTTTGTTATCGTTACAGTTCCGTTAGGCCTAATTTTATATCGATAATTTGACACGAATAACAAAATTCATGGATTATTAAAAATTAGAAAATAAATAAGTGTTTCAAATAATTTGTTTTAAAACTGGCACTCATTAAATAAACTAAAATGAAGAAAGTAATTGTTTCCCAAATCAACTAATTGTGACAATAAATAAAAGCTTTTGACACTCAAAACGTAGCACTTGACGAAAGATAAGTCTGTGTATCATTTAAGAGCCCCAAATTTTGTTGTTTTTTTTTTGTGTTTAAAGTCCAACTATTGTGCACACTTGGGCTAATGCAGACGATGGGATGATTTATAGCGTATGAAAATGCCAAGCCCTGGCCGGGAATCGAACCCGGGTCCTCGGGGTGAAAGTCCAGTACACTATCAATAGGCCACCGAGGCGGCTCCCAAGTTTTTGTTTATAGTTAAATATATATATATATATATGACATTGGGGGAAAAAATTCTACTTTTAAAGTTCGCCAAATAACAACTTGTAAAAAAATGTGTTTAGCAAATTTCCATTGGAAACATGAGTCATTAAACAGGCCATCATAGTAAGACACTATGAAATGATCACCTTGAAATGATCACCGATCCTTTTTGAGATCAGTTTTTAAGGGGACGTTAAAATTTATAGCTGTATGTGTTTTAGCACGCATCAAATTTTGATGCGTATTTGATTCAAATGTGATGCAAAAATCGATAATCGTAATAGCTTTGAAATTCGTTAACCAGCAAAATTAGTTTAACAGTTTCAAAATGGCGGATATTCAATTATTTTAAAATTCGTAAATTCTTTGTCTTCAACGTTTTTCAAAATCCAATTTCACTACCGTAATCAGAGTAAAATGTTGCTTAAAATAGCACTTTTAATTTTCAAAATTCGTTAAAATTAAAAAATTTCCTCACAGCGGTCAGGGTTAGTTTTTAATGTAATTTGAAAGTTTATAGTACTAATACATGCGGATTTTAATGCTAATTAAGACGGTGAAATTGGAATTTTAAAAAGTATAAGATTAAGAAAAGTACTAAAAATCGCTTCTATCACGTCAGCGAGACAGCTGTGTGCCGTGATTATTTGATCGTGGTACGAGAAAACACGTAACATAGTTTCTAAAAATACACCTTACCCCGAGTCGCTTTAACTCGTCAAAACGAGAGTCACATTAAGCCACCCCCTCTGGGCATCCCTTCATCCTCTCCCCGAAGATTAAGGAAGACCCCGGTGTCATTTTACCCGCCTGTTTTATCTCGCTTGTAATGCAAACGCCGAGGTAATTGTGGGACGTTGATTTTCGCATTAATTTTACACCTCTACATTATAAATTTCGAGTCGAACAAATTTTGATGAGATAAATTTTAGAAATTTTCAAATTAGAAATGAACTATTGTTGTTGCCATTATGGTAAGATCTAAAGCCGGGATTTTAAAATGAGCGTCGCTCTTAATGTGTAAAAATGATGTGAGGGATAGTTTGAGTGTGATAAACGCCTGAATCGAGTAGAATCCCCACTTCTCTCAACCTGTAAACATCTGCAAAAGATTCCTTTTCCTTCTAGTAGTAGTCCTTCTTTTTACTTTCGTGTTTTTCTTATTCTGCTTCTTGTTTTTTACATTTACACAAAAATAATCTAAAAAAGATACAAACAGATCCGTAGAATAAGGAAAGAAAACATAAAGCAAAAGGAAATGAGGAGCGATCCTGACCTCTAGATCACTTTTCGATGGATCGTTAAAATTTATATATATATATATATATATATATATATATATATATAATACGCTAAACATTCCGATCGGTTTTGTACCAAAAATAAGGACCTGCTTTCTAAACTACATATATGGGGTTCATACAGATTCGTCAAAGCATCAGATAACTCTTACACTTCCATATTTTTCCATTTAAAGGCTTTCAAAAAAAAAAAAAAATAATAAAACCGATAAAGTTTATAAACAAAATTCAAGAAACAAAATAAAGTGTCTCCTTGATAGTGCAGCACAATGCAGGCACAGGTGACAATCAATTGTGTGTGTACCAAAACATCTGATTTCTATAAAAACATTGTTGAAAGTAATATTTAAATTATAAATGTATCCAAGACTTAAATAATTTTTTACCGAATCGGTTTTGGAAGTGGAATCGGTAAGACAATCCAGGCCAGTTCTAATGTGTAAATGTTATTCAATAAGATTCTGCTTTTAGTAAACAGTAAATACTGTAGCCTAATTTAGGTGTGTAATGTAAAATTCGATTGTAGTAGGTTTCATTTATAAATAAAATATATTCATAGTAAATATTTCAATAAAGTTTTATTCTGAAGCGCCCGGAACTAATAAAACCAAATTCGCCATTAACCTACATCTTCCCTCTCTCTTACACTCGCAAAGGTGATCTAATGAATGAATATAACTAATGTCAGTCCTAACTCTACTGCAAGAGTTGGTCGAGGGGGATTACACTGTTTTCGTTGTTACGTTGGATTCATTATTTTGTCCGTTTCTTTGTTGCATTGACTGCCAGTTTCATTACCGATACTGCATTTCCATTCGATATTAATATTGAGATCGCGGGATTTCTAATTAATTACAATATGGTCGGGTGACCACCGGAGAGTAGCGGAATGAAGTTGAACGGCAACCAGAAGCGGAGTTCAGTCAGTTTAAAGAACGCGTTCGTATATATTAAATCTAAATATTTAGGCCTACTTTAACATTATAGGAACTACAATCTAAAAATCGTAACCTAGGCAACGGTAATCTAGGTAACTAGATATATTAAGTTTGGAGGCGTGGTCAAATTGGAGGTGAGCGGAATCACTTTGAAAACCGAACCTAGACATAGTCAAAGCTGCTCGAAGCGGTGCCCATTGTTGCCGACTGATCCCGCTTGGTTCCGTTAAGCTTTAAGTGGCCGCACTTACATTAAAAACAACAGATTAGGTTTTGAATGCCTAATCCGCTCCGTTCCGCATTTGGTGACCAACCGAACTAATATTGAAGTTAAAGTTGGCGTCAATATTAAACAGACTTTGAACTAAAAAATATATAATTCGAATTTCCAACTTATCTCCGTTGGAAAATGAGTTATTATAGCGGCCTTTATTTCAAAAACCATACCTGGAGCCTTGAAATAAGCACCGATCCTAACCCACAGATCATATGTGTATGTGTATATTAACATTCTTGCGTCAAAAATTTATCGCCGTTTTTATTGAAATTTCTTGTAATTTTTTGTAATTGAAATTCGATTTTTGTAATAGCTTGGACAAGTTCTTTACAAATAAAATAAAAAAAAAAAAAAAAACGCGGCAGTCACGGGACTAGCCGACAGAAGCTTTGCTTACACTAATTATTGTAGGAAGTAACGTTGAAGAATTATCGATATAGGCTATAAATAAAATTCATTTTTACTACCTACATACGAGTTTACAGACATTAATAGTTGAATAGATAATACTATTTTGACTCGACTATAGATTTTTCATTTTATAATCTGCGAGTGAAAATCAGACTAACAAAATAAAGACCTTTTTATTAATTTTAAAATGTTAAATTTATAAAATATGAGCTAGTTAACATTAACTCTGCAATAAACAGTATGTGCATTTGTTTTTTTATATTTGACTATCAAATTAATTGTAGTATCAGAAATAAAAATTTGATAATTTGTACATTCAAATCAATGACATTAGCCTAGTTTTAATGTCTAACAACACTCGAAACCCCAAAAATGATTGTTAAATTGTCATATTCAAGATTTTTCTCTTATAGTGTTATAATCTCTACATTAGTTAATAAATATAGCATATATTTTTTTTATTTATATACGTTTTTATAAACGATGATTCACCGTATACAGCTCGAGCGTGATGCGAAGTCAATGCTTTTTACCCATCCAAAAAGTACTATAATGCGCCTAGAGAATCAAAGCTTCAAAAACCCTTTCAATAATTTTAAAATGGCGACCATCCAAATTTGAATACTCGAAATCTCGCTGAATTTTCCAAAAATTCAAAATTCTTTCTATCATAACTTTTAGAAATTCTGATTTCACCATTATGATCACCATTGAAATCACAATATTGCAATCTATAAATTGCAATAAGCCAAATCTTAAAATATATAAATATTGTAAAATGTAAAAGAAACCGTTTCAATAATAAATTTATAGTATGAGTTTTACAGTTTTATACTCAATCACTGTGTACGTATTTATATATTTATATTGCCCACTAACTATAAAAATGTGAGAGAAGTGTTTCAAACGCTATTAAAAGTTAGTGCTTTCTTGCTTGCTTAACCGACGTGCAAAATTTAATTAAATAAACTTTTATGGCCTTTACAAAGTAGTTCAGATTTTATGACTGTGTTATATCACGGTCTCGGCTGCAATATTTAATATCAATATGGGAAATATGCAACGGTTTTGAGACGCATACTGTACAATAAGGCTTCATATTGTGTACGGGCATTTTTGTAATGAGCGACGTTTTTACTTTCAGATCGCGCTTTAGGGAAAGGCTTTTGGCTCAGTTATACGTGGGCTCCGTGAAGAAGTCATTAGATGACTTTGCTGACCCATGTAAAGTCATCACCGCCAAGAGTGGCTTCCGATGGAGACTAAATTAGCTGCGGGGTTAATAATTAGTGCTCTATATTTAAAACTGATCTTATCTAGAAAGTGCTTGTTTTACTTTGGCTCCGGTAAACCAGCCAATATATGCGCAATGTAAGCAAATTCGGGTTCTCAATATTCTTGAACATAAGAATTCGGGCGTTCAATATTCTCGAGCCTAAAATTAGGGTGTTCAATATTCTCGAGCTCAAGGATTCGGGTGCCTCGAGAATATTGATTTTTGTGCTTAAGGATTAGGATGCTCAATATTCTCGATCTTAAGATTTGGGTGTTCAATATTCTCAATTTTAAGGATTTGAGTCGATCAATATTATCGAGTCTTAAAATTCGGGTGTTCAATATTCTGGATTTTAAGGATTTTAGTATCCAATAATCTCGAGCTTATTGATTCGGATGCTCAATATTCTCGATCTTAAGATTTGATTGCTCAGTATTTTCGAGCTTAAAATTTGGGTGCTCAATATTCTCGAGCTGAAACATTCGGGTCGCTCAATATTCTCGAGCCTAAGAATTCGCGTGTTCAATATTCTTGAGGTTAAGGATTCGGGTCGATTAATATTCTCGAGCTAAAGGATTTGAGTCGATCAATAATCTAAGGATTCGGATTACTTATGATTCTTACCTCAAGTATGACACTTGATCGGAATTGGCAATAAGATGTTAAATATTCTTGAGCGGGTCGGCGATCTAGTGACTTCTGCAGCTACAGCTGCCTGGATTTTGTAACCCGAAGACCGCGCATGCGCAGAAGACAGTTTTTGTCCAGTCGGGTCCCAGAGGTCGAGTTGACAGGTTGTATTTGAATTTGACTAATTGGGAGTCAAAATATCCTTGCTTGGGCTACAATCGTGAAGTGATCTTTGATATTATTGCCTGCCCGGACTTGGGATACACAGGAGTGGCAGTACGTTTTAGTAACAGGGTTGATCTTTAATCCGTTATAATGGGAATTTACGTTTTATTTTGTGCGTCGAAATGGAAAAGTCTAAACATTGAAACTAGTCCAAAGTTGGATATAATATAGTATTTTCTAAATACAAGTTTACTTTAAAAAAAAAGAGTAGGAATGGAATAGTTTCAACAAAAATATTTGTTTGAAGTAGGTATTTTTTAGATCGCATTAAGGGGCACACTGCTATGTATAGTTTTATGGGTACATGTTGCTACTAGTAATGTTATGGGGACACATACCTGTATATAGTGTTATGGGAACATATTGCATTGCTTAGAGTTATGGAGAAAAAATACAGTATAAAGTGTTATGAGGACATTCCGATATTATGGCAGTGTTATTATTGTGTATAATGTGTGAGGAGATACTGATAATGTTATGGGGACTCGGTTGTGTATCGTGTTATGGAAACACTTGTTAATTACCTTTTAAAAAAGTCATAAAACAGTACTGCAAGAGAATTCTAATATTGAACATGAACATTCTAACATGAATATTCTAAATAACATATCATGAACGAAAATAATCGTTTTCGTGTATTCGTGGGTGCCAAATATTCTTAAGATTAAGGATTCGATTGTTCAATATTCTCGAGCTTAAGCTTTGAGTGCTCAATATTCTCGATCTTAAGAATTCTAGTCGATCAATATATCGAGCTTAAGGATTCGGGTACTCAATATTCTCGAGCTTAAGGATTCAAGTGTCCAATATTCTTGAGCTTAAGGATCTGATTGCTCAATATTCTCGAGCTTAAGATATGGGTGTTCAATATTTTCGAGATTAAGGATTCGGATCGATCAATATTCTCGAGCTTAAGGATACGGGTGCTTGAGCGTAGGGACTCGGGTGCTCAATATTATCCAGCTTAAATTATGGACGCTCAATATTCTTGAGCTTAAGGATTCGGGTGCTCAATATTTTCGAATATAAATATTTGAGTGCTCAATATTCTCGAGCTTAATAATTCAAGCGTCAATATCCTTAAGCTCAATATTCAATCCGATTGCTCAATATTCTCGAGCTTAAGGATTCGGCTGCCTGATATTTTTGAGCGTAGGGACTCGAGTGCTCAATATTTTCGAGCTTAAAATTTGGGTTCTCAATATTCTTGACCTTAGAATTCGGATGCCAAATATTTTTGAGCTTAAGGATACGGATCCTCAATATTCTCGAATATAAGAATTTGAGTGCTCATTATTTGATATTGAGTGTAATTTGTTATTGAGTTTTCGTGTATATTGACAGGTATAAAAACTTAGCGGCGTCTTATTTTCTTATTAACTCATGCTAGCTAAGTATACTTGGAAAATTACAAACAAGTCTAATGCAAACTGGTGTAACGTATAGTCTTTATTATTATGTTAGGTGTTTTAGACAGATTTGTAGCCGCAATACTAGTACAATGGCTTGGCGTTTGTTAATTCAGGCAACCCGCCGTGACGTCAAACAATACAAAGCACTTTAGTTTAATTGAAGAAGAGAAGCTTTGAACATTGTAATGGATATTCATCTTACACGCTAAAAATAGTTGGTTTTTCTTGACATTATAAGAGTCCTAATTAGACATAGAAAAATATATGGAAAATTTAAACAGGCCTATAACTTTATCATAGCGTCATCGCTTAAACACTGTATGAACTTAATAAAACGAATTAATCCGTCAACTGTGCAACCTTGAAACCTAAAATTCAGCGTTTCTCTTCCAGCTTTCGACACCCTACTACTGCAAAGCAAGTAAACAACTATTCGTAACAAACACTCGTTCCTGATTGGCTCATCTTGATTCTAAAGTATTCAAAGACTTTTGTTTTAAAAATGTCCACTTATTAAACTACAGTAACACTGCCAACATAATGTTTTAAATACTGACATTATAAAAGCATTTTGAACCAAAATCAATTTAACTTTAATAATAAATTTTATAAACCAAAAGATGGTTTAAGAATGAGCAATTCTCTATTCGGAATATTAAGCGAGTTTTTTATTCATGAATTAGAGTACGAACAAATATCAAAATTTTTAGAAAAAATCAAATGTTTAGAATATATTAAATATTAAATATATTTAATATGTATTCATTGTTGGGAATTAAAGAAAAAGAAAGGAAAAAAAGCTTTTATTGGAAGACATCAATAAGGTACAAAATAAATTAAAATTTACAATTGAGAAATAAGTTTATCAAAATTCATAGACTTAAAATTACAACTGTTAACAAGGAAAGTAGAACAAGCATTTAGGCACTTATACATAAAGCTATTAAATGTGTCATTATATAAAAGAAATATAAAGAAGAATTAAATAATATTTTTCAAATAGCGAAGAATATTAGTGATGATACAAAATAAAAAGATCGAAAAATTAAGAAGAGAAAAAAGGAAAATGAAACAATCTAGGAAAAATTAAATAAGAGGAAACGGGTGCAATTCATTTATACGGGAAAAGAGGCACATAAATTAAAAAACTTTTTAAAAAATATATACACGAGATAAAATGAAAAATTCAATGAAAATATTACATTATGAATATAAAAGAAGGCGGTTTAATATTTTAGAAAATTAAGAAGTATATAAATTAAAATTAAATAGAGTAAATGTAATTACAAGAGTGGTTAATTGTAATAAAATCACAAGCAGTCGTTATTTTACAAAGCGTTAAAATGTTCAAAAATTATGTGGATTAAGTAGACTGTAAAAGAAAAACAGTTAGAGGACCAATCAGAAACGAGCACGTCAATAAACAGAAAGCTGACTAGGCGTTAGAAGTAGGGAGGGGAGGCGTTAAGATAGTATAAAAGAACGAAACTAGAACATTGGGGAGCGGTATAGTAATAATGTTTGAAAATGGAAGTATTCCGAAACGCGTCAACAAATATAGCGTATTTAAAGACAAGAAAAGCAGAGATATGTACTTTATAATATTATTTATTGGTATAAAATTATTGTGTCTTTTGTTTTTAAGTTATTAGAAAGGTAAATAGGTATGCAAAAAAATACGCGGTTTGATAAAAGAGTCTATTGTGGAACCCTTCTTCAGTCCATGTTCAATAGACTGGCTCATTTAATGAGGTTTAGTACACCAGTGACTACTGAGGTCCTCAGGGTCCTGGAACGCTCTTCGCCTGCTTCTAGAAAGAGTTATAAAATCTTTTTTTATTTTAGTCAACGGAACTCTTTTAAGTAGCTGACAGTCTTTCTGTCTTGGAATAAGCTTTCTAGCAATTTGGAGTGGTTAAGTTGTCATAAGTAACTTATACTTGATATACGTTTTTACTTAATATATATTCCAAATAAAAACTAATTTTCTAGATTAAGAGTAATTAAAAACCTAAAATCTTAACATTAAAATCAGTTTTTAAAATGTTTTCTTTTAGCGTTAATGAGCTTTAAAAAAAAATTTTGTTAAATATTTCTTATTTGTTTTGAGATATAGACAAATGAGCCCTACACGGCAAATTTTGTGAACATCGATCATTTTATATTTATTCTTCAGAGATGAACAAGCGAACGCGCGCGCGCGCGCACACACACACACAATCTCAAGATAGATTTTTCTTAATTAACGCCAATACTTTGTATTTAAGAATACATAGTAAAAAAAAAATATTACAAGACGACTGGAAACACTAAAGCCGAGGAAGCATTGTGTTCATTAATTATGTGACTCTGGTGATTTCGTGTGGGCACATTGTTTGTTTAGTTGATGGACTTTTGAAAAGAGTTTTTCCAAGGCAACGTTTTCAAAGACACGTTCAGTTGGAATAGAAAGGGCCGAGACAAGTGGTGGGCTGTATGGCGAGTCCAGAGTCGTTTCATTCATCACGTCACCCCGCTGGCTGGCTCTCACTCTGTCTCAATACACAAGTACGATATAAAGTGTAAAGAAAGTTTGGTGTGATCGTGAACAAAATTTATCTTCAGGTTTTTATTGATCTTTTCCCTCGAGTCGAAAAGAGTGATTTTTATTTTTACATGGATGTTTTTCCATCTGTGTGTGTGTGTGTGTGTGTGTGTGTGTGTGTGTGTGTGTGTATATATATATGTATGTGCGCTCGCACGCTCGCGCGTAAGGCACATTCGCATATCTAATCTCGGGATTATATTGTCAATATTAAAAAAATGGTTGTTAAATTTGTTTTGGATACAAATCTTTTAAAAGTAAGATTTTCTTAAAATCGTCTTTAATGGTTTTGATTAAATTTGTCTCAGGAAAAATCCAATTAGAGAATAATTGAAAAAAAACGGCTTAATTTTTTTCTTTTAAACCGTTTTACTATATTTTGTTCAAATTTGAGTAACGCATTAACTATCATTTGCAATTATATAAAAAAGATTTTTCAACCTTTTTTGGTTAAAAAGCGACTAAAATTTGGTTTTTGTGGTTAAAATGGCTCCGTCGAAATTGAAAAAAATTTGGTACTTCGTATGTAAAAAAAGTAGAGTCGCAATTAGCACAAAAAATCCGGTACGGAAGACAAATTTTATTTCATTTTTCGAAATCAGTAAATCACTTTTTACTGAAATTTCAATTATTATATGAAGTTTCATAATTGTAAAAAACTTTATATAGAAGAAACTTATGGTTCAGGAGTAAATTAAACACGCACGCGCAAGCGCGCGCGCGCGCACACACACACACACACACACACACACAATCTGCTTTTCTGTTTTTTTTATTCCACTCGCACAATTTAATTTCAAACATAAAATAATTAAGTTGAAAATGTGTATGTGACATAAATTTGAGTAAAAGAATTATCACTGGATAAGCGATTTTGATAACTTACAAAGATTATCTAGTTTTTGTTGCGTCTACGAATCTGGATTTTTGGAAAATACATTGAGACATTTTGTGTAATGTTTACGCAGCATTCGTTTTATACTGTCCACTCTTAACAGATCTCGGTTGTTTTATTTTAAGGGGCTGCAAGTTAAACATTCCGATCACACCCTTATCTTTTCGATTTCAATTTCCTTCGGTTAATTTTACGGGCATTAAAGTCTCCAGTGTGATTGTAATGTATGTCACGCGTTTACTTGAACTGCTTTCTTGATCAATCTATTCAAAGGCAGTTTTCATTAACGTTATTGTGTTTCAGTCTGAAGTTAATTAATGCCAAAACGTGCCTAGCCAATTGGTTGCAATTCAGTCAATCATTTGTTACCAAGCGCCAATTATACAGTTGTAAATAATATTTTGTAATGTAAAAAAAAATAATTATTTCTTGGCTTTTGATTTTCAAGTGATGAAGCTTATACAGTGCGTAAGAATAAAATACGGATCAGCGTATAGCAGAAATGTAAGTTATATGCTTTTTGTAAAAAAAAATAGTGAAGTGATTGTGATTAGTCATTTTAAAGCTTGTTTTTATATTATCTATCGTTGTTTCTGTTTACGCGATAAACGAGTCTCTGCCGAAGCGCGCCGCCAGAGGCAGTCCGTAACTTGTTCGAATCTTAATCCATTATTTTGTATTACTATGAACGTCCTTCGACTGGTCGATATTTATAAAAGTGAAGAAGACGCTATAAAGTTTTTCCAATTTTGCATAATTCCCAAAAATGTGTCCGTGGACACGATATGGCTGAACTATCTATTTAAACGTTTAAACTATATGGCTGAAACTATGCACAAACTACCACTGTCATTAGTCAAAATGAAGTCCTTAAGGACCCAAAGGCGTAAGGAAATTCAACGGAAATTCAGGTGAAAAATTATCGAAAAAATACAGAAAAGTTTTAAGTGAGAAAAATTGTATATGCTAAACTTTCACACATTAATTGTTATTAAAGTAAGTTAATACAACTTTATTGATTTCTCAAAATTATGTAGCTTAGATTTGACTCAAATTTTCGTCAAATTATATAAAAAAATTAAGTTAATGTATCGATTTTTAAAAGGAAAAACATTATGTTTTGAAAATACGCAAAATCGATAAACAGTATGTTGAGAGTGAGATTCTGTTTAATATTGTATTTTATTAAAGTTTTAATTTTAACCCCCTGTAAAATTATGAAATTTACAAAATAGAAAATATTTAATATAAGCAAAAAACAAAAAAGAAGACGATCTTTGTACGACTTACCAGTCACTCAAGATATTGCTTAAAAATTAACCTTATGGAACCAAATAAAATGATTTTGAGAAATTATGTCAATGTTTTTGTTTTTACATGATAAATTTTGAGTAAGAAATTTTAATAAATCAAAAATTCTATGTTTGTTTGGCCACTAAATATCTAACATTCGATCAGAATGATTTTGTTTTAATATTAAAGTGTGTAAGTCGCCATAAAAGAGTTTCGATACAAATGTTTTCGTTGAAAATGACAATATTATCCCAAGTTGTGTCAAAACTACTCCTATAAGCCATATTTTATTGAAAGCAAATCAGTTTACACCCGATCAATGTACAGACATTCCTTTTATAACCCCTTTTTTATTTAGGGTACTCGAAAAACCCTTTATCTTATACCAACATTAAAATCACAAGTGATAATTTTAATTGTAAGCAAAACTTATACTTCTGTATAGAAAGAAAGTAGAAATTTGTAGCTCGCAGTCTATGTAATATTGACGTAACCATTTAATTTCATTATTGCTGTAATTAATTAGAAATACGACGCTTTCAATATTAATATCGAATGGAAATGCAGTATTGGTTATGGAACCGGCAGACAATGTAACAAAGAGGCGGACAAAATAATGAATCTGTAACAAAGAAACTTCCCCTCCCGCCCCTCGACCAACTTTTGCAGTAAAGTTAGGACTGGCTTATGTTGTACTCATTCATTAGTTGTAATTAATGCAAATAATGTAATTACCTCTGCAAGTGTAAGAGAGAGGGAAGATGTAGGCTAATGGCGAGTTAGGTTTTATTAGTTCCGGGGGTTTCATAGTGCAACTTTGCCTTCAGTCACCGGTAAAGAAAACCGTAATTTTAAACAGTTTAAACGAATGCTGTCAAAACGTCTCGCGGTCGGTTTTTCATGATGGTTGTAATTTATCCATTCCTAGGGTAATGAATAACTAAATACATTTTTAAAATAAATTTTATCTCTTTCAAGTTATAACAGGGAGATTATAAAGTCATTGTTAAAATTTCAAAATGTAAAGTTGGAGCACTAAAATATTAGACACTTAGTTAAAAAAGGTGGCTCATAGTTCTAATGATTAATCAAAATTACGTTAGACGGATGAACAAAATTACATTAGACAGGTGATAAAAATTACATCAGAGTGATGATTAAAATTACGTTAGACATACGTTCAAAACTGCATTAAACGGATGATCAAAACTTCATTAGACGGATGATTAAAATTACGTTAGATGGATAATCAAAATAAAATTAGACGGAAGATCAAAATTACATTAGACAATTGATCAAAATTACATCAGACGGATGACCAAAACTTCATTAGACGGATGACTAAATTACATTAGACGGATGATTAATATTTCATTAGACAGTTGATCAAAATTACATTAGGTAGGATGATCAAAACGTAATTAGACGGATGACCAAAATTACATTAGACGGATGATCAAAACTACATTGGGCAGTTAATAAAAATTGCATTAAATAGGATGATTTAAACTTCATTAGACGGATGATCAAAACTACATTGGGCAGTTAATAAAAATTGCATTAAATAGGATGATTTAAACTTCATTAGACGGATGATCAAAACTACATTAAACGGATGAGCAAAATTACATTAAACGGATGAGCAAAATTACATTAAACCTACAATCAACCCGATACACAGCTATCTCGCTGACGTGGTGGAAGCGATGTTATAATATTTTTTTTTTACAATAATTTACTCAAAAATCTCAGTTCATTATCATAATCAGTTATCAAACCTGCAAATTTAACGGTTTAGAATTAACAGTAATGGCGGCACGCAGCTGTCTCGCTGATGTGATGGGAGCTAATTTCCAAAGGTATATATCTTTATATCACCCTTTTCGAAATTTGATCAACACAATAAGCATTAAAATCAGCATATACCAGAATGAAACTTTCTAATATTAAAATACAAAAATTAAACTTGACCGCTGACAAAAAATAACTTAACTTCAACGAATTTTCAAAAACTCAAAATACTAATTTATAAGGTTTTTTACAATGATGACTATGATAAAATAGAATTTCAAAAGTTATGAATTTTTTCATAATTTTAAACGGCCTTCGTTGTAAAACTATTGAACGAATTTTACTGTTTGACTTGTCCATGTTGCCTTCATATGCTAAGTTTGAATATAATATGACCCAAATTTTGAACGTGATACACACACACACACACACACACACACACACACACACACACACACATTATACAGATGTGTACAGCGGGTACGCTCATTTCAAGATTTTCGCTTTGGGTCTTATCACGATGCTCTAGTAGCTCATTTTCCTAGTAGAAATTCACTAATTACACATAGTATCATACACTGAAAATAACAAAAAGAAATCAGAAAATTTTAAATATTATTTTTAATTGGTGTGCTCATATTTTCAGAAGCTTGGCGTATACATTTTTTAAGATTTGAAAGTTCGCCATTTTGAAACTGTTGCAAAAATTTTGCTACAAAAAAAATTATGTAAGCTATTACCACAATTTATATTTGTCAGGTTTAAATGTAATATGCGTAAATTAACGTTTTTAATTTACTAATTGTACTGTTAATTCGAAAAATGAACCCTGGCCGTCTCAGGTTAATTCTCAGTGGTATTTGTAGTGAAAAAAAGGCTGAATGATGAAAAAATCAGATTTTGAAAAAGTGTTGATTGGAAATATATGCATTTTTTAAATTGAAATGTTTGAACCGGTTTTACTGGGTAGCAAAATTGATCAATCTATTACCGAAATCGATTATTGTATCAAATTTAAATCAAATCGGCATAAATAGGCATTTTAAATTTTCAAATTTCGGTGAAAATATTAATATATAAAAATTAATCATGAAGGCCGTATTACAAGAATTGGATAAAAATTGCGTTTGTGTGCAAAAACAATGTATACACATTGGTCGTTAATATTTATCTAATATTCAACTCCTTAACGTGATTTAGAAGTCAGATCGGCGCTTATTTCAAGATATCGGGTCCGGATCTTACCATAATGGTCGAATCACTAGCTTAAATGAGGACGATAACAATAGTATCGAAAAGTACACCTTCGTATGTTGTCCTATCACAAGTGAACGTCGCAGGACAGCAAGAAGCACGCACACTGTCCTGCCATTGCGTTAATGTTTCTTTTGTCATTTTACTTCTCACACATTTAGGTTATGTTGTTTCAACTTGTATGTTTTAATTAAGTGGCATTTATGCCTTAATAAAAGTAATAGCGTTTGTCGAAAACATACCTTTTCGTTTTAAACTAATTCCTACCTAAAATGGAATTATATATGTCATGTGGTGAGACAGTTAGTTTTAGTGGCGAAATATACGTTTTATTGATGTAACTGAAAAGTATTCACTTCTTTATAATTTTCTCAATACATTGAACGAATTTCTTAAAAGTGTGTGTGTGTGTGTGTGTGTGTGTGTGTGTGTGTGTGTGTGTGTACGCTCGCGTTTGCAAATTTATTCGGATTTCACATAAAATATTTAACATCCTCTTAAAAAAAGACTAGTGAGGATTAGTGCAAAGTTCTGGGTCTTACCATGATGGCTATTGAAATAGTTAATTTTACAATAGAAATTCGCTATAAAACGTTTGTTTTGTGTCTGATATAGACACTTGCTAGAACCAGGCTAGAACACTTACAGTCAGTCTTATGGTATACGCGCTAGAGTTACGATGCAAGTTAGAGTTACGATACTCGGAACAATTCATTGCTCTTGGTCAAACTTTAAACAAATAGAAAAGAGAATATAGAAGGAAGAAATAGAGGCAGAATACATACGCGATAAAAAACGGGAAGATTATAGAAGATAAAAGACAGAGAAAATGTGGATGCATGAAAAAGAAATGAGCAAGAGAAAAATATGGAAGAAAGAGTGACAGGGAAAGATGAAAACACAGTGGCTTTGTAGGACAAGTTCAGAATTAATATTACAAGAAACAATGTACAGAAGCAACAATACCTTTTAACACAACGTCAAGTCATTCCGACTCACTTAAGGGCGGGGCGGTAATACTACGTTTACAATTTAAGTAATGGCCTACTCTCTTCGGAGACCTTAATGTTGGGTACAGAAAAAATATGCCCTCAATACGTTTAAATACAGTTCTCGTAAAACAACTAATCGATTTCCGTTGAATTTAAAAATTTCGTTTTTCAAAATTCTGGAATTATAGAATTTCAATGAGCAACCAGTTCAGTAAGAGCCGTAGTGTGAAGTAGCCTATGCGCAGAACCTGGAAATGTAGAACATACTTTTGTATGTGTGTGTGTGTGTGTGTGTGTGTGTGTGTGTGTGTGTGTGTGTGTGTGTGTGTGTGTGTGTGTGTGTGTGTGTGTGTGTGTGTGTGTGTGTGTGTGTGTGTGTGTGTGTGTGTGTGTGTGTGTGTGTGTGTGTGTGTGTGTGTGTGTGTGTGTGTGTGTGTGTGTGTGTGTGTTATTATACTCGCGTTTACAAATTTATTCCGGTTTCATTAAATGTTTGCGTAAAAATCGATTTTTTACTTATAAAATTAGTAGTTTAACTTTTTCAATATGGCGGTCATTATAAGTCTTTAAGAAAATAACAACTTTTGAATTGTAAACTCGTATAGACGCGCCTGATTCGCCAGAGAATTTAGCGGTTTTGATAAAGATAAACAGAGCTGATATGTAAGGTTTTAGCCGTCACGCTTACGCAGTCTGTTTTGTACATTATATATTTCTTCTTTTAAAATTTTATAATTAACACCATTAAATTACATATCCGACCCATTTAGCCAAAAAAATGTTTATAAATTATTTATAGTTAAATATATTATACACAATTTTATTTCATTGTATATAAATAAGGTTAATAATACATTTAAATTATAATTAACGCCTTTATACTACATGCTCAGGCCAGTTAATACAAAATGATATAGTGTTTACAGTTAAATATATCTTGCGCATACTTTGCATAATATCGTCTAGTATTATGGGCCATTGAACTACACGCCCAGCCCAGCTTTCAAAACTGTTAAAGCATTAAGAATTGGAACCAATATGATTAAATTTATTTAAGTTTTCACTTCTGTCGACCAATTCCAAGTCACCCACATTCTTTTTCTCACTTAAAACTGATAAAAATATTCGGATTCAGCAAACATAACTAGCGCTGAAATACAGTTTCATTGTAAGTTTTAAAATTACAATTAAAACTATGTTTGCTTGTAAAAATACAAAGGTCTATCCGAACATATTTGTAACTAACTGTACAATTGTAGCTTATTGTTTTTTTACATAAACATATATTATAATTTAATTTATTAAAGCGAAGCTTTTAATGTTAGGTTTGACGAGAGGAGTGAATAGAAAAAACGTCTGCCGAACGTAAGAATGTAACGGATATATGGAACGAACGAGCAAAAGAATTACGTCTATTTCTGTCTCTTTCTTTTCGATAACAGTACACGCGTATTATATGAAAACGTTGTGTTGCTTTGGTTTCGGTATTTTTCCTTAGTTGAAGAACACGTGCACGTTGTAACCGTTTATAATACATTCGAAAATAATATAAACGTTTATAATAATTGTTGTTAATATTGATAATTGTTAAGAACATAACCTGAAACGTATTATAGCCTATCAGCTGTTCAATGAAATCACCTGATGGTTACGAATTAATATAAAACATCATTTACTATAGGCCTAACTACAGTAAATAATATCTAAGTTCACGTATTTATTTATTTAAACATATTTGTAGACATATTTTCAAACTAATTATATATTCATCAAATGTATCACAAAAGCTTCGCTTCTGTCGTTAATTCCACGAGTATACACGTGCACTTTTTGTTACATAGGCTTATTCAAATATAATTAAAGATTTGTTTAGCAAGAAAATATTACCAAACATTTTTTTAACCAATTTTGCAATTGTAACTTGTCAACTCCAAGCCAGTCACGACAAACGGGCTCTTCTGTTGTTTCCGTTTCTAAGTTTAAACGTCCAATTAAATTAAAGTGCTTCTGTATTATTCAAGGTTGTTTGACATGTCGCAGCGCGTTAGGAATAAGCAAACAACAGAATTTCCTGAACAATTTCCTCCGCTGAACTTTCGCAACAGAAACCCCTTTACAAGCTTCTCTTTTATTTCATTTCATTACTTACTTAACTCGGATCATTAATTTAACAGAACAGAAGCACACGTACTTGCCCTACTTGTTCCGCTGCAAAGTACTGTATGACGTCACGCATTCGCTAAACCAAAACAAATGAAAGATAAATAATTTATCTTAACGCTTCGATTCTTCGCGCGAATCGTCAGTCAAGCCAGAAATAAACATCCTGATCACGTCCCGGCCTCCCTTATACTACGGCATTAAAGTCTTCCCCGTGTGTGCAACGCTCCACTCGAATATCTCGCTGTTTTAATCAATACGTTAACATTATTTATTGCATACTTACCTACTTGCATTAAAGTCTCTTTTGCATTTAATCTAAGTTGGGTCACATTATTACTTAAATTTACTGTTTTAATTTTACTAAAAAGTGTATTTTTAAACCTGAGTGTTCCGCAAAGATGCATCTAACCACTCTTAATCACATCAAAGATGATATAATACATTCATCAATTAATATAATTGATTGACAATATAATTATCAAAAATTAATTTAGTGTTAGTTAAAACACAGTTACAATAATTATTGTATATCTCTACTGTTTTTCGGACGTACAAATAACGAATTTCAAAATTTAAAAAAAAGTAAAAATATTACAATAGTTTTTATAATTATACTCTTCTTTGAAAATCTATTTTTAAAAATTATAATCGGCGTTAAAACCTGCGTATACAATATTAACTTTTTTACGGTAGCCGTCTCGGTGGCCTAGTTGATAGCCTACTGGGCTTTCACCCCGAGGACCCGGGTTCAATTCCCGGCCAGGACATGGCATTTTCATTTGCTATAAATCATCCCATTGTCTGCATTAGCCCAAGTGTGCACAATAGTCAAACGTTAAACACAAAAAAAATATTTCTTTATGAATTTTCATTGGAAAATAAGCTCAAGCGGCCATCGTGTTAAAATCCAGAGAAAGAATTACGAAATGAGCGTCGATCTTGATGTTTCAGATAAAGTTTTAAGAGATTTATTAAAATGTATATATACGTGCTACCAAAACGTTCGAGTAATTTGAATTCTTCTTGTGATCCGTTTGTGAAATGCCCTGCTGCCGGTAGACTGGGCGAACAGTATGCCAACAGCTGTGACGGTGAGAGCACGCGTTTTTGAGTTTCGTGCGTTTGTTGCGGCGATTTTTTTAAAACTTTTGTAAATGACAGATTTTAAGGAGCAAAGAACCTGCGTCGAATTTCCCTTCACGGCTGCAGAAACCTACCGCGTGCTTGTGTAAGTACTTTACGACAATTCTATGAGTCAAAGTAAAACGTTTTCGTGGTACAAACGCTTCAGTGATGGACAAACTACGAGTTCAGGACAGCCATCGATAATCGCAACAACGAAAGACATCGCGAAAATGCGAGAGATTGTTGTTACATATGGTAGATGAACAATTCACGATGGTTGTACGATCGTAAGAATATCGTACGTTCAGAACAGTGGGAGAACAAGAGCTGGGTTCTCCACCACGGCAATTCGCCTGCGCCCTCATTGCTAGTCGTTCGGAATTTGTTGGCTTTCAAAAACACAGTAGTGATTTCCAAACCATCCTATTCGCCTGACATCGCCCCGTGCGACCTTTTTCTGTTCCAAAAAAACAGAGTTAAATTGAAAGGCCGTCGTTTTGACACGATTGAGGAGATCCAGGCAGAATCGCAGGACGTGCACTCACACTTGCAGACTTCCAGGGATACATGGAATCATGGGAAACACTGTGATCGCTGTATCCGTGCCCATTTCACCGAACGTTCTGGTAGTATATAAACTTGAAACAGCTTAACACACAGAGAGACTTGCGCGTGTACGTGTGTGTGTGTGTGTGTGTGTGTGTCTGTGTGTATTTGTGTGTGCGTTTTATATATATATAAAAAAAGTGTTATATATATATATATATAGTGTTGTATATATATATATATACAAAAAGTGTTATATATATATATATATATATATACAAAAGTGTTATATAAAAGTGTGTGTGTTTGTTTAATTTTTAAATTGAAATTTATTAATAAAAGGCAAACAACGGTTGTAACTTCTTTATACAAAGTAAGTTTTTCACACTGCTTATAAAGCAATGTGTAACCTATCTTCCTGTACAAAATGAATAAACAACAAGATGAACGTTTAACTTTTAATATAAAAATGGAAAGAAGTAAGCAGCTCATATTGTTGCCTGGACTTGTAAGAGGGGGTGGGTGGTTTGATGAGGGGCATTAAAAGTTTTCAATTCATTTGCTACAAAATAATTATGGTTCTTTTTTTATAGAAGAGTAGGTTAAATATACCATTTTTACTGGAGGAAGTAATTGAATGTTTACAAGTATTAAGTCGGTAAAACGAAGAGATTGTGTGTGTGTGTGTGTGTGTATGTCTTTATGTGTGTGTGTGTGTGTGTCGGTACATCCACGTTCGGTCAATGTAATTCAAAATTGGCACAAAATAAAATTTTTAATGGAAATGTTTTAGACTCATGAGGTTATCTCCCGATCCTTTTCCAAGAAGGATTAACTCACTAGCGATGACAAGTATTTCGAATTAGCTATGACATCGTAAGTTCATAAAAAAATCACTTGTTCAAACTAATTGACACACCCTATGATTAATTAATTAACCACTATTTAAAATTATTTTCACTGTTTACGTTCTACTCATTTATTTACTTTATTAAAATTTTACTTTTTCGACGATGTCTGCTAAGTTATTACAATACACGCCCGAATTATGGTCACTTTTGTATAGGTTTCATCGATGAAATTTTGTAAATCACTCAAATCTTTGAAGCTTCCTTCTGCTTAAGTGTCCCTCTAAGGAAGTGTGCATTTCTCTCCTTACACGGTACCAAATTGGCATCACAGCTTTTCAAGAGTTTCATGCTGTAAGAGCTTCATTTATCTCTTGTAGGACTTTTATAATTTTGTCTCCTGTAATGACTATAGTTTATTGTGTATTGACTATTATTTTAATTCTGTTTGTTAATTTCCCACGCAGGAATTTCTTTGGTTGCTCTGATATGAAATTTTTATCTTTTACAGGTAAATATCTTTTTATTTATACTTGTAAATATTCAGGAGTCTCCTAAGATAAGATTATATACTAGAGGAAGGGATAGTTCAACCCCAGGCACTGCGATCGACTGACTTATTGTGCAACTTACCTCTTAAAATACCTAGTTCAGCAGATTGGTGCCCCTAATAAGTTCCAACAATCCACTGACTAGCTTACTCTGCTGAAGATCCCTAGGGTCTTGGAAACCAAAAACCTCTAACCTCCTAATAGCAAGAGTCTCACAATCATAAATTATGTGACCTGCAGTTTCCTCCTCCTTCCTTCACAATCTACACACAGTTTCTCCGTGGTATACACAAATGTTCATGTGCACCCTCAGACCACAGTGCCCTGTTATGTGCCCCATGATCCTCCTGAGTTGTGCTCTGCCCAGGACATCTGCTGCCCCTTTGATTCCTCCAGAAGGGACTTTGCTTAAGAGACGTTTACTATGGGAATGCCCATGAAGGTCTCTTACCTGGTGTTGACATGTAATCCACCCATTAATAACAATCCTGGCCAACGATAGAGAAATCCCTAAAGCCGGCTCAGGTCCGATAAACTCAGATGCAGATCCAAGTCCAGCCAGTCGGTCTGCTTCCACATTACCCTCAACTCTTCTATGCCCCGGAACCCAGTAAAGTTCTGACCCGGTTACCCAGGGACAGAGCGTCAAGGTTCTTCCAACACTCCCAGACCAGCTTGGACTGTATTATAGGACCCGCAAGTGCTTTTATTGCTGCCTGACTATCGGTATGAATATGAATACGTGCCTTCGTGAAGCCCCGATCCAAGTTCTCCCGAACACAGTCATTAATGGCCATCACTTCAGCCTGAAATACTGTTGCCAAAATACCGTAACTTCTGATTCTGTAGGTTGGTTTTCATTATTACGAAGTAGTTTTGTAGATCTTGTTATGCTGATATTCGCCCTTATACTGATCTATGAGTTATCGTGTCTTAAGTTTTTTGACTTTTAATAATTTATTTATTTTTTTTTACAACAGTGTTTAGTATTTGGTTCAATTATTGACTATTATTGTTTAAATCTGTTTGTTGACAATTACTATGGTTTTATATCAACAATTTCTTATAAATATAATAAATTTATTAATTTCTTCCAATGTGACTAAGATATAACTAAGATGTAAGATCTTAGTATTTACAGTGACTAAACAGTTTGATATAAAATTGGCAACAATTTGTGTTACGCACGTTTTCCGAACAAATTTGTTTTTACTATTTTAGCACGAATTCACAACTTTAATGCTTTATAACATTTTAATTAATGTTTTTAAGTAAAATGTTAGTTTTAATTTTCTCTTTAAAATGAATTTTTTTCATTTGAATTACTTTTCTGTGAGAATTTCAAATTTATATATATATCTGAATTTCATTTAGTTTTACTAAATCCCACAATATCTTATTACAGTTGAAGTTGTTACAAGTTTATCTGATTTCTTCCTGGCAGGTAACATTTTGCTAGCTTATTGCCCTTGGCCTTGTATGTTCAAGACAACCATATACAGTAGTTTGTTTTCAAGTAATTATTTGTTAAACTATCTTTCATTACATTATTACGATAATCATCCCGATCGTTTTTGTACTAGAAATAAGAGCCTGCGTTATTGAAACTATATATATAGGGTACTTACAGATTCGGTATTAGAAAACCTCGCATCGTACATTTCTATTTTAAACAACTGCTTTACAATAAAATAAAACTGACTTAAAACCGATAAAATATTTGTAAACAAAATTCCAGAAGCAGTGTAATGTATCCCCGTGAGAGTGCAGCACAATGCAGGAATATGTGACAAATAATTAATTGTGTGTGTACCAAAACACATGATTACTGAAAAAACATTGTTGAAAGTAATAATGAAATCATTACTGTATCCAAGACTTAAATAATTATTGACCGAATCAGTTTTGAAAATATAATCAATAAGACAATCTAGGGCAGTTCTAATATGTAAATATTATTAAATAAAGGACTCTGCTTTTAGTAAACAGTAAATATACTGTGGCTCAACATAGGTATGTAATATAAAATCTGGTTATAATAAGTTTCATTAGTAAATATTTCAATAATGCACAATGTTAGAATTCAGTAATTAGTTCACAGGTATACGAACGTAGAACAAAGTAAGGCCTACTGTATTAAATAACCTAAATACAATGTATGATATTGCTTTATTAATACGACATACAAGTATTAAATATAACTATAACGTATATTTTAAAAGACGTATAGTTTTTGTTATTTTAAGGCGAAAAGCACATTGAGGCTATTATCGCCTCCCTAAGCGTAAGTGTAATGTTGTAAGTGTAAGTGTGTGTTAGACCGCGAGGGACGTCTAAACCCTCTCAATAGGTGCAGGTAGTCTGCACCCCCCTATGGGGGTATTTTAAAAGAAGTTCACATTGACAAGAAGTAATAGGTGTTATTGCCCTATTCAACTTCTTTCTGTGCATTGTTGTACATCATTCGTTATTCTCCCCATTAACTGCACGGTTCCACTAGTTTCTAATAATTATAAATGATCGAAACTTACAGAAATTTATAATTTGTGACTTTTATTGCAACATTTTGCAAATCTACGATTTCTGCAAGTCTTTCATAATTTTTCCGTCCTAAGATCAGGATCGGCGCTCATTTCAAAGTCCCGCGTCTGGGTCTTATCTCCAGTAGCTCATTTCTAAAGGAAACTCGCATTAAAAGAGTAAGAAGAAACTAGTATTTTGATATTTGGCCTTATGAAATAATTAATCGGATTTGCCCAATCTATTATTAAATTTCTTGCCATGTTTGAACCAAATCGAATAAAACTTGCAATCACCAGATTGCTTTTTTGTGTTTAACGTTCGACTATTGTGCACACTTGGGCTAATGCAGACGATGGGATGATTTATAGCGTATGAAAATGCCAAGCCCTGGCTGTGAATAGAACCCAGGTCCTCGGGGTGAAAGGCCCGCTATCAACTAGGCCACCGAGGCCGCTTATCACCAGATTGCTAATACTCAATGTGTTATAGAATCGGTGTTCAATGCGTGCTTTTTGCCTGGATAGGTCTTAAAGAGTTAATTTTTCAATGAAAATTCTTTAGAATCGATGATACAAAGATCGATGCTGAAAGACCGACAAGACACAGCGTCTGACAAACAAATTTTTTATTAAATTTTGCTTTATTTTTCAGAATTGGATATTACATTACCATCATATTGTAAAAGGTTTTTATTCAACTGGCTGAGTTTGTATAACCCAGATATTACACTCCGTCCATTCGTTTTTCTGTCCTGTCAATAAAATAGAGAGCATTCCAAGGTTTGACAAAAGATAAATCATCCCTCCCTCTCCCTGGCCACCCTTAAATCAGGGTAGTTCGGCCGCCATATTGCTCTTAGAACTTCCTACAGTCTACTACTTGATAGTCACTCTTCGTCATAAATTTACTGTTTATTTCAAAAATATGTTTATAAGAGAGAAATTATGCCATTACTGATGTTGTCATTTAGCGCGATCCATTAGAAAATTTTTTTGTTTTTTTTTTACTTTCACCAATCTAATTAGTCCATTCAGAACACTTACTGTTCTTCGCAAGAACTTTATTTTACGGTTTATATGTTCGTTTTCCTAAGATCCCAACATAATCACGGCACATAGATGTTTCCATAATCCATAAATATGATTACGGGTTTGGCATTTTTCAATGAACTTAGATGTGGAAATGTGGTTTAAATGTATCTGCAACAAATTTATAAATATTTCAAATATTTTAATTTTAGAATACATTTTTACCAAACATTTCAGTGCCAAACTGAAGTAACTGAATCGCCTTAAAACAGTTTTGTTGCCTACAACCAAAATGTAATGTTAATTGCTTAAAATCGGATCGTCTGATTTTGCTCGTGTTTTAGAAAAATCTATAAATAATTCATGGAATCAGAAAACAAAATTTGATTTAAACAAAAATATAATCATAATCTACAACCATAAATTAAATCTATTTGTTGAACCAAAATATTTAGTGTAACTACAAATTTAAGAAATAAATTTACTGGTGATATTGCAGGCGTTGAAAAGAACGATGCTTAATGTTTGGAAAAAAGCAGTTTAACAGTTTTGCAAAGCGTAAGATAACTCTGTATTTGTGAGTGTTTAGTAGTTTTTGAACATAAAGAGTTGCCGCCTCGGTGGACTAGTGGATAACGTACTAGGCTTTCACCCCGAGGATCCGGGTTCGATTCCCGGCCAGGGCTTGGCATTTTCATACGCTATAAATCATCCCATCGTCTGCATTAGCCCAAGTGTGCACAATAGTCGGACGTTAAACACAAAAAAAAAAAAAAAAAAATTGAACATAAAGAAATTCATTTACAGAAAAAAATCCATGAAATTTCCAACAATGAACATCGACTAAAGCCTGCACTAAAGAATGTAACTAAATATAAAATTACAGTTGATTAATTGAAAGTTGATACACAGTTTTTATTTCCGTATTAACCTGCAGTAAGTTTGTACGTTAGTAGATGCAGTGGTGTTCACGAACTGTTGCACAATCTGAATGTAGCGTTCCCTGTTTATTGTGTCATGAAATATGTTATAAAAATTCGACGTGTCCCCTGATTTATCGCCGCCTGACTTTTTCTTGTGGGAACAACTTAAGGATGCTGCTTATAAAACTCATTCCATTTCCGAGTTGCAAGTAAAAATCGAACGATTTATTGCTGCACTTTATCAACAAACGTTACAATATATGTCTGAGAACATGCAAAGTCACATTTACTTGTATGACTTGCATAATAGAGTCCACTTCTTTTGTAACTAACTCATAGTATAAAGTAACTTCCTTATATCCACAAAAGGTTGCGTTACTTTTAAAGACCTACTTTTCGCTTAAAACGTGAAGTAAAATCTAAATTAAATGGTTCGTTTCAACTTCAGGCTTACTAATTATTTTTATAAAATATATTTTTTAATATATCACGCTTTTAAAATGAACTAAAAAAAATTCTCCTAGTCCCGTGACAATTTGTGATAGTGGGGTTTTAAAAGCTATTAAAATGGTTATAATATTATAAACAAAAAACGTGGGGCGCATAGATTAGGTAATAGAAGATTTTCTCAATTTACTAAATTAATAGACACTTGACCTCCATTAGGAATTACAGCATTTAATCCATTTCAATCTAACTTTTTTTAGTTTTAAATCTTACCAGAAATTTCATTATTAAAAATTAACAATCACGAATATCCAGTACAATAATATATCCGTATGGGGCTAAGAGAAGTAATTTTATACTTTTTACTCCGTTTTAAAAACGTATTATATTAAAAAAAAGTATACATGTGGAACTCGGGAAATTACCGAAAAAGCGAAGCTTTTGTTAACGATATCTTTGCTGAATTAGTTTGAAGACATGGTTACAATTATCTTGTTTTGTTTAAATAAATAAATACGTGAACCTAGCTCAGATATTATTTACTGTAGTTATAGTAAAAGATCAGATGTTTTGTATTAATTCTTAACGATTTCATTGACCAGCTGATAGGCTATAATAAGTTTCAAGTTATGTTGTTAAAAACTATCAATATTAAGAACAATTATTATAAACGTTTATATTAATTTCAAATGTATTATAAACGGTTACAACTTCCACGTGTTTTTCAACTAATGAAAAATATCGACACCAAAGCAACACAACTTTTTCATTTAATACGCGTTATCGAAAAGGAGGAACAAAAACACCAAAAATAGAGAGACGAAATTCGTTTGCTCGTTTCGGTTGCATTAAAAACGTTCGGAACATTTTTTTTTCTAGTTACTCCTCTCGCCAAACGTAAAATTAAAAGCTTCGCTTCAAAATTTTATTTTTCTTTAAATAATTATTTTCTGCTTTTTAGTCATAATATTTCAATTTCTTTGTTATTTTTCTGAAAATAAAATAAAGAAGCACAATTACGTTAACAGACAAACAAGCAGGCAGAGCTGTCTCATTTGCTCTTGCTTCAGCATGTCGCTGTGCTTTATTAGCAAGTCGAGATGAATGGGCGCCCATCGTCTCGATCGCTCTTGCTTCAGCCTTGGAATTTGCACGTTCGACATTAAAGCAATATTTTTGGGAAATTCTTCACTAATGAATGCGTAGATATTGTAGTAAGCTTAATTTCTACAATTATTGTATCTTTGCTGAATTAGTTAGAAGACATGTTTAAAATTATCTTGTTTTGTTTAAATAAATAAATACGTGAAACTAGCTCAGATATTATTTACTGTAGTTATAGTAAAATATCAGATGTTTTATATTAATTCGTAACGATCAGCTGATTTCATAATGCACCAGCTCACACTTCATTGCTTGTTCGTGAATTTTTGGTCAAAAACAATACTGTAACGATGCCCCAACCTCCATATTCGCAAGACGTGGCTCTGTGTGACTTTTTCCATTTCCAAAAATAAAGAGAACCTTAAAGGGCCTTCGTTTTACAGCCGTAGATGACATTAAAAGCGCATCGCTGAAAGAACTAAAGACTATCTCAAAGATCGAGTTTAAGAAGTGTTTCGAGGATTGGAAGAAGCGCTGGCACAAGTGCATAATCTCAAATGGGGACTATTTTGAAGGCGACAACATAAATGTAGAAGAATAAAATAAATATTTTGTTCAAAAAATTAAAATTCTCGTTACTTTCTGAACACACCTCGTATATGTAATGTAGTACATATTATGTATAATTAGTACATTTTTTTTTACTTCAGGTTTTATCTGTGTTTTATTAATGCATATGTCTTCCATTCTGTATTTTATATAAATGCTTTTTTTTCATTGTATGGGGGAGTGTGAGGGTGGTGGAACGAATTAGACAATTTACATGTAAAATGCGCCATAACTTACGAAATTTTCAACTTACGAAACGACCTCCGGAACGAATTAAATTCGTAAGTTGAAGCCCCCACTGTAGTTGTTTAGCTTTCGAAACATATATATGGAGAATTTAATATATAGAGGTTTTTATTGTAATATACATTTTTCAATCCGTGAAAAATTCAGGAATAAAATTACACACACACACATATATATATATATATATATATATATATATATATATATATATATATATATATATGTGTGTGTGTGTGTGTGTGTGTGTGTGTGTGTTTGTGTGTGTGTGTGTGTGTGTGTGTGTGTGTGTGTGTGTGTGTGTGTGTGTGTGTGTGTGTGTGTGTGTGTGTGTGTGTGTGTGTGTGTGTGTGTGTGCGCGTGTGTGTGTGTGTGTGTGTGTGTGTGTGTGTGTGTGTTTGTGTGTGTGTGTGTGTGTGTGTGTGTGTGTGTGTGTGTGTGTGTGTGTGTGTGTGTGTGTGTGTGTGTGTGTGTTTAGGCACTCAAGTAAATAACACCGAAATTGTTTCTCAACGCCCTATTTTTGAACGTACTTCATTCACTGCGAACAGATGTTTCCTTCCCACGTTGTATTGTTGTTTTCCGCCTCTTGTGGACGGGTCTGACGATAAACTAGGCCAGGTCCAAACATTTTTGGGAAATAGCTGCGCGCACAACTTTCTCGCTTTCAATTTATAATATTTAAAAGTAATATAAGTAAATCGCACGATATGTCTGTGATTTAGATAACATTATTTATCTATTTTGTTTTACAATACAACAAATCTCGGGTTCAGTGTTCAAGTTGTACCTCGGCTAGCTTTCACTTACAGAATCACTTAACGCTGTTAAAATAAACTTTTAAGGAATCTTACAAATAAATTCTAAAGACTGTGCTAACAGTGTTACAGCTCACTTAATAACTACATGGGTGATGTGCGGGTGAAAGAACTGAGGTGATTTGTGGGTGATTTAACAAAATAAAATGATGAATTTAAAGTTAGGTTAAGTCTTAAAACAGTCTGTTTACTGATTATAAAATAACGTTTATAAGTTTTTGATTTATTATATTCTAAATAAAGTCTGATGATTAAAGCCACTGATTAAATTGTGAATATTGTATTAAAAATTATCACTTACAAAAGTTTCGAAGCTCATAATTATACTACCAGATATTTTGTTTATTGCTTTCTGTAAACTGAATTTAGTCGAATCTTAAATAAAATCGATGTTGCCGTGCAGTTTTAAGTGGCTTTGTTAATTTGTTTGACTGATGCTTAGTTAATACTGTCTTCAAAATGTTGAGATTTTCTCTTTAAATGTTTAGACAATAATAATAAAAATTCACAGTGTTGTCTTCTTTCTTTTATTTATTACTCTAATAAATACTGGTTATTCTTAAATTTTCTTTTAGATTGATCAATTATTGAGGTAAGTCTTTATATGAAAGCACCTTAAGTCTAAATGTTGGTTACAATAAAGTTATAAAAATGATGTTACATTTAATATGGAATGTATAAATTAAAATGGATGTTTTCATTCTTTAATATGAGTTAAGGTGATTTATGACATGCTACCGTGAGCTGACTAGATATAACTGAAATTCCCGTATATTTACAGCAATTTATATTCAAAAATGTAAACACATAAAGCAAACACTGCGGAAAACTACGGAATAAACACATTTTTTTATGTTAAAATTCTTTAGAAAAATCTTTAAAAATTTACTAAAACGGCTTCATGTTTTCCTCAAATTTGGTCATTTAAAAAAGTTGATAACTGAAGTTAGTGCACCAAATTTGAAATAGAAAACAACCAAACTGCTAACAGCGTTTATATATAAGTGAATATCAATTGAAATGAATGACGTGGATCGGCCATCATAGTAAGACCAGATCAGGAGTCTATAAGAGCACCGATCTTTTTTGAGGGTTATTATATATATATATATATATATATATATATATATATATATATACACACACACACATATATATATATATATATATATATATATATATATATATGTGTGTGTGTGTGTGTGTGTGTGTGTGTGTGTGTGTGTGATAGCTTAAACAGGTTATTTAGCCAGCAAAACTCGTTTTAAAATAGTCTGGAAATAGATGCAAAGACGAATATACAAAGCTTGTTGAATGGTCTGAGAACGTAAATTAAGTTGATTATTTTTATTTTTTGTTGTTAATTTGTAGTATAATGAATCGTACTTATAAAACGAAGCATCTGATGTTAGCTTTTCCTAGAGAAGTGAATAGAAAAACTTTTGGCAAACGGAAATATGGAACGAACGAGCAAACGAATTTCATCTCTCTATTTCTGTTTAAATCTTTTTCTTCTTCCTTCGATAACAGTACACGCGTATTTTCGAAAACCTTGTGTTGCATAGGTTTTCCTTAGTTGAAGAACACGTGCACGTTGTAACAGTTAATAATATATTAGAAATTAATATAAACGTTTATAAAAAGTGTTGTCGATATTGCTAATTTTTAACAACATAACCTGAAACTTATTATAGCCTCTCAGTTGTTCAATGAAATCAGCTGATCGTTACGAATTATTATAAAACAACCGATCTTTTACCATAACTACAATAAATAATATCTAAGCTAGGTTCACTCTATTAATTTATTTAAACAAAATAAGACATTTGTAAATATATTTTCAAACTAATTATAAATGCAGTAAAGCTATCATTGACAAAAGCTTCGCTTTTGTCGGTAATTCACCGAGTTCCATAAGTGAACTATTTTTTCAATGCGTACAAACTGACACTCCCAATATTAAAATCCGTTCATTTCATATATTTAGTTGTACAAAGAACTCTTTTACTGATTTATTTTATTATTATAGATATATAATTATTTTCAATGCTACGCAAGAATGTCAAAACATAGATTAACTAACTTTATATAATGTGAATTGTTGTTACACTAAAAAATGTAATAAAAATCAGTCCAGCTCTGAGTTTGAACTTGATTTTTATCAAAATTTTTAGTTTGATTTTGGACAAATTAACTAAATAAAATAATCAAAAAGTCTTACAGAAGGGAAACTCTACTTACATGCGAAGTTTGAATAAAATTGGTCAATCTGTTTAGCCTCTAGAATTTTTATAACTTAATTTTAATGAAAATCGTTGAAGTTGTTTTACAACAAAATATTTTATACTGTATCCGTTTATTTTGTGCTCAAAAACACGTAGTACAGTTAGAAATATATGTGTAAGAAAATATTTTATATTTACGGAGGCCGGAAATGCTCACTTTCATCAAAGTCACAATATTTTCTCATAACTTTCTTCATAGTAACGCATGTCTTTCAGATGTTTAGTCCTTTAGTAATATGGCATTCCAAGCAAGAAATCTGTATGACAGCAAGATGACAGTTTAATCACTGAAAATTTGGAATATCAATTACTGGCTTCCTGAATACATGCAGTGCGTAACGAGTGATTTATTGACTTCCTGTGAAGGTAATATATCACTTCCGGTGACTAATCGAACTGCATTTGTGTCCGGGGTGATTTAACGCTGTTAAGGGGTGATTGCTGGACAATGTTTAAGGGCGGTTGTTGGTGGTTGTTTAACAGGTTGGGTTATTTTGTGTGGAGTAATAGCAGTTATAGTGTCCTGGAATATCGTTTCATTGTGATACAATTTGAAACAATTAAATTTTATAAGCAAGAACAGAATGTTGTTATTATGAGCCTAACAAAAAAAGTAAAATAAGCAAAATAACAATATCTGAAATGTAGTAACAAAAAAATGTTTTATTAAAAGACCGGTCTTTTTAGGGTTTTAACAATTTGTATATGAATTATGAGTATGTAGCTAAAACTTTATCGAAATCTGTTAAACCAAATTTTAAAAATTATACCGATTTCCTGTATTTAAATTTAAATTTTACTAAGCAAGCTTTCACAACCGTATTTTAAACACTTTTAAATAGGGCCGTTAAAAATTTTAATTTACATATTTATGTATATGTATATATATATATATATATATATATATATATATATATATATATGTGTGTGTGTGTATATACAAAATAATATATATATTCAATTATTATACATGACACACTTACAAATTACACTTACAATTTAACACTTAAATGTAGATGTTGAGTTAAGTGTTACGTGTAAGTGTTAAGTGTATGCGTTACGTGTTATGTTAAGAGTAAGTGCTAAGTGTAGTATTAAGTCTGATTTTTTTGTAAATGTTAGGTTTAAATGTGAATTGTGAGTGTTAGGTGTAAGTGTTAAGTTTAAATGTTTGACATGAGTGTTTAAGTGTAGGTGTTAAGTGTAACAGTTTTAGTGCAGTTGCACAGTCAGTTGTAAGTGTTAGGTTAAATGTTAGTAGTGTTAGGTGTAAGTTTTATTAACATCCATACTTTATGTCAGTTAGGCTGTTAGGGACGAGTGATCAGTGTTAACTGTAGGGGAAAAGCAACGGGAGTAACTGTGGCTAGAACTAAGACCTTAAGTTGCGCAGTTCAGAGACGCAGCAGACTGACAGGTTTTCTAACCACATCAACCACCGACATCTTTGTTAGGTGTAAGTGTTAGTAGTAAGTGACAGGTGTAAGTTTTAACCGTAAGTGTTAGTAATAAGTGGTAAATATAAGTGTTAGTAGTAAGTGTTGGGTATAATTGCTAAGGTGAGTGTTAAGTGTAAAGTGTTAGTTGTAAGTGTTAAATTTAAATGTTTTATAGAAGTGTAAAGTGTAAGCGTGAAGTGTTGTGTAGGTGTCTATTTATTTGGGTCTAATCGGCCGGGATAATGGTGAATCGTCCGCGTTAGCTGGTCGGAGCACTTTCTGCGACATTCGGAATTTATATAAGGAGCTGACAGGTGAAAATTTCCTTCAGTCCGACTTCAAACTTGGAGTGAGAATAACCTCGAAGATGCCGGACACGATTTTGGCAAAACACCGGGGCAATTGTGTTGGAAGGATTCCATCTGTAAAGGAACACGTACACAATAAACACACACACACACACACACACACACACACACACACACACACACACACACACACACACACACATTACATACACACACACATATACACATATATATATATATATATATATATATATATATATATATATATATGTGTGTGTGTGTGTGTGTGTGTATGTGTGTGTGTGTGTGTGTTTCTTATATAATATATAAGAAACGCCACAACATTTTGAAACATCGTTCCGATCTTTCGCCAAAGTCGTATCAGTGGTAGTACTTCGTAGTACTTCTGGCTCCAAATTTGAAACCGAACAAAGAAAGCTTTCATTTGGACTTTAGACTTGAAGGAAAACCACCTCTACGATGCCACATATCATTTGCATACGTCAGAACAGTTATAGAAACCGTTTTGTCTAAAGGATGTACATCGAATTTCAATGTAAGTTCACAGCGCAACAGAACCCATTCAACCGTTCCGAATTAGAGGCAATCCCCAAACTTAAAATAAAACATTTTCTTCTTACGTTTTGAAAATCTGATTGCAATATCGTAACCTGTGTTCAATTTGGTATTCATTGGCGTTTTAAGCGTTCATAAAATAATTACCAATTGGAATAACGATCGCAGTAAGGCTTAGGCTATATATATATATATATATATATATATATATATATATATATATATATATATATTCTAACCACGTCATCACCAATATAAGCACCAGTATATAAACACGTCATCAAGTTTATATACTTTGCATAAAGTAACGTCTTACATTTTTAAATTCTTTTCAAAAAAGAAAATAAATCCAATAAATGTCAAGTTTTTTCCGTTTTTTCAATATTTTCTTTCTTTATTTAAACAGATAAAACGAAGACTGTTGGATTATTTTACATTTAATCAGTTTAACCTAAATTTGCAATGACTTACTTCATCCACTGATGTTTGCAAGTTTTCTTCTATCTGAACACGCTCTAACTTTGTTTAAAAATAACTTTAAAATATATAATTTTAATTTATACAGATGTTATCGTTGATGTTGGCAAAAACAGATCGGTAAAAATGTGCAAGATAAGACTTAGTTATTGTTAATTTTTAATAATTCCCTTGTAATAGGTAGACTGTTGCGTTTTGTATTTATTGCTACTTTATTTTTATTATATTGTCAATATTGCTTTGGAGTGTTAAGCGGTTAGTAAACGTTTGAAGATCACAGAGTTTTTAAAATGTAAATATAAAAAATAATTGATGGAATTATGAGTATTCGAAATACAGGCTGTACACAGAATACAAGCACTGATACTCCTGCTTGTACCCCACATATTGTATTATTGTAACATAGCTACCGAACCACATATTTAAATAATTAGAATTATAACCTATTTTTCCGTCCAATGATCTATTTACTCACCTCGTAAAGGCTATCGCTGTTTCGAAACCTTACTGTTTCATCTTCAGGCGTAATAGAAAATGTCAACTCCCACTGTCGAGTTCGTCACAAAGTTAAATCATTGAAAACACACGTCACAAACACTAAACACGATTAAAGTACACACGATAGAATTTGGTTTGGCAAAACGATACTTGCAACTCGTACGTCGTTACATTCCGGATTGCGGAGTCTTCAGTAGTAGCGCCCGTCAAACTCAGCTTTCGCAGAACATCTTACAGATAAAAACCACTAATTCGAAGAAAATCCATACCATACATTTATGTAATAAAAGCAGTTATGTAATGGGATTGGAGAGTTTGAGATTTATAGAAACAAAAATTCAGACCCTCATAACATCCTCATTGACAAACTTTCATTTAAATCAAATTTAACATATGAAATGGCTCTAAGGACAAGTAATTTAAATATATAACATAAACCTAACAGACGCACCGTAACTGATAACACTGACGGGCGCGCTACTACTGATGAAGACTCCGCAGTCCGGAATGTAACGACGTACGAGTTGCACGTATCGTTTGGCCAAACCAAATTCTATCGTGTGTATTTTAATCGTGTTTGTGTTTCGTATTTGTGACGTCTATTTTCAATATTTTGTTTGACTTTGTGACGAACAGAGGGATTTGACATTTTTTATTACAACCTGAAGATGAAACAGTAAGGTTTCGAAACCGCATTAGCTTTTACGAGGTGGATAGTCCACTAGACGGAAAAATAGGCCATAATCCTAATTATTTACGTATTGTATGTTCTCTCTCTTTCTTTAATATAATGACAATGCAAATATTATTTACTAGCCTATATAAATAATTAATATTTAAATTATTATTGAACACATTTTACTACAAGTCCGGCTCACTCGTCAACAAATGGTTAGAGCATAAACAGTTGGTTTTGCGCAAAATTTATCTTTTATTTTTTATATGATAAAGATAGGTTTCTGTAATAAATGATGAAATTATAACGAACGGAAGCTAAAATAACTAACCTAATTAAACGAATACAATGAAAGATCTACCCTCATTAAGTCTTCAATGTCTTTACATTTTTTCAATACCTTTATTTCATGCCTGGTCTAATGAGGACAGGGATCGATTAAAGTATGGAAAGCAACTGCAGTAACTAGATTCGAACCCATGTAAAAGCAGAGTTTTATCGAATTCTGTCATGCCGACTGAGCTATGGAGATCTTTTGTACCTCTTTTTATCGAGAGCTCGTGGAAAATATTGTACTGGAATTACTAAAAGACATTTCTTTAAGTCTTTACTGAAGCGCCTTGAAATAGTGTGTACGTTGTTTTTCCTCTTGTCGGGAAGGGGGGGACTTCCTTATTTATTTATTCTACACCAGTACTTCTATAGTTTAACTACTCATGCCAGATTCGTGTAATGTAAACAACAATTAATTACAAATCACCGACAAAGAGCTGATATCGGACCAGCTTGTGTGAAAATCGATATTGTTAGGTAACGCTTAAACATGAACACACAAGCATTGTGTTTTCGTATTAATTGCTCGTTGAAAATTAAATTACCTCCCCCTTCCATTGGCCCCCACCGCCTAGACCTGTTGCACGGCGATGCCCAGATGCACCCCTCGGTAGTTGCACGAGTCTCCGCTAGGGCGTGCTGTCGGCCGGCGATCTACAGGTGCCTCTCAGCTCTTTAGTCGAACGCGGGTGTGTGCTTGCGCTCCGGCACTTTGGGATTATTTTTCCGAATTTTGGACTTTTTTATATTGTTTGGTGAGTTATTTTAGATGATTTATAAACTGTTTTGAGATCGCACAGAGTGTAAGAAGTTTAGTGTGTAAAATAGTGTTTTTGTGATTATATGTAATTAAATCATTCATATTTAATTTTTATTATGGGAAACTTTTTTTCGTAGTAAATAATATTCTTAAAAAATCTCTCTTTATTTTTTTTATATTAAAAATATTTAGCAATTTATTAACAGAACTGATTTTGAAAAACACCTGGTCTACAAAGTATAGTTACATTTATTAATTTTTGCTTTAATGTTACTGATGTGGTGAGCAAATGTTGCAATCACCTAACAAATTGAATTTTAAAAAATGATTAACTTTATATGACTTTTAGATTCTGAAAAGCGAATTTTACAAAACATTTTGTTCGTCTGTGTGCAACTCGTTCGCTTTGAAGTAGAAATTAATATTACTTCAATTTGGTTTAAATGTTTAAAGTATTTGCTCCTCTATCTTTCTTCTTTGAGTTTATTCGTTGTCTAGCTGTTGAATAGTCAAAAATAACAGCGACTTTAAACAAATGTAGTTTTTGAGAACTGAAATAATATGTATAGTTCCAAAATAACTACGGACAAAAATTGTCAGTAAAATGCGAAAATCGACAACAGAAAATATATTTATTTCAACTAGCTAATGTACAAAATCTAAAATAAAAGCAAGTTACTGTTTAAAAAAATATGAACACTAAGCTTACGGTTTTTTGGTCAAATTAACGAGTACAAAAAATTGAAAATTGTAACGAACTTGTAAAAAAATTAATACTGTTTTGCTTTGTAATATTGTGGAATGTAACCATATATTTATTCAAATTTTAATAATTACAGTTCAAACCGATGTATAAAATTTGAAAGAACAAGTTGCTCTTTTTCAAAATATGAACAATACGGTATTTTTGAGTAATTAACCAGTAAAAGATATGGCAAAATAGTAATACTTGTATAGAGTTAGTATTGTTTTGCTGTGCCATTTTGTCTTGCAATATTATGGAATACGATTTTTTTGTTCAAATTTTAATAATTACAATTCAAACCGATGTACAAAAATGAAAAAACAAGTTACTCTTTTACAAAATATGAACAATACGGTATTTTTGGTCAATTAACCAGTAAAATATATTGAAAAAGAGTAATAGACTTGTAAAGAGTTAGTATTGTTTTGCTGTACCGTTTTGTCTTGCAATATTACGGAATACGATTTTTTTGTTCAAATTTTAATAATTACAGTTCAAACCGATGTACAAAATTTGAAAAAACAAGTTACTCTTTTACAAAATATGAACAATACGGTATTTTTGGTCAATTAACCAGTAAAATATATTGCAAAATAGTAATAGACTTGTAAAGAGTTAGTATTGTTTTGCTGTACCGTTTTGTCTTGCAATATTATGGAATACGATTTTTTTGTTCAAATTTTAATAATTACAGTTCAAACCGATGTACAAAATTTGAAAAAACAAGTTACTCTTTTACAAAATATGAACAATACGGTATTTTTGGTCAATTAACCAGTAAAATATATTGCAAAATAGTAATAGACTTGCCAAAAATAGTTGCTTGCTGTGTCCTTTTCTTTTGTGATATTTTACAACGATACGAATATTTTTTCTAAAATTTTAACAATGAAAATTGAAGCCAATGCACAAACTTTGAAATATAAACATGTTACTGTGTCCAAAAATATTTACACTACAGCTGGCTAAACGTTACTCCAAATAATAATAGGCTTGTAAAAGAAACAGTGCTATTTAGTAATTAATTTGATTTTGTAAAATTGTGTGTGAGATATTTATAGCATTTCTTTGTAGAATAATAGATACTTTTTAGGTAGGACTACAGCAGGTGATAATGATACATGCATCATGAGGTTAGTGATTTTTGTAATAGAACGTTATTTTTTAATCGTTCATTTTATGGCGTATTTCAATTTTTTTTCAAATATTTTAAAAAACATTCTGTAGGAACATAGAAATAGTTTTTTTCTCAAAAATGGCTGTAACAATGTTGAATACCGGTTATATTTAAGTTAAAACAAAATTAATAAAATGGCACGCATTGATCCCAAACATAATGTAGTTTGGTGTATAAGACTTTACCTAACCTATACTTAATACGATTCCAAAGTTGTTTTTTTGTTTTCTGATTTTATTTTTAACTCTGCCATATATTGCCCTAACGAAAGCGCTGAAATCACTGTATAAGGTATATTGCCTTCTTGTATACAGATAGTGATGCAGTCGCGAAAAATGTATCCCGATATTTTTGTGGATATATCCGTTTTTTTTTAAATGAATAATTTTGTTTTACTTGGATGTCTGTCCACCTGTGTTGCTTAAGACTGAAGAACTGATTGGATTCAATGAAATTTGGCACTTAGACACGTAGGTAGTTTTCCCACATCTCTGGAACTTTAAATTTAACATAATGTACTCAAAATCAGCATTAAAAGTTAAAAATTTTGATAAAATTGAAAACCTTATATAAACAAAATACAGGTTTCTGTATCCAAAATATTAGTTTTGAGAGCTAACGAAAAATGGTTTAAGTGTTGCCGAATACGCGGTCGCTGACCTGGCGCTTATAATATGGAGTGGACAACTATATTACAATATGATGAGTTAAAGGCTGAAATATAAGCGAAATTAATCAACACGACCAAATATATTTTGTACGGTATACAATTAGGCCAAAATGAAAACGTTTAAAATATATTTTTTTATTTTAATTAAAAACTAGTAGTTAAAAGCATAGTAGACTTCGTCGAATATTTTTAATTAATTGTTTCGCCACCGCTCCACGACAGCGCTCGTAACCCTTTCCGTCAATTTAATCTGCAACCGAAATATTTACGAAATACGTTATTGGATTAAATTTAACGAAAATTGTAAGCTCTTTCTCCACGAAGCGGACAAAATTGTGGTAAGTTTTTCTATTAAACTAGCATTAAAGTAAATAGCCAGGAACTATATTCATAATCGTTAAATGGCTGCCATTTTGAAACGGGAGTAAACGGGAAAAAATCTTAATATGAGTCATTTGTATAATACAAAATACCTTTGTACCAAATTTCAAATAAATCTGTCAATTCGGTTTACCAAAACTGTGTAACAAACACACAACCGAACGGTCGAGTTGAAACTGAAATTTCCATCACTCAATAAATTAATATTTTCGTATTTAATGTGACAAAATGTTTTATAATGTAAATAAGAAATCAAAATTACAAGCTAAAATACTTTGCTAGTTGGATTGTACCAACTGCTTTGGCATATCTTCCTGCTTGAATAGTTTATCTTTTAAAAATTCATTAACTATTCTTAACATTTTAAAAACACCTTTGCATTTGTACCCACGTTATAACTGCCAAAACAGCGATCGCCCGGTTCGGCATCGGTTTTTAGTTTTGAAAAATAAGTAAATTAAATTTATTCAATTCTTTTACTAATTTTAAAACTAAACAAATTAAAATGTTTATTTAGTTAAATGCAGTATGAAGTTAACAAGACATCTACTTTATGCTGACAAACAAGTGTTGGTTTTTATCAGTAAACAAATTATTTTATCAAAATCAATTTAGTAAATTTTGAAATGCTTCTATTTCTATTAGCCATTAGAAATCAGCCATTTCCAAGTTCGTAAAGTTGGTACCTGCCATGACGAAATTAACAATTTTTTAAAATAAATTAACACTTACTAACAGTTAACGAAAGAATAAGGAACAATTAACAAAACATTCCTGTTATTGAACCAAAAATATAAATCATGTATCATATTTTCTCTTACTTTTTTATTTTAATTACGATAGTTTGTTCGAAAACACGACAAATTAACATAGCTAGTTTTTAACAACTAGCCTTAAACGTATGTTCAATGAAATCAGCTGATCGTTGCGAGTTAATATAAAAACAAATTAAAGTAGCTAGTTTTTAACAATATAATATAAAACTTATATAGCCTATCAGCTGTTCAATGAAATCAGCTGATCGTTTCGAATTAAGATAAAAACATTGATCTTTTAATAGGGTTTATAACTACCAAAATTAAAGATTCATTTCTTATATAAATAAACATTCTTTTTAATTTGTTTAGTTTTAAAATTAGTAAAAGAATTGAATAAATTTAATTTACTTATTTTTCAAAACTAAAAACCGATGCCGAGCCGGGCAATCGCTGTTTTGGCAGTTATAACGTGGGTACAAATGCAAAGGTGTTTTTAAAATGTTAAGAATAGTTAACGAATTTTTAAAATATAAACTATTCAAGCAGGAAGATATGCCAAAGCAGCAAACTCAGATTTTTATCTGAGTTTCATGTAAAGGCCCAAATTCAAAATACAAAAATAAAAACAAAATAAAATTACACAGTCCGATTTGTGGGTTATTTTTCGGGAACTTCTGCACCTAAGAGGACTTGGTGATCGAAAGCACCGGTCATTAGTCTGTTGCATCTCTGAATTACGCACCTCAAGATTATGGGTTCGAGACAGATTTACTGCCGTAGTTTTACTTTTGCCTTCTTAACCTAATATGAACGCTAAGCAAAGAAATGAATTGATAGTGAGGGAATATTTACATTTTATAAAGTGTACGTCAATTTTTAAACCATTTTAAATAGACTAGGGCTTTATTTGTATACCTAAAAATTCAATAGAGCTACTGTAGAAGGAATAACAAGTCTACAACATTAAACAAATCACCTTGAGCCGCCTCGGTGGCTTAGTGGATAGCGTAATGGGCTTTCACCCCGAGGACCCGGGTTCGATTTCCGGCAAGGGCTTGGCATTTTCATACGCTATAAATCATCCCATCGTCTGCATTAGCCCAAGTGTGCACAATAATCGGACGTTAAACACACACACAAAAAATAAATAAAAATAAACAAATCACAAGCTCTTAAAAAAACCATCGGAGTCCATTATCTATATTTCGTTGCTTAGATCTACTTCCGCTATTTTTTAATGACACTATATACAGGGTGTTTCATAATATGTGTAATAATTCAGAATATAATAACAACATGCCTATGTAAGAAATAAAAATGTTATTAGACAAATAACTTAAAACCTTCAAAACGATTTTACCTTTTGATTGAAACTGTGCACAAACATTTGATTGATGAAGGCTTTAAAACAAACAATACGCTTCTTTAATTGGTTCGTTTTAAAATGGCAGCCGTTTATAATTTTTAATGCTGAATATCTCAAGGAACAATAATTTTACCCGAAACAATATTCTGCGACTTACACATTAAAACGAATTTATTTAAAAATGGAAACGTTTTTTATGTCTGTAGATTTTTATCAACTAAATAACAGGCTAAACGAATCTACCGATTAAGCTTATTATTTTAGTCAAAATAGTACTTTACCTAACAAATATTTGTACAGAGTTTCAATTCGTTTACTCAAACGGTAATTTTGGAGATTAAAACATTTGGTGTAAAGAAAACAAAATTACCGATAGCTGCTTTAACTGTGGGTTTCAGGTTCAATTAAAAGTTCGTTATTATTTTAACCTGCTTAATTATCATTAATCCTTACGTATCTTCGATAATTGCAAAACTTTTTATGAAATATCCTCTATATTAAGTGCTAGACAATGAGGAAATGTTTAGCATTAACTACCGAATTTCCATTGAAAAATATACAATTTCAGTATGCGTTATAGCAAAACCCTAATACCATGAAATGTGCACTAATCCTTATATAAGACAACATATCAATTTTCGTTTACACCGAGGGCTCGTGTTATTTGGTTTCACTAATTACGATTGAACTTTATCAAATTGACAATACAGCTGTTTTTTGTTTCTGCTAACTTTCCAAACGGACTGTTAGTGTCTGTTTGTTGTGTCTGTGAGAAAATTGTGGTCTGTTCGGAGCTGTCACTAATACATAAGCCGACAAGTTGCAACCGCAATAGGCTTGCATTGTGGCAAGCTTCTCTAATTGTAGAGTGGCAGGCTGATAAATAGACCTATTTAACAGCTGGGGGTCCTATTTATTGTTTCAAAGTACGTAGACATGTAGACGCATGTAAGTGGGGTAACGCCATGCGTTTTGCCGGTAAGGCGAGCGATTTTCAAAAACAAACTAATGAAAATCAAGAGATCAGACTATCTTGGTTAGTCTACGAGATAACGTTTCCTAAAAATCAACGTTTATTTGTAACGGACAAAGACACACATCATATGAATGACTGTCTTATGACTGTCATATGAATGTCTTAATAGGTATAAAGCAGTGTTTACACGAGTGGTACGGAAACTAACTGTGTGTGTGTGTGTGTGTGTGTGTGTGTGTGTGTGTGTGTGTGTGTGTGTGTGTGTGTGTGTGTGTGTGTGTGTGTGTGTGTGTGTGTGTGTGTGTGTGTGTGTGTGTGTGTGTGTGTATGTGTGTGTGTGTGTGTGTGTGTGTGTGTGTGTGTGTGTGTGTGTGTGTGTGTGTGTGCGTGTGCGTGTGCGTGTGCGCGCGCGCGTTTGTGTACCAAAAAAATGTTGGGTATGATTTTATTTGCAAAACTAAAGAAAAACGTTCTTTTGAATTTATGTCCTAAAATGCTTAGTATTCCGTCCAGCTGTCTATGTTTAAGGAAGAAATAATACATAGCCTAATAATGGTTTATACCACAAAAATGAAATTTCATACGTATGTTTAATTTGGCAAGACAATATCAGGGGAAATCGTTGAAAAAATATTTCATCTATTTTTAAAATTACGGCCGTAAAAAAATTTTTAAATTAACATAAGCCCTAACATAAAATCGAAACGTTTTACAGAATAAACTGAAATTATTTTTTTTTTCATATTGTTACAAATCTACAGTGTTTGTTCCAAAGGTAATCGATGTAACACAACATAACGCTGTTCTCAAATATAATGGTATTTTTTATTCTAATAATAACACGTTAGTGCAGACTCAATTTGTAAGGGTTATTTTACTAGTTTTACAACAGCTGATTACGTACCAAAATAATAACATCTGATGTTAAATTCAATAAACAAAGCATTGTTATTGTTAAACTGGGTTTAATTTGAACTGAATCAATTAACAAAGTAAACACATTTAATCTATGGCGTAATTGTTCCTTAGTTTTTAGAGCTAATAAACTGCTAATTAATATTATCGTGTTTTAGGGCTGGTTTTGGATGTTTGCGCGTCGAAAGTCTCATATTAAATTAATTATAATTAACAGTAAATGTGTTACCACTACACTATGAAAGTTACGAAGAAGCTTTATCGTTTTAAGTATAAGAAATGAATCTTTAATTTTGGTAGTTATAGACCCTATTAAAAGACCAGTGTTTTTATCTTAATTCGAAACGATCAGCTGATTTCATTGAACAGCTGATAGGCTATAATAAGTTTAAGGTTATGTTGTTAAAAACTAGCTATGTTAATTTGTCGTGTTTTCGAACAAACTATCGTAATTAAAATATAAAAGTAAGGGAAAATATAATACATTATTTTTATTTTTGGTTCAATAACGGGAATGTTTTGTTAATTGTTCCTTATTCTTTCGTTAACTGTTAGTAAGTGTTAATTTATTTTAAAAAATTGTTACTTTCGTCATGGCAGGTACCAACTTTACGAACTCGGAAATGGCTGATTTATAATGGCTTTCACAATGCAATAATAGTTCTGAAGCTTGGAGACAATATAGAACATTCCAAATCGTGTATTATCTACTTACACAACTTTGGGACAACTCATCAACGGCTCAGTGAGATAGGAAGTGTAAAACCTCAGAAGCTTCGCCAATACTTACAATCACGTTTGATAAGAACACCCGAAAATGTTTGCTTTTTCAGGTTAAACTATTATTTGCTGCCTTCTGTATGCTACTTAACAAAACTAGACTATGTTTGAGTTGCTACAATCAAATTCTAACAATTATTAATTACAAATAGAAATGCAACAATGTTTTGTTTATTGAATTTAACATGTGTTGTTCTTTTTACACACAATCAGCTGTTTTAAAACTAACAAAATATCTTTTGTAGTGAGTAGGCGCTAATGTTTTGGTATTAGAATAAAACATGTTTGATAACATTCTTCCATAGTTTTACGTCTGGTTACTTTGAAACAAACATTTTAAGATTTGTAAAAAAACAAAAACAAAAAAGGGTGGTTTCCTTCAGAATATTTTGTAAATTTCTTCGATTTATGTTACATTATTTTAAACATTTTAGAAATCTGTAATTGTCAAAAAAAGAAGAAATATTTGTTCAGCGTTTTTTTCCTTTTAAGACAAACTTACCAACGTAAACACACACACACACACACACACACACACACACACATATATATATATATATATATATATATATATATATATATATATATATATATATATATATATATATATATATAAGTTTTGATATATATGAAATTTCATTTGTGTAGTAAACAGTCATTGAGTAATAATATTAATATTTAAAAATCATAGACATATATAGCATACTTATTCCATTATTTTTTCCATATACAATTATATTCTGAAGTTTTGGCGACTTTTTAAACATCCTAACATCTTATATATATATATATATATATATATATATATATATATATATATATATAATAAACTGACTGCGGTTAGATTATATTATTGATTTTTCAATCTACAATTTAACTTTTGTCTTCTGTTATTTAAAATTTTCTACACTAATTTTATTTCTTTATGTGCGACCAAAAGTTTAGCAAAATATAACTAACCGATTTTGAAAAAAATATGCTGTTTTTCAGTTTTTTCAATAACTCCCGAAAAGGAGTTTTCTGTACCAACCGACGCGTTAACATTTAAAAACATTTGACAGAAACTAGCTGAAACGGGTTTTTTAACTCGATTAAAAAAAATATTTTTAAACATGTTTTGGAAAATAAAAAACGGTCCCGAGATATAGGCAAACGTACAAGTAAAATTTCATCGTCAATTTATAAAGACACTTCGACGGAAAGACTTTTTTTTGGAATCATGGAATCTGGACCGCTACTATCGCATAGTTGATTTTTCACGATCATTGTTCTATAATAACTGTTTTCGTCCTGTTCGAATATTTTGTACCGTTCAGATGGGTTTATACCTAGATGTATTTGTGTGTGTGTTTTGATTAAAATTTTAGTATTAGTAGATATTTTCCTTTTTCTTCGAGACTTTGTCCCTTTTGTCCAACTCATATTACTTTCACTCATCTACTCAAAACACACACACACACACACACACACACACACACACACACACACACACACACACACACACACACACACACACACACACACACACATTCGATAAGCGAGATCTCACAGCGCAATAAAAATATTGCCGCAAATATAGGCGAAACCTCTTAATGAAGGTCAAGAGGAAGACAAATTGAAATGGATTTAGCAGAACAAACATTCCCAAGCACCTAAATAAGGAGCCGGGAGGGGAGTCACCAATTAGTAATCCACCTTGAATCCTCTCCAAATCCTAGACGAATAAAAAGACTAGGGCAGGAGAAGGTGCTGTAACTGAGCATTTAAGTACAAGAAAGGGAGCACAATAGATCTGTCTAGGTAACTGTATCTCTAGACATTCATTTATAATATGGAACCAACAATTTTCTGCTCTACAATGTCAGAACATATTTTTAGTTTTTATTCCAAAAGAGTAAATTTGTGTTATTTAAAATGTGCTGGAGTAGCAAGTAAAAATTACTTTTTTAATTCTTTCAACAGTTTTAAAATGACAGCCTTTCCATATCTTTAAAAATTCATATATTTTTCTAAATTATTTTTGAAAATCTGATTTCACTATAGTAATCATTCGTTACCTAACAAAATAAAAAAACAGTTTTAAAATGGCAGTGTTACATTTTCAAAAACATTACTTTTTACAGTTTTTTTAAAAAATACACCCTTTGCAATCGGCGTTAAAATCTGAATTAATTGATATTTTAAAATTTTAAATGCCGTTGAAAATACAAAAAAAGAATTTAATGGCGGTCAGAATTCATTTTCAACGTACTTTGAAAATGTTCAATATTAATTTACGTAGATTTTAACGGTGATTAACAGGTACTCAAAACAAATGTAAAATAAACAAATTTTTGCTTCAAATATGCTTCCATCACGTCAACGAGACGTGTCGCGATTATTTAACTTCTGGAAGACCTTCAGTAATAATAAAATTTATTCCCGCTTCAGACTGCGTTGAACTGCCTGGCGTTTATACGGTGAACGTGCCCGGCCATTTTATTGAGGGCAAGGCTTACTGCAAAAAATGGGACACCAAATTGCAAATGGAGAAGTAGCGAAGGCGAGGCGGCGCGCTGTAGCGCTGTAATTCATTTTAATGCTTAAATAAAGCCAAATTGTAGAACGATAATATTACTGCAGTTCAATTGCTTTAAATTATCGATGGTTTGCGCTAATTTGAAGATATACGCGGCACTGCTGTCTTGCTGACGTGATGGAATCTAATTTTTAAAAACGCTGCTATCTCATAAACGCACTATTCGAGCGGCAAAATCGAAAGAAATCTTTACGAAGCGAAATAAGTTTCAAAATAATATTTGATTTTTTTTTCAGACCCGATTTCTTAAAAACGGTTTGACAGAATTTTGATAAAACGTTAAGCATTGCTTTACGGAAAAAATGGCAGTCGCAGGACTGGCTGCAAAACTGAAATAAATGAAACTGAATTAACTTGATAATTTAATTCATGATTCGAATATTTATTTAAAAGTCGTTATAAGAAAGAAGTCCTACAGAGACAGTTTGCACAAAACGCTACTGCATGCGGTCAAATCTCAATTTCTAATTTCCATTTAATTTCGCTTTTCATTCACTTTTTATATAGAATAAATAAATTATTTCAATATATCGCAATATAAGCAGTAAAATAATAAAATAACAAGAAATAAAAATAATTAATAGTAGAAAATAATCAGTGCTCACTTTCTTAACGCAACAATCCATAATAGGTGAACTGCAGTAATAATGCAATGATAAATAAACTAAAGGTCTGCGCATATTATAACGTGTTGCGTGTATTTCCACCAAAGTGCTTTGATAGTAATAACCCGCGCGCGCGCACACACACACACACACACACACACACACACACACACACACACACACATATATATATATATATATATATATATATATATATACACACACACACACGTACGTATACTGCACTTTTGGCGTACCGTAGCTCGCAGCTGTATTTAATTGATATGACTCACAGTATACAGATTTAGCGTGACGCGAGTTCAATACTTTTTAACCACCCAAAAAGTGCTAAACGCGCCTAAAGAAGTTTTCACTTCAAAAAAACTAACTTGACGATGATCAGAGATTTTGCTTTTTTTAATTCTGTAAACTTGCTTGATTTTACCTGTATGGTTCAAATATGTGTAAAATCTGTGCAGACGATTTTGAGAAACCAGGTTTCCTTAGACTTCCATTATTGTTGATAGTTTCTGTTTGAAATTTTTGGGTAGTTGTCGACCCATGTGTATATTTTGTTTCCCTGAGAAGATCCAAAATTTGTTTGGTACAACGACGATTTTGAGCAAAAGTTTTTCTTTTCTTTATTATAGCTACGCTTAAGTAAATGTCGTAATAATTATGATGAAAAACGAAACTGTAAATAGTCTTTTGAATTTCCCAAAATGAGTGGAATTATGTTACTGTATATTTATAACATTTGCAGTCCAAGCAATTTTACATTTCTAAAAATGAATAAACAATATTTTTCCAGTTCTAACCGGTATCTGAGTAGAAATTTTTAATTTCAGTCATGTTCTAGCATGTGATTTTTCAGTTATTTATACATTATGACAAATAAATTTGTATTTGGAATATTCGATTTTACTTGTGCAAAATATTTCACACTTTCGTTGGTCGGAAAAGCAGTAAAATGAATTTTCTCGAAAATAAAACCTCGAAAAGTGAATATATTGTGTTGTTAGACCTCCAACAACAATATGTTGTTAGACCTCCAACACAGAATTTTCTCAAGAAAAATTTTCGAACCATTTCGGAACAACAATAAAATATTTTTCGAAAAAGTGTGAAAATTACTTTTTGGTCAATGAATTTCACAAATCGGAAAAATCTCAATGCAAAAGTTCCAAGTAAATCCTCAAAAATGTTTCGGAGAAAAATATACACAAACATATAATTATTAATTGCTTAACATTATAACATTTAAAATAACGTATTTAACTAAGTAAGGTTGTATCTATCACTCTTCTTTATTGTACTTATCATTTACAGTATTTTGCTCGTACTTTCATAGCAAAGTTTGTACTTTGAACTACTGAGTATCAAGTATGAAATACTGAGTACTGATTACTGGAATTATGTTCAAATCTACCGTCGCCTTCAACCGTGCGTTCATGTAACACTCTAAAACTTTCATGTAACAAAGGTAGTTCCCGTTTATTCGATTATTAATTCCAACCTAGTTAACACATGAGTAACGATTGACTTTTATCACATAGGTTAAATATTCAGAAGTTGGTAAGCGAATAGCTAATGCTGCCTCTACATGGCTGGTGTTAAGTTGGCAAACCTGAATACTGCGCTTTTAATAATATCTTTGCTGCCAAGTCGACGTCATATGAAGCAGATTTTGTGTATGAGAATTGTATATTGGGAACGTTGTCAGAAAAGTATGAAACATGGAGTCTTGTTCAAACATATATGTTAACAAAACAAGTATGAAACGATTGTTTGCGAATAAGTGAAAACAAAATCACTATTCCAACAATTGTAGTACAGAAATATGTGACAACAAAACAACTATTAAACAATTAATTGTTGTAAAAGAATGTACGAAAAAGAAATAAAAATCAATTATAGGACTAAAAATAAATGAAAATTAATTAATTGTATTTAAAAAAGTACACTTGTGGAACTGTTTGAGTTACACAACAGTGTAACAGATGATATCTTTGCTGAATATATAATTAGTTCGAAGATTAATTTACAGTTATCTCGTTTTGTTTAAATAAATAAATACGTGAACCTGGCTTAGATATTATTTACTGTAGTTATAGTAAAAGTTCAGTTGTTTTATATTAATTCGTAACGATCAGATGATTGCATTGAACAGCTGATAGGCTATAATAAGTTTCAGGCTATGTTGTTAAAAACTAACAATATTAACAACAATTATTATAAACGTTTATACTGCGATCTTAAAAAGTCAGGAAACCTAATTACAGTTTAGGGAAAAACTTCCACGAAACGTAGTATATTCGGAAGAACTCAGACTTCAGAGAGCAATAAGATTAAAAAAATACTGGGAAAAACGCAGAAAAGCCAAAAGACTTAATTAAATTGACTGTGTGTGCTCCAATGTGGGCTTAAAATTAAAAAAAAAAGTTTATATTAATTTCGAATGTATTATAAACGGTTACAACGTGCACGTGTTTTTTCAATAAGGAAAAATAATGAGACCAAAGCAACACAACGTTTTCGTATAGTATGCGTGTTCTGTTATCGAAAAGGAGGAAGAAAAATAGACAGGAATAGAGACGAAATTCGTTTGCTTGTTCGTTTCATACTTCCGTTACATTATTCCGTTTGGAAGACTTTTTCCCTATTCACTCCTCCCGCCAAAACTAACATTAAAAGGTACGCTTCAAAAATTATGAAAATCTGAACGAATAATAAGCAATTATGGTAAGAATATGTGAAAAAGAAACAAATTAAACAATTGTTGAACAACAATGTATTAAATTAAAAAATTGTAGTACAAGAATGTATATTTTTTGAAGAAATACAGTATTAAATAGCTAATCTTAATAAATCATACCGTACTAAACGAAATTCGGAAAGATGTAGTTTTCCCACAATTACATGAAAGTAGTAGGCCTATATTTTCTCACACTTTTTCTACTGACAATAGGTGCCATTTTGAAACTTGCTTTGTTTTAACATAATTTGTTTTTACAGTAGGCTATATAGTATTTGAAGTTTTGATAAAATACTATTTTTATCTCTTGTTACTGTACATATACAAAAATGCGCACGTTCTATTAAACGACAAATGAATGCAAACAACTAATCAAAGACGTTTGTATCGTTTCATACTATTACAGAATAAGGGCGGATAGCAAGCGTACGGCTAACAAGTTTTGTCCTACCCTACCTTGCACTGCAGGATGTTGCTTAATGGACTGAGTTTTCTATCAGTAATTCAGTTACGTTCAGTGTTGATTGCGCTAAATTGAAATTTCAGAAGTGCTCAGTTCGTTTTGTCGAACAGCGCCTGTCACAAGGAAACAAGCATCTGTGTTTCACTTAGTTGGCAACAACATTGAAATGAAACAATTGTATTGGTACTCAACTATAGCAAAAATTTTTAATTTTTTATAATATCTTTTCGGATAAAAATTGTTCCGATGTTCACCGAAATTTTGAAGGAAGACACACACACAAACACACATTGTATATATATTTATATATATATATATATATATATATATATATATATATATATATATATATATATATATATATATATATATATATATATATATATATATATATATATATATATATATATATATATATATATATATAGGCCGGCTCAGTGGACTAGTTGATAACGTACTGGGCTTTCACCCCGAGGACCAGGGTTCGATTCCCGGCCAGGGCTTGACATTTCCATACGCTTTAAATCATCCCATCATGTGCATTAGCCCAAATGTGCAAAATAGTCGGACGTTAAATAATGAAAAAAATTATATATATATATATATATATATATATATATATATATATATATATATGTGTGTGTGTGTGTGTGTGTGCGCGTGTGTGTGTGTGTGTGTGCGCGCGTGTGTGTGTGTGCACGCGCGCGCGTGTACATGCACGCGCGCGCGTGTACATGTGAGTGTGTGTGCGTGCGTGTGTATGTGTATGTGCGCGCGCGTGTGTGTGTTCGTGCGTGCGCGTGTGTGTGTGCGCGCGCGCGTGTGTGTAGTGTCAAGGAATGTTGTAATTTTGTAGAGTACATATTTTTGCCTTTTCTAGCTTCAAACACTTTATATTTGTTAACGCATTTCGGAATTTTCAAAAACATTAAAGCAGAAGTATTTCAAAACTGCTTCAACAAATATAAAGTGTTTTAAACTAGGAAATGCAGGGATATGTACTCTACAAAAATATATCCGTAATGTACAGGAGCACTGATAAAGTATATTCATATTAAATTTATCTATAAAGGTGTATAAGAGGAGAAATTAATGTTCGTACGTGATGTTTCTGCCAAATATTAGTCAAATCGTATCGACATTGCTAAACTTGTACTTTGCTCACACACACACGCACGCGCGAGCACACACACACACACACACACACACACACACACACACACACACACACACACACACACACACACACACACACACACACACACACACACACACACACACACACACACACACACACACACACACACACACACACACACACACACACACACACACACACACACACACACATACAAGTATGTTCTACAAGTCCAGGTTCTGTGCATACTTCACACTACGGCTCTTAATGAACTGGTTGCTCATTGAAATTCTATAATAATTCCAGGTTTATGAGAAACGAAATTTTTAATTTAAACTGTTTTAATTTAATTTAAACTGTTTAAATTGTTTTACGAGAACTGTATTTAAACGTATTGAGGGCATATATTTTTCTGTACCCAGCATTAAAGTCTCCGAAGAGAGAAGGCCATTACTTAAATTGAAAACGTTGTATTACCGCCGCGCCCTTAAGTGTCTTGACGTTGTGTTAAAAGGTAAAGCATTGTTGCTTCTGTACACTGCTTCTTGTAATATTAATTCTGAACCTGTTCTACAAAGCCACTGTGTTTTCATCTTTCTCTGTCACTCTTTCTTCCATATTTTTCTCTTGCTCATTTCTTTTTCATGCATCCGCATTTTCTCTGTCTTCTATCTTCTATAATCTCCGCTTTTTCTCTACTTCTTACCTCCGGTATTCTCTTTTCTACTTGTTTAAAGTTTGACCAAGAGCAACGAATTGTTCTAAATTCTTCCGAGTCTATCTTGCATTTTAACTCTATTGCGTAAATTGTAAATATTCTAGCCTGATACTAGCAAGTGTTTTGCCAATCTCAGACACGAAATAAATGTTTTTAACGATTTTCTATTGAAAATTAACCTTCTCAGTAGCCATCATGGTAAGACCCAGAACCTTGCCTGGGTTCTGCCCAAAAAACACCAATCGCGATTAGTTTTTCTTTAAGAGGATGTTAAATATTTCGTGTCAATGTAAGGGATAGTATTTTCAGTTTGATAAAAACACGGCACAAGAACACGTTTAACCTTATACCTCTGATAAAGTCCTTTGATGTATGAATTTGTAGGGTTACTGTTGCACTTTGTGGTTATATTGTGCCCCTTTTTATATTCTTAAGATGCTCAGTTGCAGCGCCTTCTCCAGCCCTAGTCTCTTCGTAACGTCTAGAATTTCGAGAGAATTCAAAGTGAATAGCTTCCTACTTTTTTTTGTGACTTCTAAATCCATTTAAATTTTTCTTTATTTTGACTGTCATTAAAGAGGTTTTGCTTCTGTTGGTCCAATTTTGTATTGTGTAAGATCCCGCTCATTCTAATTTACATTCTTACTTATAGGGACACTCACAAGTAGCTAAAGAAATGAGGTCTGCCCATACAGAATCCTACATGCATGGATAAGGCTAGAGGTACACTGGGAGGTCACAAATTCTCCCAAGTTTGATACATCATTAGGCCGGTGTCATTGTGTGTGTGTGTGTGTGTGTGTTCGTGCTCGCGCTCTCGCGTGTGTGTCTTGATTAGATGAGTGAGAGTAGTATGAGCTAGAGGTACGGTGAGATTGTTAAGCCCATCAGCTGCCTCCGCCGGATGATAAATTCCTTACCCAGCAAAATTCCTTTATCACTTTCAAAACTGCGGTTATTTCAAATTTTACAACTTTTTAACGACCACTCAAATTTGTTCTAGTTTGAAATCAAGATCACTGCACATTTATTGCGCGGTCCTGGATCGTACATATGATAGGCCGCTTAAATACCGGGTTTTGCAATGAAAGTTAGCTACTAAACCAATGTGAATACTAACAGTTTTTAGTAGTTATTTTGGTTTTATTTTCACCCCTAAGTTCTTACACAGGGATACTCAAGGGCTTTGCTTAGTCTTTGAAATAATTTCATTGGTCATAAGAAAGTTTATGCGTTTGTTAAACATTGCTTCCTCGTCCAGAACGTTTCACGTACGATAGACAGAGCGTTCCTACTACCCTGCCTGCAGGGGGTAAATTCAAAGTTTGTACATGCTCTTAGACCGGATGACCACCAAATGTGGAGCGGAGTTGCGCTAAGCTGGGTAGAAAAAGCATTCAAAATTTAACCTATTATTTTTAACGTAAGTTATAACGTAACCTGTTATTTTTAAGTTATTATGAAAGCGTAACGGAGCTGAGCAGAGTCAAATGAAACTCTGGGCAGCTTTGACTCTGTCTTGATCGGTTTTGAAGCTGATTCCGCTTCCCCCACCACGTTGACCACGCCTTCAAACTTATTATTTCCTGTTACCAAGGTTACCGTTGCCTAGGCTACGATTCTAAACATAATAGTCCCTACAATCCATTAAAGTAGGCCTAAATATTTAGATTTAAAAGATGCAAACGCGTTCTTTAAACTGACTGAATTGCGCTTCCGGTTGCGTTTGATCTTCATTCCGCTCAACGCAACTCCACTCCACATTTCGTGGCCACCCGGGGCGTTTACTGGGGATGCGATGTGTTTAACTGAAATAAGAGTTTACCCTAATTGGACAAATTAAAAACTGGTTCACTCTAATTGGACAAATTAAAAACTGCAACTAAAGTACTTCTGAAACAGTAGCATAAATCCTGCCTTTTAATGTTGACTGTAACATTTTTAGTATAATTCACAACCTGTTTACTTTAAAAATATAACAACAGCACACGTAGTGTCTTTCTGAGCTAATTAAAACAATTTTCAACAATTCCTTGTTTACCCGACACTTTTTTTATACATGAATTTAAAATTATAACGAAATATAAAATCTGCATAAACTAGCATTTAACATTTATAAATTCTATTAAAAATAATTAAATCAACATTACACTAATTAGTAGGGTTCATTTTCTTATTTTCAATGTACTTTGAAAACTTCAAATAATAACTGATGCAGATTTAATGTTAATTATGACGGTACAAACATAATTTCAGGAAAATTATTCGCGTCAACAAAATATTTGTCGCTACAGTTAAGTTTATTTAACATTCGTTACATAGTGATTTACGAGTTTTTATAATACTTGTACTTCTTAAGCTTTTTATTTATTTAAACAATTAAAACTGATCTAAGGCTAACAATTAATTTACATCAAATCAGCTTAACCATAAATTAGCAATGAACTAGTTCATTCAATGATGTTTGCAAGCTTTCTTCTATCCTGTCGGATAATCTTCAACCACTTCAAATATGTCATCACGTAAACAATATATGAACTGAGTTGTATAACCTAGTTCCATTCACTAACACGTAAACAACCACGCTAAAAATCCCCGTACTTCTCTCCCGGCTTGGAAACAGTTTAAGCCTGCGAAACCTAATTCACTCCCGTCAACCAACGCTCACTTCCGATTGGTTCGCAGTGCACGCATATCTCGTGTCTATACTACGCTAGATTAATACATTTCTACCCAGGTATTTCCCGTGTACAATAGCTTCATTTTTTTTTTTTTTTTTTTTTTTTTTTAAGACGAAAAGCACATGAAGGCTATTAGCGCTTTCCTAAATGTAAATGTGAGTGTTAAGTGTTAAAGTCGTAAGTGTAGTATTGTAAGTGTGTGTGTTACTCGGGTACAGCGAGGGACGTCTAAATTCTCTCAATAGGTGCAGCTAGTCTTCAACGTCCTGAGGATTGGCGCGTTCTTTCTCTAGTTTTAACAAAGGAATTCTGAGAAATTATTGTTTCCGTTATATAAATACAGGTCGAAAATCGTTGTTCGAAAGAACCTCGAGGAGGACCACCCACTACAGAACAATTACACGCAGGCTATCAACGCCAGGACCAACTAAACCAGACACCACAACTTGCTCGGGAGGAAATATGAAGGGATCCGGTCAACAATAACTACGAAGCAAATTTTTTTCACCATTCCGATCCGGAAACGTGTCTTGCCAGTCTGCGGCCAACCTGGTAAACGTCCGGACTTATATTTCTTCCGCAGACTAAAACGAAGGCTTAGTTCTTTTTAACCTTCTAACCAGATCGTTGTTGTCGAGCAATTCATGGCTTCTGCTGGTGTAAGTATAATTTCATGCTTACCAGCAAGTTTCCAAATTTCCTAAGCTACCGCAGAAATGCCAACATCTCGATGGACACTCTGATGACTCACGTACCACAGGGCGTTTACAATATTTCACAAAACCTTATCCTGAAAACTCTGATTTTTTTTTACGTTAGTTGGCTTAGCACATTCCCATAGTTGGATTCCATAAAGTCATTGTGGTTTAATTATTTGACTGTATATCTGAATCTTCTTTTGTATTGCTATTATGGAATTCTTTTCGAACAACCGATAGTGTTAAACTTTTAGTAGTAAAGTTGACATTCACAGATTTAAGTTTCCACTTGTATGTTTTATAAGTTGCTTTTTATAGGTTATTAGGAGTAATTAACAGTCTGTCGAACTGTATCATTGGCGAAAGTTGGTACAGTCACCCTATCCATCTCTGGCAAATCACTGGTGTACAACAGAGCACTGGACCCAGCACACTTCCTTCTGGTACTCCTGCCTTCACTTCTTTGCGTTATGAATACACCTCTTCTTGTTTGATTCTGAATATTCTATTGGATCGTATGAACATAAGAGTTTCCCGAAATGCACTGGTCACATTTTATTTAATTTGTGGATTAAGTCTTCGTGCTAAACTTTATCTAAGGCGGTGCCACATGAAGGAAGATTAACGAAGAAATATGCTTTTCTATGATGTCTCCTGGTCTATTGTATACTCGTAGGCAAGCAAAATTTTACAAGCTGATTCCCAGAAGCTAGACAATAAACCAAACTGGATTTTTGGCTAAGTTTAATTTAAACACATTAAACCCAATTATTGTGAAAAGAAGTTTTACCAAAGTGCCCCGCAAACGTCATATTCAATTAACCCTCCAAAATATCTTTTTCTGAAACTATCAAGAAAATCAGCGCAAATTTTAAAAGTCTCTTCATAATTTTCTTTATCAGTAAGTTTGCTTGTCAAATTTCAAATAATCAGATTATGGTTCAGTAGAACCAAGCCAGGAAAAAAATTATGTTTTGACCAAAAATAAGAATCATGTATCATGTAATTATTTTTCCTCTTCCTGTTTTATTTTAATTACGTTAATTTGTTCGAAAACAAGACAAATTACAACAGCTAGTTTTCAACAACATATCCTGAAACTTATTATAGCCTATCGGCTGTTCAATGAAATCAGCTGATCTTTACGAATTAATATAAAACACCTGATCTTTTTATATAACTATCAACATTAAATTAACGATTCATTTCATGTACTTAAATCGTTCAAAGTCCTTCATAATTTCCGTAGTGTCGTGGTCTTTGTATTACGGGCGGAAATACAGTATATTTAATTAAAATTAATTTAATATGAGACTTGCGACGCGCAAAATATACTATTGTATATCAATATAAACATGTTTCTCGTATCACGCGTCCCACAAAATCCAACATCAAAACCAGCCCTAAAACATAACACGTTAAAAAGGTTTGTTTACTTGGTCAGGTTTTTTTTAATTTCCTCTCGAACCATTAATTTCAAATTTGGTTCACTGGATTGAGTCAATCTTCATCATATATTACTAAAGTATAAAAACCGTTTTCTAAAAATTCACAAAATTTGTAAACAGCTTGCCACAAAATGAAAGACGTCTTCTTTCATGTTGCCCTTTCCACCCAGGTATGTAATTTAAGCACAATAATTAGGCCCTACATTTCAGTAAAGTTTTCATAATTTTACATTGCAATGTAAACAATACCACGTTACCTAAATCCTGGATTACTCTGAATATTGTGGTAAATAAAACTATTTACCGCCCGCATATTATCATGTTTACTTGCTTGCCGTATTACTTCCGCCAAAGTAACTTCAGATATTGCCATTTATCCGAGCCTGCGTTGCCTTGATAACAGATATATCAATAAACTTTAACCAAACGGAATGCTCTTAAACACATAAGCCTAATTAGTATTCTTGAAGTGAATAATACGCGTGTGTCTACCAGTAAGCTAATTTTTTCGTTCCGAATTATATTCATGACTCATTACTATAATTTCTGATTACTAAACTAAGGTGCATAAGTTCAAAACCCTCAACTGACATTAATTTTTTCTATATTTATTGGTTTTTTTTAATTGTATATAATTAAGTTTAATAATAAATATTTCAGTTATAATTAAGTTCGTGAATTATATATATATATATATATATATATATATATATATATATATATATATATATATATAGATAGAGAGAGAGAGAGAGAGAGAGAGAGAGAGAGAGAGAGAGAGAGCCTATATAAAACGAATGTCTGTCATTTATGCGTTACAACACAATTCATCCGATCGCAATGAAACTTTGGGAAGTTGTTCAGTACACTCCCGCGAAGGTTTCTGGTATAGTACTTTCAACCACCCTGATGTACCACAATCCCCCATTTGCGAGCATATATATATATATATATATATATATATATATATATAAGGCGAGGTTCTCACTGATTCACTGATTGATCAACGCACAGCCGAAACTATAGCTAGAGACTTGAAATTATCAGGGTACCTTAGTACCACCATGTAATGGTGTACAAAAAAACGATTTTCCAATATTCAACCTCCTAAAAGGATAAAAAGGGTAAAACTGTTTTAAATTTTAACCTAATTATTCTAAAACACAAGTAGTGAAATACATTTTTTTATTATTTTCCAAAATTCATCCCCTAAAGAGATTAAAAGGGGTGGAAAATGTGAAAAGGGGATATACAGTTTCGTTTTAGGAAACAAAACGTTTAAATCGTATATTCTAGAGTCAGTCTCTGAAAAACAAATAATGAAACAATATTTCAGCATTTTCCCCTAATTAATCCCCTAAAACAATAAAAGTGTAAAATGAGGTATTAATATTATTATTGTAGAAAGAATTTTTGATTGGATTTTCTTTGTATTAAACAAAAATATCTAAAACACAAATTATGGAACACGAATTTCAACGTTTTTCTGAATGCATCCTCTAAAGGAACACAAATGAAACATGAAAGAAAAGGTATAAGTATTCGCAATGGAGAAAAATATTTTTGTATTGAATTTTCTTAAAAATAAACATAAATAATCTAAAACACAAATATTGAAACTCGAATTTCATTATTTTTCCGAATTTATCACTTAAAAGAATAAAAAATAAAATAAAAAGACTTAATAATGTTTGCATTGGAGAAAGAAATATGTTTATTAGATTTTCTAAAATTAAGCAAAAAAAATCTAAAACGCAAATTATGAAACATGTAATTCACCATTTTTCCGAATTCATCCTCTAAAAGAACAAAAATAAAATATGAAATAAAAGGTATGAATATTTGCAATGGAGAAAAATATTTTTTGATAGTAATGCAAAAATTGATTTTTTTTTTAAATAAACATAAATATTCTAAAACACAAATATTGAAACACGAATTTCATCATTTATTCGAATTCATCCTCTAAAAGAATAAAAAATAAAAAGAGGTAATAGGTAATGCTAATCTTTGCGTTGAAGAAACAATATTTTTATCAGATTTTCTTATAATTTCACAAAAAAATTCTAAAACACGAATTTTGAAACACTTGATTCACCATTTTTCCAAATCCATCCCCTTAGAAGAACTAAAATGAAATACGAGGTATATATTTTTGCTTTGGAGAAAAATATATTTAATCGGATTTTTTTCAAATTTGACAAAAATATTTCAAAACACAAATTATGAAACACGTATTTCAGAATTTTCTATAATTCCCTACGTGACGCCCCATATTTAGATATATTTTTTCGAAATAGTCTATCCTTTTAACAATTGTATAGAATGCGCTGGGGTGGTGGAAATATCAAAAACCCACGTACCCTAAAGGTTAAATGTTCGCGGGTAAAACGTTAATTTGTAAAACCCTTTCTACGGAAAAAATTAATTAACAACTTATTAATAAATCAACAATAGATTTTCAACCTTTAAAACTGCGTGGGCGAAGCCTCGACGGGGGCGCCAGTATTTATATATAATGTAGTTTAGTGTCCATTATCTTTAATACCACTTATGTATTGTTTCAATTTAGTGATACATTAGTAATATAAATGTCCCAAATAAATTAACAGTGAACACTAATTGTTTCAGTTGTTTAGGTCACTTCTGTCGAGTATTTGTCCCGGTGGCCACTGAATGCGGAGTGGAGTCAAGCGGCATCACTGGACTTCACTACGCATTCACATTACAATAGGTTAGGTGACCACCCTACTTAAGTTGTACCAATGACCATTTGAGTTAACGGCACCAAAATGTTTAATTTAATAGAAATCTGTCAATTTGTTTAACCTGCAGCATCACACACAGGTGACAGACGTAAAAATGAAACCACTTTTTTTTGTCTCTGGAAATCTAAAAATAGAGAACTGTAGCAAAATATAAAGATCAATTTTACGTTAATTATACTGTCTAAAAAACCAGCAACAAAGCTTGTCCGAGGGGCTAAGTTATTATTCAGACTGTTATATCTGTACTTGCGCACTTCATGTTCGTAGATTCGACACTTCAGTTACTACCCTTAGTCTCTTATCCTTATCAGTTTAACTGGCAAAAAAACATACTTTCTAACAAAGTAAAAAACTGAGTTACTGGAAATATTTGCAACTATATTTTTGTTGAGTAGAGTTATTATTTTGTTTGAACAACTTTGATAATGCCACTCTATGGTTTCATATACTCAGTGCTTTTCATGAACACAAAAAGTTACAGATTTAATAAAGCAACATCCCCTGTTCCGGCACAGTTAAGGGAGCTACCCACTCCCCAGTTACCGTTTGTTCGTTTAAATTGAAATGTTATTTTTAGTTCAACTTCCTTCTGTGAAGATGTCGCTGCATTTGTTTTTTTAGTAGAATCGAGGTTTATGAAACTGCTGATATTGTAGAGCAGAGACATGTTATCGGTTCGCAGAAAATGAATGTAAACATTAAAAGTTTTACGTTTATAATAACATACTCTTTCTTCAGTCTCTCGATATTACAAATACATTGTAAAAACACATTATATAAAACACACATTCAATTATTTTACCAAAAATTCGATCACCAAGTTATTAACAATTTACATAATATCTGAATTTTTTTCGAATTCAAACTAAACTTTAGAAGGAATTCAAAATTTTAAAATAATGTCGCCTACAGGGTCCTGTTTCACGGAAGTTACGACCAGTGAAATTTAACGGTCTTGTGAAAAATTCAAGTGCTCCAAAAATGTAACCTTACAGGACTTCTAATAACCAGAAAATTTTAACTCATAACTGTCAACATTTTACAGTTTCACACTTGTGATCCAATATTTTCACAAGTTACAAGTTCATACTTGTGAAAAAGCAAGTTTAACACACTACCGTAATAGGGTAACATTCTTGTGCTGTCGTCTTGTTTTCATTTAAAAAATCCTAACAAAATTTTTTTTACTACAAAACACTCAGCAGTTTCCCTTCTTGAAGCGACATTTCTACGTAATTAAACTGACAATTAATTACTATGCAGCGTTATAACATCAAAAGTACAAACAAGGAAACAAACAGCCATTTCTATGGACTTTATGTTTTATAGTTTCTTCACAAGTGATACAAACGTTTTTGAAACGCATACTTGTGACGGTGTTATTACAAACACCTGTAATTGTAAATATTTAACTTGTAACTTTCATGAAACATTGTTCAGAAGTGAAATGTGAATATGTAACTTGTAACTTTCATGAAACATTGTTCAGAAGTGAAATGTGAATGTGTAACTTGTAACTTTCATGAACCATTGTTCAGAAGTGAAATGTGAATATGTAACTTGTAACTTTCATGAAACATTGTTCAGAAGTGAAATGTGAATATGTAACTGGTAACTTTCATGAAACATTGTTCAGAAGTGAAATGTGAATGTGTAACTTGTAACTTTCATGAAACATTGTTCAGAAGTGAAATGTGAATATGTAACTTGTAACTTTCATGAAACATTGTTCAGAAGTGAAATGTGAATATGTAACTTGTAACTTTCATGAAACATTGTTCAGAAGTGAAATGTGAATATGTAACTTGTAACTTTCATGAAACATTGTTCAGAAGTGAAATGTGAATATGTAACTGGTAACTTTCATGAAACATTGTTCAGAAGTGAAATGTGAATATGTAACTTGTAACTTTCATGAAACATTGTTCAGAAGTGAAAATTTATGTTACTTATCTTAACGCTAAATTGAAATTACACACAACTGATATTAAAGAAAATGAGTATTGACTTACATTATACGAGGATTAGTCAATGCATATGCGCAGTGTAGTTATAAAGTTTATTGCAATACAAAAGGGTATTTACATCAACATCATTTTTCAACATAATCCCTTTGCTTTTCAACGCACTTGGTCCATCGTTGCACAAGCTTCCTGATGCCCTCAGAATAGAACTTTTCATCTGAGCAACGAGCAAAGTATGCACCGCTTCTTGATGCGACGGCTCTTTAATGCCTCTTTGAGTGGACCAAACAAGTGATAGTCAGAAGAGGCAAGATCCGGACTATACGGAGGATTGGCCATGCGTGGCCAGCATTATGTGATTGGGTATTGTCGTCCAACAACACAACTTTCGACAGTAGTCCTCGGCGTTTGCTTCGAATTGTAGACTTCAGCCTGTCCTTAAACGTCTCAGTGTAACGCGCACTGTTTATTACTTGTGTCCCTCTCCTGATAATGTTCCATTATTGTGCCTTGTGAGTCCCAAAAAAACTGTATCAGTTTTCCTGCGGATCGTTTTCAACTTTTTCTTGCAGGGCGATTGTGGATGTTTCCATTCCATACTTTGCCGTTTACTATCCAGTAATGATGGATCCGTTTCGTCACCAGTAATGATTTTGTCTAAGAAGATGTCACATCTTCGTTACCATAGCGATCCAAACGTTTTTGGCAGATTTCCAAGCGCGTTTGTTTAAGCAAATCTGTGAGTTGTTTGGGTAACCATCTTGCACAGACTTTATGAAACCCAAGTCTGTTGTTGATGATTTTGTAGGCAGAACCATGACTGATTTGCACAAGACGTGCCACATCATCAATAGTCCAACAGAACCATGTCACGTGCACTCTCATTGTTGTCCTTATTTGTGGCCGTGGACAGTCGGCCGGCTCCTTCGTCATGCCTAACATTAGCGCGAACATTTGTGAATGTTTCAATCCATTCATACACACTCCGTTTCGATAAGACACCAGTATATGAATGTAAAACACTAATCTTGTATCATATATTCAACTTTTTTTTTTACATTCTTCTAATTTTCTGCTAGGATTATTGTCACTATGTTCAGTATAGTAATCTGCCTACGTCAATTCTTCTTTAGCTGACGCGTTTCGGAAACGCCTTCCATCTTGAAAAGATATGATTTTGAAAAGCCAATCAGAAGCGAGCACGTTAGGTTTAATGTACACGTGTTGAACACAGGCACGTAAATAGAGGAGGGGTACGAGGTGGAGCAAGAAAGTTATAAATAGGACGAACCATAATATTGGTGACCAGTATAGAAATAGTTTTTGAAGATGGAGGTTTTCCGAAACGCGTCAACGAAAGAAAAATTGACGAAGCTAGGGAAGGAAGATTATTGTACTGTATTGAACATAGTGAATATATTCAACTTTTAATGCTCTAATAGTAGTGATAGCCGAGCTGAGTATGTACTACAACGGCGTTCATTAATAATTTAAATATTTATTAATGTAATGATCTTATTAAAATAAAAAAATATATTTAACTGTAAACTCTTTAAACAATTTTGTGCTAAATGGGTCGGGTATGTAGTATAATTGCGTTCACTATAATTTAGTATTTATTATTCAAATTATTTATACACAAAATACTTAACAAATAAATATTAGATGTAAAAAAAGTCAGACAGCAACTGGTTTTGAACCCACGTCCTTCAGTTTTATAAGCGGAAATCACAGCACTGAGCCACGAATGCACGCCTAAAAAGTGTAATTATAATTGTTTAAAGAAAAATAACGGAGAATATTCAAGTATTACAGAGTGATGATCTTTAAGAAACAAATTAGAATTGTTTAGTAAAAATCTTAAGCATTGTTCAATAATTATGTTTGTATATTGAAACATCTAAAGTCATCAATCTACCGTAGGAGGTTGAGTTATGCAATAACAGTAGGCTATGATGCTCTAAACAAACAGCTGTTCGGAAGGAACGATTTGGACGACAAGTCTGTTCTGGATTGCGGCTGAGGCCAGTCGCGTGAGGCTACAACGCATGGAATGTGAAGCTGTGAATATTAATGTTTGGACTTGAAACATTCACGTAAATACGCGAACTTTCTTATAAATTTCATTCGGAAAGGCCTATTTTGTTCGTTGGAGTGACATTGATGAGAGATTTTTTAAAAATTAACATTGTGCGAACTATATTGTATTCTCCAGTAACTCCGTTTTTTAAAATAAAAATAAAATTATCGGCTAACCTGTGGGAGAAAAAAACCACAAAATACTAAATAGCGCAAAAATCGACCTGATTAATACGTTTAAGTCTGTCTATGCAAATTAACTTTATATCCAATGATCTTCTTCTTCTTTTCGTTTCACCCTCTTTGGGGTACGCTGAATCAATCATTTCTTGCGCGCTGTACTTTTCTTTGTTCCCAGTAGTTCTTCATTCTTTCCGATCTTCTTTTCCTCTCATCTTCCGAAATGACAGGTTTAGGTCTTATTTTGGTTTTATCTTGGAATCTTATTCTTTCGTCCTTGGTACTTATCTTAGCAGTTTGGTCAAGCAGTGAATTTTCTGTAATTTTTAATTCTATTAGGTCTTTTTCAATTTCTTTAAACCAGTTCGGTTTTGTTTTACAATTATGGAAAAAATCAAACACCTGTTTCGTCAATCTATTGGAGTTCATTCTAAGAAGATGGCCGTAAAAATTTATTCTCCTTTTTCTCATAGTATCTGACAGTTTTTCAATTTTCTTATAGAGAGCTTCATTTCTTATATATACTACCTTATTATCCTGAAATTTTGTTCCTATAATTTTTCTTAAGATTTTCCTTTCCGTTATTTCAAGCTTTTCTATCTGGCCTATGCGATTCATGGTTAATGTTTCTGATCATTCATGGTTAATCTAATGATCTATTATTGTAAAGGTAAATTATTATCTTTCATTACTTTATTTAGTTATAGTGACGTCACTTATTAGATTTTTGTTACTTTTAGTCGTTCTATTTTCAAACATGAGAATGTATTTTAGTTAAATAGTTAGTTCTGTTTTTGTTATAATTTGTTTTGTAATAAAATAACATTCGCAAGGTATCGTTATATTACAAAATGATAGATTGAATAAGGTTGGTACAGATTTAAGTTTAGTTTTGATTTTGTTTGCCTTACTTAAAGTTGATGATATTTATCATTATAAATGTTCTTTAATGTTTTATTTCTATGTTATTAAAACAGAATTAATTTATTTAATTTTTCCGTCACTATTTAGTACTTAATGTGGCAAATCAAAAACAAAAACAATTATAAATTTTGAAAAGCAACCACTTTTATCTCTTTGGTCACACTGAACATCGTAACCACGCGCAGGCATTCTCGTTGTCTTGGCCTAAAAACAGTGGTGTATGCATTATATTATAATTAAAGACAACATGGTGCTCAACCAATTGTTAATTGTAATGCGATACAAAATTAGTTACGTCACACACCCTTCTCCTCTGTAGCTAGAAAGCAATTAAAGACTTGCCAAATTTTTATTACGTGAATGTAATAGTATATCGAAAGTTTATTCGAGAAATTTTTATGTAATATTATGTATGCGAATAAAGAGTGATGTGAAATCATATTTTTCCCATGCAAAAGAGGCATGGCGCGTTTAAAAAAAGTTTCTGTTATTGAACCAAAAATAAGAATCATGTGTCGTGTTTTCTCTTCATTTTTATATTATTACGATAATTTATTCGAAAGCACGACAAATTAACATAGCTAGTTTTTAACAACATAACCTGAAATTTATTATCGTCTATCAGCTGTTCAATGAAATCAGCTGATCGTTACGAATTAATACAAAACAAGTGACGTGAAATCATATTTTTCCCATGAAAAAGAAGCATGGTGCGTTTAAAAAAAAGTTTCTGTTATTGAACTAAAAATAAAAATCATGTGTCTTGTTTTTCTCTTCATTTTTATTTTATTACAATAATTTATTCGAAAGCACGATAAACTGACATAGCTAGTTTTTAAAAACATAACCTGAAACTTATTATAACTTATCAGCTGTTCAATGAAATCAGCTGATCATTACGAATTAATATGAAACAATTGATCTTTTACTATAACTGCCATAGCTAGGTTTTAACAACGTAACCTAATAGCCTATCGACTGTTTAGTGAAATCAGTAATCGTTACGAATTAATAAAAAACAGCTGATCTTTTACTATAACTACCAATATAAATTTGTGAGTTCGCTTCATTCAACGCGCAAAACCCAATAATACAACATTTACATGAATCATGTTAAAATATTTTATCTAAATAAATCTAAATGGTTCATTTAATATACCGATTTGTATGTAACTGTTTATAACAATTGATCGTTCAGTTGTTAAAGCAGCTTTCAGTCAGACTTTTTACATTTGAGCAAAGTTTGATCAAAATAATAGCAAACGATTTGTAACACAGTCTTATTTCAAAATACTTATTACAAAAATACTGGAGCAATATTGAGAAAACAAAATACACATGTCGCGTTTCATAAAAATCTGTTGTATGTGCCAATACAACAACATGTACCAATTCTCCAACATATCTAATGAATCGTCAGGCGCTGTGTAGGCAATTTAAATACAATAAAGTTAGGCTGGTTGCATCAATGTATTCATGTTGCCTATACAGTGCCTTGCAATGCTATTTGCATATTATTGTCAGCTCAACCACACTACCAATATTTACACAAACCCCTTCCCCGTCCTCAACCCTCCGAACATATGACGTCACTTGATTCAGAGTGGATTCGTAACGAGATACAAATAATTACAGTATACATTCTGTCCGGCGATTTAACACGGAGTGATTAAACGGTGCGCTTATTGTATTTCCCTAATTTAGAAATGATTGCAACAAAGACAGCTTGAGTAAACGGTGCACAACTTTATCGCCATTATTGGAAGAGGTTTCAATTGATTGCTTGAACTGAAAGTAGGCGTAATCGCAGCTGTTTCGCTAACGTAATGGTAGCGAATTTTCAAAAGCTTAACTTAACTGTTTTTGAAACACTATTTTCACCGTCATAAACTGCATTGAAATCTGCGTATTTTAGCGTTTTAAACTATGAAATCGCACTGAAATTACAAAAATGAAAAATGAATTCAAAATTGCGAAGATGAAAACAGATTTTTTTAAAAATATTTAAGGCAACTAAGCTACGAGTCAAAAAGATTTGAAATTGCCGCTGTTTTAAATTGAACGAATCTATCCAAGCTATTAACAACATCAGTTTTTGGACCTTTTGACTCAAATTGCACAAAGTCACACATACAAACACATTTTACTGATCCCTCAAAAAGTGACCCAGACGTCAAGATCAGAACTCACTGGTGTGGGTTTTACCATGATGGCTGCTTCTATATGTTATTTTCCAATGGCAGTTCTCTAAATTTGTTTTTTTCCCGGCGAAAAACCGTTAAGGTTATCATCGCCGACAGTTCTCTAAAAATATTTAGGTGAGGTAATGAACTAAGAGAAAAACATCACAGCACACAGCTCGTCCAATGACGTAATAGAAAGCGAATTTCCAAAAAGTAACCGTATTACAGTAATTTTTTATCTTACTTTTTTGACGTTCTGTATTATAATTAGCGTTAATATCAGCATAAAGCAGAATTTAATTTTTTTTAAATTAAACTGAGTTTCAAAACTGTACTGTGCTCTGATTTATTTCCGTATTTTCAATAAAATTAAAAACTCAAAATGACAATTTATGCAAATTGTAACTTTAAATATTTTTTTAAATTTACTAAAATTTATAAAATGTTTAAGTTTTTCAATGGCCACCATTTTGAATCTATTTTATGTATATCAAAATAATAGAAAGATACAGGACTTTTTAACGATCCCTCAAGAAAGTGACCTGCTGGATAGAATAGGCGCTCATTTAAGATCCAGGGTCTAATTTTTACCACGAGGTTGTTTTAATTTTTCAATCGAAATTCACTAAAAACAAAGGTGGTATTGTTTCTTTTCTTTTCTTTTTTTTTGTATACTAGCTTTTATTTCAAATTTTGTATACTTACTGTGTAATGTATCTACATGTATCAACTTATCAAATTAACGATACATATTTTTTAGGCCTCTAAAACTTTAATTAGCGTCAGTTACGGTTAACATCGTTTGTAGTTTTTAAGCTACAGAACCAATTTGAGTCCAAAATTTATTTATGTTAAACGCTCGCTCTTTCACTACAGCTGAACAGATTCGAATTTTTGGCAGAAAGTTTGTGCACGCAGTTGTTACGTTAAACTTTAAGCGAAAAAGTTGTGTACAAGTTAACCTTGCATTTGCAATTACGGTTGGTGTTTGTAGGCCTGAAGGAGAGAGTTTAAGTTTAAAATTTTGTTGAAGTGAACACATCAAAAGCGACGGTATCAGTTAGGCTTGAAAAAGTTGGAAGTGTGTCTTCTAAAACATCTTACTTAAACTGTAGTGGGAAAGGTGATTGTGATGAAATTTGATAGAAATAGTCTTAAACGGTGCCTTAGTTAGCTTTTGAAATTTAACGGTTGGCGGTTGGTAATCGATATTGTTAAGAACTCAAACGCATTTCTCAGTATATTTCTCTTTCACTCTATTACACATTTGATACTTGGTAAAAAACACACTCATAATTGTTGTTTATATTTAGAAGTAGGCTACTGTTGGATTATTTCTAAATATGTAATGTTTGAATAATAGAATCACAATCTCTGTTGCCGCAACTACTAATTGCATATAAAAATGTTAGCAGTAATACATTTTCAGAGAATCAAGCTCCAACCTCATGCTGTCAACTCTAACCCTTCCAGTCCTTCTTTCCTTATATAAATACGTTAATTGCAGCCTATTATAAATAAATTATAAACAATTAAATCAATTTAGTTATAAACAAATTTTGCATCCTTTTTAATTAACACGAAAAACGTGCTAACAAGATTCCGTTCATAGACCAGGACGTAAATTTAACCTTCAAAACACATTATGAGTTGTTAAAAAATTGTGTGTTTCAAAACTGCTGCCATTCATTTTTTTAAAAACAGTTCATAACTTTGTTATGATATTATATTTTTTTAAATATTATTTCATTTTCATAATCAGACATACTTTTTAATGTTCACTTTAGGTTCAATTATATTTTTTCGTGTATTTAATCTTTCTTTTTGACTAACGGTTTCGAAAGCCTGTTGTCATCTTCAGATCGTGGATATTTCAAAGCTATCGGTTCTTTGTAGACGCCATCGTTTGTTTTTCACACAATGTGGTTTATTAAAACTATTTTTAAAATTAAAAGGATTAATCTCTTTCTTTTCGGCTTGAAACGTTTTCCGACGTCTTCCATTTCTCCCGTCATTGATCCAAACCCAGAGCTTTCACTTTCTTATCAATTCCCTCTTCAACTAAGTCTCGGTCTTCCTCTTTTTTGTGACCATGTGGTTTCCATTTTAAAATCTGTTTGGGAAGTCGATTTTCGTACATCCTTTGGACATTATTAAGGATCAAGGTTGTTTTGCAGTATGTCTTTACACTACTGCCAAAAAGGAGTGCATTTTTTTCGTGGCTGGGTATGTATGTATGTATGTATGGCCGCTTCGGTGGCCTAGTTGATAACGTACTGGACTTTCACCCCGAGGACCCGGTTTCGATTCCCGGCCAGGGCTTGGCATTTTCATACGCTATAAATCATCCCATCGTTTGCATTAGCCCAAGTGTGCACAACAGTCGGACCTTAAACACAAAAAAAATGTATGTATGTATGTATGTATGTATACATTAATATATATTATTCCATCATAACTTATTAACGGTTTATCCGATTTTAATCTACCTTAGGTCGTTGGATTCCTCACTTCACCAGAAGTGTCATAGGCTAAATAACTTCCATTCAAATCACCCTTAGTAGGGCAAAATTTGGGTAAATTAGTTTCATGTATAGGTAATTGATGATACATATGCCATCGTGACTTCTTAATGGCTCGAAAAATTTTAATATGCCTTAGCCATTTTGCATTAAAAATAGCTAAATCACCATTAACCAAAAAAAATGACTAAAAATATTGATATTTTTTAAATAGAAAAAATGGCAAAACGACTAAATCACCAAAATGGCTAATAATGGCTGTTTTTAGTGGCTTAGTAAGGACAAATGACAAAATAAAAATAATTAATTAAAAAAATAAAAATCACGACTGCTAAAACATAAAATACAATTAAAAAGATGAAAACAAAGTATTAGAACAAATGCTTAAAAATAGTTTCCAAGTATTTAGTTAATACCTTATGAATTTACAAGTTAAGTTTATGCAATAGTGGAAGTCTTTTATTATGTTATCAATGCAGTATATACGTGACACACTTTCGAGGTAATTTGAACATTGCACGATGTATCTTGTATCATTTAGAAAATTCTGATTTTCAACAGCCAATTTTAAATGCAGTCGGAGGCTGCATCGCAATATATTTGCACTAAACAGCACCCTAGACTGCATTTAAATTGTTAATCGAAAATCAAGATATTCAAAATGATACAAGATACATTGTGCGATGTCCAAAATACCTGAAACGTTTGTCAGGTATACAATGCACTGATAACGTAATAAAGAGTTGCACTATTGTATAAACGTAACCTGTAACTTCATAATTTATTGACTAAATACTCGGAAATATTCTTCAGCATTTACTCTAATACCTTGTTTTCATCGTTTTAATTGCATTTTATGTTTTAGCAGTCGTGTTTTTTTCATTTTTTAAGTAAACTATTTTTATTTGATGAACATTATTAAAATCTGCCTAAATTAGCATTTAAATTTGAAAACTTCACTGAAAATACGTGCATGTTTTAAAACTAGACAGTCTTCCTCCTTCCCCCGTGAGGGACGTGTAAATTATCTGCGTAGCTGTGTGGGGGTTGCGTGGGGTGAGCGAACACACAGACGGTGTGGGGTGAGCGATGAATTCACCTGATGTGTTTAATTGGATATAAATAACCATGATTCAGATATGAAATTCAAGTTACGTTTTATTAAGTATTTTTACGGCCTTTCAGTGTTTTGTCGTTATAAGCTCCATGGATTCAAAATTTATGGAATACTGCATTTCAGCGTCTTTTTTTCATTGTAATTAATTGTTTGTTCATTGTTTTTGGCTATTCCTTACTGTTTCAAATTTCTTGTGCACGTTTTTCTTTCCTTTCTTACAAAGTGCCGCCTTACATTCTATAAGCATACATTCTAAAATAAGCAACAACTTTCCCTTTCATTCGTTCATATTCATTCAACGGCTACAATTACCCGATCAACTAACCAAAACATATCCAAAGTGTGCACAATACAAACGACTTAAGTGGGTCACTCTTCCTTGTGCACTGTACTCGAGTACAGGAACAGGTGCATGGAACTTAGAGTGAGTCCTTTTAAAAAATCCATGAAAAACAGATTTAAAAATAACAGTCCACGAGTTGGCGTAACGCAGTATTATAGGTAATTCCTACAATAAAAAATACATATTTTCTAAAATTGTTTCAACGATTTGACATAAAATTTTCTTGAGAAACAATACCGTATGTATTGAGCGTTATCTTTACAAAATGCTACGTACTGCGGCAAACAATTGGCAATGGCTGAATCGAAGCAGTCCAATCTCTCTAAGTAGGTCCGACAGATTCTCTCCCATATGAATCACCTGTGATAAATTATAAATAAAATCATTGTATTTGGAACACACGGAAAAATAAATTGAACCATAACAGTTGTAATTCATCTGTTTTCGATTTAAACCAGAATATTATTTTTTCCTTTCACATTTGCTTATTAATGAGGAAAATATGTTTAGTCGACTTTTTCAAATTAAGCTTTTTACATTTTTCTTTTTTAAGATTTTCTTCTTTTTTTTGTATTACTTAAACAAACTATTTTACGAAACAAACTATTTTACGAAACAAACTATTTTACGAAACAAACTATTTTACGAAACAAACTATTTTACGAAACAAACTATTTTACGAAACAAACTATTTTACGAAACAAACTATTTTACGAAACTATCGTTTTGGGTTTAAGTGCAGAGACAAGTGTTTGTTTCAACTCGACTGTTCGGCATTTGGTTGTGTGTTTGTTACGCTGTTTAGGCCAAACGCATTGACCGATTGTTTTAAAATTTGTTACAAAGGTGTATAATGCCCAAAAAAAGTATGAGTAAGACTTTTTTCCATTCAGTCTTGTTTCAAGATGATGGCCACTGATTTACAATTCACAGTGTACTTTTTAGTCAACAATAATTTAAACCGATTATTTGGAAATTCTGTACGAAAGTGCCTTGTATAAAGTGCGAAATGTGAATGATTACTTCAGTTTCAATACCGCAAGCTCTAACTCAAAGTTGAGAGTGTAATTGTTGGTTGTTTCCTGTAATACTGGCTGAAGGAAAAAACCTATCAAATTTTTGACCACTACTCGTAGAAGCAGCATGAAACTTCCAATAAAGTTTGTCCAGTAATATTTTTCAAAATTTACAATTTATTTTTACAATTTACAATTTTTATAATAACGCAATATTATACTGTCAGTATAATAATGTTTATGCGAAACGATTTATTGTCTGTTTTTAAAAATTATCAAAAATTGCTTCGTAAACTTAAATCTACGTAGGAATTGCTTTGACAAAACTTCACCTAACAGTGTCTGTAGTTAAACTTTCATAAACTGTTATAGTTGTTGAGTTGGCAAAACTGAGCCGGGGGAAGTCCCGGATTACAATTTTACCGTGCAAAACTTATTTGTAACTTTAAGCTTTTTGCACTGAACAGGCGAGAGGTGTGAGCTAATCCGAAAGTATGGCTGCCGACAATATGGCGAACGAGAAATGTTTTAGTTTGAAAATATAAAACTTTGCAATAAATAAATCCTAATTGGCATTAAATACAATGGCTTTAAACTTTTTCCCACAGGATGTGCGCCAATTAAATAAAAGTCGATGCACAAAAGAAGAAACCTTAATAAATAAACTTTTTGTGAGTGACTCCCAATTATCTTCTGATCTCCTAATGAGAGCAATGAAACAATTATAAGTTATATGATCATTGAACGGATAAATCTTTGGTTGGAATCGATGTTTATTTTGTGCACCTAAAATGGCAATAAGTATAAAATATGTCAAATAAAACTGAACAAAGGAAAATAGAAGAGAAATACAAGAAAAAGTAACTATTTATGTGAATAACCCTTAGTCATCTTCTGATTTTCTATTGAGAGTAGTAAAAATTTGTAAAGGATAAGTGAAGATTGGAAAGTGATACTCGTATTCTGTATCGAAAATGGTAATACGAGATAATACAAAATAATACACAAAATATCACTGAACAAAAGAAAATGAACAAAAAAGTTAATATGTTGGATGATGTAAAAATATAAATATATTACAACAATTTGAAAGTAACAATTGAAAGCCGGTTTCGAAATGAACGTTTGAATCTCAATGGGATGGGAGACATGTACACAAACCAAGTAAACAAAAAATATTATTAGATACGTTGCATAAAATAAACAACAACAAAAGTTTTAAAACAACCAACAGGATAAGTAATAATAAGATAAAATGGAAAAATATGCTTAGTATCACAAAACGTCAATAGCCTGTTTTTGATAACACAAATTAAAGAAACAAAAGGTGTTAGGAAATAAAGTAAACAAAAAGGTAACAGAATAGATTATACTGGAGTAATTATTAAAAAGTTAGTAAAGTAGAGGAAACCAAAATAAAGAATATAAACAACAGGTAACACCAAAAATGGTCAATATTATTTATACCACAAACAAAATGAACATATAAAAGAAATAAATGTATAAGAAAAGAAAAAAAAGTCAACAGAATAAGTAACTTTGAAAATAAAGACTAAACAAACAATCGAGTCTTGGGCAACAAAGTAATTAGAAAAATTACTGGTAATACAACAATGTCAATATGATTAAAGAAATATCATCAGATTCTTTGAAATACTTGACCTTTCATATGTCGGATATTTCATAAAGAATAATTAGGATATATAATTTTTTTAATGAATTATTGAAAAAATTTAGTATGATTCTACTCAAAATTGCAAAACAAAATAATTTATATTATTCCTATGAAAACTTCTTTCATTTAGTGAAGTTTTTGTATGTAACACAAAAACTATATACGAGGTGAGCTATATATTTATGAGCTCGGCGATTTTCGTTTGTTAAAAGAAATGGATCAAAGAATTTGTATCAAATTTTGCGTAAAAATAGAATAAAGTGTAACAAAGTGTGTGAAATGTTATAAGCCTATTGTGAGTCTGCTATGAGTAAAGCAAGAGTTCACGAGTGGTATAAGCGTTTCCAAGAAGGCCGTGAAGACGTTGAAGATGATGAACGCCCTGGACGCCCCAGCACATCAACAACCGATGAAAACGTGGAAAAAGTGAAAGAAATGGTTATGAACAATCGCCGAATTACAATTAGAGAAGTCGCTGATGATGTTGGCATATCGATTGGATCATGTCATGACATTGTTTCCAGTGTTTTGTGTATGAAACGCGTAGCAGCAAAATTCGTTCCAAAATTGTTGAATTTTGAACAAAAACAGCGGCTAATGGAAGTTGCTCAGGAGTCATTAAATGAAGTCAACGACGATGCAGAATTATTGAAACGTATTACAACAGGTGACGAAATATGGGTTTACGGATATGATGTCGAAAATAAGGCTCAATCATCCCAGTGGAGGCATTCTTGCTCGCCAAGACCGAAAAAGGCTCGACAAGTGCGGTCGAACGTGAAGGCTCACTGTGTTCTTAGATATTAATGGCATAGTGCATCATGAATTCCTGCCACCAGGTGAAACAGTCAATAAGGATTACTACCTACAAGTTCAACGCCGTTTGCGTGAAGCAATCCGAAAAAAAACGCCCGGATCTATGGAAAAACAATTCATTGCTTTTGCAACACGATAATGCACCAGGTCACACTTCATTGCTTGTTCGTGAATTTTTGGCCAAAAACAGTACTGTAACGATGCTCCAGCCTCCATATTCGCCAGACATGGATCCGTGTGACTTTTTCCTATTTCCAAAAATAAAGAGAACCTAAAGGGCCGTCGTTTTACAGCCGTAGATGACATTAAAAGCGCATCGTTGAAAGAACTAAAGGCTATCTCAAAGATTGAGTTTGAGAAGTGTTTCGAGGATTGGAAGAAGCGATGGCACAAGTGCATAATCTCCAATGGGGACTATTTTGAAGGCGACAACATCAATGTAGAAGAATAAATAAATATTTTGTTCAAAAAAAATAAAATTTTCGTTACTTTCTGAGCACACCTCGTATATATATATATATATATATATATATATATATATATATATATATATATATATATATATATTCAGAGAGAAAGACTAAGAGAGAGAGAGAGAGAGAGAGAGAGAGAGAGAGAAAGAGATAGAGAGACAGAGTAATTTCTTTTTTACTTGATAAAAAATGTTCCTTTTGTTTTGTATAGCAACACACAGGTATTCCGCTAGCAATCACAGATCGAATGACGCCATTACAAAATGGTAAATCAGAACATCGTGTCTTGCAGTGTGTTTCCAGAAAGTTTAGACTTTCCTGAGATTTAAACTGATTCCCAGCTTGTTAATTAGATAACGAAACATAAACACAGTTGGTTAAAGTTTAGCTCATCTCTTTGTGGGACAATTAACGTTCGCAAGTTGGCAGAACTGATTAAACAAAATAGCGTTTAATTAGGAGCAGAACAACGAGTGCTTCTGCTGTAATCAAATTTAAAACGTTTTTAATTTTGCAGAGTTTCTTTGCGCGAACAACAAAAAAACGGTTTTAATGCGCTGACGTTGGTAGAATTGTATTTAACCGAGGAAATGTGAATGCGGAAAATTGAAATTTATTAGTTTCGTCAAATACGGTAGTCTGTAGGAAAAACAGTTGTTACGTATTCTCTTTTTTAATCTGCATAGTGAAATAAATTCCATGGACTAATTGGAGCATTCCCGCAACACGAAGTATAAAGCGTTACGATCGTGAAATAATCTACCTTAAAATTAAGATTAATGTATCCGTTGTCACGCCAGCAGGTTGGAAATAATCGCAGCACGTAGTTGTCTCGATAACGTGATAGAAGCTTGTTTCTAGAAAGTAACAAATTTTATAATAACATAAATAAAGAACCGTTCAATGTGCAAATACTTTTGAATTTTTACAATAAAAATAAGAAACCTAACCCTGACCGCCAAAAAATTTATAACTTTATCACCAACATTTTTATAAATATCTGATTTCATAATCATATTTTTAATTACTGTGCATTCAAATACGAAATTAAACTCTGTCATCAAAATCGTAGCCTCCTTCCAAGAAATATTCTTCATGTTATAAATCGTGGTTATTTTCATGGTTGTGGATCTAAGTGTTACCATGATGGCGGTTATTTCACATTTTCGAAAAACAATTTCACTGAATAACATATAAAAAAGAAGATATACACAATAACGACGTAAATAACATGAGATAAAAAGGTAACAGGATCGATGGAAATAGGTTAATATAAAACGATAAATTAGGACCGCCTCTTTGCTACTTAATCCCATAAAAAATACAATAAATAAAACGAAATAAAATAAAAACAATGGACAAAAACAAAACTAAATTTACAAAAAAAACATTTAAATAAAAAATTAGAAATATTCTCTCACCTTGAATATTGGGAACTGACAAAAATAAATTAAAAATTGCAATTTAAAATAAAATAAAAAATAATAATAATATGTTACTAGAGAATATATATATATATATATATATATATATATATATGTGTGTGTGTGTGTGTGTGTGTGCGTGCGCGCGCATAAAAAAACGCACAAACTTAAAAAAAAATAAGAGAGAGGGTGAAGTCGCGATGCATCCAACAAATCGACCAAACTCGATCCACTAAAGCTGAAATATTAAGCCAGGTTATCAAACTGCTTCCTAGGATTGCAGTTATATTTCCCCGGAGGACCCAGTGCTGGCAACATATCAATGTTTAATCGTCCTTCTAGTGTTCTTAGGCGCGAGGTTAAAGCGAAAATATTCGCGGCGAAGAGCTGACGTGATGTAAACAATTTTTCAAAAAAGTAACACTATCGAATCGTAAATAACGACCACTTGAGGGTAATTTTTGTACCTGGAATGGATTCTGGAAAGGATATTTAAATAATAATTTAAACTGAATTTAAAGCTGATTGCTATGTTTGGAATCAGATTTTCAAAATTGTGGAAAAATAAACATATGAAGATGATTTTTTATCTAAATGAAAAATATTTGGATATCCGACTTTTTTGGAAACATCAGTACGAATTTTGTTAGGTAACGAACCTCTTCAAGCTATTATAAATATCGATTTTTTGCTACAAATTTGAATCAAACAAAACCGAATTGAGACTGCTGGATTACTAACACACACACACACACACACACACACACACACACACACACACACACACACACACACACACACACACACACACACACACACACACACACACACACACACACACACACACACACACACACTTTACTTTAAAACTTCATGTAATCAAAGTTATTTTAAAATTTTCATTCAAAATTTTAAAGATTTCAATGTCATTTAAAAAATTAATCAACTTCATACTAAAATTATTCGGACAGTGGTCAGGGTTCTTTTTTTCTTTCTTTTTTTTTGAAACTTTTTTTTATCAAGCAGCGAGACCGCTGTTTACTCGCCATTATTATTGTCTTATTAAATATTTAACTCAGTGTAAATTTAACTATTTTCAAGTAAGTATATTTTTTTACATTGCCAAAGTTGCCTTCCTCATATCCGGCAGTTTAGGGTTGACTTCCGATTTCCGTGAATATATTCTAGTGAATTTCCTCTTGACAAGTTCCAATACAAGACATGTTGTTTTAACAAGATCAAAGATACAGACGTACAAAGAGTAAGTTTAAAGGCCGTACTTTATCTTTTTTATAGGACTTGTGTTTAGCCGGGCGGTATTTTTGACTGATACGTAACAGAAAGCAGGGTCGATTCTGCAGATCAAAGAAAAAACAACGTTAGTATTATGAACAGCTAATAGCTGAATAGATTTAATACTCTTTTAAATTTGCTTTAATTTGTTTAAATAATTTTCAAAATGCAACAATATTACATCAATATTTTTTTGTTAACTTTACTTTTTTGAAAATCTGAATTAACGATCGTCCAGCGTTAAAATCTCTATTATTATTTGAATATTGTTTTGTTTTGAAAAGAATTTGAAATACAAATTTATAAAGATTTTAACACTGATTATAACAATAGTCTATTTCCACAAAAGTTACGAATTTTTATAATATTTTGCATGACCGCCATTTTAAAACTGTTAAACAGAACTGAGTAACAAAAATGCCAAATCTATAACCGAAAACAAACAAGTCAAATTTATATACGAGATAGGGTAAAAATGTGTCCGGAATTGATTAATTAAAATTTATTGAAAGTACGTATAATATTTTACCTTCTTATCCCTCAAATTCTCCTGCATGTAGGCCACATACTTCCCCCACCGTTCATACAATTGTCAAAAACGAATGTATTTTAGCCGCTTCGTGGTATTTTCCATCACCTCTTGCGGATCAGCAGAATAATGTCCCTTCAATGTCATTTTCAGGTGTGGAAACTGATAAAAAACGTGGTGTTTCCTTTACGACCCTCAGACGAAACGTCAGTCTGCTGAATGGAAATCAAAAACATCACCAAGAAAAGAAAAACTTACGCGTGGACAGAAGCCGGGGTAAAGTGATGTTGGAGGTGTTTTTTTTCCAGAGCTTCATTCTCTAAGAATTTATTCCTGAAGGAAAAAGAATTTTAAAAAAAGTACAAGATCCTGAAATGGCTACAAAATGCAGTTCGATGAAAACTATTTTTAAAATGGCAATGGAACTATTTGTTTTTGTTGCATGACAATGTTCAGTCACTTCGATCGCTGGTGGTGAAAAAATACCTTGCCAGATACAATGTTACCACGCTGGAACACACACCCTATTCTCCCTACCTTGCATCACCGGATTTTTACCTGTTTCCATGACCGAAAATGACGTTGAAGGGACATCGTTTTTCTGATTCTCAAGAAGTGGTGGAAAATGCAAAGAAACGGCTATAGACATTTCAAAATAGGCTTTCAGAAGTATTTCCAACAATTTTATGAACGGCGGTAAAAGTGTGTACATGCAGGACGAGAATAATGAAAATAAGATTAAAATATTACACATTCAATAAATTTTCATTAACCGATTCCGGGAACTTTTTGACCATATCTAGTATATTTAATGAACTCATAAAAGTGAGCTAGAGGATCGACGCTCATTTCAAGGTCACTGGTCTTACCATAATGGCCGCTTTAATAGTTCATTTTCCAACAGACACTTCTTAAAAACATGAGGAGTAATTTTTATTCAACAAAAATTAATGTTTATGCTTTTGGAATGCGGGGAACAGCTGTCCACTTAAACAGCTGTTCACTTAAAGAGCTGATTTCGTATCCCAGCTGATTTTTAATACTACTGTATTTCAATTCAATTGAGGTTATGTTCTGCTTTGTTTATTTGAATGTAAATATTAACAAATAAATCGTTATTAATTATATTGTTAATATTGAAATATTTATATATTCTGGAATACAAACAACTAAAATGATCATTGTAATTAAATATTTTTCAAGTGACATCATGTTAATTATAGTGTACAAGCTCAGACAAAGTTAGAAGTTTTAAAAGCCGCATTTCGTAGTTCTTAAACACCCTGTACAGTGCAAAATACAGAGTAAACATTTCATTTTCTGAAACCGAATCCGCTACACTCACCACATACTGTCATCATTTCCCTACCTCTGTCGTATAATTTACAACACGTCCCTAGTGAAATATCCCTAGTGAAACTTCAATAAAATCCAAACTGAAATGAAAGTGAAACTGGAATAGACTGCAACCCTCCGCCTCTGGTCAGGTTACGGAGAACAACAGTAAAAACATTCGGATAAAAAATTCAACAAGTCCTGCATCCTTGGCACTGGTGTTGACATCCTTTCTATTGATTTCGTCCTTATTTTATCCTGCGAGTCTCAACAAACACTTGCTGGAACTCTCGCTTAATAAGCAATTCCTTTTGTCACTGAATCTTCTAACGCATTGTGTACAGGGTGTTCGTTAAGTCTGTGAATGTTTCCATTTTGTAAGAAAAGTTCTTTAGTGTAAAACCTGACTGTGGTTGAACCTGAATTCATTTTTGTTTTCCTCATTTTTAGATAATAGGAAACAAAATGTATTTCAAAATTTATATGTTAAGCGTACCATTAAAATTTGGACAAAATCATTCGAACTGATTTCGAGAAATCGTTTTTTCGATTGTTACTATGCTATCAATCTTTCAGTTTTAGATTATTTTTTTTGTTATTTTAAGGCGAAAAGCGCATTAAGGCTATTATCGCCTCCCTGAACCTAAGTTTGAGTGTAAAGAGTTAAAGTCATAAGTATAGTGTTGTAAGTGTAAGTGTGTGTTAGACTCAAGTACCGCGAGTGACGTCTAAATCCTCTCAATAGGTACAGCTTGTCTATTGAGCTGCACTTCCCTGCGGTGCGATTCTAGATTTAGAATCCTTGGAGGGGGATAATGTCTACTATATATTTGATTTTTTGAGGACTCTATTCGAACTATTTTTTACAGAAACTGTGAGAACGATTTTTGTTAATGTCAATTGTAAATGTTTTTTCCTAACAGTAACTAGTCTATGTTTTTCTTCTAACAGCAATTAGCCTATGTTTTTTTAGCAACTAGCCTATTAGGTTTCGGGCTGTGTAATGCCTAAATTCCTCGAAGAAAATTCAAAAAGTCTGTTTTAAAATTTGAAATAAATCAGAGAGTGTTTTTGCGCTTGGAAAATTTTCGTAGTAGTCTATACAGACTTACCGCCGACGTACAAACTGACCTTTTTCAATTTATGAGTACTGGAGATCTGTAGAAACTGACTTAACAACGATTTTTATTAATTTGGCAATATTTTCCCCTGTAGAGTAGCCAATAAGTAAATAAATTTTGCAAAAACATAACAGACATTTTCCCGTAAAATTATTTCCTTAAAATCCAGTTCCAAACCTACAAAAATAACCGGAAAATTTACATAGTTTTGAAATTGTTATGAAGCTTTATAACTCGACTGATGCTAAATGTGAATTCAATACTACTTCAATGCTCTCAGAGAAAATTTACATCATTCTCAAATTGTTATGAAGCTTCGTAACTCGTCTGTTGCTAAATTTCAATTCAATACTACTTCAGTGCTCTCAGAGAAAATTTACATAATTCTCAAATTGTTATGAAGCTTCGTAACTCGTCTGTTGCTAAATTTCAATTCAATACTACTTCAGTGCTCTTAGAGAAAATTTACATAATTCTCAAATTGTTATGAAGCTTTATAACTCGTCTGTTGCTAAATTTCAATTCAATACTACTTCAGTGCACTCAGAGAAAATTTACATAATTCTCAAATTGTTATGAAGCTTTATAACTCGACTGATGCTAAATTTCAATTCAATACTACTTCAGTGCTCTTAGAGAAAATTTAAATAATTCTCAAATTGTTATGAAGCTTCGTAACTCGACTGATGCTAAATTTCAATTCAATACTACTTCAGTGCTCTTAGAGAAAATTTACATAATTCTCAAATTGTTATGAAGCTTTATAACTCGACTGATGCTAAATTTCAATTCAATACTACTTCAGTGCTCTTAGAGAAAATTTAAATAATTCTCAAATTGTTATGAAGCTTCGTAACTCGACTGATGCTAAATTTCAATTCAATACTACTTCAGTGCTCTTAGAGAAAATTTACATAATTCTCAAATTGTTATGAAGCTTTATAACTCGACTGATGCTAAATTTCAATTCAATACTACTTCAGTGCTCTTAGAGAAAATTTACATAATTCTCAAATTGTTATGAAGCTTTATAACTCGTCTGTTGCTAAATTTCAATTCAATACTACTTCAGTGCTCTTAGAGAAAATTTACATAATTCTCAAATTGTTATGAAGCTTTATAACTCGACTGATGCTAAATTTCAATTCAATACTACTTCAGTGCTCTTAGAGAAAATTTACATAATTCTCAAATTGTTATGAAGCTTCGTAACTCGACTGATGCTAAATTTCAATTCAATACTACTTCAGTGCTCTTAGAGAAAATTTACATAATTCTCAAATTGTTATGAAGCTTTATAACTCGACTGATGCTAAATTTCAATTCAATACTACTTCAGTGCTCTTAGAGAAAATTTACATCATTCTCAAATTATTATGAAGCTTCGTAACTCGTCTGTTGCTAAATTTCAATTCAATACTACTTCAGTGCTCTCAGAGTTTTTCGATTTACTACCGGACAGAAAATTACCTTTATTTCAAATTTGTATCAATGATTTGAACATCTTCATATATTATCAAAATTTGAGTCAAATTCGATTAAAAATTTATGATAGGCCGATTAATCAAATTAGGCCGTTTTAACGACCAAAATGTGAGGTATAGTTATGTTTGCCGTACGTTCCGATTCTCGACTGGATTTTTTTCTGTCCGGTCAGCGATTTAGATGCATGAATCAATTTCAGGCTTTCTCTTCCGCTCATATTACTACCAAAAATTGAAAAAAATTATTTTTGAACAAAACTTTAATGTTTTGTGAACAATAGTTAAGTTAGTTTTCCTAAAGTAAAAGTAATTCAGGTAATTTATAGGCTATCCAATAGGTAAAACATTTTAATATTTTTTAATGTACTTCTGTAGTAAAAAATTTCAAAATTTACCCTAGGGAACCTCCTTTTTTTAATGGGATGTATTCTCCACCATTACGCAAGGTCTTGTCCGGGTTTGACTTTAGGAATATGGCAAGCGAAGATATAAGCTTTCCTTACACACTTGTAGATTATATTCAATATTTGATCTAAATCGTAAGAAACGATTTTTAATACGTTCGTTTTAACCAAAAAGAAGAAATGTGAAACTGGCCAATAGAAGTGAAAACTTATATAAGTTCCAATTTTAAATAATTTAACAATTTTGAATGTTGGGCTGGGTATGTAGTTCAATGGTGTTCAAATAGTAATTTAAATTAATTAAATTATTTGTACACAAAATATTACAGTACAATCTTGTACAAAGTATGGACAGGGTATGTATTTTAATGAGGTTAATTATAATTTAAATATTCATTATAGAAATTATGTATGTACATAATAACAAATACGTTATTTTTGTATGAAATATTTAACATTACGCAAGATATATTTAACTATAAACTTTTTTAACTATTTTAGTCGGACATGTAGTATAATGATGGTAATTAAAATTAAAATGTTTATTATTAAAAACTTATTTATACTTACAATTGTAAAAATATTTAATGTAAAAAAACATACTTCGTAACCGTGACGGCCAAAACCTTACATGTCAGCTCGATTTACCACCACCAAGAAAGCTACTCTCTATGGTGGGTCAGGCGTGGCTACAGAATGTTTCACTTCAATAAAAATGGTTCTAATATGGTAAAACTAGTGCTAAGGGCCAATTTTTATTAAAATCCGTTAATTTGTTTAGTCTCCAAGAATATGCAAACATACACGCACACGCACGCGCGCGCACACACGCACACACAAATATTAGCCATATTTTTTTTAATCAAGGGATTTTAAAACGTTCGTTTTCTTCATGACCGCCCGCCATACTTTATTCGTACTTTGAACTGTGAGAAAGTAAATACAGCCTTGCCGTCAGTGTAAAACTAGCCCTTATATTTGTTGAAGCAAAATAAGTGTATAAAATATTCAAACGTTGGCAGTACTGTGTAAAGGGAAATATCGGACAAGTAATTCCCTGCCTCGCCTCGCGGGGAATATAACTTTTATTGTTTTTTCTTGGAATCATATTTCCCATGTACATTTAATATCAACATGCTGGGGCAGCGTTTGCTGAGGGTTAATAAATTTTAAATTACATAAAAATACTTTTCCCACTAGAAGCGAGCTCCGAACAGACGACCTGTCATTTTAATCTACTTAAAATAAGGAAAAGCTAAAACCTATTTCGGTTAGGGTTATTTCTTTTTGTATTTAATCTTGAAAAACGTTTTGTGTAATATGCAACACTGACGTAATATTAGACGATTTTTTTAATACAAATTTGATGAAATTATTTTGAAAAGAATACCAAATTTCTTTGTGCTGTAAAAATTGTCGATTTTCATTTTCTTCGAAACTTCCAAACCAGGAAGCATTTGTTTTACCTATTGGTGCTTGTACACTATATAAGCAAAATCTTATAAAAATTTGTACAATCCATTTTAAGAAAATCCAATTTCTAATAGTTTTTTTGAACAAAAATGAGTTTAAAATTCGTTTATAAATTCAAAATCGGTCTCTAGATATTGAAAAATACTTACATTACATAGACCATCAAAGTCGTTGAATCACTTTAATCGACAAACGGACAAACATTCCAACAAAATTCACGTTTTAAATTGTAAACACGGATGTATTCACCAATATCCCAAAATCAATTATTTTCCTACTCTCTCTATACTTTACAGGTATAATGTAAACAAATTATACTGACGGCGGTCAGGGTTTATTTTCGAATAGTAAATTTATATCATTTCAAGTTTGCTACACACAGGATTTGAGTTATATTTACGACGAAAATCTCTGATGAGTCTATTTTGATCATTTATTCCTATTTTGGTTTCTTCGTTTACGGCTTACCGACTAGATTTTTTAAGGAAATACGTTTTTCTTAGCACTTAACGACTACTGATCAAAATTGTTGGAAATTTGTTTTTAGAAATCCGTTTTTTGTTGAACAAATCCATTTTCATGAACAAATTAATAACTGTTACAGAAATATTGATACATTTCACCTGCATGACAAAAATATCTCACAGAAATCGAGACGGTGGTGTTCACAACACAGATATTTAAATTCATTAAAACATCAAGTTTGACTGGTATTACTTCACGATGTTTTCAGGTTTGATAGTACAGTGGTACTATTTAAAGGAAATATTTGAAAGGAAGGTTAAAAGAATAGTAGAAACCAATGTTTCTAAGTAAATTAACACTCACTTCAGAGTTCAGTGTTTATGGAATAGCTTGCCAATATGTCAATGTTTTCGAGTTGGTTAATATTAATTGATAGACAATGTTTTCAAGTTTGGCAATAGAATATATATGAATAAACTGTATGTATTTCGAAGGTTAACAAAAAGGTTTAAATAAATGTTTTCATTTAGGATATTAACACTCGATATTTAGGTCATCCAGTACTTTTTTCACGATAACACATCGATAAAATAACACTTCCGATTGCGGTCAGGGCTTTGAAACAGGAATTCGATGCTCTGGACTTCTAGAAATACAAGAAACTTTACTTTTAGGGATACTAGAATTTTAGGATCTCACAAGAAACTGCGTAGTATTCCATTAGGCGTAATTTTCGAAGCTTGGAAAAAATAATATTTTCCGGGGGAAATAATTATAATAATAGCTGACGTGTTTAATATTAAAAATATTAAAATAATATTTTTTGAACACACTTAAATTTTTACCATCACAATCAGTTTTGAAATCTGCTTAAATTATCATTATACACTTTCAAATTGTATTGAACAATGATCGACATTAAATTGAGTGGAATTTAAAAAGCTAACTGGGTAGAGAAAAGTTTGATTTTAATAGTTTATTTTAGAAACTATTTTCAAAATAAATTTTTGTTCAAATTTTAATTCAAATCGAACTAAAATTACAAACGTTACAATGATGAAACAAATATAACCAACTTACACAAATTACACATTCAGGATGGCGCAGTGGTTAAAGTATAATTAATGTTTTAATTATTACTTCGTTGCTATGGCAACAATAGACAATCAGCTTATGTCGTAACCTCGAAATTATTATTCCATGACAATAAATATGATTTATTGGTGTGTTGAACACTTCATTTTGTTTAGAACAATATTTTTTTTTAAAAGCAACGATTTTTTTTATTACAATTTGAAATTTATTCAAAAACCATTTCAATACAACCAACATTGAACAGTTCCTGAACAAAAAATAATATCTAACTTGATAAGAAGCTTTATAAATACAGTCTCGACTTTAAAAATAACTGATTTGAAGCACTGTAATTTTACATTAATTACATTAAAATTAATGTAATTTTGTGGGTAGGGGCGGTTGATTGGATGATTTAACTTACAAGAGGGCCTCCATTGGGATGAACATTTTTTTGAAATAATACCTTCACAAAGTAAATCTGTTAATCTGTTTTGAGACTTAAAACTAATATAAAAAATGTAAACATGAACTCTATTTTTTTTAATCACTTAATTTCTTTACGTGCCTAGTTTTTAAAACTTTTGCATAACTGGATCCATTTACATAACTTTTAGATAAAAACAAGAAATCCCATAAGCCTTTACCAACATAGAAAAGCAAATTAAAAGACTAAACATTGAAATAAACATTAATAAACGTTTTAATCAAAAGTAGAATCAGGTTTACGTCGTTCGGATGACAGTAGAGTCTAGTCTAAGTCTCCGTAGATATAACGATCATACATTATAAAATATATACTAATAAAATAAATTTATAGTTATTCGCAAGGAAGGATTATAGAGGGGGACTAAAGCATAAAGTCACGCATATACTTCCACTTTATAGAAGCAAAATAGGATCTTTTATTTTTTTAAATATTATTTCTTGTCTAGGGAACAGTATGTCGCCCCTCCGCCTTCACCTTTAATCCATCCTCGGGTTGAAATGTGAAAACAATGAGAACACCAGAAAATTCCGAGTCTAAGAAGATCAGCAAGAAAGCATTCTTCGATCCTGCAGATGTCCAGTAAATCTGTACGGAGAATTTGGCATTCAGGCCTAAATTCTTGCTTTTACAAGATCTAAATTGAAAAGCAGCTGTTTGATCGTGTAATAGATTAACTTGTGATCAGATTTTAGAGCTGAACGATCAAATGAAAACTTTGTAAACCACTTGATCTTGAGTGATGCACATTTCCATATTTCTCCATATTTGTCGCCGTTATGAACATATCATGCGGTAGTGGAGTGGTCAGAATCCTCCTTAGCCGTACGTAGTCTACATGTCACAGTTGAGGGTTTCTTCTTCACTAATTTTATATACGGTCCGTACTTCTTTGAAGATGATAACGGAAATGCAGAGACTGTCAAATTCAATCAATATAAGCATGTTGATAGGATATAAAAGGTCACTTTGGTTCAGGAAATATGAACATAATTTAACACCTTAATTCATGTTATAGAGTTAGGAATCGTTGCTCATTTCATGAGCCCTATATTGCAACTGTTTAGCGCAATTAGTTATTTTTGAAAACACAGCCCAGACGGATCAAATGGTTGCGTATAAAGGATTGAAATTTTAATTGTTAATATTGTGACGAATGTTAAATGTAGAAGTTTGAGTTTTACCTTAGCAGTTGGAGATTGAATATATTTAGCAGTTTTCAGAAAAATAATCTGTATTTTACAGATAACCCAATCGATATATTAGTATGTTGATAGCATATAAAAGGTCAGTTTGGTTCAGGAAAGGTGAACATAATTTAACACCTTAATCTGTATTTTCAGATTTTATACGATTTTATCTGTATTATTACAGTCAATTTACTGTTTTTACAGTAATCGTCTGCTTTTTCAGTTTTTTAATATTAAAAATTGTGTATATGATAGGAGGGGCATAGGAATTTTAGAAAGGCTTAGGTGGGACGTAGCACAAAAAAGGTTGTTACATCGTCTACAACGACCTACCATGAGGCAACTCTCACCAAAAGTGTTAACTTATCTTGTGGTTTTTGATTGTATATATAATGAGTCAAATTTCTCATATAATGGTCCTTCGGTAAAGATATAATTACTGTAGTAAACATAGACTACAAAGCATATTTAAATATATGTGAGACATACCCCATCGCAAAAACACACTTTTCCATTTGAAACAGTTTTCTGTAAAAGTAATTTTACACCTGTTTTGTGCAATTTGGATCTTATAAAAAGTTAGAATTTAGGCTGAATAGCCTAGACCATTTGCAGGGTCGAAGAATGTTCCTTAGATTCGGAATAGTACTTTTACTCGGACGAATTTTACTTTTAATTGTAAATTAATTATAACTTGATCGAAGGACCATTATATGAGAAAGTTGACTCATTAAATATACAATCAAAATAGTAACCATAAGTGAACTTACCACTTTTGGTGAATTGCTTCTAGAGGTCATCGTAGACAATGTTACTCTTTCCCAAACGTTTTTGTGCTGTGCCCCACCTAAGCCTTTCTAAAATTCCTACGCCCTCCTTACACATACACAATTTTTAATTTTCAAAAATTGAAACAGCGGTATAAAAATACAAATTTTAAATATTCTTCTGAATACTGAAGATTTTTTTCCTCGTCATTTCCGTATGGGCTGGAAAAATAAATATAAAATCAATTATAAACTACAAAATAATAATATAAACTGGAGTAAGCCTAGACTAAAAATGCATATTTAAATACGTATGGCACATTTACACCACTGCAAAAAACACACTTTTCCATTTGAAAGATTTTTCTGGAAAATGCTGCTTTTAAAACTGAAATCAATAAAAATTACCAACTGAATTTAAATATCGATTATATTTATACACTGTATATATTTGTTTGTTCAGCAAGAGTTTTACAACAATTTAAGGGACGCTCATTTCAAATTTACCCCAACGGTGAATGCTGAGCGTTACTGCGAAACTGAGATCCCGGCTACAAATACTGCGGAGAAGGTTACTTATACTATATGTTTGCCCAGCTCGTTAGCGTTTAAGAGTCGTAATACGGTTAACTTAAACACTGGACGAGTTCATTTTCGAATTGCTTCCCCCTTTTGAGGCGTGGGTCCCACGTTGGGAAACACTGATGTAGACACTTGAAGATGTCCTGTCAACGATAAATTATTATTCAATTAAGACAAGTAGCGGCACAAAGTTTATGTACACAAAGATTATTATGAACTTTGATTGTTTATTTTACAAATGTTTACTTATATTTGCGTTAGATACAAAAACATAGTGATTCATTTAGGAATTCAGGTGATTTTGAGCATGTGATTTAGTAAACTAATATTTCTTTGGTGGAGTATTAATGCCGATACTCTTTGCAATAACGGAGGTATCGGACAAGTCCCCGTAGGAGCAACATGACTATCGCACTAAGACAAGGTTAAGTTATAACGCACAATCAGCGAAAACGATAGATATAGGCTATACTAAATTCTTGTGGAGAAATATTAGTAGCAGTAAAATCCGATAGGATTAGCGGTTTGAAAATACATAGATAGAAATAGCGCGTATGGATTTGGCCGAACACTGCTCTGAACGCACTTTACTCTTGTGAGGTTGCGACGAAGAGACAATCAGGGAGTTGGTTTAAAGGATGCAACGGGCTCGACCTTAATGATGTAACTACCTCCGAGCGTGAGTTCCTGTACGACTTCCGTTTGTAAAGGATTCGTGAAATTCGGTTTATTGGTTGTTAGTTCATGAAAGCATTCTGATTGATAGTTGCGCTTCGCACAAAGCTTTGATGTTACTGGTAACGAGACTTAAACGAAATCGTTAGATAGTAACGTTATCTGTTCGACAAGGACTCGTTAGCTAGTAACGTTAGCTGTTCCACAAGGAATCGTTAGCTAGTAACGTTAGCTGTTCCACAAGGACTCGTTAGCTAGTAGCGTTAGCTGTTCCACAAGGACTAGTTAGCTAGGAATGTTAGCTGTTCCACAAGGTATCGTTAGATAGTAACGTTAGCTGTTCAACAAGGACTCGTTAGCTAGTAATTAGCTGTTCCACAAGGAATCGTTGGTTAGTAACGTTATCTGTTCAACAAGGAATCGTTAGCTAGTAACATTAGCTGTTCGACAAGAAATCGTTAGTTAGTAACGTTAGATGTTGGACAAGGAATCGTTAGCTAGTAGCGTTATCTGTTCGACAAGGAATCGTTAGCTAGTAACGTTATCTGTTCGACAAGCAATCGTTAGGTAGTAACGTTATCTGTTCGACAAATAATCGTTAGCTAGTAAAGTTAGATGTTCCACAAGGAATTGTTAGCTAGTAACGTTATCTGTTCGAAAAGTAATTGTTAGCTAGTAAAGTTAGATATTCGACATGGAATTGTTAGCTAGTAAAGTTAGATATTCGACATGGAATTGTTAGCTAGTAAAGTTAGATATTCGACATGGAATTGTTAGCTAGTAACGTTATCTTTTCGACAAGGAATCGTTAGCTGGTAACATTAGCTGTTCGACAAGGAATCGTTAGCTAGTAGCGTTAGATGTTCGACAAGGAATCGTTAGCTAGTAAAGTTAGATATTCGACATGGAATTGTTAGCTAGTAACGTTATCTTTTCGACAAGGAATCGTTAGCTAGTAACATTAGCTGTTCGACAAGGAATCGTTAGCTAGTAGCGTTAGATGTTCGACAAGGAATCGTTAGCTAGTAACGTTATCCGTTCGACAAGCAATCGTTAGCTAGTAAAGTTAGATGTACCACAAGGAATTGTTAGCTAGTAACGTTATCTGTTCGAAAAGTAATCGTTAGCTAGTAAAGTTAGATGTTCCACAAGGAATTGTTAGCTAGTAACGTTATCTGTTCGAAAAGTAATCGTTAGCTAGTAAAGTTAGATGTTCCACAAGGAATTGTTAGCTAGTAACTTTATCTGTTCGAAAAGTAATCGTTAGCTAGTAAAGTTAGATGTTCCACAAGGAATTGTTAGCTAGTAACGTTATCTGTTCGAAAAGTAATCGTTAGCTAGTAAAGTTAGATGTTCCACAAGGAATCGTTAGCTAGTAACGTTATCTGTTCGAAAAGTAATCGTTAGCTAGTAAAGTTAGATGTTCCACAAGGAATTGTTAGCTAGTAACGTTATCTGTTCGACAAGGAATCGTTAGCTAGTAAAGTTAGATATTCGACATGGAATTGTTAGCTAGTAACGTTATCTTTTCGACAAGGAATCGTTAGCTAGTAACATTAGCTGTTCGACAAGGAATCGTTAGCTAGTAGCGTTAGATGTTCGACAAGGAATCGTTAGCTAGTAACGTTATCTGTTCGACAAGCAATCGTTAGCTAGTAAAGTTAGATGTTCCACAAGGAATTGTTAGCTAGTAACGTTATCTGTTCGAAAAGTAATCGTTAGCTAGTAAAGTTAGATGTTCCACAAGGAATTGTTAGCTAGTAACGTTATCTGTTCGAAAAGTAATCGTTAGCTAGTAAAGTTAGATGTTCCACAAAGGAATTGTTAGCTAGTAACGTTATCTGTTCGAAAAGTAATCGTTAGCTAGTAAAGTTAGATGTTCCACAAGGAATTGTTAGCTAGTAACGTTATCTGTTCGAAAAGTAATCGTTAGCTAGTAAAGTTAGATATTCGACATGGAATTGTTAGCTAGTAACGTTATCTTTTCGACAAGGAATCGTTAGCTAGTAAAGTTAGATATTCGACATGGAATTGTTAGCTAGTAACGTTATCTTTTCGACAAGGAATCGTTAGCTAGTAACATTAGCTGTTCGAAAAGGAATCGTTAGCTAGTAGCGTTAGATGTTCGACAAGGAATCGTTAGCTAGTAAAGTTAGATATTCGACATGGAATTGTTAGCTAGTAACGTTATCTTTCGACAAGGAATCGTTAGCTAGTAACATTAGCTGTTCGACAAGGAATCGTTAGCTAGTAGCGTTAGATGTTCGACAAGGAATCGTTAGCTAGTAACGTTATCCGTTCGACAAGCAATCGTTAGCTAGTAAAGTTAGATGTTCCACAAGGAATTGTTAGCTAGTAACGTTATCTGTTCGAAAAGTAATCGTTAGCTAGTAAAGTTAGATGTTCCACAAGGAATTGTTAGCTAGTAACGTTATCTGTTCGAAAAGTAATCGTTAGCTAGTAAAGTTAGATGTTCCACAAGGAATCGTTAGCTAGTAACGTTATCTGTTCGAAAAGTAATCGTTAGCTAGTAAAGTTAGATGTTCCACAAGGAATTGTTAGCTAGTAACGTTATCTGTTCGAAAAGTAATCGTTAGCTAGTAAAGTTAGATGTTCCACAAGGAATTGTTAGCTAGTAACGTTATCTGTTCGAAAAGTAATCGTTAGCTAGTAAAGTTAGATGTTCCACAAGGAATCGTTAGCTAGTAACGTTATCTGTTCGAAAAGTAATCGTTAGCTAGTAAAGTTAGATGTTCCACAAGGAATCGTTAGCTAGTAACGTTATCTGTTCGACAAGTAATCGTTTAACTAGTAACGTTAGATGTTCCACAAGGAATTGTTAGCTAGTAACGTTATCTGTTCGAAAAGTAATCGTTAGCTAGTAAAGTTAGATGTTCGACAAGTAATCGTTAGCTAGTAACGTTATCTGTTCGAAAAGTAATCGTTAGCTAGTAAAGTTAGATGTTCCACAAGGAATTGTTAGCTAGTAACGTTATCTGTTCGAAAAGTAATCGTTAGCTAGTAAAGATTAGATGTTCCAAAAGGAATCGTTAGCTAGTAACGTTATCTGTTCGAAAAGTAATCGTTAGCTAGTAAAGTTAGATGTTCCACAAGGAATTGTTAGCTAGTAACGTTATCTGTTCGAAAAGTAATCGTTAGCTAGTAAAGTTAGATGTTCCACAAGGAATTGTTAGCTAGTAACGTTATCTGTTCGAAAAGTAATCGTTAGCTAGTAAAGTTAGATGTTCCACAAGGAATTGTTAGCTAGTAACGTTATCTGTTCGAAAAGTAATCGTTAGCTAGTAAAGTTAGATGTTCCACAAGGAATCGTTAGCTAGTAAAGTTAGATATTCGACATGGAATTGTTAGCTAGTAACGTTATCTTTCGACAAGGAATCGTTAGCTAGTAACAGCTTAGCTGTTCGACAAGGAATCGTTAGCTAGTAACGTTAGATGTTCGACAAGGAATCGTTAGCTAGTAACGTTAGATGTTCGAATTGTTAAGTAAATCGTTAGCTTAGATGTTCGACAAGGAATCGTTAGCTAGTAACGTTATCTGTTCGACAAGCAATCGTTAGCTAGTAAAGTAGATGTTCCACAAGGAATTGTTAGCTAGTAACGTTATCTGTTCGAAAAGTAATCGTTAGGTAGTAAAGTTAGATGTTCCACAAGGAATTGTTAGCTAGTAACGTTAGATGTTCGACAAGCTAGTAAATCGTTAGCTAGCTAGTAAAGTTAGATGTTCCACAAGGAATTGTTAGCTAGTAACGTTATCTGTTCGACAAGTAATCGTTAGCTAGTAAAGTTAATGTTCGTTAGCTAGTAAAGTTAGATGTTCCACAAGGAATAGTTAGCTAGGAATGTTAACTGTTCCACTGTTCGTTAGAAGTAATCGTTAGCTAGTTCAACAAGGACTCGTTAGCTAGTAAGATGTTCCACAAGGAATCGTTAGCTAGTAACGTTATCTGTTCGACAAGGAATCGTTAGCTACAAGAAATAGCTAGTTAGATGTTCCACAAGGAATCGTTACCTAGTAACGTTATCTGTTCGACAAGTAATCGTTAGCTAGTAACGTTATCTGTTCGACAAGAAATCGTTAGCTAGTAACGTTATCTGTTCGACAAGTAATCGATAGCTAGTAAAGTTAGATGTTCTTTTCGACAATCAAGGATATTCGATTGGAATTGTTAGCTAGTAATCGTTAGTCTTAGTTCGACAAGGAATCGTTAGCTAGTAACGTTAGATCGTTAGCGACATGGAATTGTTAGCTAGTAACGTTAGATGTTCGACAAGGAATCGTTAGCTAGTAACGTTAGCTGTTCGACAAGGAATCGTTAGCTAGTAACGTTAGATGTTCGACAAGGAATCGTTAGCTAGTAACGTTATCTGTTCGACAAGTAATCGTTAGCTAGTAAGCAGTTAGATGTTCGACAAGGAATCGTTAGCTAGTAACGTTATCTGTTCGACAAGTAATCGTTAGCTAGTAAAGTTAGATGTTCCACAAGGAATCGTTAGCTAGTAACGTTATCTGTTCGAAAAGTAATCGTTAGCTAGTAAAGTTAGATGTTCCACAAGGAATCGTTAGCTAGTAACGTTATCTGTTCGAAAAGTAATCGTTAGCTAGTAAATTAGCTAGTAAAGTTAGAACGTTCCACAAGTAATCGTTAGCTAGTAAAGTTAGATGTTCCACAAGGAATCGTTAGCTAGTAACGTTATCTGTTCGAAAAGTAATCGTTAGCTAGTAACGTTAGATGTTCGACAAGGAATCGTTAGCTTAGTAACGTTATCTGTTCGAAAAGTAATCGTTAGCTAGTTAATGTTCGTTATCTTATCTGACAAAAGTAATCGTTAGCTAGTAAAGTTAGATGTTCGACAAGGAATCGTTAGCTAACATAACGTTATCTGTTCTAGACAAGTAATCGTTAGCTAGTAACGTTATCTGTTCGAAAAGTAATCGTTAGCAAGGAATCGTTAGCTAGTAACGTTATCTGTTCGAAAAGTAATCGTTAGCTAGTAAAGTTAGATGTTCGACAAGGAATTGTTAGCTAGTAACGTTATCTGTTCGAGTAATCGTTAGCTAGAAAGTTAGATGTTCCATCGTTAGCTAGTAACGTTATCTGTTCGACAATCGTTAGCTAGAATTAGATGTTCGTTAGCTAGTAACGTTATCTAGTAATCGTTAGCTAGTGTTCGATATTCGACAATGGAATCGTTAGCTTAGTAACGTTAGTAACTGTTGTTCGACAAGGAATCGTTAGCTAGTAACGTTATCTGTTCGACAAGGAATCGTTAGCTAATCGTTAGCTAGTAACGTTATCTGTTCGACAAGACAAGGAATCGTTAGCTAGTAACGTTATCTGTTCGACAAGTAATCGTTAGCTAGTAACGTTATCTGTTCGACAAGAAATCGTTAGCTAGTAACGTTATCTGTTCGACAAGTAATCGATAGCTAGTAACGTTATCTGTTCGACAAGTAATCGTTAGCTAGTAAAGTTAGATGTTCCACAAGGAATCGTTAGCTAGTAACGTTATCTGTTCGAAAAGTAATCGTTAGCTAGTAACGTTAGATATTCGACATGAAATTGTTAGCTAGTAACGTTATCTTTTCGACAAGGAATCGTTAGCTAGTAACATTAGCTGTTCGACAAGGAATCGTTAGCTAGTAAAGTTAGATGTTCCACAAGGAATTGTTAGCTAGTAATGTTATCTGTTCGACAAGGAATCGATAGCTAGTAACGTTATCTGTTCCACAAGGAATCGTTAGCTAGTAACGTTATCTGTTCGACAAGTAATCGTTAGCTAGTAACGTTAGCTGTTCGACAAGGAATCGTTAGCTAGTAACGTTATCTGTTCGACAAGTAATCGTTAGCTAGTAACGTTATCTGTTCGACAAGAAATCGTTAGCTAGTAACGTTATCTGTTCGACAAGGAATCGTTAGCTAGTAACGTTATCTGTTCGACAAGTAATCGTTAGCTAGTAACGTTCGACAAGGAATCTTGTTAACGACTGTTCGAAAGTAATCGTTAGCTAGTAACGTTATCTGTTCGACAAGCAATCGTTAGCTAGTAACGTTATCTGTTCGACAAGTAATCGTTAGCTAGTAACGTTAGATGTTCGACAAGGAATCGTTAGCTAGCTTAGTAACGTTATCTTATTCGACAAGCAATCGTTAGAGTAACGTTATCTGTTCGACAAGGAATCGTTAGCTAGTAACATTAGCTGTTCGACAAGTAATCGTTAGCTAGTAACGTTATCTGTTCGACAAGCAATCGTTAGGTAGTAACGTTATCTGTTCGACAAGGAATCGTTAATAACGTTAGCGTTAGCTAAACGTTATCTGTTCGACAAGGAATCGTTAGCTAGTAACGTTATCTGTTCGACAAGAATCGTTAGCTAGTAACGAGCTGTTCGACAAGGAATCGTTAGCTAGTAACATTAGCTGTTCGACAAGGAATCGTTAGCTAGTAACGTTATCTGTTCGACAAGCAATCGTTAGCTAGTAACGTTATCTGTTCGACAAGGAATCGTTAGCTAGTAGCGTTATCTGTTCGACAAGTAATCGTTAGCTAGTAAAGTTAGATGTTCCACAAGGAAATGTTAGCTAGTAACGTTATCTGTTCGAAAAGTAATCGTTAGCTAGTAACGTTAGATATTCGACATGGAATTGTTAGCTAGTAACGTTATCTGTTCGACAAGCAATCGTTAGCTAGTAACGTTATCTGTTCGACAAGGAATCGTTAGCTAGTAGCGTTAGATGTTCGACAAGGAATCGTTAGCTAGTAACGTTATCTGTTCGAAAAGTAATCGTTAGCTAGTAACGTTAGATGTTCGACATGGAATTGTTAGCTAGTAACGTTATCTGTTCGACAAGTAATCGTTAACTAGTAACGTTATCTGTTCCACAAGGAATCGTTAGCTAGTAACGTTATCTGTTCGACAAGTAATCGTTTAACTAGTAACGTTATCTGTTCCACAAGGAATCGTTAGCTAGTAACGTTATCTGTTCGACAAGTAATCGTTAGCTAGTAAAGTTAGATGTTCCACAAGGAATCGTTAGCTAGTAACGTTATCTGTTCGAAAAGTAATCGTTAGCTAGTAAAGTTAGATATTCGACATGGAATTGTTAGCTAGTAACGTTATCTTTTCGACAAGGAATCGTTAGCTAGTAACATTAGCTGTTCGACAAGGAATCGTTAGCTAGTAGCGTTAGATGTTCGACAAGGAATCGTTAGCTAGTAAAGTTAGATATTCGACATGGAATTGTTAGCTAGTAACGTTATCTTTTCGACAAGGAATCGTTAGCTAGTAACATTAGCTGTTCGACAAGGAATCGTTAGCTAGTAGCGTTAGATGTTCGACAAGGAATCGTTAGCTAGTAACGTTATCCGTTCGACAAGCAATCGTTAGCTAAAGTAAAGTTAGATGTTCCACAAGGAATTGTTAGCTAGTAACGTTATCTGTTCGAAAAGTAATCGTTAGCTAGTAAAGTTAGATGTTCCACAAGGAATTGTTAGCTAGTAACGTTATCTGTTCGAAAAGTAATCGTTAGCTAGTAAAGTTAGATGTTCCACAAGGAATCGTTAGCTAGTAACGTTATCTGTTCGAAAAGTAATCGTTAGCTAGTAAAGTTAGATGTTCCACAAGGAATTGTTAGCTAGTAACGTTATCTGTTCGAAAAGTAATCGTTAGCTAGTAAAGTTAGATGTTCCACAAGGAATCGTTAGCTAGTAACGTTATCTGTTCGAAAAGTAATCGTTAGCTAGTAAAGTTAGATGTTCCACAAGGAATTGTTAGCTAGTAACGTTATCTGTTCGACAAGTAATCGTTAGCTAGTAACGTTATCTGTTCGACAAGGAATCGTTAGCTAGTAACGTTATCTGTTCGACAAGTAATCGTTAGCTAGTAAAGTTAGATATTCGACATGGAATTGTTAGCTAGTAACGTTATCTTTTCGACAAGAATCGTTAGCTAGTAACATTAGCTGTTCGACAAGGAATCGTTAGCTAAGTAGCGTTAGATGTTCGACAAGGAATCGTTAGCTAGTAACGTTAGATGTTCGACAAGGAATTGTTAGCTAGTAACGTTATCTTTCGACAAGGAATCGTTAGCTAGTAACGTTATCTGTTCGAAAAGTAATCGTTAGCTAGTAAAGTTAGATGTTCGATCAAGGTTAATCGTTAGCTAGTAACGTTATCTGTTCGAAAAGTAATCGTTAGCTAGTAAAGTTAGATGTTCCACAAGGAATTGTTAGCTAGTAACGTTATCTGTTCGAAAAGTAATCGTTAGCTAGTAAAGTTAGATGTTCCACAAGGAATCGTTAGCTAGTAACGTTATCTGTTCGAAAAGTAATCGTTAGCTAGTAAAGTTAGATGTTCCACAAGGAATTGTTAGCTAGTAACGTTATCTGTTCGAAAAGTAATCGTTAGCTAGTAAAGTTAGATGTTCCACAAGGAATTGTTAGCTAGTAACGTTATCTGTTCGAAAAGTAATCGTTAGCTAGTAAAGTTAGATGTTCCACAAGGAATTGTTAGCTAGTAACGTTATCTGTTCGAAAAGTAATCGTTAGCTAGTAAAGTTAGATATTCGACATGGAATTGTTAGCTAGTAACGTTATCTGTTCGACAAGTAAATCGTTAGCTAGTAAAGTTAAGTTAGTTCCATAATCGACATAACGTTATCTGTTCGACAAGTAATCGTTAGCTAAACGTTATCTGTTCGACAAGGAATCGTTAGCTAGTAACGTTAACTGTTCGACAAGAATCGTTAGCTAGTAAAGTTAGATGTTCGACAAGGAATCGTTAGCTAGTAACGTTATCTGTTCGACAAGCAATCGTTAGCTAGTAAAGTTAGATGTTCCACAAGGAATTGTTAGCTAGTAACGTTATCTGTTCGAAAAGTAATCGTTAGCTAGTAAAGTTAGATGTTCCACAAGGAATTGTTAGCTAGTAACGTTATCTGTTCGAAAAGTAATCGTTAGCTAGTAAAGTTAGATGTTCCACAAGGAATTGTTAGCTAGTAACGTTATCTGTTCGAAAAGTAATCGTTAGCTAGTAAAGTTAGATGTTCCACAAGGAATTGTTAGCTAGTAACGTTATCTGTTCGAAAAGTAATCGTTAGCTAGTAAAGTTAGATGTTCCACAAGGAATTGTTAGCTAGTAACGTTATCTGTTCGAAAAGTAATCGTTAGCTAGTAAAGTTAGATATTCGACATGGAATTGTTAGCTAGTAACGTTATCTTTTCGACAAGGAATCGTTAGCTAGTAAAGTTAGATATTCGACATGGAATTGTTAGCTAGTAACGTTATCTTTTCGACAAGGAATCGTTAGCTAGTAACATTAGCTGTTCGACAAGGAATCGTTAGCTAGTAGCGTTAGATGTTCGACAAGGAATCGTTAGCTAGTAAAGTTAGATATTCGACATGGAATTGTTAGCTAGTAACGTTATCTTTTCGACAAGGAATCGTTAGCTAGTAACATTAGCTTTCGAGTGTTCGACAAGGAATCGTTAGCTAGTAATCGTTAGATGTTAGATGTTCGACAAGGAATCGTTAGCTAGTAACGTTATCCGTTCGACAAGCAATCGTTAGCTAGTAAAGTTAGATGTTCCACAAGGAATTGTTAGCTAGTAACGTTATCTGTTCGAAAAGTAATCGTTAGCTAGTAAAGTTAGATGTTCCACAAGGAATTGTTAGCTAGTAACGTTATCTGTTCGAAAAGTAATCGTTAGCTAGTAAAGTTAGATGTTCCACAAGGAATCGTTAGTTAGCTAGTAACGTTATCTGTTCGAAAAGTAATCGTTAGCTAGTAAAGTTAGATGTTCCACAAGGAATTGTTAGCTAGTAACGTTATCTGTTCGAAAAGTAATCGTTAGCTAGTAAAGTTAGATGTTCCACAAGGAATTGTTAGCTAGTAACGTTATCTGTTCGTTAGCTAGTAAAAGATGTTCCAAAGGAATCGTTAGCTAGTAACGTTAGATGTTCGACAAGTAATCGTTAGCTAGTAACGTTATCTGTTCGAAAAGTTCGTTAGCTAGTAAAGTTAGATGTTCCACAAGGAATCGTTAGCTAGTAACGTTATCTGTTCGACAAGTAATCGTTAACTAGTAACGTTAGATGTTCCACAAGGAATTGTTAGCTAGTAACGTTATCTGTTCGAAAAGTAATCGTTAGCTAGTAAAGTTAGATGTTCGACAAGTAATCGTTAGCTAGTAACGTTATCTGTTCGAAAAGTAATCGTTAGCTAGTAAAGTTAGATGTTCCACAAGGAATTGTTAGATAGTAACGTTATCTGTTCGAAAAGTAATCGTTAGCTAGTAAAGTTAGATGTTCCAAAAGGAATCGTTAGCTAGTAACGTTATCTGTTCGAAAAGTAATCGTTAGCTAGTAAAGTTAGATGTTCCACAAGGAATTGTTAGCTAGTAACGTTATCTGTTCGAAAAGTAATCGTTAGCTAGTAAAGTTAGATGTTCCACAAGGAATTGTTAGCTAGTAACGTTATCTGTTCGAAAAGTAATCGTTAGCTAGTAAAGTTAGATGTTCCACAAGGAATTGTTAGCTAGTAACGTTATCTGTTCGAAAAGTAATCGTTAGCTAGTAAAGTTAGATGTTCCACAAGGAATCGTTAGCTAGTAAAGTTAGATATTCGACATGGAATTGTTAGCTAGTAACGTTATCTTTTCGACAAGGAATCGTTAGCTAGTAACATTAGCTGTTCGACAAGGAATCGTTAGCTAGTAGCGTTAGATGTTCGACAAGGAATCGTTAGCTAGTAACGTTATCTGTTCGAAAAGTAATCGTTAGCTAGTAAAGTTAGATGTTCCACAAGGAATTGTTAGCTAGTAACGTTATCTGTTCGAAAAGTAATCGTTAGCTAGTAGCGTTAGATGTTCGACAAGGAATCGTTAGCTAGTAACGTTATCTGTTCGACAAGCAATCGTTAGCTAGTAAAGTTAGATGTTCCACAAGGAATTGTTAGCTAGTAACGTTATCTGTTCGAAAAGTAATCGTTAGGTAGTAAAGTTAGATGTTCCACAAGGAATTGTTAGCTAGTAGCGTTAGATGTTCGACAAGGAATCGTTAGCTAGTAACGTTATCTGTTCGACAAGCAATCGTTAGCTAGTAAAGTTAGATGTTCCACAAGGAATTGTTAGCTAGTAACGTTATCTGTTCGAAAAGTAATCGTTAGCTTGTAAAGTTAGATGTTCCACAAGGAATTGTTAGCTAGTAGCGTTAGCTGTTCCACAAGGACTAGTTAGCTAGGAATGTTAGCTGTTCCACAAGGAATCGTTAGATAGTAACGTTAGCTGTTCAACAAGGACTCGTTAGCTAGTAATTAGCTGTTCCACAAGGAATCGTTGGTTAGTAACGTTATCTGTTCAACAAGGAATCGTTAGCTAGTAACATTAGCTGTTCGACAAGAAATCGTTAGTTAGTAACGTTAGATGTTGGACAAGGAATCGTTAGCTAGTAGCGTTATCTGTTCGACAAGGAATCGTTAGCTAGTAACGTTATCTGTTCGACAAGCAATCGTTAGGTAGTAACGTTATCTGTTCGACAAGTAATCGTTAGCTAGTAAAGTTAGATGTTCCACAAGGAATTGTTAGCTAGTAACGTTATCTGTTCGAAAAGTAATCGTTAGCTAGTAAAGTTAGATATTCGACATGGAATTGTTAGCTAGTAACGTTATCTTTTCGACAAGGAATCGTTAGCTAGTAAAGTTAGATATTCGACATGGAATTGTTAGCTAGTAACGTTATCTTTTCGACAAGGAATCGTTAGCTAGTAACATTAGCTGTTCGACAAGGAATCGTTAGCTAGTAGCGTTAGATGTTCGACAAGGAATCGTTAGCTAGTAAAGTTAGATATTCGACATGGAATTGTTAGCTAGTAACGTTATCTTTTCGACAAGGAATCGTTAGCTAGTAACATTAGCTGTTCGACAAGGAATCGTTAGCTAGTAGCGTTAGATGTTCGACAAGGAATCGTTAGCTAGTAACGTTATCCGTTCGACAAGCAATCGTTAGCTAGTAAAGTTAGATGTTCCACAAGGAATTGTTAGCTAGTAACGTTATCTGTTCGAAAAGTAATCGTTAGCTAGTAAAGTTAGATGTTCCACAAGGAATTGTTAGCTAGTAACGTTATCTGTTCGAAAAGTAATCGTTAGCTAGTAAAGTTAGATGTTCCACAAGGAATCGTTAGCTAGTAACGTTATCTGTTCGAAAAGTAATCGTTAGCTAGTAAAGTTAGATGTTCCACAAGGAATTGTTAGCTAGTAACGTTATCTGTTCGAAAAGTAATCGTTAGCTAGTAAAGTTAGATGTTCCACAAGGAATTGTTAGCTAGTAACGTTATCTGTTCGAAAAGTAATCGTTAGCTAGTAAAGTTAGATGTTCCACAAGGAATCGTTAGCTAGTAACGTTATCTGTTCGAAAAGTAATCGTTAGCTAGTAAAGTTAGATGTTCCACAAGGAATCGTTAGCTAGTAACGTTATCTGTTCGACAAGTAATCGTTTAACTAGTAACGTTAGATGTTCCACAAGGAATTGTTAGCTAGTAACGTTATCTGTTCGAAAAGTAATCGTTAGCTAGTAAAGTTAGATGTTCGACAAGTAATCGTTAGCTAGTAACATTATCTGTTCGAAAAGTAATCGTTAGCTAGTAAAGTTAGATGTTCCACAAGGAATTGTTAGCTAGTAACGTTATCTGTTCGAAAAGTAATCGTTAGCTAGTAAAGTTAGATGTTCCAAAAGGAATCGTTAGCTAGTAACGTTATCTGTTCGAAAAGTAATCGTTAGCTAGTAAAGTTAGATGTTCCACAAGGAATTGTTAGCTAGTAACGTTATCTGTTCGAAAAGTAATCGTTAGCTAGTAAAGTTAGATGTTCCACAAGGAATTGTTAGCTAGTAACGTTATCTGTTCGACAAGTAATCTTTAGCTAGTAAAGTTAGATGTTCCACAAGGAATTGTTAGCTAGTAACGTTATCTGTTCGAAAAGTAATCGTTAGCTAGTAAAGTTAGATATCCGACATGGAATTGTTAGCTACTAACGTTATCTTTTCGACAAGGAATCGTTAGCTAGTAACATTAGCTGTTCGACAAGGAATCGTTAGCTAGTAGCGTTAGATGTTCGACAAGGAATCGTTAGCTAGTAACGTTATCTGTTCGACAAGTAATCGTTTAACTAGTAACGTTATCTGTTCCACAAGGAATCGTTAGCTAGTAACGTTATCTTTTCGACAAGGAATCGTTAGCTAGTAACATTAGCTGTTCGACAAGGAATCGTTAGCTAGTAGCGTTAGATGTTCGACAAGGAATCGTTAGCTAGTAACGTTATCTGTTCGACAAGCAATCGTTAGGTAGTAACGTTATCTGTTCGACAAGGAATCGTTAACTAGTAACGTTATCTGTTCGACAAGTAATAGTTAGCTAGTAAAGTTAGATGTTCCACAAGGAATTGTTAGCTAGTAACGTTATCTGTTCGAAAAGTAATCGTTAGCTAGTAACGTTAGATATTCGACATGGAATTGTTAGCTAGTAACGTTATCTTTTCGACAAGGAATCGTTAGCTAGTAACATTAGCTGTTCGACAAGGAATCGTTAGCTAGTAGCGTTAGATGTTCGACAAGGAATCGTTAGCTAGTAACGTTATCTGTTCGACAAGCAATCGTTAGGTAGTAACGTTATCTGTTCGACAAGGAATCGTTAACTAGTAACGTTATCTTTCGACAAGTAATCGTTAGCTAGTAAAGTTAGATGTTCCACAAGGAATCGTTAGCTAGTAACGTTATCTGTTCGAAAAGTAATCGTTAGCTAGTAACGTTAGATATTCGACATGGAATTGTTAGCTAGTAACGTTATCTTTTCGACAAGGAATCGTTAGCTAGTAACATTAGCTGTTCGACAAGTAATCGTTAGCTAGTAACGTTATCTGTTCGACAAGCAATCGTTAGGTAGTAACTTTATCTGTTCGACAAGGAATCGTTAGCTAGTAACATTAGCTGTTCGACAAGGAATCGTTAGCTAGTAACGTTATCTGTTCGACAAGCAATCGTTAGGTAGTAACGTTATCTTTTCGACAAGGAATCGTTAGCTAGTAACATTAGCTGTTCGACAAGTAATCGTTAGCTAGTAACGTTATCTGTTCGACAAGCAATCGTTAGGTAGTAACGTTATCTGTTCGACAAGGAATCGTTAGCTAGTAACATTAGCTGTTCGACAAGGAATCGTTAGCTAGTAACGTTATCTGTTCGACAAGCAATCGTTAGGTAGTAACGTTATCTGTTCGACAAGGAATCGTTAGCTAGTAACATTAGCTGTTCGACAAGGAATCGTTAGCTAGTAACGTTATCTGTTCGACAAGCAATCGTTAGGTAGTAACGTTATCTGTTCGACAAGGAATCGTTAGCTAGTAGCGTTATCTGTTCGACAAGTAATCGTTAGCTAGTAAAGTTAGATGTTCCACAAGGAATTGTTAGCTAGTAACGTTATCTGTTCGAAAAGTAATCGGTAGCTAGTAACGTTAGATATTCGACATGGAATTGTTAGCTAGTAACGTTATCTTTTCGACAAGGAATCGTTAGCTAGTAACATTAGCTGTTCGACAAGGAATCGTTAGCTAGTAGCGTTAGATGTTCGACAAGGAATCGTTAGCTAGTAACGTTATCTGTTCGAAAAGTAATCGTTAGCTAGTAACGTTAGATATTCGACATGGAATTGTTAGCTAGTAACGTTATCTGTTCGACAAGTAATCGTTTAACTAGTAACGTTATCTGTTCCACAAGGAATCGTTAGCTAGTAACGTTATCTGTTCGACAAGTAATCGTTTAACTAGTAACGTTATCTGTTCCACAAGGAATCGTTAGCTAGTAGCGTTATCTGTTCGACAAGTAATCGTTAGCTAGTAAAGTTAGATGTTCCACAAGGAATCGTTAGCTAGTAACGTTATCTGTTCGAAAAGTAATCGTTAGCTAGTAACGTTAGATATTCGACATGGAATTGTTAGCTAGTAACGTTATCTTTTCGACAAGGAATCGTTAGCTAGTAACATTAGCTGTTCGACAAGGAATCGTTAGCTAGTAGCGTTAGATGTTCGACAAGGAATCGATAGCTAGTAAAGTTAGATATTCGACATGGAATTGTTAGCTAGTAACGTTATCTTTTCGACAAGGAATCGTTAGCTAGTAACATTAGCTGTTCGACAAGGAATCGTTAGCTAGTAGCGTTAGATGTTCGACAAGGAATCGTTAGCTAGTAACGTTATCCGTTCGACAAGCAATCGTTAGCTAGTAAAGATAGATGTTCCACAAGGAATTGTTAGCTAGTAACGTTATCTGTTCGAAAAGTAATCGTTAGCTAGTAAAGTTAGATGTTCCACAAGGAATTGTTAGCTAGTAACGTTATCTGTTCGAAAAGTAATCGTTAGCTAGTAAAGTTAGATGTTCCACAAGGAATTGTTAGCTAGTAAATTTATCTGTTCGAAAAGTAATCGTTAGCTAGTAAAGTTAGATGTTCCACAAGGAATTTTTAGCTAGTAACGTTATCTGTTCGAAAAGTAATCGTTAGCTAGTAAAGTTAGATGTTCCACAAGGAATTGTTAGCTAGTAACGTTATCTGTTCGACAAGGAATCGTTAGCTAGTAAAGTTAGATATTCGACATGGAATTGTTAGCTAGTAACGTTATCTTTTCGACAAGGAATCGTTAGCTAGTAAAGTTAGATATTCGACATGGAATTGTTAGCTAGTAACGTTATCTTTTCGACAAGGAATCGTTAGCTAGTAACATTAGCTGTTCGACAAGGAATCGTTAGCTAGTAGCGTTAGATGTTCGACAAGGAATCGTTAGCTAGTAAAGTTAGATATTCGACATGGAATTGTTAGCTAGTAACGTTATCTTTTCGACAAGGAATCGTTAGCTAGTAACATTAGGTGTTCGACAAGGAATCGTTAGCTAGTAGCGTTAGATGTTCGACAAGGAATCGTTAGCTAGTAACGTTATCCGTTCGACAAGCAATCGTTAGCTAGTAAAGTTAGATGTTCCACAAGGAATTGTTAGCTAGTAACGTTATCTGTTCGAAAAGTAATCGTTAGCTAGTAAAGTTAGATGTTCCACAAGGAATTGTTAGCTAGTAACGTTATCTGTTCGAAAAGTAATCGTTAGCTAGTAAAGTTAGATGTTCCACAAGGAATCGTTAGCTAGTAACGTTATCTGTTCGAAAAGTAATCGTTAGCTAGTAAAGTTAGATGTTCCACAAGGAATTGTTAGCTAGTAACGTTATCTGTTCGAAAAGTAATCGTTAGCTAGTAAAGTTAGATGTTCCACAAGGAATTGTTAGCTAGTAACGTTATCTGTTCGAAAAGTAATCGTTAGCTAGTAAAGTTAGATGTTCCACAAGGAATCGTTAGCTAGTAACGTTATCTGTTCGAAAAGTAATCGTTAGCTAGTAAAGTTAGATGTTCCACAAGGAATCGTTAGCTAGTAACGTTATCTGTTCGACAAGTAATCGTTTAACTAGTAACGTTAGATGTTCCACAAGGAATTGTTAGCTAGTAACGTTATCTGTTCGAAAAGTAATCGTTAGCTAGTAAAGTTAGATGTTCGACAAGTAATCGTTAGCTAGTAACGTTATCTGTTCGAAAAGTAATCGTTAGCTAGTAAAGTTAGATGTTCCACAAGGAATTGTTAGCTAGTAACGTTATCTGTTCGAAAAGTAATCGTTAGCTAGTAAAGTTAGATGTTCCAAAAGGAATCGTTAGCTAGTAACGTTATCTGTTCGAAAAGTAATCGTTAGCTAGTAAAGTTAGATGTTCCCCAAGGAATTGTTAGCTAGTAACGTTATCTGTTCGAAAAGTAATCGTTAGCTAGTAAAGTTAGATGTTCCACAAGGAATTGTTAGCTAGTAACGTTATCTGTTCGACAAGTAATCTTTAGCTAGTAAAGTTAGATGTTCCACAAGGAATTGTTAGCTAGTAACGTTATCTGTTCGAAAAGTAATCGTTAGCTAGTAAAGTTAGATATTCGACATGGAATTGTTAGCTAGTAACGTTATCTTTTCGACAAGGAATCGTTAGCTAGTAACATTAGCTGTTCGACAAGGAATCGTTAGCTAGTAGCGTTAGATGTTCGACAAGGAATCGTTAGCTAGTAACGTTATCTGTTCGACAAGTAATCGTTTAACTAGTAACGTTATCTGTTCCACAAGGAATCGTTAGCTAGTAACGTTATCTTTTCGACAAGGAATCGTTAGCTAGTAACATTAGCTGTTCGACAAGGAATCGTTAGCTAGTAGCGTTAGATGTTCGACAAGGAATCGTTAGCTAGTAACGTTATCTGTTCGACAAGCAATCGTTAGGTAGTAACGTTATCTGTTCGACAAGGAATCGTTAACTAGTAACGTTATCTGTTCGACAAGTAATCGTTAGCTAGTAAAGTTAGATGTTCCACAAGGAATCGTTAGCTAGTAACGTTATCTGTTCGAAAAGTAATCGTTAGCTAGTAACGTTAGATATTCGACATGGAATTGTTAGCTAGTAACGTTATCTTTTCGACAAGGAATCGTTAGCTAGTAACATTAGCTGTTCGACAAGTAATCGTTAGCTAGTAACGTTATCTGTTCGACAAGCAATCGTTAGGTAGTAACTTTATCTGTTCGACAAGGAATCGTTAGCTAGTAACATTAGCTGTTCGACAAGGAATCGTTAGCTAGTAACGTTATCTGTTCGACAAGCAATCGTTAGGTAGTAACGTTATCTTTTCGACAAGGAATCGTTAGCTAGTAACATTAGCTGTTCGACAAGTATTCGTTAGCTAGTAACGTTATCTGTTCGACAAGCAATCGTTAGGTAGTAACGTTATCTGTTCGACAAGGAATCGTTAGCTAGTAACATTAGCTGTTCGACAAGGAATCGTTAGCTAGTAACGTTATCTGTTCGACAAGCAATCGTTAGGTAGTAACGTTATCTGTTCGACAAGGAATCGTTAGCTAGTAACATTAGCTGTTCGACAAGGAATCGTTAGCTAGTAACGTTATCTGTTCGACAAGCAATCGTTAGGTAGTAACGTTATCTGTTCGACAAGGAATCGTTAGCTAGTAGCGTTATCTGTTCGACAAGTAATCGTTAGCTAGTAAAGTTAGATGTTCCACAAGGAATTGTTAGCTAGTAACGTTATCTGTTCGAAAAGTAATCGTTAGCTAGTAACGTTAGATATTCGACATGGAATTGTTAGCTAGTAACGTTATCTTTTCGACAAGGAATCGTTAGCTAGTAACATTAGCTGTTCGACAAGGAATCGTTAGCTAGTAGCGTTAGATGTTCGACAAGGAATCGTTAGCTAGTAACGTTATCTGTTCGAAAAGTAATCGTTAGCTAGTAACGTTAGATATTCGACATGGAATTGTTAGCTAGAAACGTTATCTGTTCGACAAGTAATCGTTTAACTAGTAACGTTATCTGTTCCACAAGGAATCGTTAGCTAGTAACGTTATCTGTTCGACAAGTAATCGTTTAACTAGTAACGTTATCTGTTCCACAAGGAATCGTTAGCTAGTAGCGTTATCTGTTCGACAAGTAATCGTTAGCTAGTAAAGTTAGATGTTCCACAAGGAATCGTTAGCTAGTAACGTTATCTGTTCGAAAAGTAATCGTTAGCTAGTAACGTTAGATATTCGACATGGAATTGTTAGCTAGTAACGTTATCTTTTCGACAAGGAATCGTTAGCTAGTAACATTAGCTGTTCGACAAGGAATCGTTAGCTAGTAGCGTTAGATGTTCGACAAGGAATCGTTAGCTAGTAAAGTTAGATATTCGACATGGAATTGTTAGCTAGTAACGTTATCTTTTCGACAAGGAATCGTTAGCTAGTAACATTAGCTGTTCGACAAGGAATCGTTAGCTAGTAGCGTTAGATGTTCGACAAGGAATCGTTAGCTAGTAACGTTATCCGTTCGACAAGCAATCGTTAGCTAGTAAAGTTAGATGTTCCACAAGGAATTGTTAGCTAGTAACGTTATCTGTTCGAAAAGTAATCGTTAGCTAGTAAAGTTAGATGTTCCACAAGGAATTGTTAGCTAGTAACGTTATCTGTTCGAAAAGTAATCGTTAGCTAGTAAAGTTAGATGTTCCACAAGGAATTGTTAGCTAGTAACTTTATCTGTTCGAAAAGTAATCGTTAGCTAGTAAAGTTAGATGTTCCACAAGGAATCGTTAGCTAGTAACGTTATCTGTTCGAAAAGTAATCGTTAGCTAGTAAAGTTAGATGTTCCACAAGGAATTGTTAGCTAGTAACGTTATCTGTTCGACAAGGAATCGTTAGCTAGTAAAGTTAGATATTCGACATGGAATTGTTAGCTAGTAACGTTATCTTTTCGACAAGGAATCGTTAGCTAGTAACATTAGCTGTTCGACAAGGAATCGTTAGCTAGTAGCGTTAGATGTTCGACAAGGAATCGTTAGCTAGTAACGTTATCTGTTCGACAAGCAATCGTTAGCTAGTAAAGTTAGATGTTCCACAAGGAATTGTTAGCTAGTAACGTTATCTGTTCGAAAAGTAATCGTTAGCTAGTAAAGTTAGATGTTCCACAAGGAATTGTTAGCTAGTAACGTTATCTGTTCGAAAAGTAATCGTTAGCTAGTAAAGTTAGATGTTCCACAAGGAATTGTTAGCTAGTAACGTTATCTGTTCGAAAAGTAATCGTTAGCTAGTAAAGTTAGATGTTCCACAAGGAATTGTTAGCTAGTAACGTTATCTGTTCGAAAAGTAATCGTTCGCTAGTAAAGTTAGATATTCGACATGGAATTGTTAGCTAGTAACGTTATCTTTTCGACAAGGAATCGTTAGCTAGTAAAGTTAGATATTCGACATGGAATTGTTAGCTAGTAACGTTATCTTTTCGACAAGGAATCGTTAGCTAGTAACATTAGCTGTTCGACAAGGAATCGTTAGCTAGTAGCGTTAGATGTTCGACAAGGAATCGTTAGCTAGTAAAGTTAGATATTCGACATGGAATTGTTAGCTAGTAACGTTATCTTTTCGACAAGGAATCGTTAGCTAGTAACATTAGCTGTTCGACAAGGAATCGTTAGCTAGTAGCGTTAGATGTTCGACAAGGAATCGTTAGCTAGTAACGTTATCCGTTCGACAAGCAATCGTTAGCTAGTAAAGTTAGATGTTCCACAAGGAATTGTTAGCTAGTAACGTTATCTGTTCGAAAAGTAATCGTTAGCTAGTAAAGTTAGATGTTCCACAAGGAATTGTTAGCTAGTAACGTTATCTGTTCGAAAAGTAATCGTTAGCTAGTAAAGTTAGATGTTCCACAAGGAATCGTTAGCTAGTAACGTTATCTGTTCGAAAAGTAATCGTTAGCTAGTAAAGTTAGATGTTCCACAAGGAATTGTTAGCTAGTAACGTTATCTGTTCGAAAAGTAATCGTTAGCTAGTAAAGTTAGATGTTCCACAAGGAATTGTTAGCTAGTAACGTTATCTGTTCGAAAAGTAATCGTTAGCTAGTAAAGTTAGATGTTCCACAAGGAATCGTTAGCTAGTAACGTTATCTGTTCGAAAAGTAATCGTTAGCTAGTAAAGTTAGATGTTCCACAAGGAATCGTTAGCTAGTAACGTTATCTGTTCGACAAGTAATCGTTTAACTAGTAACGTTAGATGTTCCACAAGGAATTGTTAGCTAGTAACGTTATCTGTTCGAAAAGTAATCGTTAGCTAGTAAAGTTAGATGTTCGACAAGTAATCGTTAGCTAGTAACGTTATCTGTTCGAAAAGTAATCGTTAGCTAGTAAAGTTAGATGTTCCACAAGGAATTGTTAGCTAGTAACGTTATCTGTTCGAAAAGTAATCGTTAGCTAGTAAAGTTAGATGTTCCACAAGGAATCGTTAGCTAGTAACGTTATCTGTTCGAAAAGTAATCGTTAGCTAGTAAAGTTAGATGTTCCACAAGGAATTGTTAGCTAGTAACGTTATCTGTTCGAAAAGTAATCGTTAGCTAGTAAAGTTAGATGTTCCACAAGGAATTGTTAGCTAGTAACGTTATCTGTTCGAAAAGTAATCGTTAGCTAGTAAAGTTAGATGTTCCACAAGGAATCGTTAGCTAGTAACGTTATCTGTTCGAAAAGTAATCGTTAGCTAGTAAAGTTAGATGTTCCACAAGGAATCGTTAGCTAGTAACGTTATCTGTTCGACAAGTAATCGTTTAACTAGTAACGTTAGATGTTCCACAAGGAATTGTTAGCTAGTAACGTTATCTGTTCGAAAAGTAATCGTTAGCTAGTAAAGTTAGATGTTCGACAAGTAATCGTTAGCTAGTAACGTTATCTGTTCGAAAAGTAATCGTTAGCTAGTAAAGTTAGATGTTCCACAAGGAATTGTTAGCTAGTAACGTTATCTGTTCGAAAAGTAATCGTTAGCTAGTAAAGTTAGATGTTCCAAAAGGAATCGTTAGCTAGTAACGTTATCTGTTCGAAAAGTAATCGTTAGCTAGTAAAGTTAGATGTTCCACAAGGAATTGTTAGCTAGTAACGTTATCTGTTCGAAAAGTAATCGTTAGCTAGTAAAGTTAGATGTTCCACAAGGAATTGTTAGCTAGTAACGTTATCTGTTCGAAAAGTAATCGTTAGCTAGTAAAGTTAGATGTTCCACAAGGAATTGTTAGCTAGTAACGTTATCTGTTCGAAAAGTAATCGTTAGCTAGTAAAGTTAGATGTTCCACAAGGAATCGTTAGCTAGTAAAGTTAGATATTCGACATGGAATTGTTAGCTAGTAACGTTATCTTTTCGACAAGGAATCGTTAGCTAGTAACATTAGCTGTTCGACAAGGAATCGTTAGCTAGTAACGTTATCTGTTCGAAAAGTAATCGTTAGCTAGTAAAGTTAGATGTTCCACAAGGAATTGTTAGCTAGTAACGTTATCTGTTCGAAAAGTAATCGTTAGCTAGTAGCGTTAGATGTTCGACAAGGAATCGTTAGCTAGTAACGTTATCTGTTCGACAAGCAATCGTTAGGTAGTAACGTTATCTGTTCGACAAGGAATCGTTAGCTAGTAGCGTTATCTGTTCGACAAGTAATCGTTAGCTAGTAAAGTTAGATGTTCCACAAGGAATTGTTAGCTAGTAACGTTATCTGTTCGAAAAGTAATCGTTAGCTAGTAACGTTAGATATTCGACATGGAATTGTTAGCTAGTAACGTTATCTTTTCGACAAGGAATCGTTAGCTAGTAACATTAGCTGTTCGACAAGGAATCGTTAGCTAGTAACGTTATCTGTTCGAAAAGTAATCGTTAGCTAGTAAAGTTAGATGTTCCACAAGGAATTGTTAGCTAGTAACGTTATCTGTTCGAAAAGTAATCGTTAGCTAGTAAAGTTAGATGTTCCACAAGGAATTGTTAGCTAGTAACGTTATCTGTTCGAAAAGTAATCGTTAGCTAGTAAAGTTAGATGTTCCACAAGGAATCGTTAGCTAGTAAAGTTAGATATTCGACATGGAATTGTTAGCTAGTAACGTTATCTTTTCGACAAGGAATCGTTAGCTAGTAACATTAGCTGTTCGACAAGGAATCGTTAGCTAGTAGCGTTAGATGTTCGACAAGGAATCGTTAGCTAGTAACGTTATCTGTTCGAAAAGTAATCGTTAGCTAGTAAAGTTAGATGTTCCACAAGGAATTGTTAGCTAGTAACGTTATCTGTTCGAAAAGTAATCGTTAGCTAGTAGCGTTAGATGTTCGACAAGGAATCGTTAGCTAGTAACGTTATCTGTTCGACAAGCAATCGTTAGCTAGTAAAGTTAGATGTTCCACAAGGAATTGTTAGCTAGTAACGTTATCTGTTCGAAAAGTAATCGTTAGGTAGTAAAGTTAGATGTTCCACAAGGAATTGTTAGCTAGTAGCGTTAGATGTTCGACAAGGAATCGTTAGCTAGTAACGTTATCTGTTCGACAAGCAATCGTTAGCTAGTAAAGTTAGATGTTCCACAAGGAATTGTTAGCTAGTAACGTTATCTGTTCGAAAAGTAATCGTTAGCTAGTAAAGTTAGATGTTCCACAAGGAATTGTTAGCTAGTAGCGTTAGCTGTTCCACAAGGACTAGTTAGCTAGGAATGTTAGCTGTTCCACAAGGAATCGTTAGATAGTAACGTTAGCTGTTCAACAAGGACTCGTTAGCTAGTAATTAGCTGTTCCACAAGGAATCGTTGGTTAGTAACGTTATCTGTTCAACAAGGAATCGTTAGCTAGTAACATTAGCTGTTCGACAAGAAATCGTTAGTTAGTAACGTTAGATGTTGGACAAGGAATCGTTAGCTAGTAGCGTTATCTGTACGACAAGGAATCGTTAGGTAGTAACGTTATCTGTTCGACAAGGAATCGTTAGCTAGTAGCGTTATCTGTTCGACAAGTAATCGTTAGCTAGTAAAGTTAGATGTTCCACAAGGAATCGTTAGCTAGTAACGTTATCTGTTCGACAAGCAATCGTTAGCTAGTAAAGTTAGATGTTCCACAAGGAATTGTTAGCTAGTAACGTTATCTGTTCGAAAAGTAATCGTTAGCTAGTAAAGTTAGATGTTCCACAAGGAATTGTTAGCTAGTAACGTTATCTGTTCGAAAAGTAATCGTTAGCTAGTAAAGTTAGATGTTCCACAAGGAATTGTTAGCTAGTAACGTTATCTGTTCGAAAAGTAATCGTTAGCTAGTAAAGTTAGATGTTCCACAAGGAATTGTTAGCTAGTAACGTTATCTGTTCGAAAAGTAATCGTTAGCTAGTAAAGTTAGATATTCGACATGGAATTGTTAGCTAGTAACGTTATCTTTTCGACAAGGAATCGTTAGCTAGTAAAGGTAGATATTCGACATGGAATTGTTAGCTAGTAACGTTATCTTTTCGACAAGGAATCGTTAGCTAGTAACATTAGCTGTTCGACAAGGAATCGTTAGCTAGTAGCGTTAGATGTTCGACAAGGAATCGTTAGCTAGTAAAGTTAGATATTCGACATGGAATTGTTAGCTAGTAACGTTATCTTTTCGACAAGGAATCGTTAGCTAGTAACATTAGCTGTTCGACAAGGAATCGTTAGCTAGTAGCGTTAGATGTTCGACAAGGAATCGTTAGCTAGTAACGTTATCCGTTCGACAAGCAATCGTTAGCTAGTAAAGTTAGATGTTCCACAAGGAATTGTTAGCTAGTAACGTTATCTGTTCGAAAAGTAATCGTTAGCTAGTAAAGTTAGATGTTCCACAAGGAATTGTTAGCTAGTAACGTTATCTGTTCGAAAAGTAATCGTTAGCTAGTAAAGTTAGATGTTCCACAAGGAATCGTTAGCTAGTAACGTTATCTGTTCGAAAAGTAATCGTTAGCTAGTAAAGTTAGATGTTCCACAAGGAATAGTTAGCTAGTAACGTTATCTGTTCGAAAAGTAATCGTTAGCTAGTAAAGTTAGATGTTCCACAAGGAATTGTTAGCTAGTAACGTTATCTGTTCGAAAAGTAATCGTTAGCTAGTAAAGTTAGATGTTCCACAAGGAATCGTTAGCTAGTAACGTTATCTGTTCGACAAGTAATCGTTTAACTAGTAACGTTAGATGTTCCACAAGGAATTGTTAGCTAGTAACGTTATCTGTTCGAAAAGTAATCGTTAGCTAGTAAAGTTAGATGTTCGACAAGTAATCGTTAGCTAGTAACGTTATCTGTTCGAAAAGTAATCGATAGCTAGTAAAGTTAGATGTTCCACAAGGAATTGTTAGCTAGTAACGTTATCTGTTCGAAAAGTAATCGTTAGCTAGTAAAGTTAGATGTTCCAAAAGGAATCGTTAGCTAGTAACGTTATCTGTTCGAAAAGTAATCGTTAGCTAGTAAAGTTAGATGTTCCACAAGGAATTGTTAGCTAGTAACGTTATCTGTTCGAAAAGTAATCGTTAGCTAGTAAAGTTAGATGTTCCACAAGGAATTGTTAGCTAGTAACGTTATCTGTTCGACAAGTAATCTTTAGCTAGTAAAGTTAGATGTTCCACAAGGAATTGTTAGCTAGTAACGTTATCTGTTCGAAAAGTAATCGTTAGCTAGTAAAGTTAGATATTCGACATGGAATTGTTATCTAGTAACGTTATCTTTTCGACAAGGAATCGTTAGCTAGTAACATTAGCTGTTCGACAAGGAATCGTTAGCTAGTAGCGTTAGATGTTCGACAAGGAATCGTTAGCTAGTAACGTTATCTGTTCGACAAGTAATCGTTTAACTAGTAACGTTATCTGTTCCACAAGGAATCGTTAGCTAGTAACGTTATCTTTTCGACAAGGAATCGTTAGCTAGTAACATTAGCTGTTCGACAAGGAATCGTTAGCTACTAGCGTTAGATGTTCGACAAGGAATCGTTAGCTAGTAACGTTATCTGTTCGACAAGCAATCGTTAGGTAGTAACGTTATCTGTTCGACAAGGAATCGTTAACTAGTAACGTTATCTGTTCGACAAGTAATCGTTAGCTAGTAAAGTTAGATGTTCCACAAGGAATTGTTAGCTAGTAACGTTATCTGTTCGAAAAGTAATCGTTAGCTAGTAACGTTAGATATTCGACATGGAATTGTTAGCTAGTAACGTTATCTTTTCGACAAGGAATCGTTAGCTAGTAACATTAGCTGTTCGACAAGGAATCGTTAGCTAGTAGCGTTAGATGTTCGACAAGGAATCGTTAGCTAGTAACGTTATCTGTTCGACAAGCAATCGTTAGGTAGTAACGTTATCTGTTCGACAAGGAATCGTTAACTAGTAACGTTATCTGTTCGACAAGTAATCGTTAGCTAGTAAAGTTAGATGTTCCACAAGGAATCGTTAGCTAGTAACGTTATCTGTTCGAAAAGTAATCGTTAGCTAGTAACGTTAGATATTCGACATGGAATTGTTAGCTAGTAACGTTATCTTTTCGACAAGGAATCGTTAGCTAGTAACATTAGCTGTTCGACAAGTAATCGTTAGCTAGTAACGTTATCTGTTCGACAAGCAATCGTTAGGTAGTAACGTTATCTGTTCGACAAGGAATCGTTAGCTAGTAACATTAGCTGTTCGACAAGGAATCGTTAGCTAGTAACGTTATCTGTTCGACAAGCAATCGTTAGGTAGTAACGTTATCTTTTCGACAAGGAATCGTTAGCTAGTAACATTAGCTGTTCGACAAGTAATCGTTAGCTAGTAACGTTATCTGTTCGACAAGCAATCGTTAGGTAGTAACGTTATCTGTTCGACAAGGAATCGTTAGCTAGTAACATTAGCTGTTCGACAAGGAATCGTTAGCTAGTAACGTTATCTGTTCGACAAGCAATCGTTAGGTAGTAACGTTATCTGTTCGACAAGGAATCGTTAGCTAGTAACATTAGCTGTTCGACAAGGAATCGTTAGCTAGTAACGTTATCTGTTCGACAAGCAATCGTTAGGTAGTAACGTTATCTGTTCGACAAGGAATCGTTAGCTAGTAGCGTTATCTGTTCGACAAGTAATCGTTAGCTAGTAAAGTTAGATGTTCCACAAGGAATTGTTAGCTAGTAACGTTATCTGTTCGAAAAGTAATCGTTAGCTAGTAACGTTAGATATTCGACATGGAATTGTTAGCTAGTAACGTTATCTTTTCGACAAGGAATCGTTAGCTAGTAACATTAGCTGTTCGACAAGGAATCGTTAGCTAGTAGCGTTAGATGTTCGACAAGGAATCGTTAGCTAGTAACGTTATCTGTTCGAAAAGTAATCGTTAGCTAGTAACGTTAGATATTCGACATGGAATTGTTAGCTAGTAACGTTATCTGTTCGACAAGTAATCGTTTAACTAGTAACGTTATCTGTTCCACAAGGAATCGTTAGCTAGTAACGTTATCTGTTCGACAAGTAATCGTTTAACTAGTAACGTTATCTGTTCCACAAGGAATCGTTAGCTAGTAGCGTTATCTGTTCGACAAGTAATCGTTAGCTAGTAAAGTTAGATGTTCCACAAGGAATCGTTAGCTAGTAACGTTATCTGTTCGAAAAGTAATCGTTAGCTAGTAACGTTAGATATTCGACATGGAATTGTTAGCTAGTAACGTTATCTTTTCGACAAGGAATCGTTAGCTAGTAACATTAGCTGTTCGACAAGGAATCGTTAGCTAGTAGCGTTAGATGTTCGACAAGGAATCGTTAGCTAGTAACGTTATCTGTTCGACAAGTAATCGTTTAACTAGTAACGTTATCTGTTCCACAAGGAATCGTTAGCTAGTAACGTTATCTGTTTGACAAGTAATCGTTTAACTAGTAACGTTATCTGTTCCACAAGGAATCGTTAGCTAGTAACGTTATCTTTTCGACAAGGAATCGTTAGCTAGTAACATTAGCTGTTCGACAAGGAATCGTTAGCTAGTAGCGTTAGATGTTCGACAAGGAATCGTTAGCTAGTAACGTTATCTGTTCGACAAGTAATAGTTTAACTAGTAACGTTATCTGTTCCACAAGGAATCGTTAGCTAGTAACGTTATCTGTTCGACAAGTAATCGTTTAACTAGTAACGTTATCTGTTTCACAAGGAATCGTTAGCTAGTAACGTTATCTGTTCGACAAGTAATCTTTAGCTAGTAACGTTAGATATTCGACAAGGAATCGTTAGCTAGTAAAATTAGCTGTTCGGCTAACGATTAGGAATCGTTAGCCACTAACGTTAGCTGTTCGACAAGGAATCGTTAGCTAGTAGCGTTAGATGTTCGACAAGGGATCGTTAGGTAGTAACGTTATCTGTTCGAACAAGGAATCGTTAGCTAGTAATATTAGCTGTTCGACAAGGAATCGTTTGCCGAATCACTTTGTGTGGTGTGGATGTTAAGCAACTCTCGGTTGGCTAAAGAGTATAGCGAGACTTAAATTGTATAAACAGTTAGTAACTGTCAAATTTAGAAAGTTATATTTAAGCGGAAATCATGAGTAATAGCCTTAACAGCCATTACGTGACGGTCGCTGCAACAGATAATTTTCCAAAACACATTCGGTAACACAGAAACTGTGGTTTGTTATTTAAATGTTTTGTTGTTCTGTTAACAAACAATTTTTAACAACTTTTCTCGTTAAAAGCACTGAAAGAAGATATCGCCTATCTTGGATCTTCTAAAGCCTACTGCCGACAATGTGACCACTCTGGCGTGAACTTAGTGGAAACGTGTTGGCGAAGTTGTTGCTTTTAATTTAATTTGGGCGGCTATTGTGTTCCATTGTTTCAGCCATAATTAGAAGTCATTGTGTTTAACTAGTGATACCAACATGCAAACAATAAAGTTCCCTTAACAAAAGTGATCAAACTTTGCTAATTTATTTAATTTTATAGTAGGACTAAATATTTTCTGTCCATCGACTTTTATAGCAACAAGTTTCGACTTAGTTCAACAAAGTGTTCAACTACAGTTAAATTAATAATAGTGTTATTTTCTCAAACGTCTCCACCCTCTGTCCTTGTAGCTTGCAGCGTTCGTAGTGGCAAATAGTCCACTACGTACTTGGACATCAGCAGCACGTTTTTTTTATAATGGTTCAAGAACTGTCAAAAAAAACTGAATATATTCTCAAGAAATTATTTACTAGGATTTTCTCCTATTTTTATCGCACTTTATAAAATCAACGACATTGACGGTTCACAAAAAAATCGAAAAAATCATAAATAAGTCCTGATTAGGTTCTTACCTAATCATTAGTTTTTAATTAGTTTAATTAATTTAGTTTAATTTAGTTTAGTTTAATTAGTTTTTAAGATTATGGGGTTTGGGCGGCATCTGACACCGCAATAAATGATCCTTTTGAACAGAAAAAACCCTGATTGACCTCTGGTTAATTTACGTTTTTCGTAAAAAATTTTGTTTTCCAAAAATGTTTAAATAAAATAATTGAATGTGTAAAGTTTTTACACAATTGTTATTTTTTATAACAATAATTAATTTAGGTAGTATTAAATCGACCGTACAATTTTCTGTAACAACGATTCTTATGGTCCGTAAGCAAAGTGCAAGCGCACTGTCCGACTGTCGGTAACGCACTTTTTGCTCGTAAGCGATGTAACTGAACACTGTCAAATTCGGTAAACATTTTCTTTATAGCGTCCTGAACAAAAAATTATAAATTAGAATTAAAAAATTAGAAATTAGAAATTAGAAATTAGAAATTAGAAATTAGAAATTAGAAATTAGAAATTAGAAATTAGAAATCAGAAATCAGAAATCAGAAATCAGAAATTAGAAATTAGAAATTCGTAATTCAAAATTAGAAATTAGGTATTAGACATTAGAAATTAGAAATTAGAAATTAGAAATCAGAATTCAGGTATCAGATATCAGAAATCAGAAATCAGAAATTAAAAATTAGAAAGCAGAAAGAAGAAATCAGATATTAGAAATTAAAAATTAAGACTGATTCTAATATATGCTACATGATCCGCCAGACTTCTTCAAAAGTTTAAGTTTTCGTGTACCAATATTGACATGTTAGTTTGCAAAGATCTTGATAAATGTATAAACTTAGTTCATATTAAAAGAGAAAATCGGTTTAAAGTTTTTTTTTTTGTAATTTACATATATTTGTACTTATGGACCAGAACAAGAGCGTTTTTCATAAATCACCAACTATAAAATGTTTTGGTAACAGTAAATAGCATACGATTCAAAAATTATTTTTATGTTTGGCGATTAAACACGTTTTAAAAATAGTTTTGATATCGTTCGTTACAAGCGCTGAAGTCAGCTGATTCATTCTTGTAGATAATTTAGCTTATATTTAAGCTACAGACTACGGAATATTTAAACCAGTTAGCAGTTAAAGTACGTGCTTTAAAAGCATAATGCTTCACTACTTCATTACTGAGTTATTTCATAAATAAATGGTGATAAGTTAAAACTGATTATTCACTGTAAAAGACACAATAAAGTAAAAACTGTTTATTTTTTTTAAATATTTAAGAAAAAAAATCTTTACATTTTTCGTGTAAGTGATCATCGGCTTGAATCAACCAATCGTGACCTTAAGCTTTAAGAAAATAAAACTTTAAATTAAAGCTGGCAAGTAGCTTTAAACACGACACGCCCTATGTTAACATAAAGAACATTCGCCAGTCACCAAAAAAGCCACTGAATTTATAATGCTCCGCTGAATTTACAGTGTTCCTTCTCGGCCTGTAGAAGTTATTCTTTTATTCAAGAGCAATCCATTAGTACTGGACTAGTCCAGTTGGCACCTTATTCTTTACCATTTGTTGTTAGGCATGTGCGGAAAATTATGTGATGTTATTTCTTGGTTTCTACTCAGTTAAGGAAAGGAAGTACAGACTTCTAATGCAGAAGTTAATGTTATGTGCCAGCACTCAGCATTATTACATTTTATTTTCCTGAAGAGATTAAAATTGTTATTTGAACTATGTTTTCAGGTTAATTAATAGGCCTACACGTTTTATTTAGTCAAATGTTTTTAGATAAGTCAGTAGTACAGAAAATGTTTTATGTACACGAATAATGTATAAAATGTTTTACAAATAGGTAATAACATTCACCATTAATTGTCATATTGTTTTTTTTGTAGTTAAAAAAATAATATCAAAAAAATGGTTAAAATCATTTAAGTGAGATAGTAGGGATTCCATCATATCTCTATGTTTACAGAATTGCTAAAATGTTTTTCATAGACAATGTTTTCACATTTTCTAGTACAATAGTATTGTTTAGAGGAAATGTTTTAAAAGAACATTGAAAGTTAACGTCAATGCTTTCACGTTATATAGTGTAAATGGTGAACCGTTAAATTAGCACAGTTTAGTGTTTATGGGAAACTCTTGTCAATATGGCGATGTTTTCAGATTGGTTATTATTACTTATTACACAATATTTTCAGGTTTGCCTCATACATAACTCATAGAAACACTGAAAAACGAAGGTGGATAAAGTGGTTAAAATAAATGTTTTCATTCAATATAATAGCATTCAATGTTACTGGTTATATTTCAGTGTTTATTTTAGTAAATATTTTCAGGCTGGATAGTATTATTTCTGTAAATGTTTTCAGGTTTGTTTTTATTAAAACCATTGATACGAAATATTTGTAATACGTACGTGAGTTGCAAGAATGGTTGAAGTAAGTTAATGTTTTCTAGTAAGATAGTACATCCAGCATTATTGGTATTATTTCAATGCTTACTGTAATGTGGTTTGAATAGTGATATTTCTTAAACAATGTTCTTTCCCAGGTATATAGAACAAACTTGTTCAATGTTCTTTTCTTATATATATATATATATATATATATATATATATATATATATATATATATATATATATATATATATATATATATATATATATATATAATGAGTAAACTTCATATATGTAGTTATAACTTACTTAATTTACAAGCTATTTGATATTGTGGGGTAATATTTAGGTTAGTCCATGTACCATAACCATAATTCGTTTAGATCAGTACTGTATGCTAACTTGTGCATTTTATTAAATTACTATTTATGTGTTTTAACGTATTTTTAATTTGATATTTTTTTCCAGAAGAACGGACAACAAAACAAAATGGAGGGCCAGAGATAGCGGCTGTGCGCGGGAAGTCATGAACTGGCGTTACTCTGCCATTTTGATTTCACTTTTTGCAATCGGTGGTGAGTATATTTTTTTTTTTTTTTTTTGTAACATTGTTATGAAACAAATATTTCATCTAATTACACCTTACTGCGACTTGTGTCGTCATTTTTTACACATTCTTTTTGACTCGTTTTGGAACAACTCCATTTTCAAAAATTATCAACGTGTTTGTAATTTCTTTTCATTGGTCTAATCTGTGCTTAGACAGTATAATTGTGTACGTGTTTATTCTGTTTTTATTTTTCATTACTGATTATTATGTTTTGAAAAAATATGCCTATGCTATTTCAATACATCTTTTACAATAATTATAACAGACAGTATTATTTTAGAAGGATTATGCGAACCTGAAGGCACTGCGAAACGTGAGTGCTTAGGCTTTCAACGCAACCCTTACTATGACACCCCCACACCACCCCGTGTCTAAATATTCAGGCGACAGCCCTAAAGTGCACCATCAATCAAACTGGCTTTTCTCGGGCGACGTTTTGAGCCGGGTTCTTGTCAAAATAGAAATCAGCTGATCAGATTTAAATGTCAAATTATATTATTCATTATTTTCTTTTGCAAACCTACTTAGCTGGCCACGACTGATTTATGTTATATTTCGCATTTCCTGAATTTAAAAGAAGTTATAATATGACTAACAATACTGTAAGAATTGATGTCAGAGTGTAAATAATGACAAAAATTATAAATTATTCTAATTATGAATGGTTTTCTTTTACACAGTTGTGGAAACTTTTTTATTATTGGATATGCATTCATGTGTGGAACGTTGTACACATACATAGTTGTACTGCATACTTTGCTCATTTCTTTGACACATTAAGATTAGTAATAAAACAATCTTTAAACTTTTACTTATTAATTGTTTAATTTTTAAATATTTTACTGGTTAGTTGTTTAACTCACAATTGTTTAATAATTTTTTTGCTTGGCTGTTTTTTCTCTTTAAGTATCCAATTCTCTTAATATTTAACTGATAATTGTGTAAGAGATGAATTTAATTCCATGGATTTTTACTAACATTACCATTCCTTGGGACGTAGAAAAATTTCATCAAATTAATGATCCGAGCAAAGCGATGTCTGTTTCAACTCGACCGTTCTGCATTTCGTTTGTGTTTGTTACGCAGTTTTGGCCAAACGCATTGACCGATTGTTTTGAAATTTCGTACGGAGATACTATGTATAAAGCCCAAACAATGTATGAAAGATTTTTCTCATTCACTACCGTTTCAAGATGGCGGCCTCTGATTTGACGATGACGAGTGTACGCAATTTTAAATACCTTGACCGATTGTTTTGAATTTTGGTACGAAGGTACTTTGTGTAAAGACCAAAAAAAATGAAGTATGTGTGAGACTTTTCCCCATTCACTTCCTTTTCAAGATGGCGGCCTTTGATTTACAGTAACTAGTGTACGCAGTTTTAATCAAACGTATTAACCGATTGTATTGAAATTTGGTACGAAGATATCTTACAAAAAACCCAAATTATATATGAGTAATAGTTTTCCTATTTACTTCCGTTTCAAGATGGCGGCCTATGATTTAACGATGAGGAGTGCACGTAATTTTAATCAAATGCATTGACTGATTGTTTTGAAATTTTATACGGAAGTACCGTGTATAAAGCGTGAAAGACGTGTTAAAATCTTTTTCCCATTCACTTCTGTTTCAAGATGGCGGCCTATAATTTACAATAACGAGAGTATACAGTTTTAATCAAACGTATTAACCGATTGGGCCACCTGTAACGTAAATTAGACTGCGTTCGGACCATATGTTTCTCTAGGCCAAGCCAGGCTGAATCGATTGTGTGAGGTTCAGGCCCTTGCAAACATGCAAGCCCGCTCAAACTCTTATGTGCCTTGTTTTGGTTTATACAAGTGCTCATAAACATTGCACAAACATTCCTCTATTCCTTTTATTTTTTTTTAACTTCTTAAATAATCCCCTCATTCAAATTTGGGGGTCGATTAGGCCAAAATGTATACGACACAATTGATACTATAAAATATGTGCAAATACAGTTTGTTGGTTGGAACATAGTTTTTGGTAAAAATTATGGCAAAAAAAAAATACGGAACTAAAATAATCTATAAGTTTAAAGTTTGTTTAAATTTTTTAAATTTTTTAAAAATTTGTAACACATAATTTCAAATTTTCCGTTACCTTAGTAAAAAGGAAGCAAAAGTCTTTATCTCCATTTAAGCAGTAAAAAATCGGAGAAAATAAAAATAACCTTGACATTGTGTCTATTTTTTTCTAGTGATTTTCCTCTTTTTTCCTTAAACGAGGTAATTTTAATGACAACTGAATAATTATTTTTATTTTTTTCTTGTGGCAGCTGCTTAATTTAATAGCTATCTAGCTAATTTGTAATATCATTTTGGTGGAAGTTTCAAAAATATTTACAGCCCGTTTCTATTGATTAATTTAAATTTAACTTCCTCTTTCTAGAAAAGAATATATTTAATCAAAGATTACCTAATCTCCAATGTAACTCTCATTAATTTTAAGAAAGATATACTTTTTAAATGGCTATCTTCAAACATATGATCAATGTATACTGTAATTTTTAGGTTATGTTGACTGCTTATTTTTGTTTCCATAGTTACGTTTTTATTTACACATTGTGCTATACATTTTCTGTGTACTGCATTAAATTTTTGAAATATACAAACGGGAAGGGAAAAAATTGCAGTGATATTGAAAAGGAGCAACTAATTCAAATTCGTGAATTCATTGCAAACAAATTCTAGGTTATAAATTGTAGGTTATGTTGTTGACGCCAATAAATAAATTGGAAAAAATTTTGTGAACATTTTAAAATATAATGAATGAAATTTAAATATTCTAATAAATTTATACGTAATATTAACCTAAACAAAATTTTGAAAGTTAAATAATAATTAAAGTAAAATAAATTAGCGCTACAAAAAGTCAGAAATGAAACTTTGAAAACTTAAATTTTGCAGAATGAAATAATAATAATTAGTAATTTATAATTAAAATATTTAAATGAATGTTATTGATACATCTTAATATATATAAAAGAGGAAGTCCTGACTGACTGACTGATTCATAATCAACACAGAGCCAAAACTATTTTAGATAGCGACTTGAAATTTGCAGGGTACATTTATGTTACCATATAGGCGTGCACTAAAAAAGGATTTCGTAAAAATTTGATTTTAACGCCATTAAACTACTTACCCAGTCAAATTTTAATAATCAACGTATAGCCGAGACTATAATAGATAAAGATTTGAAAATTTCACAGTTATCACCACATGTAGGGGTGCACTGAAAAACGATTTTCCAGTTCTCAACCCCTAAAGAGGTAAAAAAACGAAGTACAACAATTTTTATTGGAAAAATATGTTTTTTGTCTGACCTTCTTAAAACGTAACATAATCACCATTAAATATAAGTAATGAAATATATTTTTCACCATTTCCCAAACTCATCCCCTAAATAGTTTGAAAGGGGGTAGAACTTGTAATAAGGTTTATACAATTTTGCATTGAAAAAATATTTGTTTTGGATAGCATATTCTAGAAATATGCTATTAAACACAAATAATGAAACACATTTTCAATATTTTTCCGAATTCATTCCCTAAAAGAATAAAAATGTAAAAAAGAAGTATAATTGGGGAGAAATGAGTGTTTTCATTGAAGACAATTATTTTATCGGATTTTCTTAAAATTAACAAAATATTCTAAAACACAAATTATGATACACGTAATTCAGCATTCCCTCCTCTCGAATTCATCCTCTAAAAAGACAAAAATATAAATGAGGTATAAATGTTTGTATTGGAGAAAAATATTTTTTATCAGATTTTATAAAATACGTTTGAAGACAATAAAACAACATATTCAGGTTATAATATTTTTTCATATTCACTGTAAAATAATCATGAGTTTAGATGGTCACGCTTTTATTAATATATTTTGTTATGTTTCTAAATTATTACATTACTGAAACACTTTAAGTTTCGTGGGCGAAGCGGAGACGGGTTAAATTTATATAAGATTAATCTTCGATTAATAATTGTTCTAAAAACTAATTTTTTTATTTAATTAAAGATTAAGTTTAGTGATGGATTAATTAAATTAATGAAAGTTCTAAAAACCGGTTGTTAATGTTTCAAAATTTAAACCAAATGATGGTAGTCTTTTACACTCTAACGTACAGTATACATACGCAATTGTGTACAAAGTATTATTTTACCTTATCTGAAATTATTAAGAAGATAATAACCTTGGACAAAAAACCATTCCAGCAGCCAAAGATCCACTTTTATGGCATTACTTTATCATAACTTTCAAGAACAAATTTTCAGGAATACGTTAGGCCGTGTGGCCACTAAATGCTGAGCTGAGTTGTACTAAGCAAAGCAGACTATTAAGTCCGGCCACTGGAAGCGAAACAGAGCTGAGCGAGGTCAAGCGCTGTCGTATGCTTACGTTTGCTTTCACTCTGCACTTACATTAAAGATAATTGGTTAGGCCGGGCGGAGCAGAGCTGCGCTGAGCTGAGCCGACAAGAGCGGAGTTCAGTCAGTTTAAAGAACGCGTTTGTACCTTTCAAACCTAAATATTTAAGCCTACCACAAATTATTCTAGGAACTACTGTGTTTAAAAACCTTAACCTAGGTAACGAGAAACAATAAGCTTGGACGCGTGGTCAAGAGTGGTGGAGGAAGCATAGTCAGCCTATTAGGATGTAAAACCGAACCTAATCAGAGTCGAAGCTTCACTCCGCTCAGCTCCGTTACGCTTCAGCTGTCGTATTTACATTAAACACAATAGATTAGGTTTTAAAAGCGTGGTTCGCTCAGCTCAGCCCAACTCTGCTCCACATTTGGCGGCCACCCAGCCTTACAGTATATAAAAACTTAGTAAAACCTATAGGCCCTAGGTACGAGGTGTGTTCAAAAAGTAACGAGAATTTTTAAATTTCGCGGGCTTGGAGAGTCCGATTGTCAAATATTTTTTTATGCTGGTATACATGCCCTTGAAGTAAGATAAAACTTTCAGCTGTTTTCATTGTTGACTTTGTCTGTGACAGCCCCTAAGTTTAGACGTGTTTTTATTAGCTCGGCGATTTTCGTTTGTTAAATAGATCAAAGAATTTGTATCCAATTTTGCGTAAAAAATGGAATAAAGTGTAACAAAGTGTGTGAAATGTTAACAAAGGCCTATGATTATTCTGATTAATCTGGTATGATTAAAGCAAGAGTTTACTAGTGGTATAAGCGTTTCCAAAAAGGCCGTGAAGACGTTGAAGATGACGAACGCCCTGGACGCCCCAGCACATCAACAACCGATGAAAACGTGGAAAAAGTGAAAGAAATGGTTATGAACAATCGCCGAATCACAATTAGAGAGGTCGCTGATGATGTTGGCATATCGATTGGATCATGTTAGGACGTTGTTTCCAATGTTTTGTGTTTGAAACGCGTGGCAGCAAAATTCGTTCCTAAATTGTTGAATTTTTAACAAAAACAGCGGCGAATGGAAGTTGCTCAGGAATCACTAAATGAAGTCAACGACAATCCAAAATTACTGAAACGTATTATAACAGGTAACGAAACATAGGTTTACGGATATGACGTCGAAACTAAGGCTCAATCATCCCAGTGGAGGCATTCTGGCTCGCCAAGACCGAAAAAGGCTCGACAAGTGCGGTCGAACGTGAAGGTTACGCTCACTGTGTTCTTCGATATTAATGGCATAATGCATCATGAATTTCTGCGACCAGATGAAATGGTCAATAAGGAGTACTACCTACAAGTTCAACACCGTTTGCGTGAAGCAATCCGAAAAAAACGCCCGGATCTATGGAAAAACAATTCATGGCTTTTGCAACACGATAATGCACCTGCTCACACTTCATGTTCGTGAATTTTTGGCAAAACACAGTACTGTAACGATGCCCCAGCCTCCATATTCGCCAGACATGGCTCCGTGTGATTTTTTCCTATTTCCAAAAATAAATAGAACCTTAAAGGGCCGTCTTTTTACAGCCGTAAATTACATTAAAAGCGCATCGCTGAAAGAACTAAAGGCTATCTCAAAGATCGAGTTTGAGAATGTTTTTGAGGATTGGAAGAAGCGATGGCACAAGTGCATAATCTCCAATAGGGCCTATTTTGAAGGCGACAATATCAATGTAGATAAATATATCAATATAAATAAATATTTTGTTCAAAAAATTATAATTCTCGTTACTTTTTGAACACACCTCATATAGAACATATTATGGTGTGTGCTTGTGTGTGTGTGTGTGTGTGTGTGTGTGTGTGTGTGTGTGTGTGTGTGTGTGTGTGTGTGTGTGTGTTTCAGCAAAATAGCGTTGGAATTTTTGTCCAATAGATTCAAACTCGGCACAAAAATGACTTTTAGTACCGCAGTTTAGGTAAGTTTGTGTTTCCCAATTAAAATCACGGAATTGAACCGATTTCGGAGCTATTGTTCATTTCCTAATGCAATTAAATATGAAAATACAATTCACACAGATTTAAACGCAAACAGTGAACACAGAGTGTGTTATTTTTACGTAACGAAATATTCGTTACAGTGATGTTGTTCAATTTGTTAGCTCTTTGTATTTGCCCAATCAACGTAACAACTCAGTCACCCCAGTCAGTTTCGGCTAACAATAAACACGTATCCACGCTATACGAGTAATTCTGCACATCTCAACAGCTTTTCACCACCCTACAGAGGTAAATCAAATCAACAACAATGCCGTAACAATTACCTGCTCCTGATCGGTTAACAATACGTAAATCTCGACTGCAAAACAGGCCTAAGCTAGATTGTAAAATTTCTACCCAATAATGCTTGATTTTCACTCATATTTTTGTTTTATCAGTGAACCTATACGTGAAGCTCGCGTCATAAATCCCAAAATCATATATATTATTTCTCGAGTCAACATGCATTTTTCTCAGCACACACTATTCGTACAGGCATAATTGAGGTATCTTTAGAAAGATTTTTCAACCGGCTTCTGAAATTGTAAAACGATGTTGCACTAAAACTTACTGTTTGTGGAAAATGTTAACATAAAAGACACCTTTAACTGTCATTGGCAAAACGGCATCATGGATGCGCATGCGCGGTATCACAAATCAGGCAATATTATGTATATTTTACGAAGCTAGACGTATTAATCACGAATATACAATCTCATTACAAATGCCTCTTTTTGCATAACGTGCTTAGAACAATTTCAATATTTACTTAAAAGTCATTAAACTTATAGGTTATGTATCCTACATGTAGTCCCCTATCCCTGCCCGTCGTACAAGCCGGGACAAGCATTTCGAATACCAAACACATTTTGGACACTTTTTACACAAATTTATTTGTGATTTCTCCTTCCATCGTGCATTTATCTATTGTTAATACGGATATAATAAAATACGAAGTACAATTAAAATGTCAAAATACAGTTAGAGGTTATCAAGCATGCCTTTTCAATTGACTAGAAGACACCCATTAAAATTGCGTTTGCTATCACTATAAACAAGTCGCAGGGACAAACATTTCAAAGAGCAGGATTGTATTTACCAAATGCCGTCTTTACTCACGGATTCTATATGTAGCCTTTTCAAGGGTAACTAAATCAACTAACATGTCTGTATCCATTAAAGGAAATAAAATACAAAAGTACAAGAAGATTATATTCTTACATCAAATATCGTTTACGATGTATTGTAATGCCCTGTAAAAATTGCTATAAAAACAATTATCTGTATTGAAATGTACATACTACAATGACTCATAAATTTGTGATTATTATTTCAAACCGATCGTTTTTCGATTTATTTTTTAAACATGTTTTCTCTTCCTTCCAACTACCGCCATCACCCCAACGACTACTCTTATTCAAAAGGCTGTGTTTACTTAAAACTTTCATAGTGCAAAATTTCGCACGAGCGCCCTGGTATATTTTGTTACTGATCCAAAATTGTTATAATTGCTAGGATATGCTACACTGATCCAGCCAAACACATTTCAGCAACTCTACGCCATCTTCTTTGGCAACGATAAAACTGAGTATAACTAAAGTATCAACAATCAGACTTTTTGTACCATTCTGCATTAAAGTACAACTCAGGACTTCTTGTAGGACATTTAGAAAATTCCTTTTCCATCACGACGAGGCAACTGCGTACCGTGATTGTCTTCTTGCGGGGACATTCATACGTGTAATTTAGGGGTGCAAAAGGGCTCTTCGCCAGTATTTTAAAGTAAATATTCAAATGTTAATATTGCTAAAGTAATTATTCATTTTAATTTGAATTAATACATATGCAATTCGTTTTGCATAGACGTAAATATGATTACTGATTAGATTACGTAAATTAAAGCTTTAATTTGTGTTTGTGATAGATTTTATCTGCGTTCCACTCATCCTCGTCCCCCCCATACTCATATTGGGTCATTAAACGTACAGTCTACTCCACTAATTGTATAATCACTAAAAATACGCCAACGTACCGTTTATTTTGTGTTGCAACTTCAATATTTTAAAAAAATATTGTTTACATAATTTTACAGTAGCGTACGTTTTCTTCTGTAACGAATGCAAGGATACAGTTAGTTAGGTATTCTCTCTGTTATACATGCATTTGCATATTTTGTACTATCATAAATTTCCCTGGTTCTACGAAACATTGAAACTGACGCTCAAAAGGTTAAACGTATTTTGAACAATAGAACAATTATTGCGATTGTGAATAGTATCGATCATGAAATTTTGATGAATTAATTATTCAGTTATTGTCGATGCGCATCGCTATAGACTAATAATTTTGATCTAGATCATAGATGAGGGCCATTTTGTAACATGTTTTTTGTAAAAAACATTAAAATTTACAAAACTAATATTTTATTAAAATTTGGCTCAAAATATTTGTGATTATAATTTACTGTTAAGTAGGCTTAGGTAGCCAAATAAAACGTGTTACCTCAAACAATCTGCAAGAGCAATTATTAATTTCACAGTAAAAATTTTGAAATAAAGTAAAGTTAAATTTTGGGAGTAAATCAAAAATAAAACCATAACACCGCTAGATGATCCAAGAATATATATATTTCTAATTAAGTACACAGATTTGAGTTGTAAATCGTTACATAATAGCTACTAAACGGGTTTTCAAAAATATAGTAGATCTACCGGGTTTTTCGTACAACTTAAGGCAGTGCGGCCACCAAATGCAGAGCAGAATTGCGCTGAGTAGAGCAGACTACGCATTCAAAATCTAACTTGTTGTTTTTACTGTAAGTGCGGCTACTAAAATCGTAACGAAACTGATCGGCGTCGTTGGTCTCCTCCCCGCGTAGCTTCGACTCTGACTAGTTCGGTTTTAAACCTGAACCGCTTCCCCCCACCATGTTGACCACGCCTACAAACTTATTATTTCTCGTTACATATTTTACCGTTGCCTAGGTTACGGTTTTAAAAGATAGCAGTTTTCTAGAATCTGCTACAATAGACCTAAATAGATTTAAATGATACAAACGCGACCTTCAAATCTGACTCTCGCTTCCGGTTGCCGTTCACCTTCTCATTCCTCCCGGCCTTAGAAGGAAGCAGTAACATACGAGAACGTTCTGCAACATTGTGCGCCATTTATTGTACAAGAACATTGCACAAACTTCTACAGATTCTGATATTAACAACGAATCGAATCAAATTGAAATGGAAAACCAGATTACCCTGTTTAATTTGTATTATTACAAGGAACTATACTAAATTTTAAATAAGGTATTGTTGTATCAATAAAACGTAATCCGACTGCGGTAAAGGTTTACTTTGATGACTGTGGAAGTACACAATATAGCTTAGGTTGTGTTACAATTTTATAAATATACTGCAGTACAGTTTAAAATTTCATTCATTTGAAACTATACTGCAGTGTTTTTGTGTGTGTATGTGTGTGTTTTAAACTTTGTACAAATATTTATTTCGTTAATTTACTTGGACAAATTCCCTACCAAGAAAATTCCGTTCTTCCTTTTCAAAAATAGCATTCGTTGGAAATTTTTAAAATTCTTAATCTGTCGTTACATTTTTCTCCACCCTCGTAATGAAGAATTTTTAATTTTCCTTGTAGTTTGGCAAATACATACGAACTCAACAATGAAGAGAATTTCATTTTTATCAAATTTCCGTTGGAAAATGAGCTTTGCAGCTGTCATTTTAGTAAAAACGTTAGCATGAAAACGGATCATTAGGTTACAATTTTTTCTTACACTATTTTTAAAAAAGTGATTTTTCACTGTAAACTGATCAAGCGTTAAAATCAGCATTAATTAAAAGATTTATGAACTTTGTAAAATAAGCAGATGAACACGATTCAGTATAGTAGTCAGGGTTCATTTTGTTATGGAAATATAAAATGTTAAATTAAGCATGTTTAAAAAAGTGCAAAATGAAAAACGCTACAATTTTCTTTCTAAATTAAAATTGCCGCAATTTATATCGATATCGAACTTGTCTAAGATATTAGTTAAATTAATTGTTGTGCCAAGTTTGAATCAAATCGTACCAACCTACTCAGCATATGTAATTTTTATATTTTTTTTATATATTTTAAGGCGAAAAGCACATTGAGGCTATTATCACCACCCTAAATGTAAGTGTGAGTGTAAAGTTGTAAGTGTAAATGTGTGTTAGACTCGCGTACCGCGAAGAACGTCTAAATCCTCTCAATAGGTGCAGCTAGTCTGCTTCCCATTGCGGGGATGTAATTTGTAATTTCGTTATGACACGTGTTCTAGATATAACATTATAACACTCATTGTAAATGGAATTTTTAAAAAATACATTAATAAGTACAAAGAACAAATAAAATTACGATCTGGCTCAAAAATGTGGAAATAAGCTACTTGATTTGTCAGAGCGCAAAGCATGCCACTGTGGAAGTAACAAACGTTTGGCCGAAACTAGTCATTAAACATTCCCTATCAACATTACTAAGATTTATTTCAACGTAATTTTGTCGGATTTTTTAATAAAAAAATACTGGATACCTTTATTTTTTTAGCAACCATGGGTTCAGGGAACCCCCAGAGCGGCACCCATGGCCAACCACAAGCGGGATCGCCCAGCACTCCTGGTCCCGGCGGCGGCATTAGGAAAGGACGAGGATGGAGGGAATGGAGAAGAGGAGATCCCGCTTTGTACAATACACTTTGGAAGAGTAAAACACCATTAGGTAAGTAAAATAAATGTTCATAAATTTTATTGTACTTTTTAAACACTGAGGGCATATATTAAAGACGTTTATTATTATTTTTATCAAGACCACTATATACAAAATGTTCACGTCAAAGGTAGATACTTTAAGCAAACTGCAAAGCTTCGAACACTTCGCTATGAAACAATTACAACACAGTGAACAATGTTGCTAAGTCACTCATTCTGAACTGCAGTGGGGAAGTATCATGCACCATTTGGCAACAATGCTACAACAAATCAGCATATGAAGTACACTGAATCGACATTTTCTGTTCTAACTATAAAGTTATTATTTAACAACTCCCTTCCCAACCGGATGTCCTTATATATATATATATATATATATATATATATATATATATATATATATATATATATATATATATATTTGTTTTCTGTAATACAAATATTAAAGAACACTGTTAAACAATATTTAATAAAAATTTCAATAGTTGCCTGTGACTCCAATATATAATTTGAAAGAAAATACGTTTGTTGAATTTTCAGAACACCTATATATAGCTACAGGTTTCACTATAATCTGAAAATACAGAAACAGAATATCTTTCAATCGTATGTCCTACAGTTTATTATTATTATTACAATAAAATTTATATTTATCAAAATAAGATTCTTTGCGAACGTTTTTGACGTAATATGGTCAATACTTATATATACCATTTGAAGTTTTAGTCTTATTTGTTTCAAACTTGGTATAAAACTTTATTTATGATCAATTAAATTCCCAAAAATATCCGTTTAAAGGTTTTCAAATCACAAGAATTCAGAGCTTTAGAAAAATCATGAAGGTTTTTATCTTGTACGTTTAAAAAAATTTACAGTAGTAATTAGAGTTACAAATTGTAGAAATTATCATTTTTAATCAAAATGTTTGTTCACCTGATGACAATCAATGAACATTTATGCGCATTACTTTAACGATACAGCTGCGTGCAAGAATTATTAATGTTGTTAATACAGTAAAACAGTGATATAGTTTTATGTTGGCAAAACTGCACAAAGTAAACACATTGTTGCTCAGTAGAACGCTATCTAAAGTTTGCACCGGGATGTAGGCGTATTGATTTAGCATTAATTAGAACTCAATCAAAGATTTATGATAATGGTTTAAGTTGTTCAACGAGGAAGCTGTTATTTAAAATAAAAGATCCCACCGTGCTACAATCTGTGTTGCAAGTTTAACTACCTCCAGCTTGCTTTTTTAAAGTTTTTACAAACCTTTTATTTTGTTGACAAACATAACATACAAAACTGTGTCGATTGTTCTTTCGCTTATGTTTCTTCTTTAAAATTAATTGTGTTAAGTGTACCCGGAAATCTCGGTTTGTGAACTTTCCATCGGCATCGGTTAGGAAATACTCCCATCGGAAAAATCCCAGTCCTAATTTCCTTAAAATCGGTTCTGCATTATTGAAATTCTTAGACTCATAAAACAAGTGAAACTGAATTTCAATTTTAAAAAAAGCACAATAATTATAGAGTTTGTTGAAAATTGAGATTTTTTTAATTTAAGCCCACATTGGAACACACACAGTCAATTTAATTAAGTCTTTTGGTTATTCTGCGTTTTTCCCAGTATTTTTTAAATCTTATTGATCTCTGAAGTCTGAGTTCTTCCGAATATACCTACGTTTCGTGGACGTTTTTCCCTAAACTGTAATTGGGTTTCCTGACTTTTTAAGATCGCTTTTTCCCTTCTTCCTGCCAATTGCTCCTTGGTTATTCCCAGTTCCTCCAAGTCCTGTTCCACCTCCTTCAACCAGTTGTTCTTAACTTCATTTGGACTACACTTCAGTTGGACTACACTTCAGTTGGTAGTCCAATAATCTCCTCGTAAGTCTACTCTGGTAATCGAGTTAGGTGTCCAAAGAAGGCCAATTTTCTTTTCCTAAAAATGTTAGTGAGCTGCTCGTTGTTCCGATACAAGACCGCATTCGGCAATAGTCTGTACTGTCCCCCCACCAAATGTTTCTTATTAATAATTGTTCGGAGTACTCTCCTTTCCATTCTCTGGAGCTCCTCCGTTCTATTTTGGCTCTTTAGATTAAATAGGGTCTCCGAGGCGTAAGTTACGTTTGCCCTTATGACCGTCTTATAATGCCTAAGTTTAGATTTTATAGAAAGCGATTTTATTTATTTTACTGATTATTTTTTTATTTTACAGGTTTCAATATTTTTATTTTATAAATTTGTTTGCCTATAATCAAAGATTACGGAAAATGTAGCTGAAATGAACACCTGATGGGCTTAGTAATCCCACCGTACCTCTAGCTGATACTACTCATACCACTCTCACTCATCTCAAGACACACACACACACACACACACACACACACACACACACACACACACACACACACACACACACACACACACACACACACACACACACACACACACACACACACACACACACACACACACACACACACACACACACACACACACACACACACACACACACACACACACACACACACACACACACACACACTGATTACTTTAAATAGCTTGGCTAAGTCTAAAGCGTAAAACAATCCGTGCTGATTGAGTGGATGACACCGGTATAATGGCGTATCAACTGGAGACCTGGTGATCTTCCGGTGTACGTTAGATGCACGCATTACTCTACATGGGCGGACTTTATTTTCTTAGCTATTCTTAGAATTCCCCAACGGACTGCCTCCGCACTGTTCGATGTCGTGCCAGATTGGCTGAACTCATTTCGGAGGGCTGGATTCTTTGGATCCAGTGGATTCCTAGCCATGTGGGAGTTCCTGGCAACGAGAGGGCAGATGAACTTGCAAAAAGGGGAGCGTTATCGGAGCAACCAGCGATACCTGTGACTCTTGGTGCTGCCCGCAACCTGATAAACAGTGCCATTGACTCCTATTCAAAGGCAACCCTGAAGGATCAAAGCAAGGGGAAAAGGTGGGAAAGCCTCGCCTCAATGGGACCCATTTCTAAAAATACGGAGAGGCCTGCTGCTGTCACCCGATTCCGTCTAGCTACCGGACACGATTATCTCCAGGCACACTTACACCGCATTGGAGTGGCGGGGGACGATATCTGCCCATTATGCCGATCAGGCAGAATGGATGGCGAGCATCTGATGTCCTGTGTGGAGTTGCGGAATGCGTCAGGGGGGATCACTGAGAGATACTGGGAGGCTCGTCGTCGAATGGCTGAACAGCCGAGGACAGGCGTAGGCTAAAGTAAAAGTAAAGTAAAGTAAGTAAGTTATTTTCTTAGCTACTTGTAAGTGCTCCCATTGGTTAAAATGGAAAACAGAATGAGCGGCATCTCACAGCACAACATAACGTTTGGCCAAATGATGCAGAATCTCCGTAATATTGGTCGAGAAAGGAAAAAATTAAGGGAAACTTGCATCTCAATAAGGATCTGGGAAGTTACCGTTAAAGGTGATGGAGTTACCTGCATTGAATTTCCGTCAAATACTAGACATTATAAAGAGCCTAGGACTGGAGGAGGCGTGGGGGCATTATTTCTGCAAAGGTCGCAATAATAACCCTACAAACTCATTTACTTAATTATATTTCAAGAGCTAATTTTAATAAATTACGTTTTTCAGATTTTGATATCTAACAAACTTCGAATTATATAATGTTATCGTTAAATTTAAAATAATAAAACTTGTTCCCTCATCTTAAATAAACATAACTTACTAATTACGGTGCATATTTTAAAATTTAATTTTCCTGCAGGTTAGTAAAACATTTACACAAGAAACATAAGTTTTTGAATCGTCTTGTGACTTGATATGCTCTCTGAGCTAGTGCAACGATACCACAAAGTGCATAGTAGTGGTGGGGTAGAAAACACCAAACTGTTACAAAAACTGCTTTTCTATAAACGACAAACAAACTGTTTTTTCAAACGGAAACAAGCAGTTTGATTTGAACTGGTTCGTGATTTTTTAAACAAGGAACAGCTGTTGGGACTTCCCCACGTTCTATTCGAACGTTGCCACAAGCGCTAAAACTGTTTTCCTGCTAACTGTTTTTTTCAACCTGATTTTATGCTTTTTCCCTTTATTTTAAAGTTGCTTGTTGCTTGTAGTGAAGTAAGAACTGTTTGGTCGTTGTCAACGTTTATCTCTATTTTGTTGCGAGTTGTTTGAAAGTTTTAAATGTAAAATTTGTTGTTCAAACAATTTTTAAACTGTAAAATCAGCCATAATTGTGTTTTATATTAGTTTTTCTCCGTAGTTTACTTTGTGTTTAGAATCTTAAAATATTTAGTGGACAATTTTGAAAGTTTTCTTTTACTTTTTTTAAAATGGGAAACTTATTTTTTGCTAATGCTTATGTTAATAACCTATAATAACCTAACTCTACATAGTTACCTATAATTTTGTAACTATATAGAGCTAATTTTATTTAAACACATTTGGCCTATGTTCTTATTACTATATTGTACTTATTAAGGTTACCTTCTTCAGTGTTGAAAAGTGAAAACCTACTTTCTCCCAAATAAAAATATGACAGTAACATCTCACATTTTGTAAATAAATAGGCTAACCTAATTTTATTTAAACGTATTTTTTATATTTATTATCAATCATCAATATTTTTTAATCAACTAAAAATATTCTAAATTGTTTGCATTTCAGTAAATATGCAAAGGACTATTTAATTTTTAAGTAAAAAAAGAATGCTTTTATTAGAAATTCATTGCATTTTGTAAATATAAAATGGCTACATATATATATTACGTTTTAAGAATATAATTAATTATTACTACACTTATAAGGATTATTTTTTGATAAATGTTTTTTTACACCCAAAAACAGTTAAGGACATGGTGGTAATGGGAATGAAAAAGTAGTCTTAGAAAACTGAACGTTTGTGCTTATGTTTTAACTGCTTTTATGCTTATGTTTTAGCTGCTAATATAACTTCGAGTTTCATTTTTCTAAACCTGTTTTTTTTCAACTGTTTTAAAAAGCAGCTTTTTTCCTCAACAAACTGTTTGTTAACGTTTTGTAAAAATTGCAGAAACGCCCACCCCTAGTGCATAGTTAGAACGGATCTATTTGAAGATAACAGTATTGCCTTGTTGTAACAGGAAATGCCGAGTTGTACATAGTGCTGGCCCTGCTGATAGGCTTCGTCACAGTTGTCATCGGTTGCTGGCTGTCGGACAACTGCTGGTCGCCGGAACCGGAACACCTTATCACGATTGCATAGCACTTCCGGCCCGAGTACACCTTCTGATCACCACAAGGATGAGTGCGATCAAGTGACAGGACACTGTGCGCGAGGTTATTGTGAAAAAGTGAAGGTATTTATAAGTATTTCTGTGAATAAGATTCTAAATAAAATGCCGAGCGTTTCGGCCACATAATGCCATCATCCGGTGCTTTTAATGTCAACAAATACGGATTGGCGTTTTTAAAATGTAACTAACGCATAAAGTTGCTCACAACCGATAAGTAGTTTACTGTACGATTCACGTAATTACAAAACATTTAATTCCAGTGTTCTAGAAAAGGTATTTTACCACTATACGAGATGACGTCATTCATAATTGACCTTGATGGATTAAATGCTTTACCTAAAATTTATTCTGGGCCAAACATAATTTTCCATGTGTTATTAATACATAACTTGTATTTCTCCTTCCCAGAACAATTGGAAAATATGTTTCTAGCGTTTTAATTAATTCATTTTAATAATTTTTGCTTTTTCTTCTATGGTATGTACTCAAATAGCATATTTCAAATTCGATTTAATCTATTTTTTCTTCAAAACTGTAAAACTACTAACAATCGCAATATCACAGCGTAAAAACTGTTTTAATGCAAATTTAAACATTGTGTATAGCATTTCATAACACCAAAATATTTTGAAAATAGGTAAACCCCCAAAACCGTTGAATTGCTACCAATTCGTGGTATTTTTTTACTTGCATGTATTTGTATATAGAGTACCAACAAATAACTACGTGCACTTCTTAACTAATAATTTAAATGCTTAAGATAATTTAATTCTGTGTTTGGTTTTAAAAAGTGGGTAAACACAAATTTATAATATCATACAAGGAGCAATGAACAATTAATTAAAAATCTCCAAGTAGAGTTTTGTTTTCATAGGACTGAAATGACATTCTGTTTTAAATTTTTTTTAAACAATTGCTTAACAAGATACAATTAAAATAAATCGTCAATAAACTTTTTCTTTTATACTTTTAAAATTAGGTACTACAATGTAAAGAAAAAAAAATTGATTACAAAAAAAGAAGAAAATCGAGAATGTTAAATAATATTAAAATAATAATAAATTTTTTCAACAACTTTAATTCAATATGAGTTCTTATGTTTAACTGTTTAACATAGTCTTTAAAAATTACTTCAGCTAAAACATTTTTCAAGTTAGCAATTTGAAAAAAATTATAAGTGTGTAATTGTATTAACTTATTATTACAGATTAAATTTCTGAACAATGTAATTCAAAATAGATTTTATAATTTTCTTATGTGAATTTTATATATTATATTTCCATTGTAGAAGCTTGATAGTTGAAACTTTTGTGTAGATTAATTTGCTCAAATTAAAGTTAACCTAATTCTTCAGCCGTGTTCAACACCTGAAGATAGTCTTAGTCCGACGAGTGTGTTGAAACTGTCGTGCTTATTTTAGTGTATAATTTTGGATTCTCTAACATTAGTTTTACATTTGTACATTACATGCCTGTATAGATTCTAAATTTTGTAGCGTAGCGATTTGACTAATAGTGAATTAAGACCGTAATGAGTTGTCAGTTTACTTGTACAATTTACGTAAACTCAAAATTAACAAAGATCCTTCTACTGAACACTGCGCTTTAGAACAGTACATTTAGGTGGTAGGTTCAATTGCGTGTTTGTATAGAGTCAGTGTCGTGGCCCGATATAGATTTATGCTCTTGAATAAATAAACACTGGTATTTGAGGATTCACTACTCAGGTTTATCACATCATATTCATCAACTTAATATAAGCAAACCACTGCTCAACCATTCAATTTATGAAAAGATGTTATTCAAACTTTGAAACAGAAAGAAAGAACAGATACCCAAAATCGCTGTTACAGTTATTTTAAGGCATTTAACTTTTGTTGGTTGATTAAAAATTGATGCCAGTTATGACTTGTAGCGATAAGGTTAGATTTTTTCAACGTGTGGATTATTTTATGTTATGAGTGAACCTCTTAGCCTATAACTTAATCGCAAGAATCCTGTTAGCTGAGCACGTAGAGAGAAGTCTGTTGGGTTGTGTCTCTAATGTACCTTTCTGCTTACGCCACCATTACAGTATTTTACTTTTCCTTACAGGAACTCCAAATATAACTACTTAGCTTCGATTGTTACTTTCCCTTAGCAGGCTGAGAACATGTTTAAATCCCGTGGAACTGGAAAACGAAAAGCTGAAACAATGATTTTGTCTTCCAAAGTTACTTTAAAACCTACCTATCGCTTTTGTTGCAGTATATTAAGCCTTTCCTAAATGCTAGGATATTTTTTGAAGAATTGTGCAGAAAATATCGCCCTGTTAGAGACTAACACTACTCTTGTCATTTAAATTGTTGTCCCCGCTCCTGACTTGGCTAAATTGTCAGCTGATTCTTTGTGCTAACCGATCAGCTGTTTCCAGTTTTTATTACCAAATAGCCTAACAAAAAATGATGTCTTATTGAACTCAGTACTCATCAGAATCGATGTAGGTGTAATATTTAAGAGCCTAAAAGCATTGTTGCGGATTCAATTGATAAAAAAACTATTTGAATTATGAAAAGACCCAGGCCTGGGATTATGAAATGTGCTTCAGTTCTGACCTCTAGGTCTATAACTTATTTTATGTAATTTGACACAAATTTAGTTATAATTTAAATTTTACGAAAATTTTCTCCTGTAATAGCGTGGATAAGTTCGTTTGTAACAATACATGTTCGTCTATTTCAAAATGGAATAATTCGAAATATTTTTTTTTAAATAATATTTGTATCTCACTTTTATGTTCTGATTTACAATCTGTGTTTATAATGTGATTTTATCTTTAGTAATCGGTTTAATTGTTTGCATAATTTGGTTTAAAAATTTTAATTTTAATTGGTTTTGATTTTAAATTTATGTATTAAAAATATAAAATTCAACTGAGATCCGGGTTCAATTTTATAAATTTATTCTAAAATAGGAATGTTTGAGTATCAATACGTGCTTTTTAATATTAAATGTTTCACAAGGAATATTAAATGTTCACATGAAATATTAAATGTAAAATTTACAAAACACACACACACACACACACACCTAATGACAACTTTTCTGAAAACATTAGTTGTTACAAAAAGTAACAGTTGTTAAGTTCATAGAAAACAATCTAAATGGTATATTATTATGTTTAAACTTTGGGCAGTAATAACATTTCAAAATTTAAATTTATTATTTATTAGAAACGAACAGATACGTTTTGTAATTTGTAATTTATTCAGGTAATTTGTTAATTAGGCCTACTTTTACAAATGCTACCAATAGTCAGATAACTTGTTACAGTTATTAACAAAAATATTTTGTTCATTCATTTTGAAAAGTATTTCATTTTAATTTACCGTTTATCCACTAGGGAATGTTGACTACTGAAAACAAGAAAACTGCAACAAAATCCTCCAGAGAGAAATGTAGATGAGTTTCATGAATCATGTAAATATAAACTAGATACCGTACCGATATAAATTTGTATTCAATGGTTGCGATAACAATCAAAATAAAAACAGTTATTTGTTCCATGTAGGCTGCACAACCAGTGTGGTTTTAATAGAAGATGGGCAAAGTACACTCCTCTTGGAAAACAATACGCTTGTACAGTCAGTACAAGTGATCTATAAAACAATTGAAAATATTTCAAACTGTTGCAAGTCTTAATTCACATTAGTTTAATCATTTTATTTAAGTCTGGAGTTTTTGTAAGGATGATTTGCTAGTTATACACTATATATCCATAACTTGTGTTTGTAAAACCGTGTAAAAAAGGCCTTTTAAAGCCATTTAATTTTCTCACTATCTGATGAATGAATATGCATTAATTCATTTGGTGAAAAAAAACTATTTTTAGATTTTGATTCATTTACCTATTTTTAAGTCTCGTAAGTAAAACAGTAATAGTTATTTGGATGTTTGTGCACATCTCTGAAAACTAACCTAATTGACAAATTTGCTGAAATTGTCATACAGATTTGGTTTTTCCCATATCCCGTAATCAAAAGTTTTGAAAGAAAAAACAAAACATTTTAAAAACCATATTTTCTCGAAATCATTACTAATTACTTTGATCAAATTTTGTTCTAATGCAATTCATAATAACTTGAACAAAACTTAGGCTTATCGTTACTTCAAAAATTCAGTTCGGAAAATTGCGAAACAGTAAAATCAGTATATTTTTCTGAATTAAACAGGCCTGTTTTAATGCCTTTTAATTTGAAATAGTTTCAGCTCTTAAGTACAATGGTTTTTAACAAGATTAATAGATTTCTAACTAGCAAATCACCTGTAGTAGTTTAGAATCAAAACGGGCCCTAAAATTAGGCCTACCTTTACTAAAATGCAGGCAGGACTGATTTTGCTCAAATTTTATATAATTAACGTTAAATATTTCTTGAGCAAATATCTGTGGAGACGATCAGAAGGAAATTTCTAAAGACTACAAATGCCTAAATGTTCAGTATGGTTGATGCCAGTTTGTAATTGTTGAAATTTGAGGTTATGTTTACCAGTTTTGATTCTAAACTATGATGACGTAGATGTAAGCAAATTGTATAGACTAGAGTATTTTGTAGTTACACTAATTCTGCTCAAATAGGCTTCTACTGTAACTTCGCACTGAGTAGAAATAATTTTGTAAATACATAAACGTTAACAGTAGCATGCTAATTGTATAGGGTCCAAAGTTCTGTGAACATAACTCGTTTAAAGGTATAAACGTTATTTATTGGTTTGTTCTATTCTAAATTAGGGACGAACCAATTGAAATTATCGATTCTTAAACAGACCCGATTTCGATTCAAATACTAGTACAATATTTGTTAATATTGTAACAGTTTTTTGTAAAAGTAACGTTTTTAGAAGTAGGCCTTTACATGAATTATAGTGACCGTGAAAAAAATCTGCCTTAAGAAATACTTAAAATTTTTAAAACATATTTTTGATTTTTCAAAAAAAAATCAACCATAAACATAATTTCTCACAACTTATTCACTAGATTTGCATATAAGCTATATAATTTCAGTTATTGTAAACTATTTAAAAGTAAAAGAAGTTATCGGTTCGGTAATAAATAAAAAAAGACGCAAAATGAATCTTGATCGATTTTGATTTGTTTGTTATCAATTTATTCTCGAACCAAACTTTGGTACTCTGATGCGAGTTATGCTTTTTTCATGCGCTGCCAAAATTTGGAATTAAACTGATTTTAAGAAATACGCCAGTTTTTTCGTGTTTTTGTCCATTTTCCCAATCAGATTTTTGATGATATAATTGAATGAGATGTATAATTGACCAATATATTTTATGTTTTATGCTGTTAAATATGAGCATATTGCTTCCTCGTTGCTCTCAATGTAACTTTTTTATTTTAGCTCTAAAACTTAAACGTAAGCCAAAAGTTTTGAAAAAGCTCGATTCCTTATAAAAAAATCCTCGCACTTTTATAATAACAATATAATTTTACTCTAACCAAAATTTTATTGGAAAATGAAGTGCGGAGCGGCCATCATTCGTAAGACCCTGAACCGGGACCTTGAAATGAGCGCCGATCCTAATCTCTAAGTCACTTTTTTTTAATACGATTTCACAGTCGTAATCAGAGTTAAAGACTCTATAAATTAGCGTTTTGAATTTAAAAAATCTGTTAAAATTAAAAAATTTAATTCAACAGCAGCTCTTTGTATTTCCAGTGTGATTTAGGCCTAAACGTTCAAAACGCTAGCATATAAAGGTTTTAAAGGTGATTTTGATGTGAAATCAGAATTTAAAAAAATGGGTTAAGGTAAAAAAAAAATTGCAGAAGTACGTCCATTATGTCAGCGAGACAGCTGCGTGCAACGATTATTTTCAAGACTACACTATTTTTACCCTAAACTAAAGTATATAAATTGAATGACAGTTGGATAACTAAATCTTGAGATATTTCTGTTGTCACTAATTAAACTCAAATTTACAAAACACTAGACATATAAATACTATGTATTATAAAAACACGGTATGAATTTCGTCACAATTGAATAACTTCCGTATATCAAAAATACAATTTATATCTGTATGTTGTATCGTTTTTTATATATATAATTGGCTTGCTGAATAATAATTAATTACAGTCTAAATAAAACATTGAAACTCTATTGATTGTGTACAACAATGGAAAGTATAAATATAAATTCCATTATATCGCTTAGCAACGTAATTGTCAATAAATCTCGCCTGCTATATTCCACTGAAAACAAAAATACACACATGAATATAATTAAATTTCTATTTTAACCAATCGTTTTAGGAATCGATAATTGCAGTCGGCATATCCCTATCTAAATGTTTGCGTAAGGTAAGCGTAGCAACATAACTTGACGGCGACCTTGAACAGTATTGGGCGGGGCTTATATGTGAGCTGTTCTAAAAACATTTGCAAGCTGTGATTATTATTGTTTTCAGGATAGCTAGTAGTGCCAAGTTATGTTGCTACTAGTAAGGTTACACTGACGATTTTATTACCTTTGTAGGCTAGTAACCTTATGTTTTTGAAATCAGTAATCAATCTTCGCACTTGGCGGTGGCATGCTTTCAATGCTATCTGTCAATGCCTCTGCAATAACAATGGTGCTCTCTCTTGTTGTTTCCTACGCTCAGCGTATTGGCAAAAGTATTTGTACAGATGTAAAATCATCAGATTGTTAATCCTGAACCGCTCACTCATTTGAGTTCAAACAATACAATTCATTCCGAAACCAAAACCAATTAAGAAGGCCACGGCCGTGAAGACATATCCCTTTGTAATTCAAATGAAATAAATTTTACATATACAGAAATATATTACTAAAAATTTCTTCATCTATCATTCAGTATCTTACATACTTATTTAAGAAATGTATCTGAGAAATCCGATGGCTTTTTGCCTCTGAAAGGCACGCCGTTGACAAGTGCGAAAATTGATATTGTTCTTGGCGGAATTCAAAGATGACTTAACGACTTTCTTAATTGTAGACTTGGCGGGGAACGTTTTTATCACTTTGTGGTTTCTGTTTAGATTATAAACCGTTTAGTTGTAAAGCATTGCACACAATTATAACAGACAGTTCAAATATGTTGCCGGAACTTAGGTAAGTAGGTGATCTCCGCCTCTTCCACAGCCAACTGTAAAACCAATTATTTGTAGATCCAATCTTCTCCCACCCCCCAATCAACCCTCCTGTAAATAGTTCCTGAGGCATTTAATCAGTTCCAGTTTTTCCTTTAACCAAGACGTATTTCACGAAATTAAGAAAGTTTCGAGCGTTTAATTGAAAACTTCCACAGTTGAAGTTGAATAAAATAATTTAACTAAAATATTTACAAAGTTGACATGTCAATTATAAGGTTATATCTTAGGATTGTAGTGTTTGGTTAATTTAAGCATAATGTTCTGAATGGGTGTTCTTACCAATTGAACGTGCATATTTTTTATTTCTTGATTAAACAAAAACTGGCTTTGATTCTAAAAATGTGGCTCAATCTAAGGTCAAAACTGGAAGAAATGTTAGGTTGTTTTAAAATTCAACCGTTTTATTTTGTCAACAAAAACAGAAATGATTTAATAGAAATTATGCACCCGATTGCTTTTGAAACTGTCATATACAGTTTTGTACTCTTAAGAAATTTATAAAAGTTTGTTAAAAATTCGGTTGGTATTCGACATTTTATTTAACTCGCCTGAGATAATGCACTTGAATGTATTAACATGGATTAAAAAAAAATAATAATATTTAATAAAATTAATTAAACTATTTGTTAAACTTTATTGTTTTTTTATTGTGAATGATACTGATTGCAAATTATTCTTTGTTTGTTATTAAATAAATCAGCTGTTATAAATAAAATAAAAATAGACTGTAATAAAAATAAGGACCAAATAGAGGTAAATGCATGTGCAGCCAAACTGTGAACTTATAATGAATGTAACATATAAAAGTCTTTCAATCTATGCGTTGTATTTCTTTTATTTACCTGTCACAATGCCTTTATAAAACGTCATATATATATATATTATTTTTATTTTTAATATTGACTCGTGTATGTGTATTAAGGCTTGTAAACTATTCCTAAATACAGTTTTTTTTAATCCGAGCACAGTGAATATTGAAAAGCATTGTTGGGTTTTTATTTTGAAAAAGGACTTGCGTTCTTTTTTGGTGAATACACAATTCACTAAAATACTATTGTTTGGTGAATACACAATTCACTAAAATACTATTGGATGGTGAATACACAATTCACTAAAATACTATTGTTTGGTGAATACACATTTCACTAAAATATTATTGGTCGGTGAATACACAATTCACTAAAATACTATTGGATGGTGAATACACAATTCACTAAAATACTTTTGTTTGGGGAATACACAATTCACTAAAATACTTTTGTTTGGTGAATACACAATTCACTAAAATACTATTGTTTGGTGAATACACAATTCACTAAAATACTATTGGTTGGTGAATACACAATTCACTAAAATACTTTTGTTTGGTGAATACACAATTCATTAAAATACTATTGTTTGATGAATACACAATTCACTAAAATACTATTGTTTGGTGAATACACAATTCACTAAAATAATATAAATAATATTGGTCGGTGAATACACAATTCACTAAAATACTATTGTTTGGTGAATACACAATTCACTAAAATACTATTGTTTGGTGAATACACAATTCACTAAAATACTTTTGTTTGGTGAATACATAATTCACTAAAATACTATTGGTCGGTGAATACATAATTCACTAAAATACTATTGTTTGGGGAATACACAATTCACTAAAATACTATTGGTCGGTGAATACACAATTCACTAAAATACTATTGGATGGTGAATACACAATTCACTAAAATACTATTGTTTGGTGAATACGCAATTCACTAAAATACTATTGGTCGGTGAATACACAATTCACTAAAATACTATTGTTTGGTGAATACACAATTCACTAAAATACTATTGATCGATGAATACACAATTCACTAAAATACTATTGGGTGGTGAATACACAATTCACTAAAATACTATTGTTTGGTGAATACGCAATTCACTAAAATACTATTGGTCGGTGAATACACAATTCACTAAAATACTAAAATCACTTGGTCCTACCTTCTGGGTTAGTCAATTCTTTATTACTTTACAGAACATATTTTGGTCCTATCGGGCCAGACTGGTTATTGAGAACTCTTCCCGTAACACGCTTAAACATTTTTAAAATATTTTCTGTTCACACGGATCGGATAATTCCTCTGTGATCTATACTTTAATATTTTACAAAACAATGTTGACGCATTGGACTGTTGCCGATCAGCTGTGTCTACATATACGGCTTTACGTTTAAATCGATAGCCGACACATTAGCTCAAATGTCGGCACTCGATTGTCAGCTGATTCACCGACTTCTTATAAGAAATCCATTGATGTGATGCCCTCTTTTGATACCTGTATCTCCAAAACCATCCCCTGCTATTCTAAACCAAAACCTTCTTCAAGGATGGGGAATGGTGGGCTACCATACCATATAACTTCCATGGAACTGCTGGGGTTGGTTGCGGAGTTACGAAGGCATGGACGACATAGTACGCTTGCATTTCTTGTATATATTCATTTTAAATGCCTAAAAATAGATTATTCACGTCAAAAATGGCAAAATTTAATGTAGAACTACACCGTGCTTTCAGGTTTTAAATATTGTTTATATTTTTTTAAAAACTGTATTTTTTGTAATCGAAAAGAAAAAATATTTCTGAAAACCATCGATGTATATACAAAAACACGCAGACAAATTCAGCTCGTTTACAGTTTTTGAGTTACAAGCCCCTAAGTTTTCCAATTTTGTGGCTTGCAATATTTTGTTTTATAAAGGCCAATAAATTACTCAGTAGGATCGAAGTAAAATTAATACAGAACAGAATCAAAGACAAAAGTCCAAATTTTCTTACCTCTTCCAAGCAAAAACTGATTTTTAGTTTCAGAACGAGCGAGAAATACCTAAGAATGAAATGGAGTGTCTTTCTAAAAATTGAAAAGTATTAATGTTTTCTGTATTATTGAGATTGGAAAAAATGTTGAAATTGGACTTTAAACTGGTTTGTTTTATTAAAATTAATTTTGTTTCTTTTCGTAAATAATCAGAAATAGTTATGTGACAACGATAATGCTTGTATGCTATATGTTTACATAAAAAGCAAGTGCATGTTTTCAGGTATATTTCACAACATAAAATACATTTTTGACAAAGTATTAATATTGCTAACATTTCTGTTAAAATCTGTCTTTTTTTTTAAACCTTTTGCGCTATCAATTAACAATAAACCGAAATGGCGCAGGCGACACCAGTCTAAGTGATGTTGGGAGGAGAGAATTTCACCACATAAATCTTGGCAAGTGGAACATCAATGGATTGTAAACAATCTATTTTAAATAAAGGGTTGACTTGATTGCAAAATGTATTCAATATATTAAAGAAAAGGTTATTTCCCTCTTTATGTATTTACGTTTTCAGTAATTCGTAAATATTGTGTTTGTGAAATACATTTACAAATTTTAACAGTTATAAGTATTTTTCATTGCCAGTTTCCATTTTTCATTCTTCATGGGTTAATTCAATGAACACTAGCATATAGGCATGTAATTCCATATTTTTTGTTTATGTTTTGATGCATTTCTTTCAAATTTTAATGTATTTCAGCTTCAATATAACCATATAAGTACTCAAACAAAATGTATGGTTTACAATTTCACCACATGTTGGTTAAAACTCGGCGATTATTACCTTAATGGTTTTTCGCAGGAAAAAAAATGCAATTTCTCCCAAAAAATCCAGATAGCCAAATATTCACAAAACTCCTTGAAAAACTTCACCAGTCTTGTATAGATGTTGGTCGTGTACAAAGATTCACAACGAAAGTAATTGTTTAAAGGGATATTTCTCGAAAAAAATTTCTTTAGAAACATCGTCTCAAACATTTTGTTCAGGTGCTGCAGCCCTTTATTTCAGCCAAATCTAAATAATTAAATTAAAAGTGAGAAAGTTTGTGAATTGTTTTGAAATTTGTGGCTTCAGCTAAGTGGAAGTAAAACGTACTAAGGTTAATAAAAACACAGTTTTAATCGACTAAAGAACTTTAATAGCCGTTAAGCCTTTACAGGTTCAATGACCTGTAAACTTTGAAACTGGTGTTAACAAAGCTGTATAATGGATTAAAACTAAGTTATAAAATGTTAAACCGTGATCACAAAGCTCATTAGTTGCTCATTTTTCAACATTCCTTGAACAACAATATTCCTAAATGTTTTGATATATCGGTAGTTCTTAATTTTTCCTATATTATTAAGCTATGCATTGCGATAGGTTTTGTACAAAAAATAAGGACCTGCGTTGTTGAAACTACATATATGGCGTACCTACAGTTTCGTCCGAACACCTGGGAACTGCCACGCCTCGTAGTTTTCCATTTTAAGGCTTTACAATAACTATTTCGTATAACAATTTCATACGAAAAAGGCCTAAACTGTTTTCCTTTTCGTTCATGTATCAACAAGGAAAATTATGATTGCTACATATTTCGTAGATCATATATATATTAACTGTAGTTCATAGTTTATAAAGATACACTATAACAACTTGTACTACGTTCAACGTCTTGCTGTACATTCTTTTATATTATTCGTTTATTTTTCCATTTAACTACGATAGGTCGCACGAGTCCAGTAGTACAAAATAATTACAGTATTTTCAAACATATTAATATTTTCAATATTATCAGTTATATTACAAATAATAATGACTTATTTTTATTGGTGTATTTTTATATTTACGATAAATAATGGCAAAATATAACATCAGTAGAATCAGCTGTTTTGTAGAATTAACATAAAAAAGAAATCAGCTGTTTAGGTAAACATTATCTCCATCGCAGAATCACCATACCGTAATAACTTTTTTTTTACTGATCAAAGTTACGTTTATATTTTTATAGAGTAGATTTGTGTTAAAATTTTAACCCAGTTTGTTTCTAACTTGGCATAAAATATCTAAAAAAACTATTTTGATTATTTTACGCCGTTTGGAACAAACTACACTAGAATTCAAATGATGCCATAAGGAATCAACAACCTTGATTTACAAGCTCCAACTCACTATTGACAGACTTTTGGCAACTCCTAAAGATAAAATCAAGTTGGAGAACAGCGGCGTTTATAGCGCTTCATGTGGTAACTGTTTAAAGAACAACACGAGGAGATGTAATAGAATAATGTCAGTCTATTTACAGAAACATAAACAATGAATATTGAAAAGCAACAAAGTATCTCCACTTTCTGCTATCGTCAGGTAGAAACCAGCAGCACCGTGGATTTTAAAACAGGCAAACAGGTAGCTAGTTTAGAAATTATTAAACCAGGATTGTAAGAGATCATTGAAATAGAGAAACAGTGTGAACCGAATAGGTAATTTAACTGCTAGATTTACTGCTGGAACAATTTATGCCCGTAATTTAACTGCTTATTGGAGGACTGTTGTAGGAAAGAGAGTGAAATTGTGCTAAGACCATTGTCAATTTCACTGGGCCTAATCAGCCTGGCTAACGTGAGTTTATGTCAGCTAACGCCAGCCCACTTTCTACTTGTGTCATAGAGAGGTTAAACAAGGAATTAGTACTTGTTGAATTGAAAGCTTTTTTCATTTCCACTTCAAACTTGAAGCAAAAACAACTTCAAAGATTTCAGACACGATTTTTAACTACTCATTAAAACGTATTCTAGAAATCAGGATTGGTGCACATGTCATGGTCCGGATCATGATTGACGCGCAAAGATAATAACACTGTTATAATTCGCACTACAACGTTAAAGAGAATGAATGGATAAACTATATTACACTCGTACATGCAAACTATACTAACAGAATTAAATTTTAAAATAACTTAAAAACAAATATAGGCTCATTATTAATTACCCAATAAGTAAGATTTCCATATCGTTTTGAATATTTTACAATCTAATGCAAGCCCGGCTTAAAATTTCATCATAAAGGGTGATTTGCAACCAATAATTTGGAGTCTCCGAGTTAGGGGGGGGTGGATTTGATTAATGGCCCACTTTAGTGCTGCCGCCTGAATATTAAGATACTGGGTGGTTGTGAGAGATAACGTAAGTTTTGAAAGGTAAGCTCTTTGCGGATTACCGTAGAAATTATGTGGTGAAAGTACCGCCATTTTGAAACTAACAGTTGATTAAAAAATAGGCTTTAAGTTTGTTAACATACGGAAGAACATGATAACCTAAACACCTTATCCATTGAATCCATAATTACTTTACATTTCTAATTTATATCTTTACATTGTTTTTTTATTTTTATATTTTTGACCCTTTGATGTCAAATGGATATTTGAAGGTGATTGAAAGTGGACATTGATCGGGTGTCGGAAAAATCAAGAGACTATGATAATATACAGATGGCTCCAAGACAGCACTGGTGCTGGGGTGTACTGGCTGAGACCGGGGACAACAATACGCAACAGTAATGACCATCAGTGACTGTTGCTAGGAGAATTTGAAACGGGCCTTTAAGATGGCTCCAAGACAAATATATGCACTGGTGCTGGGGTGTACTGGCTGAGACCGGGGACAACAATACGCAACAGTAATGACCATCAGTGACTGTTGCTAGGAGAATTTGAAACGGGCCTTTAAGATGGCTCCAAGACAAATATATGCACTGGTGCTGGGGTGTACTGGCTGAGACCGGGGACAACAATACGCAACAGTAATGATCATCAGTGACTGTTGCTAGGAGAATTTGAAACGGGCCTTTAAGATGGCTCCAAGACAAATATATGCACTGGTGCTGGGGTGTACTGGCTGAGACCGGGGACAACAATACGCAACAGTAATGATCATCAGTGACTGTTGCTAGGAGAATTTGAAACGGGCCTTTAAGATGGCTCCAAGACAAATATATGCACTGGTGCTGGGGTGTACTGGCTGAGACCGGGGACAACAATACGCAACAGTAATGATCATCAGTGACTGTTGCTAGGAGAATTTGAAACGGGCCTTTAAGATGGCTCCAAGACAAATATATGCACTGGTGCTGGGGTGTACTGGCTGAGACCGGGGACAACAATACGCAACAGTAATGATCATCAGTGACTGTTGCTAGGAGAATTTGAAACGGGCCTTTAAGATGGCTCCAAGACAAATATATGCACTGGTGCTGGGGTGTACTGGCTGAGACCGGGGACAACAATACGCAACAGTAATGATCATCAGTGACTGTTGCTAGGAGAATTTGAAACGGGCCTTTAAGATGGCTCCAAGACAAATATATGCACTGGTGCTGGGGTGTACTGGCTGAGACCGGGGACAACAATACGCAACAGTAATGATCATCAGTGACTGTTGCTAGAGAATTTGAAACGGGCCTTTAAGATGGCTCCAAGACAAATATATGCACTGGTGCTGGGGTGTACTGGCTGAGACTGGGACAACAATACGCAACAGTAATGATCATCAGTGACTGTTGCTAGGAGAATTTGAAACGGGCCTTTAAGATGGCTCCAAGACAAATATATGCACTGGTGCTGGGGTGTACTGGCTGAGACCGGGGACAACAATACGCAACAGTAATGACCATCAGTGACTGTTGCTAGGAGAATTTGAAACGGGCCTTTAAGATGGCTCCAAGACAAATATATGCACTGGTGCTGGGGTGTACTGGCTGAGACCGGGGACAACAATACGCAACAGTAATGATCATCAGTGACTGTTGCTAGGAGAATTTGAAACGGGCCTTTAAGATGGCTCCAAGACAAATATATGCACTGGTGCTGAGACCGGGGACAACAATACGCAACAGTAATGATCATCAGTGACTGTTGCTAGGAGAATTTGAAACGGGCCTTTAAGATGGCTCCAAGACAAATATATGCACTGGTGCTGGGGTGTACTGGCTGAGACCGGGGACAATAATACGCAACAGTAATGACCATCAGTGACTGTTGCTAGGAGAATTTGAAACGGGCGTTTAAGAAAGCTCGTACTCATATTTATACCGATATTAAGGCACAATAAAAGCACTTGCGGGTCCTACTATTCGGCACAAGCTGGTCAGGGAGTGTCGTAAGAACCTCAAAGCTCTGTCCCTGGGTAACCAGGCTCATTGGGTTCCGGGACATATGGGTGTTGAGAGAATGAGGAAACAGACCGATTGGTTGGACAACCAATCCGATTGGTTGTAGCAAATCTGTATCTAAGTTTATCGGATCTGAGCCGGCTTTTCGGATTTCTCTGTCGTTGGCCAGATCTGCTATAAGTAGGCGGATTAACAAGCAACACCAAGTCCAGATGGGATAATCTTCATGAATATTTCCATAACAAGCGCCTCTTAGGCAAGGTCACTTGTGGAGGAACCGTATGTAAGTTATGCAGTAAACTGCAGGACACATGATTATGAGCTCTTGCCAGTAGATGGCTAAGTGGTTTTGGTTTCCAGGACCTAAGGGATCTTCAGCAGGATTAGCTAGTCAGGAGCACCCATCTGCTGAACTAGTATTCAAGAGGTTTAGTTGCTTAATAGGTCCGTCTATCGCAATTCCTGGGTTTGTATTATGCCTCCTCATAGTTTGAACCTTACATTGTTAGTTTTGATATGTGGCATGATATATATATATATATCACATTTTTTCAATATATATTTTGGAAATATAACCTACTTTAAAAGATGGAATATTCAAATTATTATTATTGTTTGTTCGGACATTAGCCAAGATTTAAGAAGCCTATATGTGTAGCCTATATGTGTGCCTATATTTGTAGCCAATATGTGTGCTTGTATATTGCGCCTATATGAGTAGCAAGTATGTACAGCAAGAAGCCTGTACTTGTAGCCTATATGTGCGACCCATTTGTGTAGTCTGAATGTGTAGCCAATATGTGTGCCTGTATTTGTAGCAAATATGTGTGTTTGTATTTGTAACCTATATGAGTAGCAAGTATGTACAGCAAGAAGCCTGTACTTGTAGCCTATATATGCGACCCATTTGTGTAGTCTGTATGTGTAGCCAATATGTGTGCCTGTATTTGTAGCAAATATGTGTATTTGTATTTGTAACCTATATGAGTAGCAAGTATGTACAGAAAGAAGCCTGTACTTGTAGCCTATATGTACAATCCATATGTGTAGTCTGTATGTGTAGCTATATGTGTGCCTATGTTTGTAGCCTATATGTGTAGAATGTATGTGTAGCCTGTATTTGTAGCCTATATGTATGCCTGTATTTGTAGACTATATGTGTAGCCTGTATTGTAGCTTACATGTATTATGTGTATTACATGTATATTACATGTATATTACATGTATATGTGTAGCGTATATGTGTGGCCTGTATCTGTAGGCTATATATGTAGCTTGTACTTGTAGCCTGTATTTGTAGCCTATATTTGTGCCTGTATTTGTAGACTATATGTGTAGCCTGTATTGTAGCTTATATGTATAGCACATATGTGTAGCGTATATGTGTAGCCTGTATCTGTAGGCTATATGTGTAGCCTATACAAGAATTTTTGAAAGTATCGATCAGTTTTGGTCAAGTGCCTGAAAACATAATCTCAACAACTGGAACAACACAAACTCAACAACTAGGCCTTGATATCTAGGCCTCAAAAATGTATTAAAATAATACATAGATCAAACACTGAAGCTTGATACCCTGAACGGTCAAAAATAAAATCTTAGACTTACTTGATCATAGGACCACAAGTCACTTTTAAAACGAAAATGCTATAAAACAGCTGCCCCATATCAAAACAGGCATGTGTACAAGTCAAAAAATAAACGGCTTAATTGAGAACAAGATTTTATTGATACTGGGAAAGCGTCGTGTATTGTTTATGCATGCACAAACTAAATATGGCAATGTCCGAAGAAATTATATTAATTACATTAAGTGTTTCAAAATTTAAAAGTTTCTAATAACTTATGTGTACTTATAACTAATAATAACACTGGTAGTTCAGAGAACAGTGGACCTCGCAGTACATCCTTAATTAAAATACTTAATTAGGACATTAAGAACGCTCCACGACAGCGTTGTTAACGTTTCCCACCAATTTAACTGGTGACCGTAATATTTACGAAAACTGTATGCTCTTTCTTATGAAGCAGTCAAAATTATGACAGGTTTTGCTATTCAGTCAGTATTACAGGAAATAGCCAGCAACTATACTCGTCATCGTTAACCCTTAAGTGGGCGCGCCAACGGCAAATTAGCCGCGATATTTTATTTTCGCATCTTAACGGTAGGTAGGGTTTTCAGGGCTTTGAGTATTTGTCAAGACCACCTTGAGGGACACGAACTGTATAAAAATAATACCACCTTATCCTCAGTCCGTCTGGAAATAAGGTATGAATGCGAGATAGTTACGTGTGCGGCCAAGTTGCCGCGGCGCGCCCAATCGTGTAACTGCTTTCGTAGTGTTATTCTCACTATATCTGTGCATACATAGTCACTTTTACCCTTCTTTTATTGTTTTGTTTTGTGTTTAGTGTTTTAGTTTAGTATTTCTTACCGTGTTTCTATTCTATTGATGAAGATTCTAAAAAGTCTATTGTAAATTTAGATTATAACGCTACAAAATGTGGCGTTGATACTGTCGATCAAATGTGTGCCAGTTACTCGACATCCCAAAGCACGAGACGTTGGACAATGGCCCTTTTTTATGGCCCCCCATTTAGACATTACCGGAATAAATGCAAATATAATTTACAAATTCAACCATCTGGATTACTGTGAGCGAAGACGAAAATTTTTTGAAAAAATTGGCACTCAGTTTCATGAGTGGACACTTGAAAGCTAGAGCGACAATCCTAACTCTCCAAAAGATCTTCTAGTTTGTTTTGGGCAAATACAAGTTATTGGAAAATCAACATAAAATCAACATGGTAGGCTGTATTTGTAGCCTATATGTGTGCCTGTATTTGTAGACTATATGTGTAGCCTGTATTGTAGCTTATATGTATAGCACATATGTGTAGCGTATATGTGTAGCCTGTATCTGTAGGCTATATGTGTAGCCTATACAAGAATTTTTGAAAGTATCGATCAGTTTTGGTCAAGTGCCTGACCAAAACAGGCTGAAGGTACCAACACGTAGACCTATTTGTCATATTTGCGCACCACACAAAAATAACAGAACCAAAATTGTCTGCAAAGAATGTAATAAGAATGTTTTATGAATCACTGCCAGATGACCGCTGTTTGCACGAAGCTGAAGCAATAGACGTTGATTCAGATAAAATTTTTAAATATTATTTTTTTAAATTTTTTTTATAAATTTAGTTTTTTGATAAGTGTGAAAACTAAGAATTCCGTAATATTTTTCATGTTTCTTGTATAAAATGAAATCTTTTTCAGACAAGTGTTTGTATTCATTAACTATAGTCTATGTTTCAAATATTTAATCTTTTTTAAATAAATTTAACTATTACAAAACTGAAAATTAAAATAAACCAATTAGAAACAAAGTATAATAAAAACTAATGCAATGTGTCCACTTAAAATTAGTTTACATGGGTACAAAAGCGGAATTAGGCATTGCCCAGCGAAGGGTTAAAAGAGAGACCGCCATCTTGAAACAAAAGTAAGTTGGAAAACATTTTGTACATACGTCATTTGGGCTTTATTAGAAGATATCTTCGTACTAGATTTCAAAATAATCAGTCAATACGTTTCACTAAAACTGCTTACACTTCTTATTTTATTCAGAGACCGCCATCTTGAAACGCAAGTGAATTGCGAAAAATCTAAGACACATTTCCTTCAGGTATTACACAAGGTACCTCCATATCAAATTTTAAAACAATCGGTCAATGCGTTTCTTCAAAACTGTGTAACAAACACACAAACCAAAAATCCAACTGTCGAATTGAAACAAAGCCTCTTTTACCTCGGTCAACAAGAAAATTGCGCTTTACAATATATTGACTGAAGAAAGTAAGGTCTCTGTTTCAGCTCGACCGTTCAGAACTTGGTTTGTGTGTTTGTTACGCAGTTTTGGCCAAACGCATTGACCGATTGTTTTGATATTTTATACGAAGGTACTTATATGAAAAATATCAAATATCGAATATATCAAAATATGAAATATCAAATACCGACAAAAATCGAAGCCCAAAATGGCGTGTGTACGGTTTTTTCCACTTCTGTTTCAAGATAATAGCCTCTAAATTAACGATGTTGAGTGTAATTACTGGCTGAATGGTAAGACCTATCATAATTTTGACTGCTTCATAACAAAGACAGTTGGTCCAGTAATACGTTTAGTAAATATTACAGTTACCGGTTAAATTGACGGAAAACGTTACGAGCGCTATCGTGTACATTAATAAAAAATGTACAAAGTGGTCTATTCTTTAAGTTACTAGTAAATTTAAAAACAGCTTCAACAAAGTCACACAGTAAACACACAATCACATTGTAGGGTCGCTTTATAAAAAAATCAAATTTCGATAACGGCTCCGTTTTTTCAAAATCGGTTGATCGTGAAGGAGCTTATTTATGAAAGTTCATAACTCGATTCATCTGAACGACTTTAAATTAAACATGAAGAAAGTTTGTTCAGTGTTTACGAAATCCTTAATTTTTTTCGTTGTTTATGAAAAACGTGGCCTACAATCCATAGGCACTCTAAATTCTGAAAAGCCTCGGTCAGTAATGAAAATAAACTACCCCAGAGGCCTAAGTGTGTGTCGACTTTTGTCCTAAGTCTAATGGTAAATAATAAGGGTTGTTTCTTGCGCCAGCACCCCTGTTCTCGGTAATTATTTATGTACTTCCCTTACAGCGGGGTGAGCTGAAAGCACTGCTGCTCACGTGTCGTTGAAATTAATTTTCTTCTAAAAAATTTATGTCAGTGCGCAGTGGAGAAAGTAAAGTAAACGTACGATATCACAGCACGCAACTGCCTCGCTCACCGGATGTATCTAGTGTTAACTCTTTACATTACAGTCATTTTAGAATCTCACTGCACAATCTTAATCAGCACAAAAAGCTGCGTAAATTAATATTTTATTCTTTAAAATTATATTAAAATATAAAAATAAACCCTGACCGCCGTCAAATTCTTTTTTATATAATTTCAATTTATTTAAAAAATTCTAAGTGTATGCCGATTTTAACGTTGAGGTGGTAAATCGGATTTTAAAAAATTGTAACGTTAAAATTTTATTTTTAAAAATCTAGAACGGCTACCATTTTAAAACTGTTTGAAAGGTTTTCTGGGCAACAGATGTATCAAAGCTGTTACCATTGATTTTCCAATAAAACAGGACCAAATTTGCAACCGTGAGCGTGGCAACACACACAAAAATACACTGGTAGGTCTCGGGTCTTATCGAGATGGATTCCAATGGAAATTAGCCGAAACGCCCAGGTATGTCGCTAACTTTAAACTGAAGTAGCCTACAGATTTGTTTCTTTTTTACAGTTTTATATATACAGAGTGTTTAGACAATATTTGAGCATCTTTTTACTTGCAGTTCCAGAAAATAGTGAAAGATGAAACAAATATTTTGCGTAATGCATTTTGTCCCTCTTTATACACATGGAAATCAAAATCAAGTATTCCATGGAAACAATTTAGTATTTCTGATACAATAGCATAAGGCGAATATATAGGCTATATATTATTTTAAAACGAAAAGCACATTGAGGCTATTGTCGCCTCTTTGTATTTCAGTGTGAGAGTAAAGTGTTTCAGTCGTAAATGTAGTGTTGTAAGTGTACGTGTGTGTTACACTCGGGTACCGTGAGGAACGTCTAAATACTCTCAATAGGTGCAGCTAGTCTGCACTCCCCTGCTGCGAGGGAATGGAGACGTTTGAGAAATAGACGTGTTATCAATTTAAATGTAGTTGAACACTCTGCCGCAAGGTGCCACCAGCAGCGAGCGTTCACTTATCTTCCATAAGGGATATCGTTCTAGTACGTTTATATTCGACGTTCAATCTTTTCACATAATCGATTTTAGTGTCCGGTTTAACAATTTTACTACCAAGACCCGGTAAAATATTTTTATTTTGTTTGTAAAATACAGAAATATTTGTAAATAATGTTCATTTATGAGATATTATTAAATTTTGCTACATTGTGACAATTTAAATGAATGCTTTTTTGGCATGCGTTCTGTAACTCGGTAAGCTACCTTTTCAAAATAAATCAAGTGCAAACTATCAGTGGACATAAAAATATTTTTTGGTTTGGTTATATAATTAAGGTATTTCTTTATACTTTGTACTCACATTTAATAATAAAGTAGTATATAATTTAAGAATAAATAAAAAACTCTCTTGCGTGTTCGTTTTATTTCGAGTATCTTCGTGACGTTTTTCATTTCACTTTTAATGATGTTAACATACAAAAATGTTATACCGAGCTGTAAATAGTATGCATTTCAAAAGAACAACATTTATATCTACTGTATGACTGGTACTTAATGATATTTCCAGGTAATAACGCTGTACAACCACTAAACATTAAACAGTATCCTATTATCTCTCTTTATTAATTTCACCCAACTTTGGGGTACACTAAATCAATCACTTTTTAATGTTCTGTGCCTTCCTTGTTGCCCAGTATTGCTTCATTCGTTGTGATCTTGCTTTTCGCAACCCCTGCGGAGTAAGGCGAAGTAAAAATTTGTTTTTGAATATTTAGAACGTATTCTATAGAATTATTGTAGTTTAATAAGAAAATGTCATTTGGTCTCATTCAAAAAACATTGAAATCGTAAAATAGGTGAAGGTTCAGCTTACATTAATGAAAAAGCAAAAATACTTTTTAGTTTGTAAGGATCCGAAAACAATTTTTATTGATAAAATTTTACCGATAAAATGGTTCAATAATTGTATGCAGTACTGTAATAAATTGCATTGTAATTTTTATCGTTCATTCCTGACGAGGATTTCTTGACCAGATGTAAGTAAACATCTAGCATTAACGTTTTACATTACAATCATTTGAAAATTTCACAGCACGAAAAGCTGAATAAATTAATATTCTATTCTTTAAAATTGTATTCGAAATACAATAATAAACCCTGACTGCCGTTAAATTCTTTTCTTTTTTTATAGTTTCAATTTATTTTTTTACAAATTCGAAATGCTAACTTACGCCGATTTTAACCTTGAAATACGTTGATGAAAATCAGATGTTCATGATTTTTTAACTAGAACGGCAACCATTTTAAAACTGTTTTAAAGGTTTTTCTGGCCAAAAAATTTATCAAAGTATTACCACAATAGATTTTTTTAATAAAACCAAACTTGCGACCGTGAGCGTGGCAACACTCACACAAATATACACTGGTAGGTCTCATGACGGATTCCAATGGAACTTCGCCAGGATGCCCAGGTGTGTCTCTAATTTTAAATTAAATTGACCTACAGATTTTTAAAATAAGTTTTCTTATATACAGAGTGTTTCCTACTTGCCCTTAATCTACAGGAAGCAAGAGAACAAATAATTAGCCTTGATAGCATTGCGCAGAAGTTAGGCTTAAGAATATCATATGAAAAAACAGAGATCATGGCCATGGACCCGCTATGCGTAAATAAAGTGAACATTAACGGAAACACCATAAAGCTCGTGGAATGTTTCAAATATCTAGGAGAAACCATAATATACAATCTAAACGAAAAACCCGCACTACTCAATAGTGTAGCAAAAATTAAAAAAGCCCCGCTACTAACTTGGCCAACGTACAAGAAAAAATGCCTGTCAATAAAAACAAAAATACGCCACTACAAATCAGTGGTACTCCCAGAAACATTATATGCCAGTGAAACTCTCTTCCAAATCAAAAACAATAGCAAGACGGACCCGCTGCTTAAGACAGAGAGAAGGTTCATCAGAACGTGTCTCAACAAAAGCTACCGGAAAGACGGGACCTGGAGAATAGCCACCAATGAAACAGTATACAATTATATCGACCCAGTTCTCAGTGTAATGAAAAAACGAAGAATTTCCCACTTCTTTCACATATTAAGAATGCCGGAGGACAGAATCCTGAGACAACTGGTAATGAGAAGCATCAACAGGAAAACACAGGGAATATACATCACACAAGTCCTCAGAGACCTCAGTGAAATAGGACTGAAAATGGATGATGCAACAGACAAATGTAAAATAACACGCATTCTTAAGACTAATAAATTTAAAATGGATAAACCGAAGAGACACAAGAAAATAGTGATCACAGATGCCGTCAGGAAGCAACGATCTGATCGAATGAGGGATTATTGGAGAAAAAAATTACAGCCCAATGTTAGGAAGAACTGAAATTTAGACTAAAGTGGTCCCATGAGGCCAAAAAATTTTTTAAAAAATACAGAGTGTTCAGAAAATATCGAAACAGCTTTTTACTTGTAGTTCCAGAAAATAGTAAGACATGAAACAAATGTTTTGCAGAATGCATTTTGTCCCTGTTTTTACGCCTATACATGGGAATTGAAACCAAACATTCTATGGAAACAATTTAGTGTTTTTTTATACAATAGCCTAAGGCGAATATAAAGTAAAATTTGTTTTTGGATATTTAGAATTTGTTCTATAGAATTATGGTGGTTTGGTAAGAAAATGCAATTAAATTTGAAAAACATCGAAATATTAAAATAGGTAAAGGTTCAGCTTACATGAATGAAAAAGCAAAAATACTTTTTACATTTATAAGGATCCGAAAACAATTTTGATTGATCAAATTTTTCTGCCACTTGGTAGTAAACAATTACACGATTTAGTAACACTGGAATATGCTTTTATGCCTGCAGGACCTTAATGTGTGCTTTCAGAACATAACTCAAGCTGTTGTGCCATTTAGTTTCTGCCCAAAGTCTGCGACAACACAAAAAAACATAAGTCAAATAAATCTAAGTAAATGGGGTAATTTGCGAACCTCAGCACAAGGGTCGTGTGGGGGTGAGCTTACTTGAGATGAAACAATAAAAAATGATTGTACAAATTGCCTGTACAACCCCCGTATAAGGGTAATTAGCAGTGCGCTAAGGGCGTATTACAACAAAAGATTTAAATCCGGAGCGGAAGATAAAACTTTGTGCCTGTAGCGCTGCCAATATTTCAAACTGTCACACGCAAACACGCTTCAGTGATTTTTAACTGCTGTTTTCAATCAGAGTAAAATTAAAAATCTGTCTTCGTTTTCCATTCGTTACGCTATTAATGACGTCAGAGCTACAGACAACTCCATTGTAAATTTCAACTATTTATTAGTATAACGACTTAAATTATGAATCTTCATGTAAGCGAGGACCGAAATTCGAACGAAACCTGACCAAGATGACTTTTTTTGGTCCATACATTTTTTTCCAAGATGACCTGTCTACAGCTCCATACATTTTTTTTTTTTTTTAACGTCCGACTATTGTGCACACTTGGGCTAATGCAGACGATGCTATGATTTATAGCGTATGAAAATGCTAAGCCCTGGCCGAGAATCGAACCCAGGTCCTCGGGGTGAAAGCCTATTACGCTATCAACTAGGCCACCGAGGAGGCTACTAGCTCCATACATAAGGGAAGACACGTGTCAAAATATGTGATATACCTTTTTTTGATATATTTTGATAAAACTTGTCCCATATTTTTTGCAACAATCAAGTTAAATTCAAGCATCTCATATGCAATCACCGATACAACAGCTAGCCTCTTTGAAACTGGTTGTCTTTAATTTATAATTAAACACGTTGATAACTGAATAAAATTAGCTAATGTGGAACTATATATGGCTAATGGTCATGGAACAAAACTAAATGGCAGCCATTTTGGAACTGATATGTTTTAAGATCATAAAAAAAACTATTACTGAACTATTTACGGTTTGTAGCAGCCTACTTTTTGATGGAAAGCCAGACTAAGTGGTAGCCATTTTGTTGGCCACAGGCCTATTTCATTTTTACACGACTGCCAAAAAAGGAGTTACATTTTTAGTGCCTTTGTGTGTGTGTGTGTGTGTGTGTGTGTGTGTGTGTGTGTGTGTGGCGCGCGCGCGTGCGTGTTTGTGTACACACACTCGTTATGTATGTATGATTTTTTTTGTTATTTTAAGGCGAAAAGCACATTGAGGCTATTATCGCCACCCTAAATGTAAGTGTGAGTTCAAAATGTTAGTTTTAAATGTAGTGTTGTAAGTGTAAGTGTGTGTTAGACTCGGGTACCGCGAGGGATGTCTAAATCCTCTCAATAGGTGCAGCTAGTCTGCACCCCCTAAGGGTAAACTTCTTAACGGTTCAACCGTAAAATCGGTTGAGATAGGTGAAAATACTTACCTTTGCCATTTTACACTAAAAATGGTTAAAAAATTACCAAAAATATATCTAAAGTTTTGCCATTTTTTAAAAAATTATATATTTTATAACTGAGCGAAATGAAAATCTGAAATATGATTGATTTAAAAAGATGAAAACAAGTTATTAGAATAAATGCTGAAAAATATTTTCCGAGTATTTAGTCAATAAATTATGAATTTACATGTTACATTTATACAATGTGCAACTCTTCATTACGTTATCAGTGCATTGTATCCCTGACAAACTTTCGAAGTAATTTGAACATTTCACGATGTATATTGTATCATTTAGAAAATGTTGATCTTCGTTTAACAATTTAAATGCAGTCGGGGGCTGTTTAGTGCAAATAGGCAATATTTAGATGTAGTGTATAATTTATTTTTGTTTTAACAGTCGTGTTTTTTTAAGTACACGACTGTACTTAATTCGAACTGTAATAATTACCAGATAGCAGCACCAAATGGTAGCGGAATACAGAAATACTTTCTTTTCCGATCAGTTGAAATAGTTATACAAGTTTTGATCAGAGCGCAGCACATTACACATAAGCAATACTTGAAATTCGTCAATAAAATTGCCCGCCCTTTTGGGCAGTTTCATTGTTTTAAAGGTTCCCGTTAAAAATGTGCTTAATTTCTGGTTGGAAATTTTTCATAGTAAACATGCTCAATTTTGCATCGTAATTTTGAAAAATATGCATGCTCTCTAGTGGCATTGTCTGAAACTATTCATCATTTAGTAGAGAAACAATTCTTGCTAAAAATAACTTATATAATAATAATAATTCTCCTACTCTAAATGGGAGATTTTTCTCATAGCAGACTGGCTATTGATTATTGGCAAAAAAATGTTCACTGCGCACAGGATAACTCTGCCAATTCTTCTTGTTGCACTAATAGAAAGTTGCCTTGATATACTGTTTAGGCAATATTTTTAATAGCAAACCAGCACAAATTTCCGGGGAAGTTTTAATTGCGAAGTGGCGCGAATTTTCATATTGTAGTTTTGAAACCAAACATACTATCTGTTGGCAGTATTTGAAACTGTAAAATATAATGTAAATGTATAACCATACTTTACATTATGCCTAATTCTAATTGTTAATATTTATTATGTCTTCCTGCAATCTTCTGGCTGAAAAAGAATAGACTTATTTGTACAAAAAGAAAGTTTTAAAACAGCTTCTTTTACCACATTGTTCCTAACAAAAATTGCACCTAATATTTCTTCAAAATGTCTATTAATTGGTTGAAGTTGAATTAGTTTATTTATTTCAAATCATTTTAAAAAATCAGTTATAAGTTATCCAGTATGTAGTTCATTACACTTTACTAGTGTAGATTTACATAAATAAGGCAGATTTTTTTTATCAAAATGCCATGATTTTATGAATGATGACTGATAGTATATATATGATTATCAAATGAATTGACTGACTTTTATGAAATTGAAAACACAACATCACAAAAAGGTCTTTTAAATTAGTATTACCTTAAGACAAGTGCAATATAAATTTCCTCAAGAACAATTTGAATTAGACATCTATCAATAGATCCACTCTCTCCTTACCAGTTTTACTGAAATCTTTTTACAGGTTTTTTTTATTTTATATTATTAAACTGTAAGAAGGTCTTGGTTATTATTTTTCTGAATTGCCATGACAAGTGCATTTTTGGCCAATATGTGTACACTATTTTTGATTTCCCTAAACCATTAGTTTTGCCTTACATCCAAGGAGTCCAATTGGGCTAATTTTGCTTGAAATAATATTGTTTCTGATGTTTTCCTACAGTACTTCTGTAAATAAAAAATGTTTGCAAAAAATCCTTTACCTCTCTATGAATGTTACGAAATTCATACCTCAAAATGGTTTTTCACAAATGCTGGTACAAAATCCAAAATCCATTTGATGTGGGTGTGCTACTAACATAATCACCATTTTTAACAGTAGGCTAGGTTGTAAATTAAATCTTGAAATGGGACATGTTGGTTACCAGTGCCTTTAGGAGCACACCTACAGCTGTTCTGGAGGTCTTATTAAACCTGCTGCCTCTGGTTATTTTCATAATGTCAGATGAGACAGGTCGCCTATAGGCTTCATAATCTTTGCGAACGAAGGAGGAGCATCCTTGAGGTGAGGCACTCCAAGATCATCAAAAAAGTTCTAAAAGACGAGTTGGACATGCTACCTGATAGCATGCGCACTCAGTATGTCTTTATTTGACCTTTCACGGTTCTTCTCCATTCACGAGAGGAGTGGGAAAGTGGCAAGCGACAGCTATGTCTGGTACACAGACGGATCACTGCATGATCAACAGTCTGGATATGGAGGATACTGCGAAAACACTGGGGCAGGATTCAATGCTAGCCTAGTTATGTAGGTAGGTATTGCACGGTATTCAAGCTGAGATCTGGTGCAATCTCGGGGCATGTGTTCATCGAGTATCAGAGGAAGGACTTACAGTAAGGACATTCTAATACTTACAGACAGCCAGGCAGTATTACAGGCTCTCAGCTCTGTAGAAATCACATCCAAGTTGGTATGGAATTCTCTCCACTCCCTCTGCGTCCTGTCAAAAGCTAATATAGTGTAATTAGAATGGATACCTGGGCAGTGCGAGAAATGAGAGAGCAGACATGATGGCCAAGAAAGGAACTGCTGATCGACTAGTAGGACCAGAGCCCGCATGCGGCATTAGTCGCACAACAGCATGAGAAACCATAAGGAAATGGGCTAGTGTGACCACATCAAACACTGGAGACAATTTCCTGGCCAAATATTGGGGAAATGCCTTCTCTTGGGACCAGACCCTGTACTGACAAGGACACTTAATCAGTTTAACAGGAGGTCACTGAGACAGGTTGTTGCCATGATCACCGGACATGGCCACATCCGGAATAATCTATATAAGGTGGGATTGTTACAAATCTCGATTGAATGCCATTTGTGCGGGCAGGGGGTTGAAAACGCAGCACATATACTCCTTGATTGCGAGGTCCTAGAAGCTAAAAGGAGACTCTTTGGATTTCAGCAACCAGATCAGGAGTTCAACCAGGACACCTTAAACAAAATTCTGGAGCTCGTTAAGGGCACTAGAGTCGGTTTAAGGTGAAGTGATAACGGGAACACAAAAAGTTTTTAAGACGTTTCGAGGGCCACAGAGCCACTGTTAATCCCCAAAAAAGGGGAAAAAATCTTGAAATCATCTCTTTTAAATGTCTCTCTTTAAATAAAGTTTTGTATGTCGACACTAATATGAAGGATGGTAATTTTTCAATATCTCACTGGTAACATTAATTCTGTTAACAATAAGCCTTGAATTTCGTACCTCCTGTCACATCGTATGTTCAATATCTCGTGTTTCAAAACTGTTGAGTTTAAAATGCAGCTTAAAAACTACACTACAGTTAAAAAGGTAAAAAGACAAGCCACATAAAAAGATAGGTGAAATTTTACTCCGATATATTCCATTTACTACATCATCAAACACATAACATAGCCAGGTGAAATAAATAGGTAAATCAATAATTTGCTTGTGAGCACACTACAGACAGAGGCCAATTAGTTTCAATATTAAGAGCATTGTTAGATCTGCAACAAGTGGGTGAGGAAGACTTTAATATTAAATACATTATTAATAAGAAATTACAAAAAAATATAATATAAAGTGTAATTGATATTTATGTTTTGGTGGGTTATGAAATCAGGTGTAAAATGGAAGTTTTTTTGTGTAGAATATACAGGTTATACCTAACCTCTTTATTGTATTCTATAATTTTCATTTAATGTGCACTAACTAACTGGGGGCAGCTATATTAACTAACCCAAAAAGGAGTTAAAGAATATCAAACGTAAACTGTGGAAAATGCACGCTTATTCATGATTTACACTTTAACCACTTGTTGTTATTATAGGGCCAACAGTTTCTTTTTAAAAAGCTTTTATAACTGAGAAATACATGTAATATTTATTAAATTAGTGGTCGTCCTACGTTCACATTATCAAGACTTTTTTTTCAAAAGAAAGGTTAAAAATGAATGCACAGTACATGCAAATTGTTTACTGAAATCACACTAACATAACTGGAATATAATTTAATTCATCTCATATTCACACGTTTGATTGTTGACAAATAACTGAAATGCAATTGCAGTTATTTCCATAAAAACTTCATTTACAAATACTATGCAACTAGAAAAATACAAAAATTGTGGGTTTGCATTATGTACGTATAGTTTCTGAAGATCCTATACTGCACATAACTTTCATTCCTTCTCTTTTTATCCCACCATTACTCAGGATGTGAAAAAAAGTCTTTCTGCTTTTTTTGTACTATTATTTTTCTAACCAGTAAATGGACGAAACCGTTTCAGGAGTTCCTCAACAACAATACTAGAAGTGTCTAATTCGGCAAGTTAACATCCCCTCCCGATGCTGAGCAGTAAAGGGAAGTCGTGTAAAGAAATGTATATCCAACTAGTATAACCCTCATTTCTGCTATTTGTGAGAATGTTTCTCATTTCATAATTTCACAGGAAATAATTTTTTTCCTAATATAAATGAAGTTTTATTATATATGCCCAGGCAGCAAAATTCTATGACAATGTTACCAACAATGGTACACTGCTACGGTGTCTCGATTTCATCGGTGATTACAATGAAAAGTAGCTTAAGTAGGCTATCAAATATACATAATACAAAATATTTTCTGTCACTTTTTCTTTATTTTGAAACGTAATGTTACTTTCTGGATAGTCCTTGTAATATTAAAAAAAAAGTGAAACAGATTTAATTTCATACAAATCCAGATTTCAAGCATTGCAAAAATATCATAAGAACTCTTTCTAAAATCATTCCTAGTTTACAATAACTAGATTTCTAGTTTTGTCATTAACAAAATAAGGCCCAAATGTATATCGTGACACTGCACTATATGATTAATCGCTTACTATGTTATCCAGCTGATGAATTTGTTTAACTGAACATGACTTTCATCTGAAATCCTGTAAACTGGAAATTGTGTACTCAGGGTTGATTTACACATAAGGTAACATTTAAGCACAATAAACAAAACACTGACTTGTTTGCTCCTGGCATTGAAATATTGAACAGTCTGAATTTTATTAACAAATTCTTCTTCTGAACGTACGGCTGATAACCATTTTAAGATGCTTCTTTTTTGAGTTCAATAAAACTTGCTCAAGCACCAGTCGAGATTCTCATTTGTTGTTACAGTGGTTGGGACTATAACTGTCCCCCCCAAGTTGTATTCAAACACATCTCCAATGATCAATTCTTGCAACAGCTAACATTACATTGTTACTTGGTGGCAGCTAATTAAATTGTTACTGAAAGTCATTTAGCAATTTGTTAGTACTTTTCAATAACTATTCGGTAGTAGGAACTACTTTGACCTAAAATAAACTGTAGATTCAACTGATCGAGAATATAACCACAGCTCTATGAATTTCAGTAATGTTTATTTTAGCACATATGGTATATTAACTTACAGGGAAGTTATATTTTTTGTAAAATGTTACAAAAAGTCAAACTTGCTGTAGTTGTTCCAACTGGTGAAAACATTGCAGTCCTAATAGGGTTAAACTTACTCACCATCAAATTTAAGCTAAACTATTTGAATATTAGCCTACCTGTAAAATTGTAGAATTTAGTTGTACTTATTTAATTAGTGGCCAATTTATTCTCTACAGACAAACAGTTCTCCAAACAACCTGTACTTTTTTTGACAGACACCAAATTTTTTTTTCGTACAAGTATATTTTACTTGCTTTTAGGCCACTATTCCAACCACATATTTTATCAAAATCACAAATACCATTCATTACTATGATTCTGCTTTAGGAACATTTTGTAGATGTAAAACAAAGCTCTTAATATCGCCATAATAAAACAGCTAGGTACAACGTAACATCCTGGTTAACACTAAATGCAGTACAATTGTAATTTACCCACACACCGACACTCAAGTTAAAAAACATACACTACTACATTACTTTATATACATTTTATGTTTAGTTAATAACACCTAGTAGTAGTTCTTTTATATAATCTCCCAGCCAGAATTTAGTCAGCTTTGATCCACTGAAGTAATAGACCAAAATTATTAGAGATTGTGTTACTAAACAATGATTATATTAACTTAACATATAGCACCGTGATTAAAGAACAGTTGCTTACATAATAACATTGTATCATATGCTCCGTTGTTATATCTAATTACAAATGAAGTGAATGGTTTCCCTTACTTATATGCTTTTGTTAATAATTAACGATTGAAACAAACTCAAATAGAATAAGAAATGTAACTTAAAAATTACAAATATCATAAAACAATAATATGTGTGATGTACATGTGGAGTTTAAAACGAATCATGCAAATTAATTTAACAAACCCATATACATTTTTTTTAACTTCTAAAAACACAGATAACTTGAAATTACTTTCGTAAAACATGACCAAACGCTCTACCAACTTCTATACTTAAAAGCCTAAAGTAACTTTTCATTTTGGAGAAGGAGAACAAAAGTTCCAAATGATTACATGTCACCGATATATTCACAAAATACGTTCCGCTAGCCGGAGATGCTACAATAGAACGATGACACATGTAAGCTCACACAAAAATGGACGATTGAATGAAAACATTTCCCTAATATAATTGGTGTTGCATTTACCAAAAAAAGCTTAAAAAGGCAATCACACTAATGGTTGTGCGGCTGTTTGCTAGAGCACCAACATACTGGAGTCACTTCTGATCCAGCTCAGGTAAACAACTTAAAAAAATAAATATGAATTAATCATTAAAACTATTTATACAATTCAAGTGTTGTTAAAAATTTATACAAAACTGTACACTACTTACTGAATTTTTTTAACGAATCAAATTTAATTAAAACCAATGTCTGAATAATAATTGTACTCAACATGTTGACGGAATTTGGATCGCAAATTCAGCACTCGTTTCTACGCCACAAGTATGCAATCCATTGTTTTCAAAAAAGTTAGAACCATATAACAGAAAAAACCATTATATTCGAGGTTTCCTGAAACTGTTAACAAATTTAGAATCAATTATTACCAAGTATACTTGGTTCCCCGTTTCCCATTTTCTATTTTAGTACATTAACCTTAGAAGTTAAAAAAAACCCAATGTTCAGCAATTGGTCTGTTCGTAAACTTGATTTGTAAAGTTTGTACAATCAATCAATCTTGTTACTACACCAGGACAAATTCACTGTCACATACTAGTGACCTACAATCACCAGTACTAGTACAATCACTAGTGACCTACAATCACTAGTACTAGTTCTTCACAACACATTTAAAAATAACCACCAACTTAAGGACACCCCCCCACAAATCTGCTTAGTCATACCTCAACTCCATTTTAAAGAGCAGCAAAAATTAGCATCACTAGAACTTTTTTAATTTACAAGAAATTCAGATTTCGACAGTCTACTACCTAGAAATTAGTTTATATATATATATATATATATATATATATATATATATATATATATATAAAACAATGGCAGCACCCATTTTAACTCCTTGCAAAAGGAAAAATGATTCTGGAAAAATAATAATCACAAACCATAAATATATTTCTTTTTTAATTTGTTAACTTAGCACATTAAATAAATATCTCATAACCTATAAATATACTAATACAATATAGTATTATTGCCATAGACAATGACTGAGTGTTCAATGTAATACTCAAATAAACTAACCTAAAACAACTGTTTGAAGCTGACTGACTATGAAAAAACATAACCTCAAAATATCATCAAATCTGACCAATAACATCGACTTTTTAAAAAAGGCACAAAGTTTAATTTTAAAATGTTTATCCATACATGCCTTGAATTCAAAGATAGTTAAAATTTATCATTTAAATTAGTCCTCTACATGCATGCAATTGTTATCGTGTGACAATGACCTATATCTTTATTTATTTTTACGAGGTAATCAAACTTATGTTGTGGTACAATGTTTTTTTTTTAAGTAGTACATACAAACTGTACAACAAAAATTACATCATCTGTTTATAAAAATTGTCGCACAAAAAACTGCATGCATACGCAGATTTAAGGCCAGAAGCTTGCATTAACTTCAAACGAATCAAACTAAACTCAACAATACAGTTGTTCTAAAATGAATTAGCTGTTTTGATCAGCTGATAAAGATTAAATGCAATAATCTGTATATAAAACAACATAATACAATAAACGGGTACACACAACACTGTGCCCTACAAATAAATGGATAATACAGTTAGTTTCAATTAAAAATAGATGATACATTTTCTTTCACCTCATTAAGTTCCAATTATTATACGAAGTAATGTCACATGTAACAACTAAAACAATACCTGAAGTTTCCATTTTACGCTGTATTTACATTATTCAGTTATATTTACATTGTTATATTCCATTTGGTTTTATAAAATATTTACGCTAGAATCTCTCATCAAAATCTTTCCTCCAGCAGGCAAGCAGTTATGCAATCGTCGTTGATCTTTGAAGTAATTTAACAAACTGAACATTAAAAAAAACAACAACAAAAATTTTAAAGCTATGGAAAAAGCGTTCAGCTAGTAAAAAAAATTATCTGAACATGAAAAAAATACTGCATACTTCGCAAGCTATGTATGTTTATTTGGTGACATTAGTAAAAGACGGGTCAAATTGTGCTTTGCAAAATCCCCATGTGGGTTGAGTGGTCCATGTTAGAAATACAAACAGATGTAAGCATTAATTGAAAAAAAGTAAAATTATCCTTCTTTTAATAAAAAGGTCCCCATGAGTTAATATTAATTAATTAATACATGAAATTTTAATAGGGATTTTTCTGTTTCAATGATCTTTGGGATTTGTAAAATTGTTTCTTCAATAGAGGTTTATCACAATTTACAAATATCTGGAAAAAAATATGAGTTGTTTTCACCTAACTCTGGATCGATTCACTTGTTGCACCTAGAACAACTGCCAATTTGCTCAAGTTTTAGTGCACCTTTGTTTCTTTCCTTTCTCGTTTGCCCTTCAATCGGATCAAATATAACATTGATTACAACAATATCTAAGGTTGGGAGAAAAGTTACCGGAGACTTACGATGGAATAGTCATTTGGCAGTATAGGATAATATATATCTAAGGAACGTTCGAGGTGGAGAAAACAGGTATTGCCGAGCAGCTGAGACTAATCTGTTCTTAAGATGAATGCACTATAGGAAGACCCAAAGTATGTAGAACCTTCACATTCGTTGAGAAGATAAGCACTCAAACTGAAGACTGTTGAAGGACAAATATCTGTGTGTACATAATCACAGTCTTACAGCTTCATTTCTCAGTAAAGGAAAGTAGCACACAAAATATATGAGCAGATCATGTAAATTGGAATTCAAAATAAATACTTTAAGATTTTAAAAGAAAGTTGTAATTTCATGCAGAATACTCATTTGTTATTAAAAGTAAGCGATAAAATAATTTAAACATTTTAACAATAATAACAAGAATGTGCATCGTTAAATAGTGAAAAAATATATGCATATAGTCGGTACAAACAGGGCGGTCGAACAGTGATGATACAACTTGGTTGATAATAGACTTGAATGGCGCAATACAAAAAAATACAATGTTAATATCTTGAAATCCAAACTACAGACTAACCTAACTAAAAGAGTGCTTTGTAATGCAGAAGTAGGACGTGCATTGCCTTCAGAATAGAGTGCATTTCCATTAATAAATTAGACTGAATTCAAGTTTGTTTGATAATTTCTAAACACAATTTTAAGTGATACCAACACTCTTCCACCGCCTTGCACAAACGATATCTTACAAAACCTACGACTAAATTAAACCTGCTTATTTAAACAGCCACACAACCATGTTCAGTCGTAGAAGCGGTGCAGTTTTACGAGAGGAAAGGATTTGGTTGAGGTACTAAAGGCTGTGGTAGAGTCGTAGTGCTCGTAGTGTACGGAGGCTGTCGGATCTGGTTGATTGCAGGTCGCATTGCGGTTGGGCCCGCCCCAGGACTTGTAGAAAACGGGTTCGCCAAAGCTGAAATATTAAAAAAAAAAAATTAAACTTGAAGAATTAGTTCAATCCATACAACAATCAATGTGATTGTGGTTCTTTTATGGGACAAACATATAAATGTCCACAAAAAACTGATGTGTGTAAAACCAAATAAGCAGTATCCTTAAGCTAAGACTTTTGATTAGTAAATAGTCTAATTACTGCAAATAAAGCAAAATTCTTACACTTGACAGTCAATCTAAACATTGTACATACAAGTTCAAAAAGCAGTTAATGCAAAAACTAAATGTTAAATTAATTAAAATACAATACTGTAAAAAAATCTTGATTATTCAAAAACACATTTTCAAAATTTTAATCCTGACTGCAAAGCTTTATACTAACACCTTTTAAGCAAATACATTTGCTCACACTCGCTGCTGAACAGTCTGATCATAAATTTTATAAACACAAACACACAAAACAAAAATTCAAATTAGAGAATATTTTAAGTATAAATTTAAGAACCACTATATTGGAACTTTAAAAAAAGTTCTCCATATACGAGGGGCTACCGAAAGTTTGGATAATTTGGATTTCACAAGCGAACCATTTGTGGAATGAACAGAACTCTGTGAATTGGTGTGCCAGTGACAGGTCGTGTTCTTCAGTTTCATGTATTTGTGTGTAATGTTCTGTTTAGCTTTCCAGCGATTTTTTAAACTTGTGTAAATGGCAGATTTTAAGGAGCAAAGTAATTGTAAGACTCTTGCGTACGAGAGGTAAAGTGTTTGTTTTCCAGGACCCTGAGGACTTCAGACAGAATGCCTTAATGGACTTCCTGAAACCCATTGAGGGCACTGTCTACTGAACTAAATTCTAATAGGCTTAGTGCACAAAAGGTTCGCTTGTCATTGTGAGAGACCACCAAACTCTGTAACTTCACAAATAATAATAATAAATCTTAATCTGTTTTTAGGGCCCTGAGTTAAAAAGCGAGTTTTTACTTGGATACCTGTTTACCCAAGTGTATGTCTGTGATTAAACTATTTGACCAATTTTGTTGAAATTTGGCATTTAAATTTGGTTCACCCATATCTCAAAAATTGTTTTTTTTCTATTTTACAAAGGAAGTTTTTTGAAGCTCCTTTCTATTACAAAAGACTGTTAAAAATCAATTTTTTTTTAAATTTTAAATTGAAGATATTTAAAGTTTGGTAATAATTTTAAAAAACCAAAATAACCCAAAATAACTGTTCATTGTCGAGTTAAAATTTTCTTTTAATGTTTCCACCTCAAAATGTACAATTTTTTTCAAATTTGGTTCACTGACTTGGGTTACGACTTCATACAGGACCAGAATCTAATGAAGCAATTTTGATAAAAAAGGTTAATTTTCCAGGTTTCTGTCAGTAGCTTCTCAACCGGATTTTCAGGATAAATAATTTGAATGTGAGAAAGATGCTGATGGCATTTTTGCACCATTTATTTTCTTGATACTAAAACGAATAAACTTTTATTTTCTTTACACTTTCTGTTTTTACTTCATAACACAACTATAGAACAGTTTAACTGTATTTCCATTTGAGAACATGTAGTAATAAAACTACAAAGTTTCATAATTATTGGCCATATAAAAAAATTGATTTTCAAGTGAAACAACAAACACCTATAACAACAAATATCCTGTAAATAAATTTTATGTTACAAATACTGATTAAAAAAAAACATTAATCAATCATGGTGTTTTACAATGATTGATTTTCAAACATTTCTTTAGTTGTTGTCTTAACTGTAAGACCATGTTAACATTTTCGCCTAAGCGAGTTTGGGCTCACAAAGCTGATGGGTGCCCATTTGTTAACGTTACACACACAAATTACAGAAAACAGCACACATTATTCCACAGTAACACAATATGAAAACATCACAAAACATTTTACAAACATAACAAATTATACCAACAAAAGAGAGATGAGAAGTTAACACAATTTGTAACATTTGTGCACAACAACGGCTTCGCTAGCATTAAATTAAAAGATCATGTTGACAGATTACTGTAACCTTTCAAAAATATGAGATTTACATTGAAAGAAATTAAAACTCATAGTAGTAACATAAAAGACTTGATTGGTTTAGACGGAAAAGTTAACCATAAACATGCCAAATAAAATTAGAACTGAACAAACAAATATTAGAAAACAATTGTTTTACAAAACCGTTAACTACTCATCTCTATCGAAGCGTTTTGTTTCAAAACAAAAGCGAAATAAAAAACCAGACAAAAATATTTAAAAAATCTTACGGAAGAAATTTTCTTGTCTGTTTGGTTTGTTCAAACTCAAAAAATTAAGAAGTGTATCGTTGCCTGTAAATAACAAAATTATAAAACAATTTAAACAAACAAAACATTCATAAAATAAAATGAATTTAATACAGACTAGGCACTTAAATTTAAGTGTATGCGTAGGAATTGTAGGGGAAAATGATGTAGACAACCACAGATTGCTTGGCAGCAGTTAATGCAGAGTTTATGGATGGAACAGATGATATCCAGGATGATAACAACAGAGGAAATTTGAGTGTGGAGGAAAAAAACTGGTGCATTTGTTAATTTCTCATTAAATTAATATTGTCTGGCTGAAAGAGGATCTCTATAAAGTGTAATGCAGCTAATAAAACCGCATCTTTTAACACATAGATTCTACCTACTCTAAATTTTATTCATAATTGTTTTTTTTTTTTTAACTTCTAGTGATCCAAACAGAATATATGAAAACATCTTACAACGATAGCAAACCATTTTGAGCTCGGCAATTAACAAATGTGGTCCATGCTGACACAATATATTTGCTTCACATTTTTTTGGAATATATTTATATGTCTGGAAAGTGCTGGAATTCACTGCGTGTTTATCATCAGATACCCTTCTTCACTTTACTGATAACATTTCTCGTTTGGTGTTGGATTATACAACAGTGTCCTTATTTGTAATGTTATTACAGTCTTGTAAATATTAGTTTTAAGGTTCAATCAAACATACAGTGTACTCTCAGTGCTGATAGTGCTTTGTCTGCTTCGAACTCTATATTGTATCATTCTGGTCAAACAAAATATAGTCTACTGCGGTGGACCAGACAAGTTTGCAATGGACAAATAACTATTTGTATTTTTTTACAAATTGTATGGTGGACTGAGGATAGAATGATTGATAAAAAGATTTGGTGCCAGAGTAAGTTTTTTAATTTTATGTACTAGTAACGTATACGGTGATACCCTGGCTAACAGTCAACCTGGACAACGGTCTAATTCATGAAAAATGACCCGCATAACAGTTTAGGTTTCATAGAGCTGAACATATTATAAGAGTGTTTTCATTTTGTTAAATTATTTCTATGCAGACTTGTAAATATAGAGATAACATTATGCTGTTCTACAGAAAGTAAAAGCTGCTGAGTTAACACAATCAAGCCTTTGTCCGACTGATGGGTGTTTGGTTTTTTTAGGGCAGTATTTCTTTCTCAGAATTCCCACTCACATTCCCTTTTCTGTCATCATACCTAATTTTACTGACATGTGTCATCAACTCTATTACTGTGTGTTTAATTTGTTAGCCTGTTAAAAAATTTAAACACATATAATATTATCATGTTATATACTTTTGATTTTTAAATTTAACAAAACATTAAGTGTCTTTATGTGCAAGTTTCAAATTGCTTAAATCCTGTTTTCAACTTTTTTTTGTGAATATTAATTAAGTGAGTCCTAAAAGAAGTGCTTGTGTATTAGAAGTAAAAGACAAACTTTGACTATTGAACTTACAAAAGGTACAATATGAACTAAAAAAATATACAGTATTGATTTGTTCCGTGTGTATACATGTGACATAATTATATTTGTATGAATTTAGTTAAAATAAAGTGTGACTTTGTTCTGTGAATTTCCTTCATTCTTCATTTTAACATATTAATGATAAGATATTTTTTTCTATGAAACAAATTAAAATGTTTTCCATAAGTCTCTACTGTAAATGCTGACTCACACAGCAGTCTGCTCAGATAAAAGTATTAGTTGTGGAACAAATTAAGACCGTTAACCAGGGCACCACTGTCTTTACACTATTCATGTGAAATATGTCCTTTTTTTAATTTATTTAAAGCACTATTTTTTTGTATTGTTATTTTAAACACAATCAAAAGAAACATTTCATCGGAAGAACTTCTGCTGGACATATGAGTTTATAAATAACAATAAATATGAAATACCACACAATAAGCATTCAGTTGAAACTGTTTTTACACTGCTTCACAATAAACTGCCTGCATTCAAATGCCCCAGTTGTGTTACTTTCACTTCGATATTCCATTTTCTGTTTGATTAAGTCTTTAAAGTATGACTGATGAGCATAATATTATGATTTAAAAGATATTAGAAGTGTGTCAGTGACCTTGACAACGGCATGGTATATCATAAGTTACCATGCATGACAATATCATAGAGTAAATAGAAAAGAATATGTATGTGTTCTTATTTACGAAGGGGAGTCACACCTTTCAATTACAATGCAGACTTCAAAAGTTTGGAAACTACTTGCTTAATGATGATTATAAGGATAACAAAATACCTGGACTAACAATTAAATACTTACAAAAAAAAAAAAAAAAAAAAAAAAAAAAAAAAAAACAGATAGCTGCATTACATAATTTACAGTCGTTACTTAATTGCTCACTGAGCGCAACAGTAAAAAAAGGTCCTCTACATTTGTATACAAAAAAAAAATGACAGATAATAGTACACTATACTTAGAAAAAATATTTTTTGTTGAATAAAATTTTAATCTGTGAATATTTGCACAGACCCAGTAAGTAGGACAGTCATGATACACACCTGTGGGAGGAAGAGGCACTGCTGGTGCTGCTGGTAGAGCAGACTTAGTGACCAAATTGTCCAGATTCACCAGAGACGAATTCTCACCGAGGAAACTGTGTGGCGTCTTCTTGGGAGCTGACACTGGCGGAGAGCTGAGAACATCCGTGAGCCCAGACAGGTCGAACGGGTCTGGACTCAGGCTACCACCTGCAAGTGTTCAAACATTAAGTTTAACCTTCGCCCTAGAAGTGTAAACAAAAATAAGAGATAAATCAGGTACATTAAAAGTTTCCTACACTTTAAAATCACAGGGTGTAACAAAAAACAGGTCTTACTGGTTATTTTGAAATCAGTCAGATAAATTACTGAACTGAAAAATCTATGAAGAATTTTCAATTACAGTGGAACTTGGTAACGTCATTGGAAAGAAAAAATTTATATCAGAATATTTTTTGTTTTAATTTTGAAAGATTAGTAAGTAACAAGAATTAAGTGATCATTATTGTACTGATGCAGTATCTGTACACAAATATAAATTAATATAGTACATATTTCAAAATACTGTATCAAAAAAAAAAAAGGATAATGCATCACAATCACAATTATCTCTGGGTCTAAACATAGTAGAATAGACTAAACATGTAGAACAAAGCTCAGTCTAAGAATTATGCATTTGAGCAAAATGACAAATGTTGACAGATAAGTCAGCCTTTATCAGTAGTTGTAATTCCAATTACACTTATCTGCTATCTGCTTATTTACCTAATGTTGAATTGTATAATTTATCATCTTCAACAGATAGCCAATGCGACAGTGAAGAGGAGGAATTGCATCAGCGATAAGAAAAATTACATATGTTCCGCAGAAAATATCATATAAAAATGAATTAAAAGGTCGCCAGCAGATCCTCATAAACTCGGATCGAAGTCAGTTAATTTTTCTTACACTGAAGATTAACAGACTTCAGTGTAAGATCTGTTGCTCGGATCAAAAACGGAACAAAATAATGTGCAACACTTTTTAACACAAAGTGAGTTTAATATAGACCAGCTTTGTTCACTACCATTTAGGCTGCACATATACTTTGAGATCACCTTACCTGTTCCGTTGTTATTAATTCTATTTGCATTGTTCGTAGTCTTGTCTCTATTCATGATGATGTCAAACTCGTCTAAATCGCCAAGTGGTGATGCATGTTGCGGTGGATTGTTTGGTGGGCTTAGTGAGTGAGCGGGACTGGATTGTTCTGTGACTGGTGACCACGGATCTACAGCTGGCGGACGAGGCGGTGATACTGCTCGCCAAGGATCTAAAAAAAAGAAACAAGTCATGTTTAGTAAAAAAGTTTTGTTGCCATCATTCCCACAATCCGGGTATTAATTTCATTACAGAAAACACAGCCAAAAAAGTGCACTTTTTTAGGTACACTTAATCCTTCCATATTTGGCTTAATATAATAGTGATTCCTAAACTTTGCGTTGCAAAGCCTTAGAGCACCTCCAAAATTGTCCAATTTCACCCAAATTGATTTAGATAATTGGGTTTTGGATACCTGGAATTCTACTATATGTATAATTGCAAGCAAAAATTTCATCATCATAAATATATATATATATATCAGAGAGCCTACTGTATTATGTATATGCATTTTGATATAACACATTCAAACTAACCCGGTTTAGGAAGAGGTTGAGCTGACGCAGGCGTCCAAGGATCAACAGCTGAGGCAGGAGTTCCTCCTGTCGAAGTGCTCCAAGGGTCAGTCTGAAAACACACATTTCATTAATGATTTGTATGTTTACATATAACTTTAAAACTGGGACAGATCCAGTTTTAATTTAATTTAAAACAATCTTACAAATACGCTTTCGTAGTTATAAACATTTATTGTAAAATATTTATTTTTCTTCAAGTTTCTCTTTTCATAAAATTGAAATAAGTGCTAAATTTCTTCCTAACTTGGTTTAACCAGTTTTAAGTGTATAGATTTCAATATTTGCTCTGATGTCTCTGTACTTTTAGTGTAAAAAAAACAAAAATTACAGAAGAATGTTTCATTATTCATAGAAAAATGAAGAAAGATCACTAAAATCAAAATTGTGAAACAGGCGTACAAGACACAATAATTCATTTGATTTCAATTTGACACATCCAATAATCCATTAATATTATTATGATTATGTACAAAGGGTGTTTTTATAGTCCAGCCACATGGCTGCACGAGAATTTCTTGCATATGTATGAGAATTCTCCCATTGTTAATGCTCAGCAACAATGAAGGAAAAGGAAGGAGTTATGGTGAGAGAGTGAGGACTCAACCTCTCACTCACACAATTTTTGTCTCTGTCCTATCGGCGTTCTTAGCAGCACCGTTTCCTAAGTGCCTGACCTGTTAAGTAAGGTCCGTTTTTAAATGGTGGTTTGAATTATAATCGACAGGGTTAGTGATCTACAGATGTCAGATCTAGACAGATTACAATGATAATGTCAACGAGTTATATTACTCTAGAAGTTCAAATTGATTGCATGCTTTATACCTCAGACCTTTTACACCCTGTGAATACCACTTGTTTCAGTACAAGTTTTCATGACTGCTAGCGGTTTAATGACGATGATGAAGTGAAAACTGCAGTATTCCTCACAATCACAAAGTGATCTTCCTCACTGGTAGCAGTTTTTTTTTAAGTTATAGTGCAAAAGCTTGTTCAACGATATGATAAATGTCTGAACGAACATGGACACTATGTTGAAACTACAGTGGTTAATTGAAACTACAATACAGTTAAGTATAAAAAATGTAGTTATACAGTGATAGCATTTTAGAATGTACGTTCCACTCTACCCAGGCTGTAGCATGTAGCATATATATATAGTCATCAATTCCAACACAGATTAGTAGAGATTAAATAAATTTAAAAAATATCATAAAAGTTGTAAACTACAATTAGTCGGAGTTGGTAGATCTATGTTTTAATAAGATCTAAGATAAGGCAAAGATGGTTCATTGCAAAGCAACAGTCAAAAATTGTGTTAAACAAAAAATATTAAACTCAGTCTTTACAAAAACAACAGGTAAACAATACAACTAGTATAACAAATTTTACATGATCTTAAAATTATATGTTATGAATTCAAAATGAACTAAGAAAATAAAAATTTTTTCAGTTATGAAAATATCATGACTAAAATTTTTTTATGAAATTTTAAAAATAACTAAATTAAAATTATTTTTAATCATTTAAAGTGTTCAAAAAAATTTAATAAAAACGCTTGGAGTTGGTTTTTTTTAGACAAGTTGTTACAGATAACCTAAAATTCAGTTTTGAAGATCAAGTTTTCTATTACAAAACATTTGAGAGATGTGGGAAAACTAACACTGAAGTATTACAAAACTTACGGAAAACTGTTGTAAAACATAGTTACATTACGATACTAAAAAATATTAGCTCAAACTGTCGTAACTCTTACAATACAGAGATTCTTACTTCTTAAACTATTTCATTTTCTTACGTTGTGTTCACAACTTTACAAGGTCAAAGATTAAAAAACAAAAGTTAGAGGCTAGTTAAGGTTAGGATAAGCACAAAATACATCCTCAATGTCCTGGATCGAGGCTAAAATACTGCAAATTAGTACAACTCAAGGTCAAATGGTGAAAGACTCATATGAAGATTACAGATCAAACTTTTACATCAGCAACATTTATTAGAAGTTCCTCCATTGAATAATATCAAATAGCTAAGTGAACATTTCGTAACTACTGAACATAGTCCGTTACATTTTTAAAATTTGAAACTGTAAGTGATAAAAAAAAAATAAGTAAAATAAAAAAAGACAATTTATTTTAGAGAAACGGAGAAAGACATAACAGAACTGCAGATCACTGACACTATGCTCATGGACAGAACAGCCAAAACAATAACCAAGGACAAGAAACAGTTCCAAGGCAAAGTCAAATCCAAGCGAACGATCCAAATCTCTGACGAAGAAAGAAAAGCAAGATCACAACGAATGAAGCAATACTGGGCTACGAGAAAGGCACAGAACATTAAAAAGTGGTTGATTTAGTGTACCCCAAAGTTGGGTGAAACAAATAAAGAAGAAAAAAAGACAACAGACTTAATTTTTCAAAATCAGTTTAACTACTGTTGTTTAAATTTTGGCTGTATATAAAGAATAATAATTCAAGCCACTGTAACAAATTTGAATTAAAAGAAATTTACAAATCTCGAGTACTTTGAAAAAACAAAATATATATCTGAGGGCGGTCAGAGTTGGTTTTTTCAATTTACTCCTGAACCATAAATTTCTTTTATTTCAAATTCCCTAAAACACTTGAGTTATCTTCATATAAGACAACAATTTTTAACAAAATCTGATTAATAGATTTTTCTTAAATTCTGCTTAATTTTTGTTAATTCCTGAATAAGATAAAACAATTCATATATTTTGTTTGGGTCTTTAAAGCCCATATTTAAGCAAAAGGTAATTCTGAAAAATTCCTATGTTTAAGAAATGTTTGAACATATTTTTTTTTTAATTAAAAGGTTGACCAGAGTTATATGTAAACCAGATAGACCTACATACCAAAAAATTTCATCAAAATCGATCAATTTAAAAAATTTCCTCGGAATTTGCACGGAATCAAATGTACAAACATACACCCAAGTAAAAACCACTTTTTTTTATTCTGGGATCTGTAAATGGGCAGATCCATCAAAATCATATTTTTTTAATTATCTCCAAAACTTTCTTTATACTTTTTGTTGTGAAAAAAAACACCAATTGCAAAGTTCTGTCTAGTCTTTGTTTTTCTGAAGCTGGTTTATACATATACATCTTTCAATAGCTCTAACATTTTATAATAGCCTACATATAAAACAATTTCAAATTCTTAAAAATGCCACAAAAAAAACAACTATAAATGACTACAGCCTACTGACAGCCCGGTACGGAAACAATACTTTCCCAGAACATTTGATTGTCTGTACAGTTCCACTTTTTAACAAAAATCTCAGCTCTTATATTGTTACAAATACTTTTAAATCGCATTCAATTTCAATACAAAAAGTTTGTCAGTAATCCTCAAAATTGTAAAACATCTTTCCACCATTTCATGCTGGACAAGTACATAATAAACAGGGGTACCAACCAAAAACACTGCTTACCAAATCCCAATTGGTATACATGATGTCCAGTGTCTGAACAAAAAAAAAAAAAATAATAATAATAAAATTGGTTAACAACTAATGCACACTGAATTGTGAAAGAGGATTTTTATGTTAAGAAAGGACTGAATTGGGATGGCTGTTGGAAGTTTATTATAGATTTGAAAACCAGTCATGCTAATCTGGATTTTTATATTAAATATACTGTAAAAAAGTAACAACCAAAAGGTATTACTGACCTATTCCATTTCATTTTTAATTATACATTTTTAGTTTCTATACATTTAGATTCAAGAGTAACAGATCAAATCTCGTGCTCAAAACTTAGCAAATAGAATATAAATCTATATGGCAGTCCTTTGTTAAAATACTGAAAACTAAGAGCCATAACTAAAAATCATAAACCTTTTTAAACAGAATGACTGCTGGAGACCAAAATGTTGGTAATAAAATGTAAAAGTTTTGTTCTATACATTGAAATAATACATAGAAACACAAAATGTGTAATTTTAAATAAAAATAAAGATTATCAGCAACAAATTATTTCATTAACTTGATTAACTTCAAACGGACTGAAAAACAAATTACAACCTATTAATTATTTAACAACTTAAGATACAAAATTAAAATTCATAAGGATCTTACAGGACGAATACAGCTATTTTTAGAATAAGAAATTATCAATTTTATAAATTAAGAGCACTGGAAAAAATACAGTAACCAGAAATTTTTGATTTAAATTTATAGCTGTCCGTACATTATTTTCAAGCAAATGTAATGCTACAAATCTGAAATGAACAGCAATTCTTGTTTTATAATGTTCAATTTTGTATCTTAATAATTTTCAATTTTTAAATTTAAAACTGTTAAGAAATAATAAAGGAATCTTAAACTGACAACATCTTTCAATCCATACCTGAGGTCTAACAGGCGCAGGTTGAGGAAGCCCCCACGGGTCCACCGTAGTGGTAGGGGAAGGGTTGCCCAAACTGACATCCAGCAAGTCCATCATGTGGCTCTGATTTTCCTTTGGTACAACTTGTTGTCTGCAACAATATAAACACTATAATGATCTTCTTAGAAAAACCAAACCAGTTTAAAAATAGTAACAGTGCAATAAGTGACAACCTTTCATAGCCATATCTTCCAACAATTCTATAACGTTGAAGTTATTCTATGTACAATGCATGGTCACAGTCGAAACAACAATGATTTATACTGACACAGACCGAGATAAAAATTTAATTAATAGATGCCTTAACCTTTTACTGAAGTTTTTTTATCTGCCGTACCAAAATTCATGGTCTGACAATTTAAACAACTTGGAACATTTTAGCAAATTCTCTCCCACCTGTTTTTTTTCAAATCATAAAAATGACTGGACCTCTGTTCGGATAATGTAAAAATTGATCAAGACGAAAACAGCATAACACACAGTAAAAGTTGTATTAATGCTAAGTTACTATTCTCACAGCTACCGAGTCAGGTGATTGACATACTGCATGTTTGGTAATAGAACAGCCTTCTATCAACTCCCATCAAGTATGGAACACATGGTAGTGTGCTTCCTCTCGAGCTTATGATTTTACCAATAGGTCATTGTAAAAAAAAGAAAAATTATATCACCGTCTTCAGGAAATGCTACTAATTTCAACAGAATGGTTTTTTATTTTTTAAATGGCAGCACATTATTTCGATTTATAAAACTAAAAAGTAAATTTAATTCAGAATAGCCGTGTATTAAATTTTTCATATCTGGGAACGGCACAGTTTCTTTCATTTGCCTGATTTGGCGACCACGAGTTTAATATTTTATCAGTTAAAAAAATACAACTAAAATTTATTTTATACCAATAATTTTTTAGATTAAATTTGTTTGATATAATCTCAAATGACTTTCTTATTTTGCTACCAAACACTAACTGTTAGTTATCCCGACACCGAACTTATCACTTACGAATGAGTGCAGTACTGCATCATTTATCTACACTAAAAATACAAACCGGAAGCAAGGACTATATGCAGACAGCCAATGGCAGTTAGAATACTTCCTTTTAGCCAGTTATAAAGAATATTTCTCACTGAATGGTTCTACTATCAAAGGTAGTTTAAAATCTTACAAATCTAGTGCAAATCCAACCTAAGCTTGGAATATCCAATTCAGAGAACTGTTAAATCTATCAGTTAAGAAAAGAGCTAATGAATCATAAATAAAAAATCTCATGATTTCAATAGTTAACTGTTATTTAAAGATTCAGTTTAGTGTATATGTAAATCGCTTACAATCTATTATTGACAGTAACTCACTTAAATTCATTCTCACTCTGCGACAAGGCCAACTGCAGTCTGACATCGTCACTGCGTCTCTTTTGCTCTTCCTGCTGCGCTTCCTCTCTGGACATGGCCAGCGCCAGTTGCAGTTGTAATTCCTCTTCACCTACGGTCTGCGGCCTTGCACTCTCCAACTCTGTAATGGTATATAAACAAAGGCTGCCATTTAGGAGGCACTGAACTTGAAAGTAGTAATGAAATTTTTAAAAATATATTTGTACTAAATAACTGACTTTAGTTTGACATCCTAAAGATGGAACCTTATATCATAAAGCAATAAGGAATGGAGAAAATTACTGTGATATAAAATCGAGAACTAACAGCAAGTAGATGGCAAGATTAAGAAGTGTTGCAAGGATTATGAACATTTAAAAAATGTTAAGACAGTCATTTACCATATGCGGCAAAATAAACACTTCTGAAATTCAAACAAGAGTGGTTATTCATTCTCATTTTATTAATTCTACAATGATTTAATGTACTTAGAAATTGCTACTGTTTCTCAGAGAAAAACTGGAACTTACTGATTAGCCTTACATTAGAAGTTCACAACCTTAATTAAAAAATTTAGTCAAGCTGTTGGGATTTATTATTCATTTTATTGATGTACGGTTTGTCATAAATATAAAACATGTAAATGCAATGAACATTTTCAATAAATAATATAAATATTTCTCCATACAATTTTACTAACTGTATAGAAACAAACTAACTATCAAAGTGTTAAAAAAAACTACTAAACTGCTGACGTTAAAACTAAGAATGAACGGTATACAAGCATTTGCCATTTGTAAAATGTAAACTAAATTTTTTTGAAGAAAATGTATGCTTTATAATTCTAGGTCAAAACTTGTCTGAACCATCTTTTTACATGTTTTTTTTTTTCAATTTTTCTTAATATTTTTGTTTTTATTCAACACAAATATATGTACTGCTATGCTACTAATATATGCTTACATTATGTAAACGTCTCTAGGTACAACTTCTCTAACCCATATGCATTTGAACGAGTATGAGAGAGCCTACTATCACAGACACCTAACATAATGTAGGTAACTGTATTACACATGTGTATGCTTAGCACGCGCATTCCTTGCAAAAACAATGTTTTTATATGTTATTCTGAGTTAACAAAATTTTTTTCAACTAAATAACCTTTAGTTAATCAAATTCAGTTAAAACTCCAGTGTACCATAAATTATTTTTATCATTTCATTTATCTTTCCTATAATGCAAAAATAATTACAAACAGTAAATATATATATAAATGTATTTAACCTGACGCAAAACTAAAAATGTCCAGAGCTTAACAACTGTTCTTCTAATCTGAGAATAAAATAACTTTTACTTTACCGTCCACCAGTTTTAAAAAACTACAATGCCCATCAATAAATATAATACTGTAAACTGATTTTTTTTTTTTATAACAAAAGTAGGCATTGGTAAATTTTCCCTAGAAAATGATGTTTTTTCTGGAATAAGCAACAAAGGTTTATACATTTAGGAAATTTGTTTTTAATTTTTGAAATACATGAAGTCATGGTTGCAATAAAAAATATTTATATGAAATAAACCACTACCAAAATATATTTTCATCACCACTAAATAAGAAATATTTTTAGTGAAACACCATACATTTCATAGTGTGCTAAATAATTTTATTACAATTCAGTATCTCAATATAAATTTTTAAAGGTTGCACCTTATTTAAATTTAACGCTGACCACTGCCGAGTATGACTTGGAAGTGTGTTCAAACATACACTCGATCAACACTACCTAACAGGAACATGGCCCTTTCACATTAACAAAATTTCAGATACGCAGGAACACATAAAACATAACTTTTGATGGACTTAAGACATCAAATAACATTATCATGAGCTGCTGCACTGCATTGTCAACGTCTGATGCGGGTGAGTATGATTTACAGCCCAAAGTCCATTTTCTGTTTTTCTGTCACAGTAAAGTCACCAGAAATTTATTTTTGGGTACCCAGTAAAACTTATGTTGTAAATACAAAGGTTTACAAATACAAAGGTAAAATCTGTTTAACAAAACTGAAAACAAACAGAAAATAAACCAAAGTTATATGTTACCATACTTGTACTTTACAGAAAATAAATAAAAGTCTTTTCTTTATAAACAAATTTGAAGGAAGGCATTCATGCCTGTCACATCTTTACTTATTTACTTATCATACAACAAACTGTCACAATCCTGCAGTGAGAGTTAAAGAAACAATTACTGCACAGTTTATTTCAGTTACTTTATCTATGAACTTTCCTTTATAGACACCATTTCATAAGTAGTAGTATATAAATTTAATAATATAGTTGCACATCTATTAAACCGAATGATCTTCAAAAAGGATGAACACAGATTAAACAACTGCTAAAATTTTCTAGTTATTACAAAATTTTTAAAAGGGACATTTACGTTTTGCAACCAATTACTGTTAATTCTTCTACCTGACTATTAAAAACTCACTTCAAGTATAATTCTCTAGCACCCAACAAAATGCAAGTGTTTTCCATTTTGCCTTAGTTTAAGCACATTTTAGTAAAATCAAATTTTGAACTTACGAGTACCTGCTGCAACCTGCGGCTCAGTCGAGCATGAGTTCCACGAATCTCTGAACTGAAACAGAATTACAATTGCATTTAAACAAAGCTAAGGAAGATGTTAAATAGTTTTTTGGCATATAACCAAGGATGTGGTAAGAGCTCAAATTAAGATTCAAGTAGGATATCAAAGAACTATATATAAACTATTTGAGCCATATTAAACTATGTGCATAAATGCCAACTACTGGCTAATAATGTGATATCATATTGTAAATGACAATAATAATGATAAGACATCCTAGCTTATCATAAACATATTGAGCCAGCATTATTTTAGCACAATGCTATTGCAAGTACTTATTTTTGCTAAAGTACCAACAAATAAATTAATACAAGTCAAATTAATAGAATTCTGTTACAGATATTGTAACAGTTATATTTTTATTAAATAAGGCACTAAATGCTATATTACATTTGACAATAAATTATTTTTATTTAAAAAAATATATTGCCAGTAAGATTGTTTTTAATACAGTTTTTTTACAGCTGATTGGAAAGTAAATTTATATATTTGTCAGGTTCATTAAAATTTATTATTGACATTTTCAGGACTTCCCTCATGTAATTATTAAAAAATAACATATAAAGCTTAGATGCAATTTTTTCCATATATTTACAGTTTTAAATTTAAAACTCTTTATAAAAACAAAAACAAGAATTTATTATTTCAGTTTAAACACTAGAAACATAATAGTTTGTAGTCCATTTATTTCTGAAGGAAACAAAATCAAAATCATTCTACTTTAAACATTGGCAAAGTCATGATTGTTCAAGTGTACTTTTCTCAAAACAGCCACATAGACCATGGCAGTATTAGAGTGGGGCCTAGCGTCTGAGGCAATGTCTCATGCAAATAACCTCAGCAGTATTTGACACAACTTTTGGGCATGACGGTCGAAGGGTTAAGTACTATACGTACTTAATGTTGTCATGCTATTCAAGACTAGGGAGCCTAATACCAAAATTTTCTAATTTTGAAATAAATTACTTTTAATTTGTCCCAGAATGTATACTAAATTGTATTTAATTTTATTTAAAGCATAAATATTTTGAAGTATATCACTCACAAATCTACTAGTTTCCTTACTTTTGAAAATAAAAAAATTGTGACTGCTGACTTTCCCAAGGTTTCAGCTCTGACTCAAAGATTAACTGTCAAATTTTAAAACCTTCAACTACATTAAATTTAAAATAAAAAAAAATAATCCTAATACAAAAAAGTAAGAAACTAAAACTCACGGCTGGATAACTGGGACTGGAAGGAGAAACAGCATCCTGTAAAATACACATACATAAATCAGGGCTGCCAACATAATATTATTTTCCACATAAATTTTAAACCTTATTTTATAATTCTTAACCCTTTAAAGAGTACATTAAAAGTAGTACAAGGAGTAAGGATGTCGAAAAACATTATTCACATAATATAACATTAATGAGTATGGACGTGATGTGACGTCTTGGTTATTTTTTATATTTACACGCTGCAGTTACTGTGTAAACGGAATAAAAGACAATATGAAGTTATTTTATAAACCTGTCTTGCATTGGTACAATTTACCGTTAAATAAAATAACAGTAGTAAACTCATTGGTGAATGACAATTGGACATTCCTGAAAAATAGGATGGTCAGTATAGTTTGATGTATGAAATATTGTCAGCTTGGAGGAAATTATTGTCCTTTTGGCGATATTAGAAGGAAGTCATTTGTTAGTAAGAGAGGTCATTTCTATATTTTGTTCATTTTTTAAAGTTCTTATTTTTTATTATTTATCTGGTTGTTGTTTATTGTAGTTTTGTTATTATCGCTTTTTGTTACAATTTATATTTATATATATGTTGATATTGGTGTGTTCAATGCATATCACATGTTCAAATTTATATACTGGTTAAAAAAAATATCACTAATGGATTATCGCTTCAATTTGATTATGCAAACTATAGAAGTAATTACACGCCCAAAGAAGGTCATGATCCTCAACACACAGCCATGCCCACGAGTACCCATAAATATCTGTTGCAGTTCAAAGGACATCATTTCACCCGACCTCTACCAACAAGTAGTAAATGGAAAAGGAAAATTCAAAAATGTTGTTTGTTACAACATAAAAACAAAGGAACAAAAAAGAAAAGACACTTCCTCTGAATGTCCACAGTGTAGCGTTGCACTGTGGGTATATCCATGTTTTGAGGGTTTTCACACAAAGAAAATATACTAAAATTAATTATTTTCCATTTTTATGTATTTTTACAATAAAGTAAATAAGTTTTGATTGATTAAAAAAAAATTTCTGCTTTGTGACACTTTTGATGATAATATGCTACTCACACAGAGCTCAGTTCTAAAGACGTCATATGAAGTATTTACTCCTCAAAGGGTTAAATGAAATCAGCTTTGTTTACTGACAACATTTAGGCTACTCCTTAAATAATTTAAGGCACAAAGTTGGCAGCACTGATGTTTTTACAAGGTGTGCAACGATATCAAATATATTACGCCATCACCAGGTGCACCAACTGCATTCAATATTTAAAACTCATGCCAAACACCAAACTGTAAGAAATCCTACTTAAAACTGAAACTGATTAAAGATTTGTTAAAAATTCCATTATTTAAATAAGTGGTCCAAAATGGACCAATCACAGCCAAATGACCAAATGTAATAGAAATGTCACTGGACATATAACTGTTAATTTTCTTTTATTCCATTCACAATTTGGTCCAATTTGTTTCAAACTAAGCAAAACAATTGTTTCTGGTAATAGTTTTTGGTAAGTTTATTGCTCAACAGAATTTGCTAACCTGTTTCAACCTGTTTCAAAATCTTAATAAAAAACCTTTTACATCTTACACTTTTTGAAAATCTGAATTCACCATTGTAATTGTGGTATTAAAATTTGTATAAGTTGGTAGAGTGCTTTAAATTTTATTAAAGATAAAATATTGATTTCTGTAGCGTTTAACCTTTAAAAAGTGGATTCCACCTTAAAGCGCAGCATGGCCAAACTTGAACTGCTCTTTATGCTTGTAGACACAAATGAACAAAATAACGCATTAATAGTTTTGTAGTTTAAAATATATTCAAAAGTGTGCACAGGAATGTTTATTGAGTGTTTTTACGAAACAAAGTACATAACAGTTTATCAAATAGTTCACAGACCAAAGTTAACCTAAACATTTTCCGACAAGGATACTCTTTGCTATATACACTCCATCCTCAGTATAACAGTATTGACATTTTCCAAGGATATTATTTATTCAATTTGCTTTATTAGTTTTTATTAAATAGTGGTTAAACAAAAACCGTCTGTTTATTTTAGGACATTTTTGTGTTACTTTGTCATAAAAATAATGACTTATTCCACAGATTTTGAATATGATTAGATTGTGAATAGAGTTTGTATTAAAGTTGAATTGATTTTCATAATTAGAAAAGAGGAGATCTTTTTCTGAACACATTTGAAATAAAACAAATAATAAGTTTATGCTTTTTTTGACACATTAATGTTAAAAAATGTGTTTCCTTTGTTCTTCTTTTCTAATTTGCCCTATTAACCCGAAATAAAAAAAAAACATTGGTAAAATATAAAATTTATTCTTTGTAACTAAATTACCACATTTTTTTAGAATTCTACAGGTTAACATGGATTATGATCAGGGTTTTTTTTTAAAAAAATGTATGATCCTCTTCGAAAAGTCATTTAAAAGTTAGTTACTTTTACTGCGATTAAGGGTTACAAACTACAAAAATCTTAAAATCCAAATCAAAACACATGCATAACAATCCAAGAATTTTACAGTCAATATAATTTTCTTACAGTTCAAAATATTCACATATAAATTTTAAGTTTATAGTCAAAAAGCCAAAAAGTTTTAGTCGTATTTTAACAAATGACATTAAAATATTTTAATTGTGTTTTTAAAACCTTTAAAAATATATTGACAATAATAAAACAGGATTTACCTCTGTTTCCTTACTCTCTCAAGTTTTCTCATTTAAAGTTTTCAGATAAACTGACCAGAAAAAGATCCATTTTGACAATCAAAAGTAAACTTTATTTATAAAAAATTAAATGCACTTAAATAGGCCTGTAAAAATATTAGGTTTTAAAATCAAACTTAGTTAAATACTTTGAAAAATCACAAGAAATAGATTGTTAACAATTTTTGTTTAGCACTTTCAGAAATTTTTAATTTTTAAAATAATTCTGAAGAAAAAAATATTACATTCAATTATTAACCTGAAAGGTTGTATAAACATGCAACGTACTTCATTGCCCCACATTACCACACTCTATTGTAACTACACTGGTTAGGTTAACATGCATTGTATTATCCAACACTTACCAGCCCAGTCTCGCTTCCGAACCCTGAAGCTGTCTGAGCGAACCTTTCTTTTGCTTTTAAAGCTCTTGTTCTTTCGTTCCGTAGTCTCTCATCGTCTTTCAATAATAGTACCAACTGCTTGGCTTTTTCCCGCACGTTAAGGCCTTGGTCTTTGCTCTCCTCGCTGTATTGAAAGTCTCGCAGTGTTTGTATTGCAAATATATTCTCTCTACACTGCTGTGCAACCTGCAACAAAAAGAAAGAAAAAATAGGTAAAGTGAAACATATTAGGTATTACTTAAGTTTATAATATGTAAGCCCTTTAAGCAGTATAATAAGACTACAGGATCATATAGATTATTTAGTTATTCACAAATTTTCATTGGTTCTTAAAGCAATATTCTTTAAAAACATCACAGAAGCTGTTGGAAGATGAAGGATCTAATGGCAGTGATTAAAACACAAATTCCAGTGCTAATAGTAATTCATACAAAAATGGTAAATGTGTAAAAACTCTACTTTAAATTGCCACTTTAAGGATTGTTTATTGTGTGCATGTACGACTGATCACACAAACAAAAGTCTGGTCGCATTGGTGCATGACCATCTAAATCACACATGCAACTCATTATGCTGTTGGTTCTTTTTTATATAATAAAAATGTTAGCAATGATTTCTTCACTATTTTAAAATATTTTTAGTTATAAATACAGTAAAAATTATTATCCGGTTAAGCTAATATACCCAGCCTTGGTCACAATTTATAAAAATGCAAAATAATAAGCACACATTGGTCTATAAAATGTTTATCACACATAGAAACATTGTTAGGAATTAAAAATTGTAATTTTAATTATTAGTTTTAAATATTGTAAAGAGGTCACACCCAAAGAATGAACACTTATTGACAAAGACACAGAAAAATTTTAAAACTGCTGACATACTGCCTGTTGCAATAAACAATACGATATGTAGAACAGCAGTTTAGTTAAGAGCTTGGGAAAGAAGTAGAACGTGGTCAGTAGATTCTGAGGGGACCGGAAAGTCAGTCGATTCTGGGGGAGACCAAAGGGCAGTTGGTTAGGCCAACTGTACATCAGGAAGTGCTCCAAGTGGATTCCAGCCAGGTGGTGCTGAAGATAAGTAATAAAAAGTTTTGCATACACTTCTTCCCCTTTCTCTTTTTGGTTTAAAATATTGGGGCAAAGGTTTCCACAGAGATGTTCTTGGGACATAATTTCAGCGGAAACCTTTTGTACAATAATGTTAATTTCAGGGGGGAACACATGTAATACAATAGTGTTCGTTCTTGTGTTTTTATCGTGTAATTGTAGTTGTAACAACATAAGAATACTGTGTAATAATTATATGTATTAAAGGGCTTTGTTGAACCACCGGTAGTTGATTCTTGAAAGGACCTGGGTTAGAAGAGTTCCCAAATTCCTAATAATATGTTTTAGAGTTCAAGTTTGGATAACATTTCAAAGTCCAATGCTTTCATCTAGGGAAGGGAATTGTATCAGGATTAGATTTTATAAACAGAATGGGCATTCAATATTTCCCATATGCTGCTTAGTTGAAATACATATACATACAAAAATCTGCAAGAAATTTATCGTACAGCAAGTTCTATCAAATCTGGAGGGAAAGTGCAGTTTCCTAATCATGAAAAGGCGATTTTCACGAATTTTGTCCCTGATTTTCATCACTAGTTCATCAGGCACAATGATAGGTCTACACACCTAACTGTCCTCACACACGATAGCTGTCCTCATCGTGAACATTGGTACGGTCATTTTTAAAATCAATGCATACTGAGTGTAGGAACGTTGTCACACCAAGATGGCGGCTCTAACTCCCTCATTGCCACGATAGGCCAAAACGTCTGTTACTTTCTGGACAGCCTTCGTAGTTCACAAATTGTTCTCATAAAATTAATGTTGACTTGGCCAGATAACAAATCTCAGCCTACTCTTGTTATCAAAGAAATGACAAAAAGTTTTTCTTATTTAAGATTAAAAGAAAACTAGTTTCGGATAAGCCAATATTCACATTCTGGATAATCATGTTCCTGGTTTATTTACATCATTTTAATCACTTTTGGGGGAGGACAGCAACACAGCTCTGTCTTGCGATTATTTCATGCTTTTTAATACAAAATTATCTCCACAAGGTACCATACCCATAACAGCCAGATGCCGTCTGTGTTAGATACAGTACAATGCACTGGTTACCAGGCAATGTATTTATATGAATCATTTACCTAGAATACAGTAGTCGGGACATTACATAACAGACAATAGATAACAATGTAGAGATAAGATAAGTTCATTCATTTAATGCCATGCTTCTTTCCTGTGCGTTCACTCGCTTAATTTTTAAATTTACAGATGATTATTTTCAGGTTCAATGATAATTTCTGTTATGATTACACTTGTTAAAAAGATACGCAAGTATTTGGAAATCAGGTGGAATGAAGTGATGTAGAAAACATTATAGAATACTATGACCTTGAAGGTAGCAACATATTAAATACTAAGTTGTGTAAATGTATTTACACAGTTGATTTTGGGCATAGCAAACGAGTTCATTGGAAAATGAGCTATTATTGTTACGATCGTGGTAAGATCCTGCCTAAGCTATGAAATGAAGATTGTAAAATCTAGCAAACATTTAAAAGGGAGTGTTAAATTTATTATATTTAAACTAATCATAATTTAGCAGTAATAATGGCAAATATTAAATTACATTTATTCAATCAACTGCAATGACTAGATTTTCATACGAGACCAATATATGGTGACTGATAAACTTTTGATGCTCACTGTATTAAAGTATGTGAGTGTGTGTGTGTGTGTGTGTGTATTCTTATTTTAAGAATAATAAACATATTTAAATATCTTAATTCTCTTTGATTGTCTAGAGCACGGCCTACCTCACGAGTCAGGCTAGGCATAATCAAGTACTTATTACGTTGACTATACATAAATACAGTTCGCTATTTTACAACTGACTTCAGTGTTTTGTATTACAAACAAATTTCAACTACGGTTTGATGTTCATTGTTTCAGGTCAGTATTAAATCCTATCTGGAAGGTGATGCATTGGAATGGTACTAATCAGCTGTCTTTAAGTTATATATACACATTCATAGATTTGGGCTCTAGTCAGTAGCCTCCACAAAATAATTTAAATGTTGTGCTTTTACAGGTGGTAGTTAAAAATCTTATAATTACTTTTACTCAATCAATGAAGATGTGATGTTTCACTCACCTTTTCAGTTCCAGTCTTAATAAGGTACTCCAGTAAAACCAAGGCTTTATATACATGTCGCCAGTTCCGACCATGGTCGTTTAAACGTTTCCAAATCATTTGCATAATCTCTGTGAAGGCCACAACGTTGTAGGTCAGGTCAGCGATTTCGGACATAAGTGTACTACTGGGCCCCCAAGGGTCATTACTAGTCGCTTCTCTTACTTTTATCTATAAGTAAACAAATTTCATTATTTGTTTTTTATAAGTATACTAAGGATCTTGTCCGTTAAGGATCAGTCTCTCATTACTTTAATGCCTCTAACAACTCACAACACTGACTAAGGTAATACAATATAATTACCATACATGTTATTAACTAAAAGATAATTAATTACAATATCAGTTTAGTAATTTGTATGCAGTTAACAATTATTGAGTATCGCCTTCATAATAGTATTAACTAAAAAGCAGCTGAGTTGTGAAATATGATCACCTTATTACGTGAACATTACCTCCATCATAGCGTAACAATTTTCACTGCATATCAGACCTTTTTATATCTAGGCTACTATATACAGAACTTATTACTGGATTCACTGACTGTAATACTACATTACCTTTACATAAAGCAATTTTAATAAAGTTGATTAACAAAATTGTCAATATTTATTGTACGTTTTATTACAAAATCGTTAGGTATTTATGCAGTATAGGTTGTCTTATTAAATAATGATTTCTAAATGTTTTTTTACTATATATCTTAATATCTAATTAACACATGTTCACCAATGGAAAATAATTTTTAAGATTACTTACGATTTTAGACTTTCTTATTGAACTAGTCTATGACCTCACTACATTAAACATATTAAATTTCATACATGGATGTACCCCTCATGCACATTATTATTTAATACATGAACTTACTGCTCATACATGTTATACACACTTTGACAGCCATTACTAAATGTTAAGGTTTATTGCTTCTTTCATTGGTTCATTCTTGTAATAAAAACATTGTTAAAATGGTGCCCATTATTTATGGACAATGCGATTTGCCTCTTTTTGTGTTAGGTTCACTATCCAACAACCGTGTCAGTTCAGTTAATTTTTTTTAAAAGTTAAGGTTTTTTTTATTGTTTTATCTGTAACTAGTTTAATTAAATAGCTTTTTCACCCAACAACCATGTCAGATTAGTATTTATTTTTTTAAAAGAAAAATAAAGGATTTTTTATCACCCAACAACCATGTCAGTTAATTTTTGGTAATTGTTTTTTATTAAAAAATTAAGGTGTTTTTTATTGTTTTGGCAAAAAACACATTACTTACTTATGCGGGTCACTTTTATTTTTTATTTTCATTGTACATTGCTTTTATATTTTGGATTATTGTTTTTGGACATGTAATAAAGCGGTTTAGCGAAAAAATTACCAAAAAAATCAAAAACAACCTACACTGCATATTTACCAAATGTTATTTACCTGAGCATCTGAGTAATTGTGTGCAAGGTTCTTGATGTTTCTCCGCAACCCCGCCACATTCACCTGCATGTCCTCCCTCTGCTTCCGCATCTACAAACATCGCACGTCAATAACATGATATTCTAAAATTCATTACAGATTACTTAAAAATATTTACATAATTATGTATATTATTGCGCCTTCCTTTTTATAAAAGTACATTAATATACAGTGCTTTAACAAAACCATAATTAGCATAATACTACAAATAATTATAGGAGACTAGAGAATTTAACAAATCCCAATCATAAGTAAACTACTGATTCTCTTCATCTCCAACTCCTTGGAAGGAATCAGAACCTAAACTCATCATTCTTTTCACTTCCTATAAATCTTTCTTCACACCTATCTCACAATATCTTATTTGAACAATAACACAAAATATTGGGATTCTCTAAGCACTGCAATGTAGCAGGCAAAATGTTTTTTTTTACTCAAAATAATATCCAAATAAAATAGCTACTTTTGCATTGTTCACCTAAAAAAAAGTAATAATAATAATAATGGCTTAAGACGATTAATGCTGAAATGATGCAACATACAACGTTTTTTGAATTTAAAGAAGTTTAAGTGTTTCTGGGATTGCTCTTAAGTCCAAAACAACTATTTTGCTTTTAAGATTTAAGATTTTCTTTGTATGGCCAATAAATGTTAACTTCTAACAGATAAAATATATTGTATCTCATTTCATTCATCTAAATATGTACACCACTCTGATGAAAACCTACTGCTCAACACTATAGACTATCATACTTGTAAAAGCTGGATTTTAAGAAACATGCAAATTAGCAGAGAAATAAGAATACAGAAATATAGAAATAAGAATAAAGTTTACAAGGTTATTTATTTAAAAAAAAAAGTAGTGAAATAAACTAGTCATATTAGAGTATGTGAAAGTCATTTCTAAATACTATACAACTGACTTATTTGGCTTAGCATTGCTCATAAACTAAAATGACTACATAGTACGACTTCTTAAGCTCCACAACTAAAATTTCTAGTTTTATTTTATTACTTTATTTAGGCTATATCAAGTACAGAGTAAGTATGGTGATCATGAAAAACAATAGGTAGGTATTGCTGGACACTGCCAGTAATTTCTATTCATGTATCAATCGTATATAGATTTTTTTTTTTAATAGTTAAATTTAAGATGTAATTAAGTAAAGTATGATCATTTTTATACATATTTTTCTTTTAAATTGTTCGTACACACATATGGAACCCTATTTTTATATGTTCCAATGCAATATAGTCTACACTAATCATGTGACGAATCCAGGAAGTCCAACATTGTAGGTTTACTTTATGCTTGTGAGGTTTGTCAATGTTGGAGGAGTACCAGCATAAACGTCCACCCTTCTTCTTTTAAAACACGATTAAAATAATGGTGCTCTTTTTAGCCAAATTACTGAAAACATTTTTATTTTTAAACTAGGTTTTTGGTTGTTAACTAAGAAGCTTCATTTACAAAATTAATTTATGATTTTAAAAACAATTGTTCTAAAAACATTTTTTTATTTATCAATCAAACTTATAGTCTGAAATTGTTTGTTATCCAACTAAAAAGTAACAAGTCTGAGTACAAAGTAACCATAACATTCATATTCCATCATAAATTAAAACTGTAAAATACTTTATAAAGTATTTTTTACAAGTATTGAGTCTGCCACAGTGAGCAATCGTGCATCAAAGCCAAATCAAACTGTGCCAACAGCCAACAAGTCATTGCAAGGTAACGCATTCAAAGCCAGGCAGGATAACAACAAATAAAAATAAAAATACCTTGCTAGGCCTACTACTAGATTGCCTGGGTAAAGATGTAGATAGGGCAAAATGCAAGTTCATTCGCAGTCGATCATAACAACTAAACCTGCGGAGCAGACAGTCAAGCTTAAACAACTTTAAATATCTTTACTTACCTACAAATAAATACAGGGTGAATATATCACCCACCTTACTTTTTCTAAAATTACATGCTGTTTCTAAACCACCGCCAAATATTCATTACTGGATAGTCAATACTTAATCTGTAACTAACGTAGATATTTCCCAGCCATAATCTTGAATACCCTATATAAGAATGTTAGGCCTAACTTATTTTTTTCAAATTTTATTGCAGTGTTATAATATAGTATTTTATCTAAACAAAATGCCACAAGTTGTTTTTAGATATCTTCATTCATTTCTAAGATATTTGTGCCTAGTTTTTTACGGAAAGTATAACTTTCCGCGAAGTGAGGATTGGATAGAAGGCTGGGGTCAAGTGCAATCCTGCAATGGAGCCTGCCACATCACTGATCCTTAATTTATGCATCAGGTCCTGGTCTAAATTTTTCAAAAAACATAACTACAAACACAAAATTTTTTAAAGTAAAAAATGTTTAAAATAATACTTTATGCCATGTTTGGTACCGTTTTAAATAGGCAGAGATGATTACATGGGTACAATATACTAATTGCAATGATGTATTTAAAAAAATTAACTCAAAATGGCATCATTAGATAGGAGGAAAGATGATAAATTATTTCAATTATTTAATATTGTTACTAAATATTAACAGAATAATTTGGAAAAGAATTCTAATTTTTAATGTTTTTGAAAATGTAGTACTAAATGGAAGAAATATTTAATAACACATATATCTAATGGAATATTAAACGAAACATGCACAAAAACTGCTACGCTCATTAGTCCTAGTGAATACAGCTCTACAAGTACAGATTCTTAGTGATTATTATTTTTTATTTTAATATTTGCCAAGATTTATATACAATGTTTCATAAAAGTTGTGGAATAATTTAGTGTGTGATCCAGTTGGTCAAAGTAAAAAATCAAAATAATACTAACCCATACCCTTTTGTAATTTGTCTTTTTTTTTGACAAAAATAAGTTATATTTCTTAAAAAATTTGACCGTTTGAATTGGAACCCTGTACAAATATTTAATAAGTAAGATCTGCATTGAAAAAAACATTGGTTTGATTGATTGGTTTAATTCAAATTTACAGCTGTTTGTGAGTTTCATTGTCAAATATCTCAAAAACCATTAATTTTACAACAACAACAAAATAAAATCACAACAAAAAAGTTTTTTCCGTTTAAATCAAAATAAAATCGTGTTATTGACAAAAAAAACTGAAATTCATAATTACCTGAGTTATCTAAAACACCCAAAATTAGGTTAGAAGCAACTTGCGATTCAGTTTACTTACTAGTTAAATATTTGTACAAAAATTTTCAATTCAATCAGTCAAACCATTTTGAAGATAAATTAATTTTTAATTTTTTGCATTTTTAATTGCACATTTTTATTACTTTAACCTTTAGAATCATATCATAAAATATTGCACACTTTATATGAAACACCTTGTATTTAGAACAAAATATACTTCAAGAGAGTGAATTAACACTCAGCCACAAGTACATAAAACAAAACTCTCAGAACAAGAGCTCATACATACTCTCAAAACTTGTTGTATTGTTCTATAAACACAAATTATTATCAAATGCCTAATGTCTAATAAAAAATAATAATAACATGAACATTTCATCATTAATAACTTTAAAATCAAAAAAATATTTCTATCATTTTGTTCTTCCTAATCTCTCAATTAGCTTCTTTACAGACAGACATGGACTCCAAGCTGTTTGTTATCTAATGTGAAGTGCAATTGTTTTTTATTTTAACCTGAATGATTAACGCAAAAAGATTACACAAACATTCTCAAATTAAATTATTTCACCAAAAATTTTCAGTTGGAAGGAAACTGAAAAATCGATCTATTTCTAAATCGTTTCATCAAATTTGAAATAAAAAGGAAATATACTTTTAGGGTAAAAATAATTGTCAAAACAAACTTGGCAAAGGTCAAAGTTCATTTTTTATTGTTGTTTGAATTTTGTCACATAAAAATGTTTTATTTTCAATTTGATACACTGACTTCAGTTATGTACATACATATGTAACTAAAATCTGAAAATTAATTTTTAGAAACTCAATCAATTTTTCAAATTTTTCTAAGTAGTTTCTGAACCCAATTTTTCGAAGTAGAGTAATAGCAACCCAAAAATTTTGTTTAGGTACATAGAGACCATATTTGAGCAAACTTATAACTCATAATTGTTAATAATAATTCAAGAAGTCCAATTTTTAATAGCTTTTAAATTGATCAAGATCGGTCAATTAGTTTAATCTCCAGTGATGTGTACAGACAGATAGACTCAGGCGATTCAACAAAATTTCAAGATCGATTTTTTATACACTCACCGTACTTCAAATACAGGGAAAGTGAAAATCCAACATTATAAACACAAAAATTCTGTCATTAGTAAATACAGAAAAACTATAAATGCTGCAGCTATAATTAAACCTTTTTTTTTGGTGTTTGACGTCCGATTATTGTGCACACTTGGGATAATGCAGACGATGGGATGATTTATAGCGTATGAAAATGCCATGCCCTGGCCGGGAATCGAACCCGGGTCCTCGGTGTGAAAGCCCAGTACGCTATCAACTAGGCCACCGAGGCGGCTATTAAACCTCAAGGTGTAAATATTGCCAGACAGTATTTACTACATTAAAAATCATAAAGAACTATTTGGGAAGAAGTTTGTAGAATATTTATATTCAGTGCTAAAACATGATATGCAATCACACAGCAGTACCTGCACAGATTAAAATTAGCAGACTCTCCTCCATATAAACAATGTAATAGAAACTATGAAGAACATATTTTTAATACTGGAGTGTGCTACTAGAATTCAATGAAGCACAAGTTGACAAAATGCCTTTAGGAAGTGTTCGGAATCAGTATCAAATATCAATAATATCAAATATCAAAAAACAGATTCAGTAACAAGAAACTACTAAAAATACCTGACAAACTATTTAAGAAACTGATGGTACAGAAGGAATACACTCAGAATAAACAGGAAAATTCCTGCAGCAGTGTTTATATTCTAGATCAGTTTATTTTGTTGTTGATTATTTTCACTTGAAAGTGTTTATATTTATGTTCTAGTTTTAGTTTATTTTACTCTGGCATAGTTCTTATTACTGAAGAGAAAGTTGTTATTGTAAAGTACTATTTTCACTGGTTGTTCCTGCAATACAAGTTTAGCACCAACTGACAATTACATTAAAGTGTGATTTTAAAAACCGTGTAACCAACAGAACTGTTGTTGAAAAAACTCCCATCATATGGGAACTGTATTAACACAGTGAAAAAGGACTTACAAACATCATGACAACAAATGAAAATCACAGTGGGGTTCACAAACAAAACTTAAAAAAGGTTTCCAATAAACATCTCTGAAAATAGATATTAGTTGTACATCTGCAAAAAGAATGTTCAAGAATATTGCTGGATTTGCGCATAAAATTTAATCTGGTCAATATCTGAACATCAGGGAAAAAAGTTAGGGTAGGTTAGGTTAGGTTATGGCTTGGTTCCTTTCCAATGTATGGTTTTCAGATGAGGCTAGTGATGTGGGCTGGAAATATTCTTGGTGGGAAGGAACTTATAAAATGGAAATATTGCCAGGTATTTTTCCAATGGCCTGAAAAATTCCAAAAGTGAGAATTTATAAAAAAACTGTTGCTAGGTTTTCAAAAATTTAATTTAGGAGCTTAGGCAAATCATATTAACTTACTCAGCATTAAGGAAACCCATACTGTTTTGATTTAAAAACATTGTATTGTTAAATTCAATATAAGATGAGAAATTACTAATTCCGTTTGTTGAATTTTCATGATTCTGCGTCCAGATGGTTTTCTTTTAGCTAGAAGTCATACAGTGCAAACCTAGCCTGAACCAAATGAATTAATTGATCTGCTTACACTACCATATTATTACTACAAATAATTATTTATAGGATTAACTAATAGAGCTAATTAATTCAGTCTTTATAAAACTTTAAACAATAGGATGTGTTTTGTTTGGTTCTATTTTTTCTTTTTTTTACTTGGCATTTTAGATGGCCTCAGATTTAAAATACTATTATAAGACAGGATGCTATAGTAACAGCAATTACCATTTAATGCACTTATCACTTATAAATACAGTATGTTTACATTATTAAATCACCCAGAATTAAAAGTAAAGTTCAAATTTAAGTTTTTTAATCTGAACTTCATACAATTTTTTTTACAAATAAAAAAGTATATTTTTTTTATTACTAAATAATGTCAAATATATTTTATCGACCTACGATAAACTTAAATTCCTGCGACTTTATGGATTTTGGGAGTGCTCCCAGCAATGAATGATACCATGGAATTTTCCCAGCATTTTAAATTCCTGGGAATTTTACATCATTAGATGAGGCTTGTTTATTTTAAAAGGATTTGTCATCACAAAAAGTAATAGACAACATGTCCTTTTTATTTCAGCATGCAGGTATGCCATGGAAAAACAACTACACATATTTTGTAGTGTCAATGTGAGGATATCACACCCTTATTTTGTTGATGACGATAACAAGAATCCTGTTACTGTAAACCAAGTATGATAAAGAAAGAAAGAAAAGAAAGGTATGATTATTCAACCTTCTGAAATAGATCTTATGAAATTTTGCTGTGCTGGAAATTTGGCAGTGGTTTCAACAGGATGGTGCCTCCAGCTTTGGACACTCTAGCTATATTTCAAGAAGTTTTTGGAAATCATCTTACATCCCGCAGAATTGAATTTCCATACCTTTCCCATTCACCTAATCTTTCCCCACCTATATTTGGGAAATGCCTGAAGGAAAGTATTTTTTGCAACCATTCAGAACCATATTTGAACTACGAGAAAAGATAATTACATGTACTATACAAATGCACAACCTTTTTTTAGTCATAACTTTAACCATAAATAATAACTTCGCTATTACTTTGTATAGAGAGCATACACAAGTGTTTTTGTACAAAATTAGGTACCTCTGTTACTATTGTATTTTGATAACAAAAAAAGCATTTCAGTATAGTACATTTTGGCACACAATACTGGACTGTCATACTAAAAGATATTTAGTAAATGTTTCATTAATACCACCAAGGTTAATGAACCTAGCTAACGAGTTTAAAAACCTGAACCGTTAGTCACCCTGTATAATGACAATCCTGATAAGAACCAACATCTTAGTCACAACAGAGTCAGTTAAGTGGCAAAACAACTGATAAGTTTTACAACAAATAAAAGCCTATCTCTGTTTAAAAACATTTCCTCATACAGACTCTACCGAAAAATAGACAAAATAAGCCATTCATACAAATACGTTTCCTGGATTCGTGAAATTTAAAACTCATAAACAGTGGTTTTCAATATGAACAATAGCAACCCCCGGGGAGACATTTTGGTTTTTTGTCAAATTTACTCTTCAACCATCATGTTTTTGTTTCAAAATAACCCCGCAGGGGGTGCAGACTAGCTGCACCTATTGAGAGGATTTAGATGTCCCTCGCGGTAACTGAGTCTAACACACACTTACACTTACGACTTTAACACTTTACACTCACACTTACATTTAGGGAGGTAATAATAGCCTCAATGTGCTTGTCGCCTTAAAAAAAAAAAAAAAAAAAAATCTAAATAATTGCTACAAGAACTTGAGTTATGAATCTTCATTAACAACCAAAATTTTAACAAGATCTGATTAATTAAAACTGACAGATTAGGCCAACCAACAAGACTTTCGGAAGGAAATAACAACATATGTTTTAACTGGGTACAAAGTGTGTTATTCAAAACTCTTTAACAATTTCTAGTGATTTATTTCTGTTTACCTGACCTATGTTTTGCTGATTGCAGTTATTGTCAAAGCCTACAATGTTTATAAATAGCCTCTGATAATGCAGAAATAAACAAACGTGAGTCAGATAAACTCAATCAATTAGTGTAAATTACCTAATACAGTATTATGTTTAATTTACGACTGTCTGTGTTATGTTAATTAACCATTAACTATGGGTCGCAAATAAATGTAAATTTCCTCAGTGGTGTGTGTAGTAGGTTGGTTGTTATGAGCAGATTTCCATGGAAAAATAAGCTATTCGAGCAATCTCCATGACAAAGCCAAGAAATGTATGTAGTTGTACAATGTAGTTGAACATTGGTTGATCAGCTTGTTGAATGCGTTTGTACTAGTACTCTACTGTTTGCAGTTTCAATTCAATTTCAATTAAAATTTGGTACAAAAATTAATTTTGGTAATAGCATGCCCAAGTTTGTTACCTAGCAAAATCTTTTTAACCATTTGAAAATGGCAGCCATTCAAAATTTAAAAGAAGTACATGTTATATTTTAATGAACATCTGAACTTTTACAATGTTGTTACTTTGAAATTAATTCATTCTTGCATTGTAATAATTGGCAGTTTAATACTGATACAAACACACAATTTACATTTGTTTGTTGACACATTACTTGAAAATGTGCTTTAATCACATCAGCAAAACACCTGCATGCCTTCGAAACTGTTTACTTTGTAAAAAGTAATAATTTCATCTAAATACAGACATACTGCTTATTATGACTTTAGAAATAAAACATTAATTTTCAATATTTTAATTTTTTTAAATTATATACATTATATATATTTATTTATACTTAAATACATTGGTAAAATGATAATTTGGAATGGGATTTTTGTTGTTGCTACAACAAAAGTTATGATTGTCAAACAAAATACTCATGTCATACGTACGTTTATAAAGCGCCTGTAATTGGGTGAAATGTTTCCGTCAACGACTTGATCGACAATGAAACTTTGTTAAGAAACTGTCCCGGACCAAACTAATGTCCTACAACGTGAACAAGATCGTTGCTAAGGTTTCCCAATCTGCTTATGTCGCAGTAAAATAAAAAAGAAGCACTACAAACTACATCGCCAAGAGCAAGCATGATGTAAGGGCACCGCCAGTGTAAATTTGAAAAGTTATTCCATAACAACATTTTACTAATATTTGCTATTAAAAATATGTGTAAACAGAACTGCAGATTAAACAAAGTAACCGATTTTTATGAAACTTACCAACATACTTAGATTAAATTTCATTCGAAAATTTTAGGTTGGGAGCCAAAAATTGGCTATTTAAAAAAAAAACAACAGAAATATTTCTGAACCTAAATTTGTTAGGGAACTTAAATTCGGTATACCAGTAGATTTAAAGGAATTCACAAGTATATTTTTGTCCTTAAATTTTGATTAAGGTAAGGCAAACTTGAGTTATTCTTTTAAAATTTTTTAGGCTTTAGTTTGTAAAGGGCTACATAATTTTTCAGAATGTTTGATTTTGAAGAAGTTTTTTATTAGAACGAACTTAAAATTATAAAAACTTATTCTTTTAAAAATTTATTATAATGATTTTGATGTAGTTTAACTTAAATTAAGAATAATTTCTAAACACTGGCTGAACAGATTTTGTTTAAATTTTAGTTATACAGTGTCCTACAAGAGTAAATCAATGGTCATATGATATAGTATGCCCTTAGCACACACTAGTACACTAATGGTCTTCTAGTCAGAATGTTTCCATTCGTTCAGAAATCAAACATTTCTATAGGATACTAGAAGAAATCATTTTGAGTAAACTTTTTCTAATTTATAAAGGAAATACGTAGAAATTTTTTAAAAAATTTCATTAATCTCGTGCAAAGGAACTATAAAAGCTTTTTTAATAGCATACAAGCTGAGATATAAAAGGCTGAACATTTAATTAATGTCATTGTGTATTTTATTAGCTTAGATAATTGAATGACTGGTAATTTTAAGTTTATGAGTGACATTATTTTAACTGTAAATTTTAAATTTAAATATACCTGAGATGAAGCCAGAAACTCGAATCTGAGTGCTCAATTACTAAATTAAATTTATTGTATTGAATGACTGAAATTAAGAATCACCGATCTGAATTAAAATTATGGTTATAATTAAATTAAAAGATTAAATCTTAAAGCTTGTAATTAAAAAAAATTTTTTTTTTTGGGAGAATAAATTAAATCATGGTCTGTGTATTTCTGTACTTCACTTAGGCCTACATCTCTCTTAAATTTAATATTATAATACATATTCGGTCAACTACTAAATTTCTAATATTTTTATTCTCATAGATAAACTAACATGTCTACACTATTAAGACAGCTCCAAGTTTGAGCCAATCAAAATCACCCTTTCAGTTCGCTAATGGTGAAATCCCTAGCCATACTAGCAGTAGGATTCACTGCCTACCTCACTCTCTCTTCTGCTAGACCTGCTTGAGATAACACACCACCTAGTTCAACCTCAGCCTGTAATTTGACTGTGTGCCATATCACTGCTTATTCAAAGTGCTCTCCATGCACGAGGCATTTAGAATATCGCAAAATTCTTCATTTACTCTCCTTCAGTGGGGTAAACAAAGATACTCGCTAACAACTGCTAAACCGTTAACAAGTGTCTGATTTATATTCGAATAAACCGTTCTAATTTTGCTATTTTTCTATAAGATGTGAACGCTAGAAAATATACAATAATACAAAATTTGACAAAACATGAAGTTTACCAATGTTTAGTGCAACATTCTTTAAAACAACCAAACTCTTGTAAGTGTTAGTAAAACTTTGTTTTAATAATTATGTGTTCTGTGTTCCTCCAGGCTTCCAGCCTCTACCAGCATATACAAAAATTTCGACCAAAGGTATTCCCAATGATCTGTGGTTCTTTTTTACTATTTGTGGTCCATTGTACAATCTCTGATTTTGATTCTGATTGTACAACGGCCAGTACCCACTTCTTGTATGTGGTGTCATTTCCGCTCAAGGCCAAGTTCGGCCATCGCAGGAACATGGTTATTTAATTGTACTGTAATAGTATGTATTATTAATTAATGTACTAATATGTATTGTATAAGCTATAATTAATTAGACACAACAATGGTATGTTCACAGAATTAGTAAGATTTGGTTGTATACTTACTATTTATTCAGTTAGTCTAATGATCCTCCAGTTAAATAATTTTTAAATCATTAAATTTATTGTATTTGCTATAAAAAGCTTCTTTATGAACTCATACATTCTCAATTCGTAAATAACTAACAACTTGATTTAGTGCACTGACTGGAATTCAGTATTTTGCTAAAACACTTTTTTGTCTATAAAGTAGAGGTGAGAAAGAAAATACCACTGTTAAAAAAAACTGCTATTCAATAAACGAAAAACAAACTGCTTCTCCAAACGGAAACAAGCAGTTTGATTTGGACTGGTTCGTGATTGGTTAAACAAGGAACATCTGTTGGGACTTCTAGAACACCCACGTTCTATTCGAACGTTGCCGCAAGCGCTAAAACTTTTTTCCTGCTGTTTTTCTGCTAACTGTTTTCCTGCTGCTTTTCTTCAACCTGCTTTTATGCTTTTTCCCTTTCTTTCAAAGTTTCTTGTTGCTTGTTGCTTGTAGTGAAGTAAGAACTGTTTTGGGCGTTGTCAACGTTTATCTCTATTTTATTGCGAGTTGTTTGAAAGTTTTAAATGTAAAATTTGTTGTTCAAAAATTTTTTTAACTGTAAAATCAGCCATAATTGTGTTTTATAATAGTTTTTCTCCGTAGTTTACTTTGTGTTTAGAAATTTAAAAATATTTAGTGGACAATTTTGAAAGTTTTCTTTTACTTTTTTTATGTTTTTAGAATGGACAATTTTGAAAGTTTTCTTTTACTTTTTTTATGTTTTTAGAATTAAGTGCATAGTTTTTAATTATTTATTGGATGTGTGGACTTTTTAAAATTCACAATATCTATTCTTGTATATATCTTGAATAATTTTAGGTTATTTTAGTACTTTTTCTAAAATTTTGCGAAATATAGGCTACATCTTAACATAATGAAATCTTTTAGTGTCATATGTTTTAAAATTATGGCTAACCGTCAAAGAAGTATAATTTGGAACTATTTTTCTAAGGCTGAGAATGAAAAGGCTTTTTGCAATATATGTAAACAAGCCTTATCTTATAAATCCAGTGTGACTAATTTGAAAGGACATTTATAATAACCTAATGTTAATAACCTATAATTTTATAACTACATAGAGCTAATTTTATTTAAACACATTTGGCCTATGTTCTTATTACTATATTGTACTTATTAAGGTTACTTTTCCAGTGTTGAAAAGTGAAAACCTACTTTCTCCCAAAAAAAAATATGACAGTTTTATCAATCATCAATATTTTTTAATCAACTAAAAATATTCTAAATTGTTTGCATTTCAGTAAATATGCCAAGGACTATTTAATTTTTAAATACAAAAAAAAGAATGCTTCTATTAGAAATTCGTTGCGTTTTGTAAATATAAAATGGCATACATATATATTACATTTTGAGAATGTAATTTAATTATTACTACACTTATAAGGATTATTTTTTTTCTAAATGCTTTACACCCAAAAAACAGTTAAGGACATGGTGGTAATGGGAATGAAAAAGTAGTCTTAGAAAAAAAGTAGTCTAAAAAACGTTTTTGCTTTGTTTTAGCTGCTAATACAACTTCGAGTTTCAGTTTTCTAAACCTGTTTTTTTCCAACTGTTATTAAAAGCAGTTTTTTTTCTCAACAAACAATTTGTTAATATTTTGTAAAAATAGCAGAAACGCCCACCTCTACTATAAAGGTAGCATACACATTTTGTGGCCCACATGGGCCAGACTAATAACATTTTTTGGTCTACACAGACTTGATTTATAACACAAAAATACAAGTATAAAATCTTACTTAATCATCTCTCAAAACATATTCTAGAGGACAGTAAAACTGGTAGGTAATCGGTCTTGGATATGGGCTTACAATGATGACTGCTCAAATAACTCGTTTTCCAACAGAAATTTGTTAATGACCATTGATTAAACATTTTCTTTAGTAAATGCCTAATTTAGTTTCGTTCTTCTAAATAAATTTTCCCTCCAAGAAAGGCTTCATTCAGCTACAGTTGCCACACACTCATGTCTATCTAGCAGTTTCAAAACGGTAGCTGTCAAAGCTTTTCTAATTGACACAAACAAAAACTGGTTATACTTACTACAATATTACTTACAGCCAAGAATCTAATAAGCATCCTATTACGACCCCAGCACTCTGTCACATACACCATATCCTAACACCTGACACATCGTATTGCCTGGAATGTTTTGTTATCACAAGTTTACTTTATCTAATATTTGCCTACGCAACTGACTCCCGAAACTAACTTGTGCAACAACCGTGTATATTAAATGGCCTTCAATTATGTTAGCAGTGTTTGCAAGAAGAACAATTATACACAGATGCAACTATAAAAAACAACATTTACCGTAAAACAGCTACGTAACTTTCCTTATCTTATGTGATCTATTTGTTATTCAATTTTGATGTTTCAGTTCACAAACTTTACACAATACATCGTAACTGTTCCACACAGAGTTGATGTTTTTAATTTTTCCCATTTATTCCTGTAAATGTAAATAATTTTTCCATTTTTACAAATTTTGCACACCACTTCAGTTATGAAAATTTGTATATCATAAGTCTAGATCATATGTCATCTATTACATGCATAGATATACGTAAGCATTGTTCGGTGTTTTATGTACTATTTATTTTAATAATTTAAATAATCTATTTGAAAATCTCTAATTTTCACACCTTCAAACACATTCAGTATTAATGAAAAATAATCACAACACACAGCTGTCTTGCTGATGTAATAAAAGCAAATTTCCAAAAGTAATTTTTTTATTAAAATTTCTCGTAATTCTAATTTCAACATTACAATAAGCATTAAAATCCGCATTTACTGGCGTTTTAAACATTTAAGTTACAATTCAAATACAAAAATGAACCCTGAACACCATCAAAATTCAATTTCTTAATTTCAAAAGATTTTGAAAGTTTAAAATGCAGTTTTTAAAATTCCAACATTGTTAGGAATTTGTTGTTATCTTTCCACTTCAGGCTCATTGATTTTTAATTTTTTTCCATAAGATGAGAATTTTTTGTTTTATATATACCCTCATAAGAAAAAAAACCAAACACAGTCAAATTTGGCTATTTTGAAGATGATTAAGATGGGTGATGCAATACTTAATCATGTTGCTAATCAGTCACAAAATGATGAAAAAACTTAAAATGGTGTGTGCATAAGAAGAAATGATTGAGAGCTGATTGTAAAGGCATATTTAATCAAATGAAAACTGCTGACCAATAGAAATTATGTGTTTATTAAGGATGAGCATAGATAGTTAAAATATCAATGTTTAACACTGATACTAACATTATTGAAATCCACTGGCATTAAAACATCAAACGATACACATCCATGTTTAGAAAAATGAAGAAGGCTCTTTGGTGGAAAAAACTGTAAAAAGTCAAAATCAATGTTTAAGAGAAAAGGGAAAAACCAAAATCCACTTAGCTTAGATTCACTAATTTGCACAGTTCAGCCACAGCCACATTAATATTTCCTAGGCAATATGAATACTTTGATGTTACAAAGATTATATACGCATTGTCTTACTAGCCTATGAAGAAATACCAATAACTTTTTTGATTATAACACTTATTATTCATATAAAAAAAATTCCAAAATACTAAAGGAGCTGAAACATTTTTTTTTCTTTTGTAACATCTATACTTTATACCACTTAAGACTCATGAAGGCAATTTTTTTTTGTTTTTGTTTTTTTAAGGCGAAAAGCACATTGAGGCTATTATCGCCTCCCTAAATGTGAGTGTGAGTGTAGTAAAGTGTTAAAGTCGTAAGAGTAGTGTTGTAAGTGTTAGCGTGTTTTAAGACTCGGGTACCACAAGGGACATCTAAATCCTCTCAATAGGTGTAGCTAGTCTATTGAAGACAAAAAATTAGCACATTAAAGGAAAGTAACTTACGTTAACTTACGGCATTAACTGTAGTTTCGAACCTACAGATAAACAAGTTTAGACTAATCGGTAACTTAGCACCTTGGCAACATCAGCCCTGGTGTATTAAACATGGCTGTCAACCACTGACATATAAAAAGCATCAACTGAATATCATTCATGTGAAAAACAAGAACATCGACTATCAATGAACATTCCTAGTGTTTATTTGTAATTTTCTCATTTTGTTTTTGTTATACATAAACAGTTGAAGTTTGGGGAAATCCTTTCTACATTACTGAACAGTTAAAAGTTTGTAGTTTCCCATCAATCCAAACATAAAAACTTCTTTATATGTCATTCGGTATAGTTAAAAAAGAACAGAACGAGGCATAGCACAGGATAAAACCATTTTTCATTCGGTTTTAAAAATCATTTTGGTTAAAACAGATAACACTCTTCCACAAACACATATTCAATCAAACTTTAAGCAAGTTGCGTGACGTAACTGGCAAGTAAAAAATTTTTTTCCAACCTTAAGAAAGTGATTACAGATTATAGTGTCTATGAACTTTTCATTTTTAAATAAGTAAATTAAACATATTATGAACTATTGTCAGAAATTACCTTTCGATCAAATGAACTGCCAAATCGCACTAATTAATTATTCACTACACAGTTCAATTTCCCACCTAACCTACATATAATCCAACGAGTAATACATTCTATCAACATCGTCTGCCATAAGACGGTAACAACTCTATAATGGTTGTCAGTTCTAATTCTGTTTTTATTAACGCACCACAGGCTTACATTATCACACGCTTATTACTAGATAAAATTAATCACCAGATAAGCCCCACTTGAATGCCTGTTTGGCTGTAATAAAGAAAATATTACTGCACATTTAAAGGACAAGATGGTTACGTATTGTATTGTTTGTAAAATTGCAAACACTAAGGTTTGTGTACTGAAGGGTTAGTTTGGAAACTCAACTGACCCATTCAACTTTTTTTTTAATAAACGTTTTTAAAAAATAATTTAAAATATGTAATAGGATTAAAAAAGAAGTATTACTTACATTTTTATAAAACAAGGTACTAAAGTAGAAAATTTTAAAAATAACTTGAATTTTTTATGTAGACTAAATCCTATTAAGTGACGTTTCATTTTAAAGGGTTTTTATTGCTGATAAAAAATAAATATAATACACAACTTGTTAGTTTTATTACGCAATTAAGCTCAAACCCACAAATTACATAGGGTGTTTCAAAAAAATCATCAAAATAATTTAAAATATGACTGTACATGCAAAAAATTTTTTTAAATTACTGTAAAGGTATGTCCCACAATTTTTCCATCTGTCTGTATGTCTTTTTAAAAAATAATTTCTTACTCAATAACTGTTTACACTACACAAACGAAGTTTCATAGATACATTCATATTGGCAAGACTGTATTAGTAAAAACCGTTGAAAACATATTTCATCTATTTTCAAAGTGGCATTTGTATACAATTTTTAAATTATATTAACATAAACTCGAAGAGGTTTTTAAAATACTCAGAAAAACAACTTTTTTGTGTGTTTTATTGTTACAAATCTAACAATGTTTGTTTGAAAGTAATCGGATGTATAACAAAGGAACAATGTTAAACATGATGACATGTCTTATTCTAATACTAAAACATTAGTGCAGACTCACTACAAAGATATTTTAAAAATATGCCAATCATTTCTGCATGTTTTTCCCTTTTTATTATAGTTTTGCATGTACAATCATATCCCTAATTTTATTGGTGAATTTTTAACACCCTGTACATTGATTGGCATAAATACATTTCTATTACTAAATTAAAAAAAAAAAACGGTACAAAAGTATACAAGTTTTCTCACATTTAAATAAGCCATACACTCGGCCTAATATCTTAAAAGTCAAACTGTAAATCACGCCAGCACACCTTTTTTTTCTTAACACCCATACTTTATGCTAGTAAGACTATTGAGGAAAAGGATCAGCGTTAACTTTAAGAGTAATGCAACTATGGCTCAAATTAAGATCCTTGGAGATGCAAAGTTCAAAATAACTATATAAACCAGACAGAGTTAAATTTTATTTTTGTTTTTTTTTAGATTTCGCTTGAATCATAAGTTCTTTTATTTCAACTTCAACTGACACTATAAACTTTCCCATTTCACATATGATTAAAACTTCGAGCAGACTGATTTTGAGAAATTTTGTCACATTTCCAAGTTTTCGTCAATTGCTCATGAATTGGATTTTTAGATGGCGACACACGTTTTGTGGGAATATTAAGACCTACATTTAAGCAGAATTTTATAAAAATTAAGTTAACTGCATTACTGAACTATGCTAATCAAACAGGTCTTGGTTAAATACATACAAATTTTCTAAATTCTATTAAATTACTTATATGGCGCCCATAATTACCCAAACTAAAACATATACAACCATACCAATACCGAAATTTAGTTTCGTTCCTATCTACAAATAAACAAAATATTAGGCTAATTACGCCTAATCACAATCAACTTGTAACATGTTGTCCATGTATAAAAGTTATTGACATTTTAAACACAAAACTTGAAATAAAAGAAATTTAACAACTATTTTATTCCCAAACTGAATTATTACTTTTATTTCAAATTTTGCACACTGAATTTAGTCAAAACTTTTCATTTACGACAAACTATTTAATTTATTTTTAAAATTAGACACAAATATAGCTTCCAAACAATTTTTTTTGTCAGCCGCCCAATATTTTATTAGGGTAAGCCTAAACTACAACTAAATTTGATTAAAACATACCTGATTTTGAAAAAAAATGTATCTTGTTCACTTTTTTATCAAAAAATACTTTAAAAACTAAAAAAAATGTCCTGAGATAAGAACAAATTATATAGAAATAAGTGCATTCATTCATTTAATTTACAGTAATGTACATAAACTTTCCAGAAAAACCCACTTAAAAACTGTTACTTAATAAAAACCTGAAAATTTTTAATTTATATGATCACCATACTTTTCATAGTAAATTAATTAAATAACAAAAAATATTTCAAACTAACCTGTTTTCCTAGTGCTTTGTGTTAAACAATAATATAATCAAAGATTTACTGGCAATGTGTGAACAACAAAAACACTTAAAATCTTATCACTTTCAAGTTTACAGCTATTCTAATACCAGGTTGCTGATTGTTAAATAGGTCGTCACACAATCTCTCATCAATATTGGAGTTTTGGTAGACTTAGGGCTACAGATAGCCTATACTTTTATATTTTTAGGTTTGAATTTAAAATCCACAAATGTGTGGATCTATTATTATTTTTCGTAATATGACTGTATAGAGTAGAACCAATAGTTTTAAAGGGCATTTGTAGATATTAGCACAATCAACGATATTAGACATCTTTTTTAATTCAAATTATACGTTTTCCTAATTACAATCTTTAAAAAAAGGCTTACAAAAAAATTTAAAAATTTTTTAAATGGTCTCCAAATATAGGCAAACTAAAACTACATGTCAAATTCAATCAAATATAGTAAATTTTAGTCCCCAGCAATTTGCACAAATGCACACACTCACTATAGACTGAAATCAAATAAAAAACCACATTTTTTGTTTATAGAATCTAAAAAAAGATTGACCTTATATAGACTTTTCAATGAGAAAATAAAAAATTGAGAATTGTAACAAATGCATTTTCAACACACTACATAGCGAACGTAATATTTAAAATAGCCTATAGGGCCATGCAAAGTATATAACACGAATCAAGAAAGTTGTTAACAGATTGATTGCAAATAAAATTAGAGATCAGCGACCTTAGAATGAAGCGCAGATTACTGACAATTCCTACAGGCCTTACTTAAATGATTGGTAATAAACAACGTCAATTGAAGACTGATAAAACAGATACAGTCACAACTCAAAATGCATTCCTGTAAAACAATTGATGATGAACACATTATCTATTAAAGTCTTACATAATTTTATCAAAACAAAATTGCTGAATTTACAAAATAGCCTACTACTGTGTTTTTTTACAAAAAAAGAAAAACGTTCTCCCCATTCTACCTTTGTAAATGACACCACAGTTCAGATCCATTCAATTGGATTGAATGAAGAGAAAGCAACAAGCAAACTCCAAAAAGTATTTGATTAAAAAATATTATTGATAAAATAAGTATTTGGATTAAAATATGGAGACTCAAATCAAATAGATCAAAATCATTGTATGTGAATTATGCAAACAAGAAGATAATTTAAACTCACATTATAATAAATGCCTTGATGCTGAACTTCACTTCAGAAAAAAATCACAGATTTAAATATTAAATTCAGAAAAATGAACTGGTTCCTTAGGATGAACTCAATACTAGATTTTCAGTTACTTGTATAAAAGCAAAGGTAAAATATGCAGTTTAACTTTGTTTTGGTTTTTTTCATAATTTTTGTACCAAAATGCTATATTGTTAGTAACAACATAGATGTGTTGAAACTACAGCAAGTTCAAAAAAATTGAAATTAAAAGTTACCTTCGTACAAAAGTAATTAACATGTTTTTCATTGTACAAAACAATTAATTAAAAGTGTTTTATTAATAATAAAAACAGAAACTTAAAAAAAAGACTACAAGGTCTATTTTTAGGTATTAGGTACAACCTAATCACTGAACACGAACATAATATATAAACGCACATGAACACTACCGAGTGACAAACAGCAATGATATCACTATTTAGTTCTGTTAAAAATTTCACAAAATCACAAATTACCTTAAGAAATTTAATCTTCTACGATGAATATTTCTTAACTGAATAATAAAGTACGTAAAAAAAGGGGGAAATATTTAAAAATCATTACTTTAGTAAGATAAGTTAAACAGCGTAAATAAACAAGCAAATATTAAGACCAATATGAGCCATTACATATATATATATGAACCTGAAAATTATACAAACATTTCCAAATAAGATTCATCGAAGTCTGATGAAAGAACCATAGTACAGTAAGAATGACAATCTCTTCTGATCTAAAGATAAATACAGTATCAGATGAAATTAAGAGATAAGTAGTCATACTTAAATATATTATACTAGAACTCTAGAATGCTTCAAATTTTGAACAACAAAGAAGGAGCAAAACACCTGAAAAGAGTGAAACCTCTGAATATTTACGCACATGTACATTTTCACATGATGAACTAACTTTAAACTGTAGGGCTTCAATAATTGGATAATTTTCTTAAAATTGTATTTATTAATATAAATATGGCCACCTATCTGTAACCACCAAAATACAAAACGTAATAATAAATAGTACAATTCTTTTAGTTCTTTTTTTTTATCTATAAGTAATAACATTAGTTTTTATAAATACTTTAGGCTATCAATAAATGTATCATAGTCTACATAGCTACTTATAATAAAGTTAGAATAATACATTATACATTCTTTGCCTTTAATTTATTTCAGTTAAACTAAAGAAAATATGATCTACTAACATATAGGAAACTTCCAAGACGAATAAGTAGCCTACTGGAATAGAATGTGTGATTTCGCTGTCCATTATAAATCCAATTTCCCATGAACATATACTAAACCATTTTCAAATCAATCAACAATGTACGGGCTATTTAGGAACTTTATTATAAGAAACTACTTGTAGACCCATATAATAAACTGCATTACCAAGGTATTATTTACCTATTAGCCCAAAACACAGAAAAACAACATTGGAGTAATTATATATATAATTTTATAAAATAAAAAAAAAAAATTTAAGTTGAAAAATAACAAGAAATAGCCTATGTTAATATAATTCACAAAAAATGAAAATCAATAGTTCTTGATTCAGATTGGCTCCCTGGATGTTTCAGAATACATTACGACCTACATTACGTTAAAGTTTACTTTAAAATAGTAGCCTCAGTATTTAGAGATCTACATAAAAACTCCAATGCAAAATGTCTACAAAAATACAAAAAAACTACAAAATGTCCAAATGCTTCACGTTCTAATCACCTACTGTTAATGTACTATTCAGAGATCAAAAATATTTCAATAGAAATGTTTGTTATCATTACGAAAACAAAAGTTTTAAAATTTGGATAACAAATTTTTAATTTAAAAGTGGCATAAAAAAGATTTTTTTTAATACTCGGAAATAATATTGCTTCTCATAAATTGTTCCTAACATTAAATTTTAAAATACTGAATACAGTAATTAGTAATTTTGTTTCATTAATGATTAGTGACTGTCATAAAAAGAGAAAAGTTTTTAATCACTAAAACTCATCTAATTTTTTTCAAATCATAGGCTACTTAATTACATTAAACAGTATATCTACAGATATTTTCATAAAAACATGTTTGAAACTTTATTAGCTATTTTAAAAATAAAATTATTATTTGCAAGGAAATGTTTTACAAATATAAAACAACCTCGAACTTATTTTTCTACACCTTTTATCTAATAAATAAGTGAGAATGATTTTTTTTAACTTATTTTTTTCTAACTTAGGCTAGTACAATGTCTAAAATTTTGCTTAAAATTTTTAAGTTGTCTCAAATACAAAATCAACAAAAAAATGTTTATACAAATTTAGTCATCTTTATCTTCAGGATCTAGTTGGTCAAAATCATGCATTTTTACATCTGCATCTTCTCCATACTGAATAATATTATTAATAGTTAGCAAAATATCAGCAATGTTTTCATTGTCTTTAATATTAAGAGGATAAAATTTAACCAAACTAAAATCTTCAATCAACTGACCGATAGCTTCAGTTAAACGTTTATATTTAGTACTCCAAGTACTATGACTACCAATCTCCGCAAGCAGAGCATGGGGATCTGGATCCAAGTAAGTATCTAAACGGTTCCTCGCAGATTTACTTAAAAGGTCCATTTTGCTCAATATATTGATATGAGGAATTTCAAGATTCACCATTACTGATAATGCAGCCATCGTACCTGACAGAAACTTGTAACCATCAACCATAAATTGAGCGTCTACTAAAAATACACCACAAACGTTGAAATTCCACTGCCGTAACAAATCTACCAATTGACGAATAGTAGTCATATGTGTGTATAGCTCAATTTGACCAGGACAATCAAATATTATATAATCATCTTCAATTTCTCCTAATTGTTCTCTCAACCAATCAGAATTTTCAATCAAATATTCCATACAAAACACTAAACCACCATTAGGTCCAAATTTCATATCTTCATCTTCCATAGCATCGTCTACATGTATTAACTCTCTAATGTCCACTAAAGGTTCATAATTAAAAAATTCTGCAGCAGGGTCTAAATTAACTACTTGTATCAACTTGTTATCATCTTCAGCATGCCGTACCATGTGAGAACAATATGTTGATTTACCACTGCCTGCTGGGCCCATAACTAATTGTGCATAACGCATTGTAGGAAAAAGGATTACACAAATAGTAACTGAATAAAAAAATACCCTAATAAACTGCAAAACACACTTCTATAAAATGTCAGCACGGCAGAGGTGATATAGTTTAACCTATAATAGGCCTACACAAACTGTCATTCTAACCCTGAAAGTCATTCAAATTTTGCACTTCAACTGTTTAAAGATTAATACCACTAGTCATAAGAAGAGTGTATTAGCCAAACACTGGTGTACAAACATCAATAAAGTCCAGAAAATGTTGAATTTCACGATGTACTAAATTATAGAATTTGTAAATAAGTCTCAGTTGATCACTACTTAGCCTGTTATGTTTTAGTTTGGTTATGTCTTTCGGCCATCGATTTTTTCAATTCATTTACAAGAAGTCATAAGTTAAATATTTCGTTGAATTTGTTCGAAATAATTCAACATTTACACATTATAATATTAATAACCTTACACCACTAATTACAATGACAAATTCGGGAATTTCCGCACGATACGCAGGGCTAGCCTACTTCCTGAACTGTAAAACTAGCCTACCTCGAAATGGAACTAACATTTTAGAATATTGTAGTGTCTACTAATAAACGAAAAATAACTGTCAACAAACTCACCTTACTACCGTTATGATAATTATTAACTTTTAAAATTCACTAAATAAACATAAACATGAAAAATTAAAATAAAAACAAGTTTCATTCAATTTCGACAAATCAGCAAAAGCCACTACAATAATATGGACATGGCCTATTATTATACAGAAATGGAGTCGTCTTGTGACTTGTGACCGTGATAAAAATCCCTCGTCATGAATATTGCATGGAGGAATAAAGTTATACTGTCCAGTTAAAAAAGAAATTGGTAGTTTAATAAAATAAATTAATATCATCAATGTGACAATAATAAATAATGCATTAAAAATACAATATCTCTCAGAAAAAGTAAATTATGCATCTGCTGAAATAACCATATGACACATTCAAAATTAAAAAAAAAAATAATTAAGTTAACTGAAAGAAGTATTATTTACATCATTCACTACGTAATTGATTTCTAATCCAAAATAACACTAACAGCGTTACAATAAATTAGGTTATAAAATCATACTTTTATAATACGACATAATACATAATATTATAGTGTTTTTTTTTTCTAGTTGGCAACCGAAATATTGACCGAAATTTTAAGTCTGATCATGTAAGCATTGAGTTAATTGCAAAAAGCCGCGGGAATTTTCAAATTGAAAACTGTTTTTTTTTTACTTAATTTGAATTATGCTTTTAGTCAGTTAAAGTTCTGAACTCATAGAAGATAAACAAACTGTTAAAGATAATATGAAATCCAAATTATATTTTCAGATTTTAAGTGCTACACACAAATTAGTATAAAAAAACCCACCTATTGAACCTTAATTAGTAGTTTTCCCTCAGTGTTTTTCCCCAGTGATTATGACTAAAACGTTTCTTGCCAAGAAAATACACTAACTGCAAACTACTAATTAAGATTTAAAGGTGGTTAATTATTTTTTTAATAACAGTAAATAATAAATAAACAGTCAGAGTCATTCCTGGCAAAAAACCATTGTGGTTATCATCGCTTATTTTACACATCGTTTATTACACATATTAAAAGAATGGGGCAGAGAGAGGCATCATCTGTTTTCAGCAACAATATTGCTTTGGAAGCAGTATTTTTCAAATAACCAGCTATCGCTTTGTCCATGAAATAATTATACCTTTGACGTGGTGTATTTATATCTGTTTCAGTTATACCTTAAGAAGAGACGACCTGACAGACCCACGTTACATCTTCACACCATGGAATATCTATACAAACACTGTATAATAAGAAAGTTAACATAATAATTATTACTTATTCAGTATTTTGTAATAAATCTAACGCTTTCAGAATCCTAGTAACATGTGTAAAATCAACTGGTCCTAACATATAATTTAATAAAAATATTTTTGAAGTAAAAACTTCTTTAGGTGGGCCTATAACTGTTTTGTATTAGAGCAAAGATACAAACTCATGGTAACATGTAAAAAAGCGTCATGCTTGCCGTGTACAAAAACTATTAGTATTCTTGAATAAATTTTAAGTTTACATAGTGTCTAAATTTTGAAGCCAAATATCATTAATTTTAAAAATGGCCTTTAGAATATCTATTAATGCAGATATTAACTAGAAGACTAGAAAAAAATTTCCTTTAAAAATCTGAGGAAAGAAAATGCAGTAAGGAAATAGAGTGGAAATAATAACACATATAAGTGAATGAAGAAAAAAAACATTAAAATAAGGGGAAATAAGAAGTTCAAGGAGCTAGATTTTACAACAGTTATATTTTGTTATGCCAAGGAGATTTTAGTAGATGGAAATTCACCTTCATTGGTCCAAACATAGAGAGATCTGGAACTGAATATTGTGCAAAAGAAGACAAATAGACCACAGTTCACATAATGGAAGGTAGCGATAACTTTCTTTGTTAGCTATCAGTGTTGTCTAGCAAGGCTTTTCATTTATGATACAATAAAAAAAATCCAAAAAATATAATTTAAGAGTAAATTTGATACTCATTTATCATGGTAAATAAGCATCCTGGAGCAAAAAGGGGGATTTATTTGTTACTTCAAAAAAAATTTTAATTTTACTAAAATTTGTAAATTTTGTAAGACAAAAAATGTATATAATTTTGAAATTTCATAAAATGATGAACTTGCCAATAAATGGTAATAAGCCATTTATTGTAATTTACTTTGCTTATTATTTCTAAACCCAATTTAATTAGGCCCCACTTTTATAATTAATACTGTTAACAGCCACATTAGATAATAATAATAATGAATTTCATTTATTATGTTTTATAATACAAATTATTTGGTAATCTGAACCAGCTGTGGTAGGTGGATTATATACGCATATACACCAAAACACACACATACGTATTTATTTTTTAAAATTTTAACAACAAAAGTGACCTAAAGGTCAGGATCAGCGGTTAATTCAAAGTTTCAGGTCTGCGTTTTACCACGATGGCAGCTCAAATAGCTTATTTCCCAATGGAAATTCAATAACATTTTAAAATTTACTCTTAGCTGCTATCAAACAGTAGACAATATTCAGGATCTAAAGAAATCAAATACATACAAAAAAATAATTTTTGGATTTTAATGAAACAAATTTCGAGAATGTAAATGGTTCTCTCAAACTGTACAGTAGGCATTAAAACGCCGGACAAAAAAAATCACAATCAAAAAGGAATCATAAGAAAACTGTATAAAAATATCATTATGTAGAAATTATTTTTTTTTCAATGTCTATTTCTGATGTGTTTAGGCCAAACTAACTTAGATAAACTATCTCCAGTTCTTACAACCCTTTCTCTCTCACAAGTCATTTATGCAATTGCCGTTTTATATATATATATATATATATATATATATATATATATATATATATATATATATATATATATTTTTATATTTTATATTTTTTTTTTTTTTTTTTTTTTTGGTGAACATCCGAATGCATAGATAGAATGATTTATAGCGTATGAAAATGCCAAGCCCTGGCCGGGAATCGAACCCGGGTTCTCGGGGTGGCTGACTGCTGTTATAACTGCTTTAAATATTTTTTTAATTCAGTCGTAAGAGTGATCATTTTATCACACTTTTTATTTCAATGAAATCATTCCCTAGCCTCCTGCTGAAAGTATTGTATCTATACAATATATATACTCATTTTATACAGCGACAAATAGTTATTACAGGCTACTGTTGTATATATACCTATTGTATAGGATATATTTCGAACATATTGTCACTTAAAATAGTTAAAAAAAAATCAACCTTACTTATCATCTGTAAACCTACTGGAGGCATTTTTTCATGTAAATATATACATAACTTTTTACTTAATAGGCTAATTATGTAGTTTCATATTGTTCTAACTATATTTGGGCTTGTATTGCAAATACAGTATCAAATTTTAATTGTGACAATGTTTCCAAAATTGTGAATAGTTCATTTAAAATTTTGTTGTTTGCACTCAAGGATTTTGTATAACTATGAAAGATCCAGAAAGTAAAGATCGAATGACAAAGCTCCCCTCCTACACCATAACTGTCCCATCAATAACTTTCCCTTCAGCCTGACCAAAACTAAAGACGAACACTGACAGTGGATGTTTTTTACATCTATGACAGGCGGCAGTTAATCAATGACGAGAGTTGATGTTTTATACCAAAGTTTATACCAGAATTTTTTTTATTCTGATTTTTTGTGTTATAATTAAGCTTTTTTTTTTGTACTACAATACTTTTTTTTGATATTATGACAATAATTTTACCATTTTTATAACATCAAGATAGTAATTTTTATGAAAATAGTAATTAGTAAATTTTTGAAACTAGCTGAGCTAAGCAATTAGTACAAGATAGTATGCAACTAAGTAGTAGTAAGTGGCTTGTAGTTTTCCCCTTTCCTCTCATGAGTCATCAATGTTAACTTTTCACTTGACTTATCAATTCCCTTCTTTTCCACCTACAAAACCCCCTTTAATTCCTCTAAAACTGTTTCCTAAAAAAATTCCTAAAATATGTTTCACAAAAAAAATGTTCAGTTTTTTAATTAACATTGATGTTTTCCTATCAATGCCAGTACAAACATTTTGTTTGTAACCTGTGCATCTTCGTGTGTTAAAATCAGTGATACCAAATACAAGATTATTAGAGATTCAGTTTTTGAATATGAAAAAAAGAAAAACCACAGAAGACGAAAATTTGTTTTGCTTGACAATTTATATTTTCCCCACCATATTTAAGATGATGATTATTATTATTAAATGATGGTTATTTCGCCCTTCGTATTATTTCATAAAATTGCGAAAGATTTTTTTTATCTGCAAAAAATACGTGCAAAATGGATCCCTTGATTGTTTACAGACGAAGACAGCAATAACAGATTGGAAGCAATTTTGAATTTTTTTTTTACAATGAAGGTGGGGATGGACTGTCTGTATTGTTAAGTGTTAAATGAAATACCTTTCTATGAAACACTAGTTAGTGAAGTAGCACTAATGAACCCTAACAAAAACCTAAAAGATGCAAACACAAAGCATATGAAAACTGATGGCTACTTTTTTATTGCTATTGTAAAGGTATATTTCTGGACAAATTTTATGCCAAGACAGACAAAAAACAATAAATGCAAAATCTATCAACAACTCATCAGCTTTGTTACATTATCCAGAACAAACAGCATGAGTCTATTACTATTCTGTTGATTCATTCACAGAAATGCTCATTGACATTGGGATATTTTTGAACATTCACCATGCAGCACCAAGAATGATCAAATGATAATAAAAATTTATAATGAAAATAAGCAAAAACTATTTTCATCTAAGAAAAATTATTTAACAATGTATTCTGGGACATGTTTAAAGCATTATTTCAGGTGTAAAACATATATTAGTTTTCTTCAAACCACTGTATCTTGATTTTACCATTTGTACGTGTATAGCTTCATGTTCCATTTGTTTCAAAAATAAATGCGCATAATTTAAAAATTTGAATTGTTAAGTAAAATATACAAAGGAAAGAAATAGTAAAGAGCATAATAAATTTAAAGGGTTATCCGAAACACATCAGAATTAGTTATAATAGAAAAACAACCTTGACGTAAATAGTGCTGTATATAAAAACCTATTCTTGCAGGTTACCAGTTAATTTAATTTCATGTTTAAGAATTTCATCGTGGCCTTGAAACAGAAAATATGCATCAAACGTTCGACCTTCCAGCATGTGAGGCCACCAAAATTTGTCGTCCGCCCACATCTTGTCGTACGGAATCGAATTTATAGGATACCACTGCGGTTTCATTTCTGAAACAAAATCTCAATTCAATAATTGTAATTTAATTTTTTTAACAATTTTACAAAATTATAATACAAATCATTTAACCATATTTGAGCACCTCACCACGTACTATATTATTTTCTGTATTGTAACTGCACTTAAACAATAATTTTATATACATTTTATTGAAATAAATAAGCAGTGATTTGGAACCTATCCATAAAACTAATGGCAAATTGGTTTAATTTCTCAAAATTGATTCATATGATTTTGATTAATTTTTCTGTCCAGCAATGTCCATAAAAATCCATGTAAAATTCGCTTTTTGGACTCCAGAGATATAAAATGGATATAACTATCAAAATCTAAAAATATTTTTTTTTGCTATCACCATAGACTACTTTCTGAATTAATTGAATAGTGATTAAGTAAAAAATGTATAATATATTTAAAAAACTGAAGTTCTCCTTTAATAGGGCCATTTGCTCATAGTTTCCCGGTAAACAAAACATTCTAAACTTGACAGCTGCTGTCTACATAGTAACATGGTGTTATATTCTTCAGCCAAACAGAGAGTAGCTTGACTTTACACCACACACAGTGAATCGGCCCTAGCTAACAATACCTTTTAAGACTCGCTACCAGTAACCTCCACGCTTTGTGCCAAGCGTAATTAATCAGAATACTCAGTTTATCAGTTGGCCGAATTTCATTAAGATGTCAAAAACGAAATTTGTACAAGAACTCATGCCTGGGGGTGGCTACCCACAATGCATCAGTAAGGCCAAGCCTGCAGCGCCCTATGAACCTCACCCCGAATATCACTTTGTTTGCAACCCTCACATGAGTAACTGCATCCAGTGCGTGTTCAACAAAGTTTATACGAGTTATTTCTAGCAGTGTGTTTTCAATCCACTAATAATATTGATATTAGTGCTGCTCATTTCTTCACAAGAATTTAGTCAATATAAAAAAATCTATTGTTTGCGCTATGTGTTAAAACTTAACCCGTCAGTGCGATAATCATGTTGCTCCTTTTTTTACTGTGTTCAATACTTCCATTAGTACTTTGCTTAACTTAATTAGTACTCCACCAGCAAGACATTAACTTACTAAATCATGTGCTGTAAATCACCAGATTAGTATCCGAAATCATAACTAAATCACTCTTTTTTTTAACCTAACACAAATAGAAATGAACAGTTATAATACACAGTCAAAATCCATAATACATGTTCTTTAGCACATAACCTTAACTTTTCACTGTTACTTGTGTTATTATACAGTAATCTACTAATGACAGGACAGCTTAAATCGTCTACCTTGGACTCTATAAGCAACTCACTAAAAGTGGTAAGTTCATTTATGGTTACAATTTTCACTGTATATTTAATGAGTCAACAGTCTCAGATAATGGTCCTCTTGTCAAATTATAATTAATTTCCAATCAGAACTACATTATAATTTACTTAATTACAGTAAAAATCATTTCATCTTTAAAACTGTTAAATACATTCAAACTTCATTTGCTAACGTAAGACTCAAACTTTGCTATTTGATTTGTAACTATAATTACAATAATTTTAATTCTTTATACACAACCTTGACTGTACATGGAAAGGGTTTTTAAAGTAATTAATTATACAGAACATTTGGTCCCTTCAGGGTCAGATTTCCTAATTAACACTTTACATTAAAAAAATGCTTTGTTTATTATGACAGGCTTAAAGAAAAATAATTATTACATCAATGAGGTACAGGTTACGATGGAACTGAAAATATGTTCAAGACAGTGGAGGATCATGTCAACTGTTCAAAAATGTTATCAGTTCAACAAAGCGTCCTCCGCCTTTCCCCCTGTCCATTGTTAACTGTTAAATGCACACAAGCTAGCCTACCCAATTTCTTGTAAACTTACTGTTTAAAGTTAAAAGTGTTACTGTTAAAAAACAACTACACAAACTCATCTGCTGTAAATCCATGGAGTGGACAACCCAAAATAGTCCAAACACAGGACACAATAGTCCAATGTACAAAGCAACATTTTTTTTTACTTCTTTATTTCTTATTCCATGCCGATCTAAATTTTTTTATACAATTTTAGAGAATCTGTAAACATTACTCAGATATAACATCATGAGGACTGAGACCAGATACGATTCAACTACATCTGGCACGTATGTTACGGTGCTGTGGCAAGGTGTACTAAAGCCAAGCATGGGGAGACCAAGGAAACTAAGATTCAGAAACTGATCTGCCTATGTATAAGCAGTGTCATGAACAACAGCAATGGAGATTGTGCCCGGGCTTCCACCTATTGATTTATATATCAAAGGAGAGACATGTAGAGCAGCATACAATAGGCTTGCCATATTTGCAAAGAATGAAACTGATGCAAGTGGCTTATCATTTCAGGAGAGGTAAAAATACTTCACTAGGCAAAAAGAAGATTTTCAACGAGAAAATTTTTAAATCTGTTACTACAAAAGTGTATTTCTACACAACTTCAAAGAAAGTTTTATATATTTAATAGTTTTTAAACTTAAATAAATTATTCCTTCTTTCGAAAAACTAACCTAATTTTTTTCATAAACCATTCATGCTTTTCCCAAGAACCATTTTATTTTAAATCTTCTTAATTTTTTCATATCAATCTCTGCAAATGAGAACTTTGTACAACATTAACAGCTTTGTAGCTCATGGCAGTTGACATGCACATCAAACTTTTTTTTCTTCGTCAAATATTATTAATTAACAAAAAAATATTCTTTTTAGTTTCCACAAATGCCGATTTTCTGATTCGATGGTATGCTTATCACTGCCAATCAAACTAATATTCTGTTTTTACCGCTAGTATATATTATTAACAGTCAGCCTTAATAATCTTAGGTATCTGCACAACAGTTTGAATTTCAAAATATAAGTGTTTAGTACTTTTCGTACAATTTTTATTTTAATATCATTTTTTCCTGCCGACTGAAACATTCACAAATCAGGTCGAGACACCGGGCCAAGGGCCCAAACCTGGAACTGTCCCAGTCAAACTAGGGCATATAGCAACTGTAAACATACGTCTGATACGATGGTTACCAAACACTCATTATCTAAACTCTTTAAGGTCAAGATGATATTTGAAAAGGAAGGTTGAGTGGTGAGAAATTCTGGAGACCTTGTATGATAAACAAGGTCAAAGAATCCCTCCTTCTGTTGACTGTATGATACACAGATACAAAGGAGGGGCATAGTGCTGGGGTGTGTGTTATCAAAATAAGAGTAAAATGCATTGTTACCCTCGGATGATATGCAACAGTATTCCAAGCACAGGTAATGGCTATGCTTGGGAAAATCTGAGATGGGCTTTGTAAGAAGGTCTGAACTCACATTTATACTGACAGTTAGGCAGCGATTAAAGAACTTGGGAGGTCCAACAATCAAGTTAAAGCTGAATTAGGAGTGTCATGAGAATCTCAATGCTATGTTCACAGAAAAACTATGTTACTCTACAATAGGTTTCAGGATACAGAGGGCTGAGTGTAATCAGATGGACAGACTGGTTAGACTGGGGTCTGCATCCAAGTTCATTGGACCAGAGTTGGCAGTAGAAGTTTCCCTGTCTGACTGGTTCGGCTAACAAGCAACACCATGTGAGATGGGACAATCTCAAAGAGCATTCCCATAGTAAACGTTTTTCAAAAAAGTCTCTCCAGGAGGAACTGTAGAGATTGGGGTAGAGGATAACTCAGGAAAACCACGGGACCTCATGACAGGACACTGTGGTCTGAGGGCACATGTGAATAGGATAGGAATGTACTATAGAGAAACCATAGTAGATTTTGCAGGGAAAAAGACCAAACTACAAATCACATAATTTATAAATGTGAAGCTTGCCAGCAGGAAAATAAATGTGTTTGGTTTCCAGGACCCTGACGATCTCCAGCAGGATGCTGGTCAGTGGACTGCAAAATTCGTGAAGGGCTCCAGTCTGCTAAACTAATATGTGAGGCTTAGTTGATCAATAGTTCATTTGATCACGGTGTGAGAGAATAAAAAACCCCTTGACCTCTAGCACTTAAGCTTATAAATCGTTTTTTATTTATCTCTTCAATAACTTATAACCAACTTCCACTGTATTTCACACAAATACACATTTCTATTTTTTAAATACAAATTGTCCAATGTTTTTTGTAATTTTAACTTTACCTAATCGTTCAAAGATTTGTGAGGTTTTCGATATAAATGATTTTGTTTATTTATGGCTTGATAATGGTTGTAAGAGAAGACAGTTTTACTATGGCTTTTTTTAATCTTTATACTTTATGCCAGTTAGATTAATGAGGACAAGAGATCGGTATAAACAATAAAGGCAAAGCTTAACAGCAATAACAAAGTCTGAAACGCACAAGCTTGAGCTGCACAGTTCAAAGACACAACATTGCTTCAGTAATATCTATCACCGAACCCTATAAACTATCAATTTTGCAGTAAACTGTGATAACATGAAGTTTTTTACATGTCTAGAGAGTGCTTTGAGAGACAACTTTTGCTTTCTTCACCACATACATGTAAAATAATAGTAAAAACATGTAATAATAATAATAGTAGTAAAATATGTAAAAAAAATAGTAAAATAAACTTTTCCATCTCCATCTCATATCAGGCCATGCCTCAATCAATCTCAAATTCTCAGCTGAAATGAACTGACTTTCCAACTGCTAGCTACAACAGTAAATCACTCTAGGATGATGATAGGCTACAATACTGTACGAAAAATTCCTGACCTCAAGCCTTAACACAATAGGCTGCATCCTGTTTGTCCAAATCTAAAATGATTTTACAGTCTTTAAACAACCCAAGTAAGCCTAATAATTTAACCTAATTATTATTAACTAGTAATTAGTGTGTCATAATAACCTATGACAAATAATTTTATATAACACTGAATTAAAAGAAGCAAATATAACACTCACAACAATTTTATAGACTATTGTATCAGATTCGAAATATAAAATTTGTTGAGTAAAAGATTAATTTTACTTTAAACTTATTTTCTCATTCTGTGCCTACCTTCAGATTCACAGAGACTGCCAGTAAACTGCTTCGTAATAAATACATGAACTTCAAGTAGAACTGGATCTCCTAAAAATTCAAACTCGATCACACCAACTTTGTCCAGTCTGTTGGCATTGAGACCGCACTCTTCTTTAATTTCCCTAAAAAATTAAACTCATTAATATTAATAAGCTATTAAGATAAAATTATAAATGGAAACAATCACAGAAATAAGATTTACATTAAAGATAGAATATTAAATGAGTGCACTTTTTACGCTCTAGTGGTAAAACTGGCAGATATATGGAATGTATCACAAGAACCTATATGAACTGGTTTTCAACCTGGTATGAGAGAGGAATCAGACTGACAGTAAAATAAACTTTCCTATCTGCATCTCATATCAAGCCATGTACTAATCAGTCTTCAAATTCTCAGCTGAAATGAACTGAATGGCTAACTCGTAGCTCCCATAGTAGGCTACTCTGACTAGGATGATGCGATACTGTATGAAACCTCAAGCCTTAATAGTAAGCTGCAGTGTGGCAAATGTACACAGTAGATTTCATAGTGAGAATATACTTTAAATATTGCAACTCAGTTCTGATTACACAGGAAATATTACATCAACATTTCAATAGCCTAATATATGTGGCATCAATAAATTTGCGGACAAACACTGAAATTTTTAATCGTGTATTGCTTAATAACCGTAACATCAAATTTAGTGAATATGGTGAGAAATCCTACAAACATTATCAGAACTGAGGAAGAAATCATATTCATTCAGCGAATAACCAGAAAACATGCTTCTTGTCAGGCCTACTGAAATTGCTTTTTTCTTAAACAAATTGCGACAGAATCGGCTTGAACATGGTGTGATTCAAAAACGTACAGCAACAATCCATATTGCCACAACACTCAAGACAATATTAAAAGAGATGTTATATACCAAACCAGTAAAATGTCCATATCTATTTATATGTGACTATTTTCTATAGCATGGTGCTACATATAATAGCTTTCATTACTAGAGCTAAGTCATTTTAAACCTAGACATAAACAAATTTGAAACTCATGTAAAAAACAACAGAACAGTCAAAGTGGCAGTGATAACGGGCCATCAAGGCTTTTACACTATTTTTAAGAAAATAAAATATGTGATAGTAAGCCTACTCGTCAAATTACTTCCAAAAAGTTTTATAAATGCATTAGGCTATTGTATATGGCAAAAATATTTTATTAACATGCTTTTGTTTTTACAATTTTCAGGGTCCTGTAATGGCTAATGATTAGGCTATTTTATACCTAATAATTATGTGACCTCTATAATTGTTAAATAAGCATTAAAAAATTAAAACATCAGAGAGAACAGAAAATAATATTTACAAATTTCTGTTTCCTCCAATGATGAATTTAGGAATAGAGCTAAATCCTTGATATTGTACAGACTGTAAATAGCTAAACTTAAACAATTTTCTGATAGTGACGTTGCTTAAGCTTAGACCAAGCTTGAGAAACAAATATTTTTAAAAAATCAAGTATATAAGTAGAATATTAAATATATATATATATATATATATATATATATATATATATATATATATATATATATATATATATATATATATATATATATATATATATATATATATATATATATATATATATATATTTAATTATATTAAGTGTTCACCTTTATTAATGCATATATCATTAACTTTGCACATTTATTTGCAAAGAAGAGTAAAACGTATTGGGGGATCCTCTATAAAAATCTTGTATAAGGGCCCCAAAATCCTTAGCATCAATATAGGCAACTGATCTAACAAGACAGTGAATACAATTCAAAATCTGTTATTGACAAGATCCCACAAAAAAGAGAGAAAACACACAACAAATGTAATATTTAAAAAAATAATTCTATCAAAATTGAAAATACTTGAAAATTTAAACGATTTCTAGCACATAACACATACGTTTTTTTTCTAGGGTGGGATGGATAAGGGGTTAATAATGTGTGACCATTTGAATCCCAGGCTAGTCAACCAAACTATTAGGTTAAGTTTAACAGATATTTTTATACTTTGATCAAGTATGCTATCTCATTGTTTGGCCCTAATAGTTTTGATGTATTTTAAATAATAATATAACACATAAAATAATGAAATTTTTAAACCTATTAATTTAAAATGTTTCACAATTCATAAAGGCAGCATATGATCCTTCGCTGATATAAAAACTAGTGTTTTTATATTATAAAAAAAATTGTCTACAACAAATATTTTTGTGTTTTACCTAGGAAATGAATAAGCCTACCTAGGAAATGAACAAGCCTGTAACAGAATATAAATCAGGTAGGGTTTTGATAGTTATGCTGTTAATAACTTCAACCGTTGAGTTAATTGAAACATGTAAGTAGTACCTTAACTACACTACAAATGTTTTAGGTCATTAGACATATAATTTAGTAATCTATGTTATCAACAGATACTTGTATATTAACTTCTACAACAATAATTATTAGTGTTCAGAACAGGTTAGGTCAGGTTTAACAAAAAATTATTTATCCTCATTAAATAAATGTGAGCTACCTCATTGCAGCTTCTTTTATATTCTCCCCTTGTTCCACTTTTCCACCAAAGCCATTCCATTTTCCTTGACCAAATCCTCTTTTCTTATAACCTAAAAGCACGTTACTCTCATCGCGAATTATAGCTAAGGTTAACAACTTACGCAACATTTTTGGTTATTATAATTACTGGTTTATCACTCTATTAAAGTCTTGCTTGAATTTACAAGAATTTAACCTAAAATAAAAATTCGAATCACAAAAATTTTCTTTTCTTAACTAAGCGACTTGCCTATTTACAGTAAAAGCAAGTTTAATAAAGGTCCTACGAAGTATTTTAAATCGCAGACACTATCTTTATTATCAACAGAAACGTGTTTTTGTTTAACAAATTAAATTGTAAAGTTGCCGCGTTTGAAACGATTACACTAAAAATTAATACTGTAACTAAAATCCTTCTGAAACACAATGTCGGCGGGTGATATTATTCATTTAAAACTTACCAGCACAAAAAGCGACTAAATCAACAAATTTGCGGATTAGAACGCTCTATAGCGTAAAGTTATATACTGTATAAATACACTTCGAGATTTTGTCAGAAAGTTGTGACTGATATTTTTTGAAAAACAGTAACTAATATTTCTTGTATGTAGCTTGTAATTCATTTGCTTCTTAGGAGAAATATGATATGTTTTCAACGAATAAAATCAGTAAATGGTAAAACTTTGAGTTAAACTTGTATCATTTAACTGTTATCCAAATATTAATTTGACTAATCTATAAGTATCACGCATTTTGTTCCTCATTAAACAGTTGATTTTCATTATTTTATTCTTTCTCTATTATGTCAATTTTAATTTTTTTTTTTCAGTTATAACATTATTTTTTATCATACGCATAAATTTACAGCCTAAAGATCGATGTATGTCCGAAAAGCGGACATGGTTATTTAGTCTAATACGGTATAACAAAGAAACAGATCATCAACAAAGAAAATAAAATTGTTGAAGATCACTTAGAAGGACTGAGAAATTAATTATACATAAACATAACTATTTCACTTTCAAGGTACTATGATGTAATGTTATGACATATCCAGAAAGGTAATATACAAAAGTTAAATTTATTTGAAAAAAAAGTGTCGGATATTGTTAAGAGATAATGCAAAAATGTATAAGAATTATGTTATCAGAAGGCACCCTGCAAGGCTTTCGGTGAGAAAGAAAACCACAGTATGTCTTCGTAAGCAGACCACGCATGAGGATTGACACGTTTGTATTGGAGGCATCAGACTTCAGATTACAAACGGTGCTTTGTGCTGTCAGGATGAGTCAGCAGGTTACGAGTAAGAATAAAGGAAAGATATAAAGACAAAGTTGTAGTAAATAGAACAAAAGACACAAAGAGGGATCGTGTGAAGAGACAAGAACTTGTGGTAGTGGTTTGGAACTTGTTTGTGGTCTGCTCTCGGGCTTCTTTTATATCCAGCAGAGTCGTTGGTTATTTCTCCGTCAGTTGCCAATTTTCTCCATTCTGCTTTTAGTTTGTTTACACTTTCTTTCACAAACTAATGTGATAACATAAATGAATAAAATTCATAAATGAATAAAATCAAAATAAATATTGATTTACCAGTTGTATGAAAGATTGGTTGAACCAGCGTTGTCACTAACGATGGTTGATTAGTATAACAATATGTATGAACAATTTATGGGGATAAGGAATGGAAAACTAGAATAAACATAGAGTTTAAATTACTACTGAAAATATGGTAAACTAATTTAAATTACAGATTTTCTAGGACAGAAATTATTGCGAAGAAAGAATGCAATGAGAGTTTTTGAGGTAAAACTATGTTCAGGAAACCTTAGAACATTTCTACTGCTAATAGCTGGTCGAGGTGTAGCGTCACCTTAGAGTTTTTGGCATAAGGAATCAGCATTAATGAAGATAGATGATTGCAGTCTTAGGTACAGAAAGTTCAAAGGTGACAACAGTTATAATGAGGTATTTTAGTAATTTATCTGAACTTGGATAGCTACGAGTCAACGACTATTGTTCTACAACCTCTTCAGTAATATGGTTTTCATTTTCTAACAGTTAAATCTTTTAAAACCTCCAAAAGTTACAAGAAAATACTCATACCATGGATATTTTTTTACAGAATTTCACCAAACTCAATCCGGGCAAAAGATTTACTAACTGATACCAAAAGTTAAAAGAACGGTGAATTACAGTTTCCGAATAAAACCGAAAAAATTAAACTTTTCTATCCGTGTTATAGGTTCACGTGGAAGGGGAAGAACTGGCCAGTGGCCATACATAATAGGCTACCACTGACCTATGCCTAACAGTCCCGGGAGCATGGCGCATGCGTGTGTGCTCTCTCTCTCGCGGTAGACCACCGTGACGAAACGTATTAGCGCTGTTGCCAGACTTTCCATGTCAACTTGGCAACAGTTGTGGCACGAAACCTATAAATTTTTAGTGTGTATAGAAAATTACGTTATGTGAACGTTATCCCAGATCAGGTAATAACAGAGCACTTAAATCACCGTTTTTTTAATCAAATGAATGTTTATCAAAAATGCCCTGAGACCACATAGGACACACACACGCGCGCGCGCGCACACACACACACACACACACACATATATATATATATATATATATATATATATATATATATATATATATATATATATATATATTTTTATTTTTTTCCGGCGAAAAACCGTTCAGGTTATCATCGCCATATATATATATATATATATATATATATATATATATATATATATATATATATATATATATATATATAAGTGTGTAAAAAAGAAAATTACATATACCGTAATAATTTCATAGTTTGACCGAAATTGTCAAAAAAAAAAAACATTTTAGCTTGGTACTATAGAATAATTTGTTAATAAAAAAAAATATTTATGATTTTAAAGGCAACAAAAACGTTTTTAAAGACTATAATTAAATCAAAATAGAGTAGGCACATTCCCGTAATCCGTTTCATTCAATACCAAACATTGTAGCTCAATAAACAAGAAATATTTCGATATTCTTTTACTTTGAATTCTATTTAGAAGTTAAAATGCAAGGTAACCTACCCGACTGGTTGTATTTCAAAAACTTTGAAATCATGTTTTTGAACGAACTACTTTTTCAGACTTTGTGGAAAAGGGGTGAATAATTTGTTAAACTCTGTCGCCGCTTTATTAAAAACATCAAAATCATACATTCTAACGTTGGCATTTTCTGTCGCGTGATACCATATACGACGTATCTGTAATATTTTAAAAAATAAATCAGACATTCTCCTCCGGCTTTGAGTTTAAAAGCATTGAAGACAGAAATACGGTTCGCGTGAAGATTTACACATGTTCAGCGAACCCTGGTGCCAGTTATTATAGTTACCGGAAAAACAAACCAATTTTGCGTAAATGAACCCTGACAGCCGTACCGCCAACTATTAGCCTGAATCTTGCGCTCTATTTGTTTGTTTGTAATCGAAGCTTTCGGGAGTAAGAACTAAGAAGACAAAAGAAGTCCGAGGCGGTACCCCCTCCCCATCTACGTAGCCTACTTCTTCTATGACCGCAGTTAACCTCTTCGGTGATAGTAAAGACGAGAGTTAGAGTATCCGTCTAAGTCGATCTTAGCCTAGTGGCCCAGTGGTCTACTTTAATGCGGCCCATGTTACACGTTGCAGCTGCAGAGCGTGTACTTTCCCTTCTGGTGGCACCAAGGACAACGTCCTTTGTTGTACTAGACGCGTTGCTACGTAAACAGCTGATTCGTGTTAGTACCGACACAACAATGTGTATGTACAACAATACAATGTTTTTTATTCATTGTTGTGCGTCTTATTTATCTGCTTTAAATGTCTGTTAAAACTTGAACAATATTATAAATGTAAATGTGTAACTTTATAACTATCACAGGGTAATAATTAATATCCCAAACACGTTAAAAATTAGCTGTATAGAAAATGCTCTACATTTTGTTTTAGTGACACATTGTTTTAGAACTTACCAAACAAAATTTGTGGCACAACTTGAAGCATCGTCGATGATTTTATCCGAAACTAAGCAAAATTTAAACTTGATTAAGTTGAGTACAAAACACGTTCACTGCCACTGGATAGCTTCGTCGGTCCCTTTGCCAAAAACTGATGTTATACATCAAAAATTGTAAATAAATAGACGTTAACTTATACCACCTCCCAATCAAACCGTTTGACCAGTTTAGTTCAAATTGAGACTATTATACAATAAACTACAAATAAAGTATATATTTCATAAAGATAGGATTTTTTAACGTCCGTCCATACTTTATGCCAGTTAGACTAATGAGCAAGAGGGATCAGTTGTAACAGTAAAAGAAAAGCAACGGGAGCAACTGCTGTTCGAACTAAGAACATTTAGACGCCGCAGATTGACCTGTGGTTTAGCCAAATCGACAACCGAGTAAAAAAATTTGTAACATGCGATATAAGACAGTAGAAATTGTTGAAAGCAAACATAGAACCAAAAATGTAAAACTTAAAAAAGAAAATTTACTTAATTTCTTTCCCAACTTCTTCGAAAATAACCTTAAATTTTCCTTTGTCTTATGCATAACAGAAACACAAAACAAGATTTAGTTTTTAAAATTGTTAGTTAATTGTGGAATATTCATGTTGTTATTATTCTATTGCTGTTATATTTTCATGACGGTCGCTCCATTAAGTCATTTTCCGTTGGAAATTCGCTACGAAAAAACCGCGTTTGAAAACAGAAATTGTATTGCTGTTATTAAGTTTTCGGCGTGAAATTGGTAACACTGATAGGTTAGGTTAGGTTAGGTTAGACATTATTATTATGAAATTATCATTTTGTAATCAATTTATATTAGAAAATGAGTTTTTTCAGTAAGACTCTGGGAATGTGAAATGAGCACCGATGTTGAACACGCTTTGATGGGGGGGGGGGAGTCGTTAAAATTAACATGTTTTTTTTCTTAACGTCCATACTTTATTACGCCAGTTAGACTAGTGAGGACGAAGTATCAGAGTAAATGGTATGGGAAAAGCAACTGGAATCACTGCAGCTAGAACTAAGAACCTTAAGGTGCGCAGTTCAGAGACGCAGCAGACTAACTGGTGCTTTAGCCATATCGACACCTAGTCGCCAAAATGAATAATATGTGTGTGTCAGCACTAAAATGTTGACAATTTTAGTCCTATTTGATTAGAACATGGCGTTTCAAAACTTAGCTAAATATGTTTAAAAAGTAAAATAAAATATATCGCATTTAAGACGTGTTAGAAATTATATATATATTCGCTTTTCTGAGAAAGTTAGTTCATTCATTAAATTCGAAGTTAAACCTGCAACAATGTTTACCTAAAAGTTAAATTCAATTACAGTTTAACATGCTCTCTTTGATATTAAATGTAGATTTATGCCAACAGTACTTGCCATACTTGGTGAATGTGTGCAAAAATAACTTTACTTGGAATCTAATTTTGTTTCATAATTTTTCTTTAAACATTTACTGATTGCACACAATAATAACATATTGAAATATCTCCTAATTAATAATTATTTATAACAACATTACAGTAGATATTTCTATTCTTTTGTTTATGTGCCTAAAAATTTAATTCAGTTTACTATAAACAAAACTATACAATCTGTAGCTCAATGGGTAGGATAGCGGACAGTTTGCTACAACTCTGTCCTGCGCAGACTCGAGACTAGCCCCTACATGCTTTTTCCATGCATTGTCCCATTATTCTAACAGTAGATTCTAAGCGGCATAAAGTAGAGACTTTGAACCAAAAATAAATACGCCACGCAGCTGTCTCGCTGACGTGATGGAAGCGACTTTTCAAAAATAATTTGTCATTTTAAACTTTTTATGAAATCCTGATTTCACCACCATAATAAGCATTGAAAATAAGAAAACAACCCTGACCGCCGCCACGTCAAAGCCATTCTTTTTTAAATTTTAACAGATTCTGAAAACTCAAAATGCTAATTTGTACTGTTTTTAACGCTGGTTATGATCGTGAAATCAGATTTTCAAAAATATTTGAGATAAAATAGTTACGACATTTTAAATATTTGGAATTAACCGCTATTTTAAAATAATTAAACTGCTTTTGCAGGGTAACAAGTTTGTTCAAAGCTACTACCAACTACCAAAACCGATTTTGTTAACTTTTTGTGCAAGGTTTGTGTCTAATCGGACCGAAATTGCCAATGTGGGAGTGCGGGAATGCTACAACACACACACACACACACACACACACACACACACACACACACACACACACACACACACACACACACACACACACACACACACACACACACACACACACACACACACACACACACACACACACACACACACACACACACACACACACACACACACACACACACACACACACACAGGAGTGCGCGCACTCGCACGCACTATTCAAAAAGTGTTCTAGAAGTCAGAATCGCGCTCGTATCTAGCGCCCACATCTGAGTCTTATAATGTGGCCTCTCTAGTAGCTTATTTTCCAAAAAAAATTCCTTAAAAATTCATCTTTACATTTAAAAAGCATGCTACAAGATTCGTGATAGACTTGTTGTTGGTAGAATTTATGGATCGGAAGAGTTGATATTTAAGAGAAAATTTATTTATAATTTATCTTCAAATTGAAATATAATTTATCTTCAAATTTATATTCAAGATTCGTGATAGGCTTGTTGTTGGTAGAATTAATGGATCGGAAGATTTGATTTTGCAAAGAAAATTTATTAATAATCTATCTTCAAATTGAAAGACTATGCTAAACACGATTCGTGATAGACTTGTTGTTGGTAGAATTAATGGATCGGAAGATTTGATTTTGCAAAGAAAATTTATTAATAATCTATCTTCAAATTGAAAGACTATGCTAAACACGATTCGTGATAGACTTGTTGTTGGTAGAATTAATGGATCGGAAGATTTGATTTTGCAAAGAAAATTTATTAATAATCTATCTTCAAATTGAAAGACTATGCTAAACACGATTCGTGATAGACTTGTTGTTGGTAGAATTAATGGATCGGAAGATTTGATTTTGCAAAGAAAATTTATTAATAATCTATCTTCAAATTGAAAGACTATGCTAAACACGATTCGTGATAGACTTGTTGTTGGTAGAATTAATGGATCGGAAGATTTGATTTTGCAAAGAAAATTTATTAATAATCTATCTTCAAATTGAAAGACTATGCTAAACACGATTCGTGATAGGCTTGTTGTTGGTAGAATTAATGGATCGGAAGATTTGATTTTGCAAAGAAAATTTATTAATAATCTATCTTCAAATTGAAAGACTATGCTAAACAAGATGTGATAGACTTGTTGTTGGTAGAATTTATGGATCGGAAGTGTTGATTGCTGTTAAGAATTCCTAACGTATGTTTGAAAGAAAAATTACAAGAAGTAGGGCTCTGTAGGGAAAATAACAAAGATGGAGAGTAAGAATAAACAAGGAGATTGTATGTACTGTGGAGAAAACATTGTGAAGTTTGTAAAGTATTTGCGAATGGCACGGCTCCATAGGTCATGTGAAGCTTACGGGAGAAGATGTTCTTACATAAGAGAATGAAATAATGAAACAGAAGTGGAAGTCAAAGAACAGAGATTCTGGATGTGCATGACTTCTGGGTGATATGTTAATCAAAGCTTACCCAGGGCTGTGTGCCAAAAAAGACAGTAATTTTAACGAATTACCATTTTAAAACTTCATTTTGGAGCGACATCCAAGCGAGATCATGATCCGGGATCTAGAAATGAACGCCGATCCTGAATAGATCACTTTTTGAAGGTTATGTTTGTACATGTCCTTTCATTCTAACGTTTGTAATTTTGATTCAACTTTATTCAGAACTTGGAACAAAAATCGATTTTCTTAACAGCTTGTACAAGTCCGTTACCAAGCAAAATCCGTTCATCTTTTTTTTAATACGAATTAAATCTTAACAGTTCAATTAAATTTTAAAATACGGAACTGAATCTGATGTCTGTCGGATAATTTATGCAGATATTAACACTGCATGTTACTGTGATATTTGACTTTTTCGAAATTCGTTTCCATCACGGCAGAGCTGTTTGCCGTGATTTTTAATAACCTCAGTCACTAAGAAAACAGCTGTTTGTGTACCGTAGTGGACCACGTCAAACTATAGTGTAATTGTTGTGTATGTTTAATGGTTCTTTGATATCTGAATTCAATTCGCGAAATCGCCAGCACAATAAATAAAAAAAATCACAGCGCCGGTCCAACTACCAGCAGAAGCAGAGACTCATGGGGTGGGGGAAGAGTGGCCTACTGCCGAAATCTGAGAGGTCGTTGCCCTCACCAGCTGATCCGACTTTCTCTCAGCTGTTCTGGCGCATGCGCTCCGCTCACTACGGCCTTATCACTGGATACTAAAGGTGAGCTTTGGATTATAGAATAGATTTAAATTATATTAGCTCTTATTCGTAACAAAATACGTCGCGAATTTTCTGAAAGTAATATTTATGAAGACTATACAATTGAATTATTTCATTTAGCTCGGAACAATGGAAATCGTTTGTTACAATTATAATTCAATAAGTTATTGCCGTGTTGTAAGCCTATAAATATATAATACATAATAAATCTTAAAGCAAATGGATATACGCGAATAATTTATCTGTCTGTCTGTTTGTCGGTAACGCATTTCCAGCGTATAAACGGTAATCCAGAAACATAATAAAAACGTAGGTGTTAGCAATAGGATCTACGTGTTTATTTTCAAAAAAAAGTTATCAAAAAATGAATTTAATTAAAAATATGCCAGGATTAGTATCGCATTAAAGGAGTAAAAATCAATATAACCAAGATTTGGCAAATATTGAATCCCGAACTTTACTATTAACATATTCGAAACAAATCTAATGTAATCTATACAGATCGATTTCAGAATGATTTTTTTATAATAATCGCAGTCAACTGACCTAAGGTATTTAGCTGACCTGATTGAAGCGAATTTCCAAAAAGTAGGCCTAACATGATTTAATTGCATACGTAAAAACTTAAAGTACAAAAGTAAGCCCTGAACGACGTGAAAACTTTTTTTTTATTATTTAAAAATCTGATTCATAAACGTTATTTATCGTTAAAAATTTTCCGACTACGACGGTGAAAACATATTTTCAAAAAGTGTAAGAGAAGTTGTTTTTTTTAATTAAAACGTAATTTGGTAATGAATTTGTCTAATCGTTTACCAAAACAAATTTTTAAACCAAGTTTTAATTAAGTCTGACTGAAATTCCAAACTCTAGAGTGCAACATGTACTGTATGGTTGTAATGATGGCCGTGGCGAACGGTAGAAACATGTTTTAAGCCATTTTTTCACGTTTTAAGCCGTGAAAACATATTTTCAAAAACTTTATTAGTAAAAGTTGCTTTCCATTCTTTCCTATTGTTTTCGTAAAAAGTAACTTCCTTTTTATTTTACATTTTATTTATCGAGTTAATTATTCATTTATGATTCAATGAGAAAATTAAAATAAGTAAGTCTAACGACAAAGCCATATTGTTCGCGTCATTAATTTAAGCTACATTTAAGCTCATTTTGATAAAAATTGTTGCAGCCATTTCTGAGGCGTTTAAATTTTTTCATTGCGCTTAAAATTCGAAAAATTGATAAAAGGAAGGCAAAGAAACACTGTTCAAAATCGAAGTATTGTTTGCTCTAGAACTAATAACCACGCATAAGGAGAGGTAATACAAACATTTACTTTTTGGCATTTAAGGATCATGAAAATATATCGATTCTTAGATATCGATCTTAAAACATCGATTTTTAGCTTTCAATGTTTTCTATTTTCTTTGTTTTTTAAACCATAAAAGAAAAAATCAGTTATGAAAATAATGCCACATAAAATGTGCAAAAACATTACAAAAATTTTTCACATATAATAATTAAAAAAAAATCTATTCGGAGAAACAGTAAAAAATCATAAAAAATCGATTAATCTGATTTTGGTAACGTAGGTGAACCAATTTTGTTCATCTATGAAGAATCACAAGTGAAGTCAGTGCTACAAATTTGAAATAAACGATTTATGATTCGCGAATAACTTGGACAAACCTGCTGGCGAGAAACTCAGTTTCCGGTAAAAAAAATATATAAACTTTAAAAATGGTTGACTAATACGAAATTTAATTATTTTACATGTTTTAACTTGCTTTGATTATATAGCTGTATACGGTTTTAATGTTCCCGAACACAACAGGACATCCTGTACTAGCGCAGACCTCCACAAATTCCAAAAATATCCGCTGCCCACAGGAAAGTTGCGTTCACAGTTAGCCCAGCCCTTGTAAATGCAAATAACCTTGAAAACCACGTGACCCGTACTGCATTAACATACAATGTGTTGCATAATGCGGGTTCCTTAGCTTAGCGTGTAAACGTGTGCAATTAACGTTGCTTAATAAGCCTCGACCCGAGATATTATCTAGTTCAGATGTTTAAACAGTTCTGCGTGTACTTCGTTTCTCTACTGGCGTTAAAATCTCCGTTTTAATTTACAATTTGTATTATACATTGTGGCCTAGTCATGTATATGTATACGTCAAGATGGATCTTGAAATGAACGCCGTTATTGAGACCGCTTTTTGAGAAGTAGTTAGAAAAATTGCTCTTTAGAGTTTGCAAATTGGGTCCGTTTTGTTTCAAACTTAGCAAAGAATCGGTTTCGGTAGGGAATTCGTTACCTAAAAAATCCTTTTACAGTTTAAAAATAGTGGGAATTTCAAATCTTTTTTAAACGAAAATAACCTTTTTAACATAAAATATTTTAATCTGATTTCAATATCGAAATCAGTGTCAAAGTTATGCACAAATTAGAATTAAAATTTTTAAATTCAATTTAAAATATGAATGGGACAAGTGGCTGCAATCGAGGTTCATTTTTGTATTTCCAATGTAAATTAAAAATAAATATTAATGCTGATGAAATTAGATTTTTGAAAGGGTAGGGGACCTATAATAAAAAAAGTTTGACATTCATTTCCACCATGCCATCGAAGTAGTTGCATGCCGTTATTTTACAACTTTAATATTATATGTAGGCTACATTATGGAAAGCTGGGTATATTTCTTTCCAATACTGGCGTTAAAATTTTCATGTTAATTTACAATTAAATACGTTGTACATCTAGGCTTGTATTTTTCCTGCAGGGTGAGTTTTTAATTTCCCTATTATTGATTTAATTATTATTTTTCTTATTACTTCATAGTTATATGAAGAAGATCTGTAAAGAAAGTCCGGTGATTTATTGTGAATATTTTGCTGGGTCTTTACGTTTTAAAATCTTATGATTATTTTTTTTTAATTTGGGTGTCTGTGCACAAATTTTGATTAAATTGGGAATGAAGATTTGGTTTTCTAAAATCTCGTGGCAATTTTTACGTTTCAAAAAAATAAGCTATTTTTAAAATTAGATTTTCGAAAATTGGCTATATCTATTTTAATAAAAGTATGATCAAATGTAGTCAAGTCTGCTGCCTCTAAACTGCCTCAAGGTCGTAGCTTTGAGACTGCAGTTACTGCCGTAAGCTTTACCACTTCCGTTAACGCCGAATCATCGACCTCAGTTTAATTGGCATAAAGAATGGGGCGTTAAAAAAACAAACTAATAGAAAACTCGCTTAAAAAGAGACTTTAATGACGGTACAGAAAAGACGTTTTCAACTGAAATTATCTTTGAACGAAGTCCTTTAAATTAATGGTACACCTCACATTTTGGGAGCGAGTGACTTAATGCAGTCCACTGTAGGAACATCGTCCATTACAAGACAAAGACACGTTTCAAATGATATTCCGTTTGTTTAAATTAAAAATAATGAGTTGGATTATTAACGGTATCATAAAGTCGTGCGCCTCAGTCCGACTTTCCGTTCTCGTTCATTAATCAAAATTTACTGTTAGAGATGGCCCGAAATGTAAGTACCATTTGTCTGCACAGGGAGCGTCTCGAGCGGGTCTGTGGTTTTAATTAAGATGTCTAGCATCGTTAGCTTTGTCTTTTTAAATTACCATATAAGTCAAATTTCTTAAGACATTATTGATTTTTGGCAAAACACGTTGACAATTTTCCTATGCGAAATTTGATTCAAAGTTTCCTATACCACCAAAATAGCTGATTAACTAGAGTTGCCCCGGTATTTATTTAACCCAATTTTCTACATGATATAAATCAGTTCCGTTATGCCATTAATCATCCCAATGTCTGGGGTTTTTTTAACATGTTTAAGGGCTGGTTGTGATATTGGATTTTGTGCGTCACGTGATACAACAGCATAAATTTATATTGGTAGTTATAGTAAAAGATCAGTTGTTTTAAATTAATTCGTAACTATCAGCTGATTTCATTGAAGAGCTGATAGGCTGTAATAAGTTTTAGGTTATGTTGTTAAAAACTAGCTATGTTAATTTGACTTGTTTTTAAACAAATTATCGTAATTAAAATAAAAAGGAAGGGAAAACATGATACATGATTTTTATTTTTGGTTCAATAACAGAAATTTTTTTTCTTAACTAGTGACATTTAGTTTTTCTGTGGTTGAACTTTGACTAAAAAGGCATCGGGATTGTTATTTTATTTATTTCTGTGATCCTGAAAGTTATAAATTCGACACTAATATCGGTCAACGTTTTTAAGTACGTACGTTAAGCAAAGAAACAAAACCAATAGAAATCTCTTTTACAAAGAGACTTTAATGATGGTACAGAAAAAACATTTTCGATAAACTTATCTTTAAATAAAATACAAGTTTTTTCTATCGTTGAACTTTGACTAAAGTTACAATTTATGAATTCCAAACTAATTATTCAATTTTTACACGTTATTCCTCTCTCCTTAAAGTGTAATAGAAGTTTCTTAACGACCCAAGAAATTATGAATTCAACATTGATAAAGTTCAATATTTTCAAGCTTCCCCTTATCCTTAAGTAGTGCTAAAGGTCTTACCTGAATTACTTGTTTTTCGTCAATATTATTTGTATTAAGAATAGTTGAAATCGGTCTACACGTTCTAGAATTATTACGGAGCACACATGCGCTTTGACTTGGATGTCTGTCTCTGTGCACATCGCTTAAAACTGTGATTTTGTAAAAAAAATTTTTTTGGTCAAAAACTTTTAAACATCTGATTTTTTCAAAAAACATTTAATAATTCTCATAAGATTTTGCTTAAATGTAGTTTATAAGTACACAAAGAAAACTCAAAATTTCAAATTCGCTGTTTTTAAGGAATCACGCCGATTTTGTAATATTTTGACAGCAACCAAACCATATTTCATAAGAAATAATTTAATTTGAAAAGTTTCAATAGTATTTTGTCATATTTCGAAATTCTGTTAATCGATTTGGGTATAAAAGTGTATGATTAAAATTTGATCAAAACGGTTCCCTAGATTATCACTGTCGCATGTATTTTCTGGAATGGAATATTATAAATGAATATAGCTGTTAATAGCCTGCGTATCCATATTATTTGTGCAGATATATAAGTGTGTTAAAATATAATTCTGTAGCAAACGATTCTGTAGATAAATGATAGCGCTACACTAAGTAAAATTATAAACAGATTCCGTCACTTTTGACAGTACGATTAAGAAAAAGTAATATGATCTTGAGTAACTGAAATGCAAACATTACTCTTGGTTAAATGCGAGAAAGTTTGTGCCAGTTTCTTCGTAAAGCAATAACCTTATTTACATTAGCTCTCAAGACTTTAAAAATAAACAGTTGTGTTTGAACTAGTTTACTTGTACAAAAGCTAAGGAAAGCTAAATTAAGCTCAGAAAGAGAGCCTACATTTCTCTGACTTTCTCTGGTCAAGTTTCCGTTCCTGGCGCGGTGCTGTTACTACAGTAAACATCGCTATAATCAACTCAACACGGTCGCGTTGTTTTACCTCGGAGACTTTAACGCCTAATTTGACATCAAGCAGCAAGTCGGCGGTCCACCGCAAAGCTACGATATGTTTTCTCTAAGCTATCTGCAATTTGACTGGAACTGAATAGGCTAATGATAAATAAATTACGTTGTGTTAGTAGTACCGGCCTGCTTATGAAAGCCAAGCGTGGACGGAGAACCTAAATGGATCCGCCAGCTTTGGAACAAGAAGTGTTCTCTAGGTGCACACATCGGTGTAACGACAGAATGAAGGTAAGCTGGAAATAAACAATGCGCTTTTGGTGAAGCAAGAATAACGAAACCTCAACGAAAGTCTTAAGATTGGGAAAGAATTAAGATTGGTGAAATACAATTTCCAGGTGTCAAAAATTTCCAGAAAAGGTTAGGGTAAAACATTTTGTACTTTTTAGTACTTGTCAGGAAGGATTAATTTTAAAAAATCTAGGCTATTTCGGATGTAGAAACCAGAAGCTATAGGGAGAAAGAGCTTGTATCGTGGAAATTAAATGCGTCTCGTGGAAAATCGAACTAATTATTTAAAAAAAAAAATACGAAGAAGAAATTTCACATAGGCTTTACAAAAACAGCTGTTTTAAAAATATCGATTGGCAATTCTAGGATGGACTGGACACCTTGAAATTGAAAGTTTTTAGTAGTTGATAAACATCAGCTGTTTGATATTATGCCTGGTGGAGGGTAATGTAAGTATTCTATCGTGAAGTAGTTAGGCTATTCTAAAACGTAAAGTAAGGTAGCATGGAGAAGGAAAACTGTAGAAAATAAAGGAAAAACCTGGAAAAGGAAAACTCAAAGATTCTGAACCGACAAAAAATAGATATTTGGTAAGCTCGTGTCTTATAAAACCTGATAGGATCAGATCAAGGAAGAATTAATGAGGGCGAAGGAGCGATCACGATGACAAATAAAATAAAATAAAAAATGTAAAAGGTCCTTTTTTACATCCATGAAATGGAAATATATGCGTAGTTCCGAGAGAAAAAGTCCTTTGAGGGGTTCGAAACTCGTCACATTATCCCGATCTCAACTTTGAATGTACATGAAGTTTTGTCAGTATGTACATAAGTATGTTTGTGCACTCTGTAACGCTTATACGAGGGCGAGAACAGAATTAATCAATTAGATATTTTATGTTGGTACTCTTTTCTCTTTCTGTGTTAAATGCAAATACCAGAAAGATCTTTCTCGACTCTAAAATTGATCGAAACCAATGAGGACGAGCGATCAGCGTTAACGGTAGGAGTAAAGCAACTGGAATAACTGCGGCTATACGTAAAAAGTTACGGATATGAATATTGATAAGAGAGAGAAAAAGTAAAAGCATGTTTTTTCAGTAAAACTTCATTTTCAAAATGAGTGGCTTTGTAAATAAGAATTGTATAATAGGAATCTAGAAAAAATAAGTGATTTTTCTTAATAGAGTAAATTTTTATACTTTTTTATATCTGTTTTAAGTCTCAAAACAACTTGACAGTGCTAATTTTTGAAGATATAAAAAAAAATCTCCCAGGGAAGACCTCATGTCAGTTAAATCATCCAACCAACCGCCCCACCCACAAAATCGCAATAATCCGTCAATTGCTCTGATTCGGAAATGGTGAAAATATAAGAGCTTGTTTTTCAAATGTGCTCGAATTACATACGATTATGCATCAAAATTTGAAAATGGCAAGTTACAGTTAAACCAAAACACGTTTTAATTAAATTTAATGGCGTTCTTTTTCTCTTCGCTCTGTACAACAGCGGTCCTTGCGCAACAAGGACACGCATCGTCCGTGTCACAGCAGCTGCCCGGGCTTGTTTATGTGTGCCAAGTTGCCCGGAAATGCTCTGGTTTCACAGCAACCGGTCGCCGAAAAGAAGTGTAGAGGCGGGGTCAGGACGGCCAGCAACCACCTACGCCGGTCGGGTCACGCTCTTCCTCCGGTACCAACGTCAAGGACAACTGTTGTTGTATTGTGTCCTTGTAGGCCAGTGGCTCCTCGATACTACTAGTTCTCAGTCAGCGTTAACAGTTACAACTTACGACTGCCAGCGTTATTGTTTTATGGCCAAGTAAATGACGAGAGAACGATGCGCACGCTGTTTTAAACAACCACGCAAAAACCAGTTTACTTCTGCTTGCTGTTTAGGTTTTTGCGAAGCTTTGGCGAGAGGAGTGAATAGAAAAAAGTCTGCCGAACGGAAGAATGTAACGGAAATATGAAACGAACGAGCAAACGAATTTCTTCTCACTATTTCTGTCCCTTTATTTTTCTTCCTTCTTTTTGATAAAAATACACGCGTATTATATGAAAACCTTGTGTTGCTTTGTTTTCTCCTTAGTTGAAAAACACGTGCACTTTGTAACCGTTTATTAACATTCGAAATTAATATAAACGTTTATGATAATTGTTGTTAATATCGCTAGTTTTTAACAACATAACCTGAAACTTATTACAGTCTATCAGTTGTTCAATAAAATCAGATGATCGTTAAAAAAAATGATTTTTTTTTACTATAACTACAGAAAATAATAGGCTAGGATCACGTATTTATTTATTTAAAGAAAACAAGATATTTGTAAACACATCTTAAAAATAATTATACATTCAGCAAAGACAATATTAACGAAAGCTTCGCTTCTGTCGGTAACTTACCGAGTTCTACACGTGTACTTTTTTAAAAAAAAAAACTAAACGAAAAACGTAAGATCATAAGTGATAAGGCGTTAAACAGAGCAGAAATTTTAAAAAATTGAATTCTTTTTAAAAAAATGTTTGTAATATCACGTTTATAATAACCACATTTAAAAGTTATTGAACCAGCAGTTTGGAGTATTATTGTTATTTTTATTTATTAAATTATATTTGTATGTTATATAAATCTATATGTACGGTAATAATTAATTTTAATAATACTAAAATATTTAACACTTTGTATGCCGTCCTATATAAGTATTTTCTCGTGTGTTTTCCCCAGTAATACAACCAGTTTAATATTTAAATATAAAGATATGTTATGATTTATTGGCGAACTTCCATTACACTCCAAACCCGAGATCATGAAATAAACGCCAATCTTGACCTCCAGCTAGATCACATTGTCGAGGCGGGTCGTTAAAATGTTCATTTTCGTATTGTCAATGCAATTTTTAAAAAATGCTAATATGTGGAGATTTTAATGCTATTTACGATGGTGAAATCAAAGTTTCACAAGAGTAAAATAAAAAATTAGCTTTAGAAAATCACATCCATCATGTCAGCAGTTATTCTTTTCTTTTTGTAATTAACTGAGTTAAGGTTTATATATATATGAATCACGGAGCGTAGTTGTCTTGCTGACGTGATGGAAACAAATTTCCAAGAACAATTTTTTACCTTACTGTTTTTTTAAACTCTCATTTTAACATCATAAACAACATTAAAATCTGTATATATTAGCGTTAATAAACTACTAAATTGAGTTGAAAAAACACCGGCAGACAATACAAATGCGAAAAATTAATTGAACCCTGACCGCCGTCAAATCGATTATCATAATATGTACGGATTTTCAAAATTACAGTTAATGCAGTTTTTGCACAGTAGTGAAGTCAAAATACATTTTTAAAGGTTTGAAACGGCCGCCATTTTGAAACTGTAGGAAAACATTTTCCTGTTAACGAACTCGTCCGAACTATTACCGAAATCGATTTTGTGCCACGTTCGAATGAAACACACACACACACACACACACACACACGCGCGCGCGCACAAATAATGAAAATTTTAATGACCCTCTAGTAGCTTAGAGGTCAGGATCGGCGCTTACCTAAAGGTCCTGGATCTGGGTCTTACCATGATGGCCACTCCAATAGCTCATATTCCAATGGAAATTCACTAATCAGTACAGCAAATAAGTGCGTTTGTAGAAATTTTTGACACATTAAAACTGAACCGTAATATTCCTTGAACTGTGAACCAAATGTTATAAAAACTAAAGGTTTTTTGCGGATGTTTATCGGAACGGCAATACCTAAACCTTAGACCTTGTGATGATCACTCATCCTAACCTCTAAGACGTGTTTTCAGTGGTTGTTAAACTTGTTCAATATAAAAATGTTCTTACAGTTATTTTATTTATTTAAAAAATAAACATTAAAAAATAAAATATTTAAAAAATCTAAATATTTTATTTAGATTAGCCTTTTTTTACTTGTTGGAAATTTAATCACGGTAGTGGAACAGGAATGATCTGCAATTATTAATTTTTAGCGTAAGTTTTTGTTACTTTTAGAAATCACAGAGCTAATACAGAACCTTACAGAGATATATACAGTTATACTTGACGTATTTTGAAAATGTAAATTTTTCAGTATTCATTAACGTATGTAGTGTGTCACGTGGTATTACACCAGGCAAAAAGCAAATGACGTCACAATATCTAATAAAACTACTTATCTAATAACTGTACGCGTGTGTCCGCGACGCCATTCTCATAGAAGGAGAAATCACGTTCCGCCGATCAGCTGATCGACCGCGCGCTTACAGTGAACGTACTGTACGCGCTCGGATCTCAGCATCGTGTAACATCGGCTCCGTGGAACCGGACCAAACCGACTAAAAACGTAGCCCACCCTCCCCCACCCAATACGCGCCCTACAGAACACTCCATCGCTCCTCGTTCGAGAAGCTCGTTGTTCGTCAGTTTGTGCAAGTGGTCGGGACGTCCATTATGACATAGAACGGTGCTGGCCGACCTAACCTCAAAACTGTTCACAACTTATGGTGAGTGCTTTGTGGAGAAGTGCAACAGGTTAGGTGTTGGAAATTAATTTAATTACTATATAATTATAAATCAATAACGACAGGTAGGTATTTAGCTAGACAATGTGGGATAATTAGTATTGTAATATTGATAAAAATTATAACGGACAGGTTAGGTTTAAAGAAATATTTTTAGAAATAAATACGGAGAGAAAATTTTAAATATTTCATTGAGATTTCATGATAAGACCCCAGGACCATGAAGTGGGCACCGATTGAAAGGTTTTCAAATATTATTTTTTATTTGTGTATAACAATATAGAGTTCACTATTTTGATACGATTTGATTGAAACTTAGCACCAGATGATTTTTTCTTAAAAAAATGTTTGCTACAGTTAGCTTTTTGAATACGTCATCATTGGTTTAACTGGCATTAAGTAAAGTTGTTAAAACGAATTTGTTACGGTATAAATATCGAAACGCTGACCAACCGAATCGCTGACGTGATGGAAACGCATTTTCAAAAACGTATCAGCGTTAAAACCTGCAAAATAAGTTTTTTTTTGAAAATACATAAATGTACCCTGATCGCCGTCCTGTATTCAGATTTTTAAAAACGTTTAAATTAAAAACGATACGGATTTTGAAAGAATTGTAACGAACTTGTCTAATCTTTTACTAAAATCGATTTCCGTGTGTCAAAAGTTTGAATCGCACCGGACCAAAATTGCAAACGCTAGATTGATAACACACAGATACACAACAATTTTTAACGCCCCCTCAAAAATGTGTTTCAAATAAAAACATGACGCTATTTTCTGATTTCATTTACGTATCGCCACTTCTATGACTGATTTTCCAATTGAAATTCGCTAGTAATTCGTAATATTATCATCCTGATATATTCAAAGCAGTCAGAAATTCACTGGCGGAGTGTGACTCTTTTAAAGGTTGTAGAAAAAATGAACTATAAATTATTCTGAAATCCTTTATATTTTTGAATAATTTAATAGAAATTTGTCAGCTGATATTATTAGGCAGCTGCGAGCGTAGCAAGCGATCGGAAAAATTCGAGGCCGTAGGCCGAGAGCGAACAAGATCGGTCCTTTAACGCGTTTTTTTAGTACAATTTTGACTTTTCTCCACTTAAAACCCCAATTACTGAATACTTATGCAAATGTATACACGGGTGTACCTATTTTGCATACGTTGCCCCTTAAACGTGTTGCCTACCTAAGCCCTACTGTATTTTTCAAATATGCATAGCTAGCAAAGAAGTAAGAAATGAGTTTTTTTGTTATTCTTTTAGCTGATAATGTATAAAACTAATTATGTGAAAAACACTGCACAAACTTTCTCATATCTAATTGGACAAATGCCAAATCAAACAAACCACCCGTACAGTCCGCTAGGTCTATCGAGGAAACAAAATGTAAACGTAGCCTTTTTGTAAATCTTATTACAAAATCAAAATCAGCATTAAAATCTGCACATATTGGCATTTGAAATTTTAAAATCGATTTATCATAGCGTAGTCAGATTTACAAAAAAATATTAAACAAAAAAGTTGCATTTATTTAAAAGATTTGAAATTACCGCGGTCAAACAGAATTTTTCTGAAAAACCAACTTTCCCGTTTCAATACAAACATTTTTTTGTCTATTTTGAACCGCATTGGCTCAAATTAACTTAATAAACTTTCAAAATATATTAAAAATACGAAAACAAAACTCTGACCACCCTCGAGTTAATTTTGATATTTTCAACAAAAATTTAAGTGCTAACTTACGCAGATTTTAAAGGTAATTACTATGGTAGAATCAAATCTTGATCGAATTTAATTAAAATTGGACACAAAATCGATTTTAATTTTAACTTGGAAAATTTCTATAAATAGCGAAATTCATTTAACAGTTTCAAAATGGCTATATTTTCAAATCATTAAAAATTCATATCTTTTTTCCTAATTTTTTTATTTGAATTAAAATCCGTTGATATTAAGAAACTTTTTGATGGCGGTCAAGGTTCGTTTTCTTATTTTGTAAGTTGTAAGTGCTAGTATATGCAGATTTTAATGCTAATTATGATGTTTTAATAAAAATTTCAAAAAAAAAAAAATTCTTTTGGTAATTCGCTTTTATCACGTCACTGTATATAGGCCTATACAATTTAGTGATTTCTGAAAAAGTGTTATATGTGCAACGCTCTGGACCTTACAACGATTTCCACTCCGGAACGGTAGCTGACCAGGCGCTCAAACCTCCCTGTATGGGCCCCTGATCAAAACGCACCGCCTCTAAGAAGCACTTCCCCCACTGCCTTCTAGACACAGTCCTAGAGCAGACTATTGACCTGCTTACAGCCGATGCCATTATAATTTCACTGGATCGAAATTGGTCGTAAAAACTAACAAAACTAGTTGCTTCAGATTTCTTTTTGCCCTAGTGTGGGGGAGCTACTTTCTTCTGGGGGGCGGGGTGACCTACAGACCGCAAATTGGCGGGAAAGTGAACGTGGCTCGAGTTGATGAAGTTTTGATTCTTAATGACACGGCTTTATATATACAATAACTGTAGGCAGTTAAGATTGTATACAACTAAATGTCTTGATGGTGTATTGGAAAGTAACAACATTTAAATACGGACATTTTAGCATTCAAAAATTGTATTTTATTATTTACTAGTAGTTCAAAGAACAGCAGTCCTCGCAGTATATTCTTAAATAGTACACAGAGCGCTCCACGACAGCGCTCCTAACGTTTTCCGCCAATTTAACCGGTGACCGTAATATTTACAGAAAATGTTACCGGAACTACTTTATTGAAAATTTAATGAACTGTTTCTCTATGAAGCGATTAAAATTACAATAGGTTTTGTTGTTCAGCCAATATTACAGGAAATAACCAGTGGTTTCATTGTTAAATGAGAGGCCGCCATATTGAAACGGAAGTGAATGGGAAGAAAGCTTACATATGTTTTTCGTGCTTTGTACACTGTAACTTCGTACGAAATTTCAAAACAATCGGCCAATGCATTTTGCAATAAAACAGCGCAGTAAAATAGCGTTACTTGTACTTGTAAATTCGTAAAGACCGTTGAACTGAAAACTTGTGTTTTTTAAAAACGAGTTATAAAGCTGACTTTAGAATAAATCGGCTAACGTACGTGTCGTCTGAGCTGCCGCGACGCGTACTAGACCACGCGGATTGTTGTATACGATTTACGTTGTTATTTTTAAAATTATTTGATTTACAAGCATAAAAATTACTTTTAAATCGTATTCTACTTCCTGAAAAAATTTGATTTGAATAAAAAGACCGTTTAAAGTGTTATGGTGATTTTTTTAAACACGCTTTTTTTTAATGTTAACAAATATACAAAAAATACGTAACATATTAATATATAGTGAAAAACTATTCCCACTTGGACTTTCTTTTATTTTCGTGACTTTTCTAACCTAACATGTCGAAATTAAAAAGGGGAACATAAAATTTGAACTTTTTTGACAGGTCTGGCGACCCTTCGCGTGCAAAAACTACACGTTTTAGAATCAACATCTTTTTTAGCTTTAAACGATGCATCACAATAGATAAATCAAAGGAAATAATATATTTTTACTTTTAAGGTTTTACTTTTTATATTTCTCCTTGGTGCGGACCGCTACGAAGACCATTTTCGCCAATTTTTACGTTGTTCACATTGCTCACGAGCAAGATGTGGTTACGTTACCGACAGACAGACGAGGCCAAATAATCGTAAAATATATAAATAATTGGCCCTTTTTATTTAAGGAGATAATTTCCGCTGGATCGAAAATTGGTCGTAAAAAGCAACAAAACTAGTTGTAGCTGAATTTCTTTTGCTACTAAGTGTTAGAAGCTACTTTCTTCTGAGGGCGGGGTGATACACAGAATGCAAATTGGCGCAGGAAAATGAACGCGGCTCGAGGATTGATGAAGTTTTGATTCTTAGGGTACAAAACCTGAATATACCAAAATTGCGTGACAATTAGTTTAGAATTTTATTCTGAATAAACGTGTATACTTTGATTTATAGGAACTGGATAAAGGCCACTTTTATTTTAAAAATTTAACAAGCCACCATACAATTATGACGATCAATAGTTTTAAGTTTGCGTTATCTATCATTTCATGATTTACAAGCAATCCCTACAAAATTCGCTCTACTACGCATGCGAAGCGAGTTCCGGAACATGGATCGTTTTGTTCAGGTGACGACAACGAGGTTTGCTTTATGCTGGCTAGGAAACTAATAAAGAACAACTCGTTATGACTTGACGGGAAGGAAACAAAGCTTACGGCAATAGCTACAGTCCAACCACCTGACAACTGCGCAAACACGCTGCTCCATGGAGAAAAACGCAACCGCAAGTTTCAGAACATTGTACGAAAACAAACCGGAACATTGTTTACATACAAATATTTAATAACGGGCAAACTGTGGCACCGGAAGTTCGTCGGAAGGTAGAAATCAGTTCTAAAAGTAGTAAGTGCTGACATCTTTGTTTCAACGTCTGTACTACACGCCGCAGTGTACGATGAAATCTCAATTGAACTAACGGCCTGCCTTTACTGATTTATCCGTTCTAAATAAAAGATCAGATAAGAGGACCGGCGTACGAACTGGGCGATGCAATTTTCTTGCCAGAACCAACGATCTTGATCCGCTGATTCCTGAACAGCTAACAGTCCAGTTAGTTGTCACAGCCTTCTAAGCACGACTCATCACTTTCCCGCAACGCAGAAAAACATGCATAAATTGAACTGTGTATTTAGTCGCCGCAAAAACACGTCTTGCTTGCGTTGTTAAATCTATTTAAATATACATCCATTGCTTGGTAAGTTGAAATAAATGTAAAATAACGCTGTATTACCCCGGCGTAAATTAGAGAATAAGTTATTTTGGTGGAAATTTGCGGTAAGTTTTCAGAACTGTGACGACATCAAATGAAACACTGATCCACAACCTTTAGGAGCTCATTTCAGGAGATAGATTAAATTTAATTCAGTGTATGTTTGCGCAACGATTTAGATACCCAGTTTAATTCAAATTTGACTTAAATTGACTTTATAACCTTGAATAAGAAACGTTAAAGCTTGTTCCGATAGGTTTTATAGAGGTAACAGCAAAGGATCTGCGTTATTGAAATTATATATAGGGGGAATTTACGCTAGTTCATCCAGAATATAAAGAACTTCTCACGTTGTATATTTTTTTTTCATTTTAAAGGCTTTGAAATAAAACAAAACAAGACTTAAAACTGATAAGGTTTTGTAAACAAAATTTCAGAAACAGTAAAAAAATCACCAGGTGAGAGTGGCAGCATTAACAAATATACAAAAATACGTAACATATTAATATATAGTGAAAAACTATTCCCACTTGGACTTTCTTTTATTTTCGTGACTTTTCTAACCTAACATGTCGAAATTAAAAAGGGGAACATAAAATTTGAACTTTTTTGACAGGTCTGGCGACCCTTCGCGTGCAAAAACTACACGTTTTAGAATCAACATCTTTTAGCTTTAAACGATGCATCACAATAGATAAATCAAAGGAAATAATATATTTTTACTTTTAAGGTTTTACTTTTTATATTTCTCCTTGGTGCGGACCGCTACGAAGACCATTTTCGCCAAATTTTACGGTGTTCACATTGCTGACAAGCAAGATGTGGTTACGTTACCGACAGACAGACGAGGCCAAATAATCGTAAAATATATAAATAATTGGCCTTTTTTATTTAAGGAGGAAATCCTCTTAGTATATATATATATATATATATATATATATATATATATATATATATATATATATATATATATATATAAAACAATCAAGCCTTGAATCAAGTTAATCGAGTTGAATCAAAGTGACAAAATTAAAAAAAATAGATCACTATATTAAGGGAAAAAAATCCGGCGTTCAATTTATAGATAGAAAACCAAAATATCGACAAAAAAATCTGAAAATCATTTTAGTTTTGAAGAGCGTGATTGACTAATCACTTTTAGTCAAGTACGAAAATTAGTAACTCAGTTAAACGTAACAAATTTGATTTAAATGACATTTATTTTTCAGTAACAAGAAGGAAATAATAATCACTGCACGTAGCTTCCCGCTGACGTGATAGAAGCGAATTTCCGAAAGTATTTTTCTTTACCTTACTCATTTTCGAAATTCTAATTCCATCATCATTAAAATCTGCATATATCGGCATTTAAAAACTTTCAAATTAAAATAAAATACGAAAATGAACCCAGACCGCCGTTAAGAAAATATCTTAATTTCAACGACTATTGAAAATTCAAAACGCTAATTATGACGATAAAAAAATTTTCAAAAATGTATGACTAAAAATTTATAAAAGTTTTGAAACTGTTAACGAATTTCGCTTATTAACGAACGTCTAAAATTGATACTCCCAGTATCGCGTTTTGTGCCAAGTTTGAATTAAAATCGGACCGAAATTTCGAAAGTGAACATGATAAATACACACACACACACACACACACACACACACACACACACACACACACACACACATATATATATATATATATATATATATATATATATATATATATATATATATATATATATATATATATATATATTTCAAAATCTTTAATCTGACAGCCGAACTTAATTTAGGCCTATTAGAAAGTTAAGAGTTCAATGAAAACAAATCTGTCGCATTGTCCCCGTTAATATGCCTACGATCCTGGTTATGCGGTTTCCAGTCACTTATTTTACAAATAATCGAAACATAGCAACGCCTTCGATAATCGAGATACCGTCAAGGTTATGCGAAATGTCAATCAGTCACGTATGCCGCTTTGACGAAACATGTATCGATCTCGTCACATTTTTTCAACGATAAATGTTAACGCAGAGTTCTTATATATATATATATATATATATATATATATATATATATATATATATATATATATATATACTAAGGAATGTTTATCTTAGAATTCAATGAAAACAAATTTGTCGTATTGTCCCCGTTAATATGCCTACGATCGAAGTATATATAAGATAATTCTTTGTACCTGTTTAACCTTCCCACGTCAGTTCTATGTCTTCTTCTGACTAATAGAAACAAAACAATCTTGCCCCACTTTTTACAGTGAGAAAGTTTATATATATATATATATATATATATATATATATATATATATATAACTCTATACTATTGTATTGCAACGAAATGCGGATAAATTCGCTACACCAGAATACATGTGGACATATTATAGCAGTATGGAGAGGGAAAAGTAAGGGAACCACGTGACACATTGTCCGTACACTCATATCACGTACGCTGCCCGACTTGGTAAAGAAATTTCCCACACATGGTATCCATTTAAAACTAAAATTTCCCTTTTAACTTTCTCGCGGTAAAAAGTGGGGCAAGATTGTTTTGTTTCTATCAGTCGGAAGAAGACATAGAACTGACGTGGGAAGGTTAAACAGGTAGAAAGAATTATCCTAAAGGTTCTTACATATAATTGATACAGTTTTTTAAAAGTGCTAAAATGAAGCTTAAATGTACTCAAACAATGTATTGGTGAGAAGGAACTTAATTTCTCAAAAACTTTGAACAGATTTTCTTTAAATTTTTGACAAAATATGTAGATAAATAAGTGTAATAAATCTGAAATAACAGAAATTTACAGTTAAAACTCAAATCTAAAAAAAAACTTCAACGTCGGTCAAGGTTCCCGACCTTCGATTTATTCCCATTAATTTTATTATATTACTATTAGCCTACACAGGATCACAACCAAAATTAGATAAGAACCTGATAAAAAGAATTTTGCAGAACTTAAAAAAATAAACAAAATCGCGGCACGAAGCTGTCTCGCTGACTAATTTGTAAAATTATTTTCCTATCTTACCCTTTTTTCGAAATTATGATTTCCCTATCATAAATAAACATTTAATCCGGATTTAAACTTTCAAATTGCATAGGAAAAAAGGATAACGAACCCTGACTGCCGTCAAATTAAATTTCCTAACTTCAATGGACTTAATGAAAATTCAAAAAACGGTTATATGCAGTTTTTAACACTGATGGTGAACCAGATTGAAACTGCGTAACGAGCATACTAAACACACACACACACACACACACACACACACACACACACACACACACACACACACACACACACAAACAAACACAAACAGACGAATATCCCAAATAAAACCTAATTTTTTTGACAACAAAATACTTGAATGCGGATAGATCTATTAAAATTCCAAGATCGATTTTTAGACGATTGCCATATCGTCTACACTTCGATTAGTGAGAATGTAAAATTAGTCTTTATATATTTATTGGTAGACATTAACTGTTCTTTCAAAGAACAGTGAACCTTCTTTTTATATTCTTCTTCTTTTCTGCTGGGATTATTGTCACTATGTTCAATATAATGATAGTATAGATAGTATAGTTTTTGAAGATGGAGGTTCTCCGAAATGCGTCAACGAAAGTAGAATTGACGAAGCTAGTGAAGGCAGATCATTATACTGAACATAGTGACAGTAGACCTTTCTGTATATTCTTAATTGCTTGGCCACCGCTCCACACAGCGAGCCGCCTCGGTGGCCTAGTGGATAGCGTACTAGGCTTTCACCCCGAGGACACGGGTTCGATTCCCGGCCAGGGCTTGGCATTTTCATACGCTATAAATCATCCCATCGCCTGCATTAGCCCAATTGTGGACAATAGTCGGACGTTAAACATAAAAAAAAAATCCACGACAGCGTTCGTAACCTTTCCCGCCAATTTAACCGGTAATCGTAATATTTAGTAGAAATGCTACTGAACTATCTTTATTGGAAGTTGTATGCTCTTTCTCCACGAAGAGTCAAAATTGTGGTAGGTCTTGCCGTTCAGCCAGTATTATAAGAAACAGCAAACAAGTACACTCCTTACTGTTAAACAAGAGGCCGCCATTTTGAGACGGAAGTTAATGGAAAAAATCTTACGCACACGTCGTTCGGGCTTTATACAAGGTAATTTTATACCAAATTTCAAAATAATCGGTCAATTCGTATGGGCGAAACTGTGTACATTCGTCTTCGTTATCAAAGACCGCCATCTTGAAACGAAAGTGAGTGGGAAAAAGTGTTGCACATCGTTTGGGCTTTACACAAAGTACCAAATTTTAAAACAATCCGGTCAGAATGTTTGGTCGAAACTGCGTTATAAATCAGAGGCCGCCATCTTGAAACGGAAGTGAACTGGAAAAATTCTTACACATACATCGTTCAGCCTTTGTACAAGGTAACTTACCAAATTTCAAAGCCAATTGCGTAGCAAACAAACACAAAAACCAAATGTAACAGAGACCTCGCCTTGCTCGGTGACCTATGTGCTTCATTCCTAAAAAAGTTTCAAAATCAAGCACACTCTATAATCATCAAAATACTTTAGGGTTTTGTAGAATAATGTATAGAATTGGCAGAATATCCGGGTTCGCTACGGTATTTTTATATGTATCGATAATGTCAGTGCAAATATTGAGGTTAGGTTAAATTGAACAAATAATTTAAATAATCGAATTATCTTTGAATCACATCGAGATCGATCGAGAACACAATAATTCATTTTTTTAATTTTTAGGCGAAAAGCACATTAAGGCTATTATCGCCTCCCTAAACGTAAGTGTGAGTGTAAAGTGTTAAAGTCGTAAGTGTAGTGTTGCAAGTGTAAGTGTGTGTTAGACTCGGGTACCTCGAAGGACATCTAAATCCTCTCAATAGGTACAGCTAGTCTGCACCCCCTGCTGGGTACAATAATTCAGACAGACCATAGAGAGCCTGGTAAACTTGTTGCCTGTATACATTGCAATAATTAATGCTACGATTAAGCAATGTTTTGTTTCAACTTAACAAATGAAATTGCAAAAACCTCGAATGTACCAAAATTGCATGACAATTAGTTTAGAATTTTATTCTGGACAAACGTGTATACTTTTGATTTTATAGGAACGGATAAAGAATACTTTTTATTTTAAAAATTTAACAAGCTGTACAATTATGACTATCAATAGTTTTAAGTTTACGTTATCTATCATTTACGATTTACAAGCAATCCCTACAAAATTCGCTCTACTACGCATGCGCGAGTTCCGGAACATGGATCGTTTTGTTAAATTGAAACAAGGAGTTTTGCTTTATGCCGGCTAGGCTAATAAGGACAACTTATGACTTAGACGGGAAAGAGCAAAGCTTACGGCAGTAACTACAGTCCCGAACCTACGACAACTGCGCAAACACGCCGCTCCACAGAGAGAAAAACTTAACCGCAAGTTTCAGAACATTGTACGAAACAAACCGGAACATTGTTTATACAAATATTTAATAACGGGCAAACTGTAACAGAGTTCATCCGAATTAGAAATCAGTTCTAAAAGTAGTAAGTGCTGACATCTACGTTTCAACGTCTGTACTACACGCCGCAGTGTACGATGAAATCTCAATTGAACTAACGGCCTGCCTTACTAATTTATCCGTTCCCAATAAAAGATCAGATAAGAGGACCGGCGTACGAACTAGGCGTGGCACTTTCTACAGAACCTTGATCTTGATCCTGATTCTGAACTTGGCTAATAGTCCAGTTAATTGTCACAGCCTTCTAAACACGACTCGTCACTTTCCCGCAACGCAGAAAAACATGCCTTAATTGAACTGTGTATTTAGTCGCCGCAAAAACACGTCTTACTTGAATTGTTAAATCTATTTAAATATACATCCATTGCTTGGTAAGTTGAAATAAATGTAAAATAACAGCTGACACGGCGTAAATTAGAGAATAAGTTATTTTTGCGGCTATTGCGGTAAGTTTCAGAACAGCGACTATGAAATGAACACTGATCCTGACCTTTAGAACACATTTTCAGGGATAGTTAAAATTTTTGTTTCAGTGTGTATGTTTGCGCACGCGATTTAGATACGGTTTAATTCAAATTTGACAAATTGATTTTGATAATACCTTGAATAAGAACGCTAAGCATTCCGATAGGTTTTATAGAACAACAATAGGGACCTGCGTTATTGAAACTACATATATAGGGAATTTACTGGTTCATCAGAATATCAGGGAACTCTCACGCCTCATATTTTTCCATTTTAAGGCTTTGAAATAAAACAAAACCGACTTAAAACCGATAAAAGTTTTGTAAACAAAATTTTAGAAACAGTAAAAAATCACCCGGTGAGAGTGCAGGCATATGTGACAAATAATTAAATGTGTGTGTACCAAAACAGTTGATAGCTAAAAAAATTATTAGAAGTAATATTGAAATTAATATTGTAACTCTTGAATAATTATTGACCGAATAAGTTTTGAAAGTAGAATAGGTAAGACAATCTAAGCCAGTTCTAATATGTAAATATTATTAAATAAAAGACTCTGCTTTTAAGTAAACGGTAAACACTGTAGCCTATAGGTATGCAATGTAAAATCCGGTTATAGTAGGTTTCAATAAGGTACAATGTTAGAATTCAGTCATAAATTTTATAGGTTATAGTTTTAAATACGAAAGTAGAACAAAGTAAGGCCTATTGTATTAAATAACCTAAATATAATGAATGACATTGCTTTATTAATAGAACATACAAGTATTAAATATAACTATAACGTCTATTTTAACAGAAGTTCATATTGACAAGAAATATTACGCCTACATGGTTTTGCAACTATTTTACTTGGGAAGATATACAGATTAATTTTAAAATACAAGTATTGAATTAAGGATTAGTGTATATAATAATTAAATACCAACCAATGGTATTATTTGAATTATTTTATTTACAGAATTCATGTTTTTTACGTTCAATTACGGATAGCGATTTCATTAAAAAAATTTATGATTGCCATAGATTATATATACGTCAAATATTTGACTTATATATGATCTATGAGATGCTATAACACTGTTCAACGTCTTGCTGTACAATGTTGTATATTATTCTTTTCTTTTTCCCATTAAATGTGAAAGATGGATTGTTTTGTTATTTTAAGGCGAAAGGCACATTAAGGCTATTATCGCCTCCCTAAATGTAGGTGTGAGTGTAAAGTGTTAAAGTCGTAAGTGTAGTGTTGTAAATGTGTGTGTTAGACTCGGGTACCGCGAGGGACGTCTAAATCTTCTCAATAGGTGCAGCTAGTCTGCACCCCCCTGTGGGTGTGAAAGATGGAGTGGGCCCTTAAGCCGAAATATTCAATTGTTTCATAGTGGCTGAAATTACTAATCATAATAAAATCAAATTTTTCACCTTAGGACCTACGCGTTTTTAAATTCCAAAATCATTGTTTTAAACGGCGTTAAAAACATGCACGAATTGAATTTGAAAATTTAAAATGCAAACGTATCAAGATTTTTATACTGATCTCAATAGTATGAGTAAAAAAAATGTGTAATATGCAAATTTTATTCTTATGTAAATTATTTTGTAATTACTTTTTGAAAATTCACATATACATTGTCCGCGAGACAGCTGTGTGTGCCATTATTTTTGTTTTTGAATGAATAACGAATTACTTTAGGGTTACTGTTGCACTGCGAGCTTGTAGGTATATTGTGTCCCTTTTTTATATTCTTGAGATGTTCAGTTCTTGCGCCTACTCCAGTACTAGTCTTTATAAAGTCTAGGATTTGGAGAGTATTCAATATGGGTGACTTCCCTACTTCTAATAGGTGACTTCCCAATTCGTTATTGAGGCACTTGCAGATGCTTGCTCTGTTAATTACCTTTCATTTTCTTCCCCTTACTTTTGAAACTTATCACGGATGTTGTACCACATTTGGCGCAGTATTTTTTTGTGCGGTGAGTTCCCGCTCATTCTATGTACATTCTTACTCATGGGAACATGATTAGCTAGGGAAATTATGTCTGCCTACAGAGCCCCGCATGCAGGTAAGGCTATGATACACTGGGAGGACTTCTTTTTATACACCATTAAGCCGGTGTCATATAGAGTATCCCTTCAGCACGGGTCGCTTTACACTTTAGAGTCAGCCAGGTTATGTATAGTAGTGAATGTGTGTGTTTCTTGAGTAGTAATATGAGCTAGAGATACAATAGGATCGCGAAATCTATCAGCTGCTAATTTCAACCTTCTCCGCCGGCAATTTTAACATGTATCATGTTTTAGGGCTGGCTTTGATGTTGGATTTTGCGGGACGCGTGATGCGAAGAACATGTTTATGTTGATATAACTGTATATTTTGCGCGTCGCAAGTCTCATATTAAATTAATTATAATTGAAAATTACTGTTTCCGCCGGGATCGAACCGGAGACTTTGCGTGAGTGAGACAACGTGATAACCACTACACTACGGTAGTCGGTGCCAACTAGGAAGAAGTTTGACCGATTTAAGTATATGAAATGAATCCTTAATTTGATTTTGGTAGTTGTATTAAAAGATCAGTAGTTTTATATTAGTTCGTAAAGATCAGCTGATGTCATTAGTTTCAGGTTGTGTTGTTAAAAACTAGCTGGGCCTATGTTATCGAACAATTATCGTATTTAAAATAAAAAGGAATGATACATCATTTCTATTTTTAGTTCAATAACAGAATTTTTTTGCATTTGCTTTTTATACGAAGTACAAAGAAGAGAATGATGATAAAGACAATGTGGTATATAACTTTGAGATTTTGATTGTTGTGTGTGTGTGTGTGTGTGTGTGTGTGTGGACGCGCGCGCACAACGATATTACTAAACGTATTGACCGATTTCAATCAAATTTGGTATGTAAGTCTGGTTTGCCCATACCTCTAGACCTGGTTTTAATACAAATGTAGTCCTAAAGTATTAAAAAAACAACTAGCCTAATACAAAACACACGGATCGATATTTCACCACAGAATACATATCAGGAGTTACCGACAAAATCAGATCATAACATTTCAAAACTAGGTTACCAGGTTTCGCTAAACCATATTCAAAATTACCGCTGCAAATTTCAAGTAATCGAGACCGCAGACGTGATAGAAGCGAATATATTATTTTTCCTTTCCTTTATCTTATCTTTTTGAAATTCTGATGTCACTATAATAATCAGCATTAAAATTTGCATATGCATAATTTAAATCAAAATTACATTTAAAATACAAAAAATTAACCGCCGTCAAAGTACTTCTTAATTTTAACGGATTTTGAAAATACAAAATGATAATTTATGCACCGTTTAACGCTGATTATGATTCTTTTTTATTCCTCTTCTTTTCTGCTAGGATTATTGTCACTATGTTCAGTATAATAATCTGCCTTCCTAGTTTCGTCAATTCTACTTTCGTTGACGCGTTTCGGAAAACCTCCATCTTCAAAAACTATATCTATAATCCTATACTCTGTAATGTATAGATATAGTTTTTGAAGATGGAGGTTCTCCGAAACGCGTCAACGAAAGTAGAATTGACGAAGCTAGGTAAGGCAGATTATTATAGTGAACATAAAGTTGATTATGATGGTTAAATCATATTTTTTTTAATTTAAGACAAAAATATTATAGATTTTAAAAATGCTAAAACACACACACACACACACACACACACACAAAAAATGATTCCAGAGGTCAAAATCGGTGTTCAGGTGAAAATCCCAAGTTTGGGTCTTACCATGTATCCATGTTGGGGCTGTTCCATTATCAAATGTACGTTATTGTTGGAGAAACAATAACGCTGTTATCGCGGTTTGACCTATTTCTATTTTCACTTGAACAGTAAATTTGTTTCATAAAATTGTTACACTGACTTTAATTATAAATTTTCACGTTTCGATGAAATTTAAATAAAATCTGACTGATTTTGAGAAACTAAACCGATTTTCAGTGTTTTTGCGTTAATTGCAAAATCAGATATTTTTAAAACACAATTTGTTTGGGTACTTATAAACTATATATAAACAATATCGTAAGTGTATAATTTGAGAATTCCGGTTTTCAACAAAAAAGAGCTTCAAAACTTTGTTTTAGAAAATTATAAAATAGTCCTTTAGATATGAGCAAGCCATAGATACTACATGACAACTGGCGGTCAGGGTTTTTTTCGATTTATTCGACCAGCCAGTTATTATTTGTTTACAATTATCGTGCTGTATTTTCGGTTGAATTAACCAACACGTATATTTTAATTAGGTGCTAAAATATTTTACTCAACCCACTTTTGAATAATTAAATTCATTGCGAGATAATTTATAAATAAAGAAAAATGTATTTTCTTTAAAACGGAACCAAAAAAAACCACTTTACATTTCACAGATTTACCTCCCGAACACTGTACGAGGAAGTAATAACCTATTGCATGTTATATTCAGAGAGAAAAACCCAAACCCATATAACTGTAACGTAAACTGTGCTACCGGTAAGGCATAGTCGAGGCGGAACGCTGCCGCGTCTCTAGAGTTACGTATACTGTTAAGTCATGATCCAGTAGGCATTGATTCTATCTGCAGTTTAAGTTATGCTTGACGTACATTGGCGATAAGTTGTCATAATCTTGTTACGCCATCTTTACAAATAGCATCCGGCGTAACAAAGTGCAAATGAAACGGTTTGCAGGTAATTAGTGCGTTGTTGTTGTGATTGTTTTTAGTTGAAATTACTTTGAAATGTCCTCTCCGTGTGTTTCTTCACGTTGGTACATTTCACCGCTAACAGACAATTTTTTTAAAGTAATTTTTGTCGCATGTTGTGTTAAATACATTAAGGTATGACAATAATATACGGGGTAAAGACGAAAAGTTCCCATATTTGGTTAATGAAAATTTATTAAAAGTAAAAATAATATTTTAACTTTATTTTCCTTCAAAATACTCTCCACCTGCATGTATACACTTCTTTCAATGTTCACACAATTGTTGGAAACACTCTTGAAAAACATTTTTAGATATTTTGTTTAGTAGCTTCATTGCATTTTCCTCTTGCGAAAACAAAACGATGTTCATTAAATGTAATTTTAGTCGTAGAAACAGGTAAAAATCTGGTGGTACAAGGTTAGGAAAATAAAGAGGGTATTCCGGAGTGATAACATTGTGCTTGGCAAGGTATTGCTTCACAATCAGTGATCGATGTGACGGGCATTGTTATTGCAACAAGAAACAATCGTTCCCTGTCCATTTTTCAGGTCGTTTTCATCTAACTACATCTCGTCGTCGTTTCAGGATCTCCTTGTACAGTTTTTTGTTAATTGTTTTCCTTTCAGGAATAAATTCGTAGTGAATCAGGCCCTGGCAATAGAAAAACCCATGACATCGGCTTCTGTCCAAGTGAATTTTTTCCTTTCTTAGTGATGCTTTTGATTTCCATTCACCAGACTGACATTTCGTCCGAGGATCGTAAAGGAAGCACTATCTTTTTACCACTGAATCTTTATTTGTTTCCACGACTGAAAATTACATTCAAGGGACAAGGTTTTGCGGATAGAAAATGAAACGAATCGACGAAACGAAATTTTTCAAAAACGGTTTTCTGGAATGTTTCCAACAATTGTATGAACAGTGGAAGGAGTTTATGCGTGTAGGAGGAGAGTATTTTTAAGGAAAATAAGGTTAAAATATTAAAATATTACGTATTTCCAATAAATTTTCATTGACCAATTTGCGGAAATTTTTGACCTTACCTCTATTATTCTTATTTTTATAATCATATCAGAATGATTATAATGATATCAGAATGATTTATAATCATATCAGAATGATTTGCTCACATAACGCTATTCTAAACACCGTTTTAAAAAATCTTACTTCGTTTTTAAGATATCGGTATTTTTTTTAATTAAAATGGTTTTGAATGCGTTTCAACTCATCGCTAATTTTTTGCTTTTTGCTGATTGCTTTCAAAAAGTGATTTTCAGGAATGTATTGTAATAAATTTAAAATTTTGGAATTTTTACGAATGCATTTACCAATACGAATGCTATATAATTATGGATTTGCGAGAAAAATAGTGCAAAATTTATTTTAATTAGTCATTACTGTTATCTGTATACGTAATTAATGTACTTTAATTTATTTAAATTATTGTTATTAATTATTTTATTTAAATTTATGTAATAACATTTATGATATGATTATAATATAAGTGGATGTCGCTATATGTAACACCTAAACAAAGAAATGTATACAATTTATAAACAGTGATATACAAAGTAAATGGTAAAACCAATTGTAAACATAACCTCTAAAAAGTAAATTCGTCTGTTCTGTTTCAGATCTCACTCCACGCCGCAGCAATGCCTGATGGTTGCCAAGCGACAGGGGACCTGAACAACAATGGCGCCACCAAGTGTACCTCCGGAGCTTGCTACAGCACCGGCGTCCCGGCGACTACGGCGCCCAGCCACGGGTCCACCACGCCGCCACGGCGGGTCCAAGTCACCGCGAAGATACTCTTCGGCTCCGTCACGGCTATATCCACTATGAAGCACAACGAGAAGATGCAGCGCAACAAGTCGCAATAACCCTGGCGGGGCGACATCGGTAGGTACACAGTACTTCTGAGGAATGATGTGTCCGTTCAACACAATACAATATGCTCATTCATTGGTAGTTTTTTTTTTTTTTTTGAAGTTGCTATTTTTTATTGCGGGGTATGGGTGTAGGCCCTACACAGAGAAAAAATGTTCCGCTAGGGAACGCTCTAACGAACTCCTAAGCATACTTTGCAACTAGTATGGGTTCGCACTTTCAGTGGAACGGAGGGGAAAAGAGGGTGTACAATAGACATCCATGTTTTCAGATTAAAAAAAACTTTGCTAACCAAAGCTGACGTGGTTTTTTTCCACTTAAGATGTACACACTGAATTTTTAAGTTGTTAAAATTTGCATGTACATTGTTTTGTATTAATTTTTAAGTGCGGCGTGTTTTAACAAAAGAATTTAGAACTAGGTTTTGTTTATCTGTAAGCTTCTATAGGGCACACGTCTGGAATGATTTTTACTGAATTTAATGTCGAAGCAACCAATATTTACTGGTCCGATTAAAATTTATGTGATACTGTTACATAATTAAATAGGTTTTTTCGCGGTTTTGCCACAGTGTTTTAAATAATAAGCTATTGTAAAAAGTCTCGAAATGTAGTTAAAAATTATGATGTTATATAAAATTCACGGCTTGAGATCCATTAGTAATAAACAAAATTATTAGCGCAACCATAAGAAAAGATAAACCTATTTGTTTGTTTTATTGTTATCTAAGATGTTTTACGGTTAATAAAATGTATTTTTGAATTGAAAACTTGTATGTTCGCGGTTGACAATACATGGGTATAAACATTTGCTTTCGCGTCATGCTTAAGTCCGTAATGCATACCTCACAGTATATATTGTTCTTGTATATATCTAAATTGGAAGTGACTACTTCTAAACAGCTGATAATCATAATAGGTTCGAAATCGTTTCAATTAAGATTATGTTAATTTTAAAAATGTGGATTTTCTAAATTTGTGTTGTTAAATTATTACGACCTATACCAATTTTCGAATGCTAGAATCACAAAATATATTTATTATTATATTTAGGTAGTATAACTGTCAAAAGTAGGGTTATAAACTGATTAATTATTAAAGTCCTTTATATAGCCTAAAATACTCAAATTAACAGTATTTAATTTGTTAATTAATCAGTATTAACAGTAAATTTTTAAGTTATGTACCAACACACGCGCGAAATTTAATACGGAAATAATTTTCAAGAGTTGCCCTTTCCTGCATGCATCTAAATTTGTACAAAAATAGTTAAATCATAATAGTGAAAAAGTATATAGTCAGGCGTGCCAAAAGAAGTACAGTAGTCACTTCTGTCGACCAGTCCCGCACAGCCTAAGTTTTTCTTTTTTTATTTGAAGTACTTTATTAACGTTCTTCGGATCTCCAGCATCACCTTGCGGAAGGACCAATCAGTAGCTTTTCTTACCCAGGAAACAATACACTGGCTGTTGGTTCCGAGACGTTTTCTCTAAATTGAAATTAATCTTTATTGAAAGACACTTTCACCCGCGGTGACGGATAATTGTTATTATAAAAGCCGACAATTAGAAGGCAAACTGCCGAAGATTCGATTGTTGTTGCGGAAAACGTCTCGAGAAAGCGGCCAAACTAATCAAGCCCGCTTTGATATCGTGATGGGGAAATTTCTATCCGGAGTTGAAGTGGGCGAATGACGCGGAACTTTGTTTCTACTTTGTGTTGGGCGTTCAAGTCTCTTGGGTATATTTTTTACTATAGCAAAAACAAACCATTGTTTCGCTGACTAGATGGAAATGAATTTCTAAAAATTGACAAGATAACATTAAATAAACCAACGTTTTAATATGTTTGCGTTTTTTTAAATTAAACGTAAAATTCATATTTCCACTGCACCATCGAAATTAACATTAAAATGTATAAAATAAATTGGTATTTTAACTTTTCAAATTACATGAAAATATGAAAATAGCTTACGATGGTAAAATAAAGAAATAGCAGATATTTTTGAAACGAATGGGTCGATTTTGATAAACAAAGAACTTGCCTAAGCACTTTGAAACAAATTGAACCAAAAATGCAATTTCTAGTGCTAATACAATACAAAATATTTAAAAGAAACATTTTTAACGACTCCTCGGAAAATGAATTTAAGACTAGGATCAGTGCACATTTCATGTAATAGCTACTCAAATAATTTATTTCCTATTGGAAATTCTTTTAAACTATATCCTCTTTAAAATGGGTTTCAACGTCAACTTTTACCCAAGTTTCATTATGGCAACCGAAATTTAAAACTTTATCTCTTCGGAGATAAAATGCCTCTAATAGGATTAAGCAAATTTGCAGCTGCAAGCGTAGCAAGGGAAATTACACAGGAAAGCGCGGCAATAAAACAATAAAAATGGTTTCAACTTGCATAATATTCTCATACCGTGTTTAATTCCTATTGCTTTTACCTTGCAAGTTATCTAACAGCGATCAATTCCATTTCCCTCTTAACAGCTGATACAATGTTCGGATCACGTGATGGCAGGTAATCCGCTGAGCGGAAAGTCGACGTAATTAGATAAGTAAATTATACAACACTGGTAGACGCAGGGCATGAAGCCAACCGAGATATCTGGGAAACATAAACTGATGGAAAAACATTACACAAACTTTCTCAGTTCGCTTAGGCTAATTCCAGAAAATATTTTCCGTCAGATCGGTTTATCAGAATTTGTTTGAGTGATAAAAAATCACAACTCCGTACAATTTAGCAAATTTGAAATTTAAGGTTCCGAATTCGTTTAAACCGAAAACAGTGTTTAGGGTTTATTTTTTCCGGTTCACTTTAGAATTTTTCGATCTTCATAATTCACCAAAATCTTTTGATCGGTGTTTCAGTTATTTCGATATCTTCCGAACCATTAATCCGTAAGTTTTGATTTAACGAAATCGTTAAAGCCGATTTTACCAAAACCCGATCACTAAAAGCTTTTTTACCAGAAATTCTTTAAATAAACGTTATTCGCAATATTCAAAAATGGTTTTGAAATATGGACAAACCTACATGAGAAATTTAATAAAAATCGGTCGACTAGTTTAGTCTCTAGCGATATGAACAAACTCAGGGGACCTGAAAACAGAGATTTATCGAAAACTTAAAGTTGCGATTTTTTTCACAATCGCAATTCTTTCTTTCTAATTAGTAGAATGAAAAACAAAATTGACAATAAAGAATACCTAACCTCATTTTTTTCAAAATCGGTTTTACTGAATTTTATCAAATTTTAATCAAAAATCGTAAATGAAGTTAAAATACAGTATTTACTTATCTTCTTTTTATGTCCTGTTTCACTGGCGGTAGTTTGAGGACTGTCGAAATAAAAATAAATACAAAAACAAATTTAGTGAGAAAATACCTTAAGTAAAAAGAGTTCTAGAAAAAAATGAATTAAGCACAATGATTTAAAAGCGTTATCACATTCGATAAACTTCGTTAAAAGGTTTTTAAATTAATCATTTTTGTAAGCATAAAATATGTGTATATTTACACACTTTCAATCGAGAATAATCGATAAAAACCAAAATAAATTTTTTTAAGGGCGAGCAAAACGCCAGATTTGTCCAATTTAATCAAGAAACGTAAAATTGTTTTTGTTCAAACTTTACTAAATTGAGTGCGAACCTTTAATAAACAATTTGAGCATCATTAGATTGATTTTTCCAATTTCTTATCGGTAACAATCAAACGGTTTTTTTCGAAAAAAAATAAACTACACAAAATTTTGTTATTGTTTTCTTTCAACAAAAAATGCTTGGAAATATTTTTGAAGCGAAAATTTATTTTGGCGCGCCCGACTTGAATTATGATGGAGAAGAAACTCTCAAATAAAAATCGTCACGCTATTTCTGCTTATAAAACTAAATGACGTGAGTTCAAATCCAGCTACTGATTATTAACTTTTTTAAATTAATTTATTTGTTTAAAATTATTTATATAAATAACTTGAATGATAAATATTTTAACTATAATTATACTACATAACCGACCCGTCTAGCATAAAATAGTTTATAGCGTTTACAGTTAAATATATCTTACATAATGTATTTACAAGTATTATTTTAATACAGCGATAATTTAAGTATTATTATTCACGTAAATAATTGAGCAATAAATAGTTAAATTATAATTAACACCATTGTAATAATTAACTCCCGACCCATTTAGCACAAAATCGTGAATTCGTTTATAGTTTATACATCTTATTCGCATGCATTGTTTAAGATTGTTCTTTATTGTACTGCTTATAAATAAGTTAAAGTAATAACATGGGAATTATAATGTGTTTTGTAGTGACAAATTTTCCTTTTAATCCGTCGCCACTGTTCTCGCGTTGCGCACTGATACACAAAGTGACAAAAATATAAACCAATTTTGGAATCGAAAACGAATTATAAATCAAAATCTATTTTTCAAGATTAACACAAAAATAACGAAAATTGACCTAATCAGAGTTTACTAAAATTTTGGTTATATGTTAATACAAAAATAAAATTTGATGGAATATAAATTTAATATTTGAGAGTAAATAAAAAACCCCAACGACGGTTGTAGTGTTTATTTTTTCGAATTACGTTCTTTCATTGTTTTCAAATGTTTTATAATGATATGAATTAATCTCCATTTATAACCAAAATCCGAATGAAATCTGAAAAACCGATTTTTAAAATCAGCTGATATTCCATTTTTGTCACTAACTTATTTTATTGGTGAGCCGTTTTGCTTTTGCAAGTACTCATAAACAACATTAGTAAGATTTAATCAAAATACTTAGAGCAGATTTTGAAAAAAAATCGTAATTTTGTTAGTTTTCAAATGTATTTTTTTTACCAATAAAGAACTTGTAAACAATTTTTTTAAGCACAAACTTTACTTCATCAATTTCATCGAAGCCTATAGATTCAAGTAAAACATTGTAACTTTTTTAGTAAAAGAAAAAATATTCTTCAAAATAATAGAATCATTTTTTAAATGATCACCATATTTTCAATACACTTCGCATAACGGTTATACATTTAGCAAAAAAAATCAAGTAACTAAATCGCCTATACATAACGCTTCCCTTTACATTTGACAAATCTAACCTAAAAATTGCCATGCAAATCAGCCGCGTACACCAATCAGCTGTTCACACAAATCAGCTGACTTTCCAACACGTGCATTAAAACTTTCTGAATTGTGGAAAAACGTCGCATAAACAAAACAAACAACGGCGATTGGAAGCGTTTTGCTCGGAAGTAGAAAGTGGACGGCGAAAGTAAATAAAGAAAAGAAAAGAAATGAATAGGAGAGGTTAATTGTCGGGAACGGAAGAGTGAAGAGTGTCTTATTTAGTTGTCGCGACATGTTCACACTTTCCCGAGTCGGGCGAATCGATTGTAACGGATAATCGATTTCGATGAATCGATATACCGAATTACGGTTAATGTTAGGTTTACTTTCTCGATATACAGTGTATGGTAATAGGATAAAGATAGCTTTGTATTCACTGAAGTAAAGATTGAAAGAAATTTCATTGTGGAAAAAATCGATCATGACATCTTGTAGGATGTTTTCAAGTCTCCTGAAAGATTTAAAAAGTGTTTTTTTGTTGATGGAGACTAAATAAATTGTTCGGTTTTTATGGAACATTCGTGTGGTCTACCCGTATCTAAAAACAAAATATTTTTAATTTAAAAAAATCAAGCTTTCTTTGTCGGAGAAATTAAAAATCGCATCTAATCACTTTGTTAGGATTCTGTTTGAACTAATAAAATGTATTGATCACCATAACCAAAAATAATTGTTTCAGTAGCTTTTTGAAAAACCCTGATAATTTACTTAATTTATCAATTTCGTTCAATGAAATTAAGCTAAACTTTTGGGCATACAGTTCGGAAATACATCGTAAAAATTACTAAATAAGTACTCACCACCGTATAGATTTCTTTGGACCTGAGTTGTGCTATGAATATGTAATTAAAATTTGAGCAAAAACTAATAAGCCTATTTTGAGAAATTATTTATATTTTTCAAGTTTTTTTGTCGACTGTCACTAAACAGGATTTTTTTTAAACTCGTGAAAGTAAGAAATTTTGTCTTTAGACCATTTTAATTGCTTTTATAAATCAGTGTTGAGTCCCATAAAAATAATATTTTTTTTACCCGATTGAGATAAAGTTAGTAAAAAAGTCTCATAACTGTGTTTTTTAATTTTTCGAATATTTTAGTTCGCGAACCCATCTAGATTTTCCCAAAGTCTACTTTGACTATGTATCCCCTAAGTACCTGAATTAAACGTATCTTTCAAGCCGATAAAAAAACAGTTTTAATTCGTTCATTGCAAAAAAACGTTTAAAAATGTTTGGAAATTTAAAAAAAAATATTACCGAAATATTATCGAAGAGCTGTATGTAGCCAAGTGTGTTCTGTTCCACTATAAAGAGGCTACTTAATTGTATGAAAAAAATTGTATAAACGCTGCAATAAAATATTTTTTAATTTTATAATTATATAAAGTCTAAAATGATATAAAAAAATCTAAAAGTATCTGACACGACAAAAAAGAAAATAATAGTGAATTACTTTAAGTATAATCAATAAACAATCCATGAACACATTTAAATTGTGAACCAGGCGTATACTTTCATGTACGTGTATACACATCTTTTGTTTTCCTTCTTTTCTTAAGTTTTAGTGTTTAATTCTTAGTTCTTAAGCTATGGCTCTTGAGCACAGAGAGGCACTTCCTCTCTCTTCAGGATATATGTAACTCCTTATGGAGAAATGTGTATATATAAAGCCAATATATAAATATTACTTAGTAACATATACATATAAATTTCATTGAAATCGTGTGAGAGGCTCAAACACACAAATTTAAATGAAATTTTCAACGCATTACGTAATATTTCCTGTAGAAAAGTATTAGTCCACGTAGAAAATTAAAATTCAAAAATACACCGGTAATTGTTACTTACAGCGGGACGCTGCCAAATATAACACCGTGTTAACTAAAAACAGACCGGAAGTAGCTCAAAAAGGAAGTAAGCGACCACAACGCGTGTCAATACGTGCAGGTTACACGCTCCATTGCGCACGGCCGAGCTCACAACACGTTGGTTATACGCGGTTAAGTCAATGCTAGAGTGGAAACGGGCCGGCTGATTTTGATGAAATTCATTCTTCCTTTACGTTCTCGTTATAAGAAATATTCAGGAAGTGAGGGGGGAAATGAAAAAAATCAATCTTGATAATTCACTGGATAAAGGCTGGAGTCCATTTTAAAGTCTTTGAGTAAAAAAATGTGGTAACTTATTTACTTAGATTGTTGTTTGTTACACTCTCTCTCTCTCTCTCTGCGTATGTGTGTGCGTGGATATGTGGTGTGTGCGCGTGCGCTAAGAAGGCTAAATGAAATTCGTTGAAATATTCATTTAGATTTCGCTGAAATTTGACATGTGAATGAAGTTCCATGCTAAACGTTCCGTTTTCAATCATTCATAAAAAGGTATTAAGGTAAACAAAACTAGACAAATACTGACTTTTTGTCAAAATTATATTCTAAAATCGAGGTAGTAAATTTTGAATCATTAAAATTTGTAAATCTAAATTTAATTATGAATTTCCAATCGATTCGAGCATAATCTGATTTTGAACAATTATGCCAAATTTTTTTTTCAATTATGAATAATTACGATTTAGTTTTTTTTATAATACCTTTTGATAATTTAATTGAATGTTGCGAAAAGTTTGGGCGAATTTTTTTGATCGGTAAAAGATTTATTTGGCGAATGATTAAAAAAAAAAAAATTTCAAAAAATGTCATACTAAAGACATTTTGCTGGATTTGCGCGTATATTAGGACAAAATTTAGAAAACGTGTTGAGGGTCAAACTCGTATTTTTAAATTTATTTTTGATACATTCTTCTTTTACTTCTCAATTTTGGAAATGAAAATATGTAAATTTAAATGTCACCTGTAACACTTACGAGTCATAATTTTCTGACTTAAGGTTTAATCGTTAGCGGGACCTACAAACAGACCCACACACGATCATCTATAAAAAACGTATCTATTTTTGGTGTATACATTTACTTTTAAAAACGGCGTATTTTAGAAGTAATTAAATTAACAGAGAAAGTTTAATAATTGATGTATACAAATATCTAAGTTTAGATTGCCCCTTCTATTTCGTAATAGGCAATTCATTCAACTTTAATGTCGAATGCATTTCATGATTACAATTAATTATATAATACGTTAAATAAAAGTGTGGGATGAATAGACAATATTTTTTTAAATTCAGATGGATTAATTAATACAAGAAAACATTGCTCATCTTTATCACATTCTAGAAGTTTTATAAAGAGATACATTAAAGCTGATACGTACAAAAACACGTGGTGTGACAAGCAATAGTCTATTCGACATTTTGCAGGCGTTATACTTTTACTGTATACATTGTGTATAAATTCATGTAGTCTACAATGTGCTTTATTCGCGTATAAATCATACATATTATATTAACTAAAAGAAATAATTTAATTATTGGTAAATTTCAATTGGAAAATGAGGAAAATAAGACTTCTTGAAATGGGCGTCGATCCTGAGCTATAAAAAAATGTTTGAGAAATGTTTTATGTAGGCCTATATATATATATATATATATATATATATATATATATATATATATATATATATATATTGTATGTGTGTGTATATATATGTGTGTGTGTGTGTGTGTGTGTGTGTGTTTTAGCACTCTATAGTTAGCCATTTCAGGCCGAATTGATTCAAACTGGTAAAAAAATCGATGTTGGTAAAGTCTTGAGTCTATAATCAAAAGATCTCATTGTATAAAAAATTGTGTGACTGAAAATGCATAACGCTATCTGCCTGAAAGGAAATGAACCATGTAATTTTAGGTTAGCTTTCGAGACCACAATTAGGTTTTTTTATTAATCCATGAACCGCTAATTAGACATTCATTAATTTAATTAATTAGACCGCTAACTAATTGGATGTGTTATCGAGTGTAAGGTAAACGCCACAGCAGCACTTTATAGACTCAAGGATGGGCATGTAGTAGGAAAACGAGTTCAGAGCGCTCTGATGTCTGGTTTTTGTACTACTTACATTTTGCCTTCATTCTGGCGTCATTATTTCAACATTGGGTGGGAGCGCTATGTATTATTATAGACTCAAGAGTGCTAGGTAGTACTCATTCTACACTAGCAGAATCCATTCAACCTTCCCAAAATGGCCATTATTGTTTTAATTAATCTTTAAAAACCCATAATGTTTTTATTCCACACCTTCTTGAAAACCTGATTTCGTCGTCGTAGTCAACTTTAGATTAGATTATATACTATAAGAAGGTATTATATAACCCCAGGCACTGCATCGACGGACATATTGTGCAACTAAACCTCTTAGATACCAGTTCAGCGGATTGATGCCCTTAGTAATTTCCAACAATCTACTGACTAGTGGATCACAATCATAAATTACGTGTTCTGCAGTTTCCTCCTCTTTACTGCATAACCTACATACAGTTTCTCCGTAGTGCATATCTATACTGTTCATATCCACCCTTAGACCACAGTGCTCAGTAATGAACCATATGATTTTCCTAAGTCGTGCCCAAAACATCTGCTGCCCCTCTAAATCCTCCGTGAGGAAAGTTACTCAAGAGGCGCTTGCTGTGAGAATGCTCATGAAGGTTATCCCACCTTGTCTGGTGTTGCTTGATCCACCTATATATAACAGACCCGGCCAACGATAGAGAGATCCCAAAATCCGGCTCAGGTCCGATAAACTCAGAAGCAGATTCCAATCCAGCCAGTTGGTCTGTTCCTCATTACCTTCAACTCCCCTATGCCCTGAAACACAGTGAAGAGTAACTCGGTTTGTCAGGAACAGAGCGTTGTTCTTCCAACTCTTCCAGCTTGGACCGAATAGCAATGCTTTGATTGCTGCCTGACTATCAATAAATATGAATACGGGCCTTCTGACAGGACTGTTTCAAGTTCCCCCGAACACAGTCGTTAATGGCCATTACTTCAGCCTGAAATACTGCTAGTACTGTCCCAGAGCAACAGTTCTCTTTGCCGTTAGTCTCAGGCAGTGCACCCCAGCACCTGTGCCTGTCTTTCTTGGATCCATCTGTACAGTAATAATTGTACAATTTTAAATTTTCCGAATATGAAAATGTGAATGCTAATTTATGCAGATTTTAACGCTGATTACGATAACGAATGTAAATGTTCAAAGGTACAAAATAAAAAACAATACTGTTAAGTGATGTGATATTGTTACTTTTTGGAAATTTGATTCTATAACTCCACGATTTATGCCGTGATTTTTTTTCACTGTTATTGATTATAATCAAAAATATAAAAAGACACGGTATAAGCGTAACTGCACGCATAGTTACACCACTGGACTGCACCACTCTGGCAATAAGTCTTCCCGAGGGTTTTTTTCAATTTACTCTTGATCCATAATTTCTTTTATTTAAAATTGTAAACTGTTTTTGAGTTATGTGTCTTGCTGTGTTAAAGATCCGTCGATTTTCACTTAAGTTCGATTTTATAATATCGAAAGTGAGTTCTGTTTACTGTCGATTCACCGTAAGGCCGAGTGGCCACCGAATGCAGAGTTGGACTGAGCGGCGGACTAAGCATTCAAAACCAAACATATTGTTTTTAATAATTGCGTTCACTGAAAACGTAACGGAGATTAACGGCGTCGCTTTCAGTGGCCGTTCTGCTCCTCATTTGGTAGCCTAAGAGTACACTCTAGACACCGAATCTATTGATAATTTTACAGTTCGGTGTTCGCTTGGTGCTGAAAATTTTTCTCTCTTTAGATACTGTTAACCCTCTATCTAACAGTAACCGTAATTTTAGCAAAATCTAACAAACCAATTTGGAGAATTCGGGTCGATTTTCCACTTTTTTTGTCGGAAACCATCGAACCGGATTTTTAAAAAAATAATGTGAAAAAGCTTGTGTAACTTTTATTGCTTGTTACACCCTTTTAACAACTATCGAAACCGGTCTCTGTTTCAACTCTACCCTCGGTATTTGGTGTGTGTGTTTGTTTGCAGTTTTGGCCAAACGCACCGATCGATTGTTTTGAAATTCGGTACGAAGGCATCCTGTCTAAAGCTCCAATAATATGTATGTAAGATTTTTTACAGCACTTCCGTTTCAAGATGGCGGCCTCTGATTTGACGATGACGAGTGTACGCAGTTCTGCCAAAACGCGTTGATTGATTGTTTTAAAATTTGGTACAAAAGTGCCTTGTATAAAGTCCAAACGAAGTATGTGTAAGATTTTCTCCATTCACTTCCGTTTCAAGATGGCGGCCTCTGATTTGACAATGACGAGTGTACGCAGTTCTGGCAAAACGCGGTGATTGATTGTCTTGAAATTTGGTACAAAAGTGCCTTGTATAAAGTCCAAACGAAGTATGTGTAAGATTTTCTCCATTCACTTCCGTTTCAAGATGGCGGCCTCTGATTTGACAATGACGAGTGTACGCAGTTCTGGCAAAACGCGGTGATTGATTGTCTTGAAATTTGGTACAAAAGTGCCTTGTATAAAGTCCAAACGAAGTATGTGTAAGATTTTCTCCATTCACTTCCGTTTCAAGATGGCGGCCTCTGATTTGACGATGACGAGTGTACGCAGTTCTGGCAAAACGCGTTGACTGATTGTTTTGAAATTTGGTTCGTTTCAAGATGGCTCTTTTGTATAAAGTCTGGCAAAAACGTTGTATTTGCAAAAGTATTGTTTCCAAAAACGTATTTGCAATTCACTTCCGTTTCAAGACGGTGGCCGCTGGTTTAACGATAACGAGCGTAGTTGCTGGCTGTTTCGTGTAATACTGGCTGAACGGAAAGACCTATCATAATTTTGACTGCTTCGCTGAGAAAGAGCATACAATATCCAATAGAAGTGGTACATTACGGTTACCGTTTAAATTAACGGAGAAGTTTACGAACGCGTCAGAGCGATGGCCAAGCAATTAAGAATTAACTGCAAAATCTATTGTTTTTTAACTTCTAAGTCACTCTATATCAACTTTGTCGGCCCTACAACAAGTTACTCTGGGTCTAGGTGAGGACCTTGACCTCTGAGCCCAGCTTTCTCCCAAGCCGTAAGGCTCGCCCACAACTCTTCCGGACGTAAGTGGAATATCAGGATGTTTTATTTCGGTAGCATTGCTATTAAGCCTTTGAAACCTTCAAGAACAGGATTCTTGTACATTAATTGGATCGCCTCGCCTTACACAGTTTTTTAACTACTCTTATTGATAGATTCTAGTTTTACAGGATTCTTAATGTAAATGTAGAGCTACTTGGCTTTATAAGTAAAGTGAAAATAGCTGTGGTTTTATTAAGTTCAACTCTAAACCGGTTAGCTGACATGCATTTCTTCTATTTCAAAAATCTAGTTAGATGGTGTTTGATAATGGTGATTTTTCAATAAGCCTCAAATTAATTAAATTACTGAAGTTATCTCACAGATCAATATTATTTAATATTGATTATTTTAGGGGATTCTTATTAAAATTTACCTGAGAGGACCCCTAATTAAATTAAAGACTTTATCCAAAAAACTTAAATTAAATTAGAACGGTTACCTACATAAATGTTTAATAATTAAAGAGGTTATTCGAAAAAACCCTAAATAAGTTAAAGAGAATATTAATGGGCTATACGAGTATAATGATAGATGTTGTTAACTTAATGGAACCCTAATTAAATTACAAAAAGTTCATTAGTCGACTTAAATTAAATTAAATATGTTGCCTGAAAGGACCCCAATTAAATTAAAGAGGTTACCAAAAAGGACTCAAATTAAAGTAGACAGGTTAAATAAAAAACATGTAAAATTAATAGAACTTTTCAAAGGTACGTTAAATAAGTTAGAAAAGCTGTTAGATGGCTATAAATTATAGAGGTTGCTAACTTAAGGAAACTCTAATTAAATTAGTTCATTAGAGGACTTAAATTAAATTAAAATGTTATCTTAAATTTTTAATTAAAGGGGTTATTTAAATAAGTTAGAAACGTTCTGTTAGAGGACTTTAAATTAGAGAGGTTGATAATTTGAAGGAGCACTAATTAAATTTTAAAACGTTCTTTAGAGGATTAGTATTAAATTCATTAAAGAGGTTACCTAAGGGAGCCATCAAGTGAAAACTTTTCTAAGAAGTCACTAATTAAATTTAAAATATTGCTTGAGGGGGCACTAAATGAATTCGAAAAATTTACCACTTAACAGACAAATTAAATTAAGGAAATTACACGATAGTTAGAGAAGAAATGAAATGAAAGAGGTTTCGTGAGGGGACGAAGTAATTTGGTTACCCGACAGCACTAAATTAATGCCCTAACTTGATTAGTGAGGTTACTAAGAAGACCCTCGTTAAGTTAAAGAGGCGACGACAATTAAACTAGAAAAATTACGTTAGAAAACCCAAATTAAATGAAATATATAAGAAAACAGGCATTATATTAGGGAGATTAAGTTGGAAGATTAAAAAAAGTATGTTACCTGAGAAGACTCTAATTAAGCCAGAGAGTGACCAGAATAAACATAATCAAATTAGAGTGGTTACCTGAGAGGGATTCACATAAAGTTAAACCTGAAAGAATTTTAATTAAATTAAAGAGGTCACATGGAATTGTCCTAGATAAATTTTAGTGGTTAGCTGAGAATAATATAATAAAATTCAAAGTTATTTTTATTATCTGAAAGATTAATTAAAAGAAACAGACTCCTTAAAAAAATTTCTCTATATTTTTTTTGCGATTGAGTTACTTTGTTTTAACGAAAATATTAATTTTATAATCACTCTTGTAAAACGACTTTGGATAACTTAATTGTTGTCTCCTATAAGTCAAAAACGACTTTGGATAACTTAATTGTTGTCTCCCTATAAGTCAAAAACGACTTTGGATAATTTAATTGTTGACTCTCCTATAAGTCAAAAACGACTTTGGATAATTTAATTGTTGACTCTCCTATAAGTCAAAAACGACTTTGGATAACTTAACTGTTGACTCTCCTATAAGTCAAAAACGATTTTGGATAACTTAATTGTTGTCTCCCTATAAGTCAAAAACGACTTTGGATAATTTAATTGTTGAATCTCCTTAAAGTCAAAAACGACTTTGGATAATTTAACTATTGACTCTCCTATAAGTCTTAAACGACTTTGGATAATTTAATTGTTGACTCTCCTATAAGTCAAAAAACGACTTTGGGTAACTTAACTGTTGACTATCCTATAAGTCAAAAACGATTTTGGATAACTTAATTGTTGTCTCCCTATAAGTCAAAAACGACTTTGGATAATTTAATTATTAACGCTCCTTAAAGTCAAAAACGACTTTAGATAATTTAATTGTTGACTCTCTTGTTTGGATTTCAGAAATTTGTAACCGGATTTAGATGTATAATAAAACTACCACGTTTTATAATTTTCGACCTACCAAAAGAGAAATATTTGAAACGCAAAAACTGAAAAAATCTTTGTTAAAGCAAACAGCTTAAAGGACTCCATGCCTGAGGGCATAACTGTACAAAGTTTCCCAGACATTACGAAGACCAAAGTATGTCCGCTATGAAACAGACCAAACTGGAACCACGTTTATATATTTTTATTGCGTCCAGTCATAGTTAACTGAGCTCCGTATCACGTTTAAAAAATTTGGAAAGTCGACCAAAACAAACAGGTTAGCTTCATTGTTCTACGGCTGCAATAAATTTCTTTCCTGACCGGGTTTTGTATTCCAGTTCTCAGCCACACAAGGTCATTTCCTTACTTTACTTCCTTACTGTAAGAACACAAAAATAATTCGTTCAAGCGGTTGTAGCGAATCTTCAAACACTGAAAATATTGATTTAACATTAGACAAAGGAACATTTCAAATGGAACCCGGTAAAATCCGTTTAGTTTACAAAATAACGACTACAAAAAGTTTTGTTGAACATTTGGAGCTTGATTTAACTTATATTTCATTAGAACTCTGATTTCTCTTTAATGAAACAGTTCCATTACCATCATAGGGTTAGTTTTCGTATATTAAAATTTGTAATGTTAATTTATGCAGATTTTAATGCTAGTTAAAATTGGGAAATCAGATTGACAAAATTCATAATGTAAAAAAAGTAATGTTTTCGAAGCGAAGCTTTTAATGTTAGCTTTGGTGAGAGGAGTGAATAGAAAAAGAGTATGCCGAACGGAAGAACGTAACTGAAATATGGAACGAACGAGCAAACGAATTTCTTCTCTCTATTTCTGTCTCTTTCTGTTTCTTCCTCCTTTTCGATAACAGTACACGAGTATTATAGGAAAACGTTGTGTTGCTTTGGTTTCGGTATTTTTCCTTAGTTGAAGAACAGTGCAGGTTGTAACCGTTTAAAATACATTCGAAATTAGTATATACGTTTGTAATAATTGTTTATGTTGCTAGTTTTTAACAACAAAACCTGAAACTATCATAGCCTATCAGCTGTTCAATGAAATCAGCTGATCGTTGCGAATTAATATAAAACAACTGATCTTTTACTACACTTACAGTAAATAATATCTAAGCTAGATTCACGTATTTATTTATTTAAACAAAATAAAATATTTTAAATATATCTAACTAATTATTAATTCAGCGAAGACATCGTTAAGCTTTCCGATTTAAAGGTTATGAAAAACAGTCATTTTGAAAGAGAAGAAAGGATTTTATTGAGTAACAAGTTTTAATTATTAAATTAAATTTGTGCCCAAGTTGAAATCAATGTGACTGGAATTACAAATGTGCTAATATACATATGTTATATGCCGAAATCGGACATTGCCCGAAATTTTTACCCACTCTGCGGATTGCAAATGTGGTTTTACTCACTCCACCAGGGTAATGGGCGAATTAAAATACTCACTTCGCCGAGTAGGTACTTCCATTTTCGCAATACACGAAGGAAACGTTTATTTCAGCGATTGAGTAAACTTTAATACACACCGTCGAGTAAGCATTTTCATTTACTCACTCTGCAAATTGCGTATGGTTTTACTAAATTGCCGAAACGATTGTTCCCACGATTAGGAAGCACGTACCGGCTCCACTGGGCCCGTCCACTCTAGAATACCGGTAAATACAACTTTTTCAGTACTTCTGGCTCTTTTCGTAATTTTTGACCCAAAACGCTTTGCTACATGCCCACTAGTAATAGGCTAATACAAAATATAAAAGTGCGGAAACTACGGGAAGTTCGAAAAAAATCGAAAATAACTCACATAACCTAAAACTTACGAGTACACTTAAGTAGCTAACGTGTTTTTCATCACGAGAACGATTAATTAAATGCGAGCAATTAACAATAAAAACTTAAAATTTCCTTAAGAACGTAATTAACACGGTTTTTCGTTTCGACAATTGAGTAAAATCAGAGTACACAATTTGTGGAGTGAGTAAATGATACTCGGCGGAGTGGATATTTAAATTTACTCGATAGCCGAAATAAATTTTCCCTTCTGATGGTACGAAAATGGAAATATTAACTCCGCAAAATGAGTATTTTAATTCGTCCAATGCCCGAAATACTCATTTCAGGGAGTGAGTATTATTCTGCAATCGCGAATAATTTAAATTAACTTCAGATGTTTTATATCCTTAAATTTAAATTTTATCAATGGCCATCGCAAAACGCAAAGGTTAAAATACATTTAAAAATTCCAACTGCAACCTATAATAACGCAATACGTATGCAAATTGTATCGTTATGACATACTTCTAGCTTCTAGCCAGTCCCGTTTTGGGCCGCGGCCGGTTTGACCCCGTGGGGCGTCGGGACTATATTTACGATAAAAGCTTGTACAGCGGGTTTAGTTTTTTTTCATATAAGTAGGGCAATATTTAGGGTCCCACGGGCTGAGCCGGGAGGTGGGAGGCAGTCGCAGGTTATATAGCAAGTCTTGGAGCGGAGAGAGTCAGTGGTGTTGTGTGTTCAGTGTTGTTCGCTGCGCTCTCAGCCAGGTACCTTTCTGCTTTTTTGGATTTACTTTTCTAATTGTGTAAGTTTTATTGATTAGTGAATAACAGGGATGTGCTTCAATCATGGATCAACGGTTAGTAAGCATATTACTAGTTACTATACGATAGACTTTGTGTTCTTTGATCGCGCCATTACGTGTTGTTGTTTTCACATTTTAATAATGCGTAAATATTACGCTAACATTCTTACGTCCAGTTATTTAATTACAAAAATACGTTTCAGAAACTGGCGAAAAAATCACGCCAAATTGAAATAATGCTTCTTTGATTTTAGTTCAAATTTTTGTCAGATATAAAGATTCTTAACTCTAATCGATAAATTTGAAATTTTCTGTGCGTGGATAAATCGAAACCCAAACGAACCCGACGGCGACTGAGGTTTACTTTCAGTTTTTTCGATTAACCTCCCCCCGTAATTTTTTTTATTTAAGATTGTTACACTAACTTGAGATATGAATTTTCATATCAGACCAAAATTTGATCAAAATCTGATCAATCTATTTTAAGGACAACGCCGAGTTTTTAGTTTCTTGGATAGCACCAAAACGGAATTTTTACGATATTTTATGCATTCAGTTTGTGTATTAATAAGCTACATTTGAAAAAAAAATAATCAAAATCGGTAGAACCGATTATGAGAAATTTTGTTTGTTAATAGATTTTCGATGAAAAAATGCTTATCGTTTTTGTTTTTAATCAATAAGTGATTGACAAACCTGCACGCAGAATTTTATCAAAATCCAGATTGCAGTTATTAAAGTAAAAACCATTTTTTTGAATAAGTGAAACCGAAAAGAGATCATTCCATCAAAATCTAAATCTAAAAAAACCTTTTACAATTTCTGCTAATTTTAATTTACTCTGTACTTTAAAATTATTTCGACGACATTTTCAATGTTCTTTGTAACTTGTGTGGCGTATCGTAAAATTCATACTATATTTAACAAAATAATTTCTCAGTTTTTATACAAATTAAATTAACAAAAACATTTCAATAGGTTAAGTTTAGTATAAAAATGTAGGCAATCTATGGCCTTCGTCAATTATGAAAATTCAATTTTATCTCAGTGCTCGATTATAAATAATTAAATCAATGTATAACGAAGTAGTTAAGAAACTCGCGTAATTAAGTGAAAAAATAATCGCGGCACGCAGCTGTCTCGCTGACGTCATGGATTTAAATTTCAAAAAGTATTTTTTTTATCTTATCCTCTCCTTGAAACTGTGATTTCACCATGATAAATATCGCTTAAATCTGCATATATTAACCCACCGTCAAAAATGTTTCTTTAATTTGAAAATCTAAAACAGATTTATACAGTTTTTAACGTTGATTACGATTTTGACATTTCATTAAAAAAAAAGTTTAAGACAAAAAAATTATGAATTTTTAAAAACCTGAAATGCCCGCCATTTTGAAACTGTCGAACGGCGCTGGTTAAGGAACTTGTCTTACTGAAATCGATTTTTGTGCCAAGAGTTGATCAAATTGGACTGGCATTGCAAACGTTTTGAGCGTGCCAACTGACGCAAACACATATATAAAATTTAACTATCCCTCGAAAAAATGTCAGGGTCGGCGCTCATTTCAAGGTTCCGGATCCGGGTTTTACCACGATGATGCTCCGATGGCTCATTTTCCAATGGAAATACGCAAATTAAAGAATTAAAAAATTGGCAATTTTGTGAGAAATACTAATACAAATTAGCCAGCATAGAAAATTGGGAATAAAAGAAATCGACGGTTAGTCAGTAAAAGGGAAAAACTAAAGATAAACCTTGACCGCCGTGTTTTTCGTTTTATTTTTTTATTTCAAACTTGTTACGCAGTTTTGTTTCATAATTATTCATGTTGACCAAAATGTTAGCAAAATCTAATGGAGCGATTTTGAAAAATTAGACCTATATACCGGATTTTTGTCTGTAATTTCCGAACCAGACTTTTTTTTAAATTAGTTCAATATGAGAAAAACAAATTTGAATTGAACCATTGGACTAATGTTTTGCACTTTTTTCCGAAATATTCGTTAAGCAAATAAAAATGTGAAATCAACATATTTTATCAAAATCAGTTCATATGTGGCCAAAATTTGTGTATATTCGATTTTATGAATTTATATTTAATGTTTTATTTTACTGTTCTTGTAAAGAATTTTTTGGAAGATAATGCCTATAAGAAAGCATAGGCTGGTGTAAGGATTTCTTGGTACACGTTTTAATTGTAAGGTTTAGGGTTTCATTCATAGTTGCTCCGAATAATTAAATTGAATATAAAAAATACTTTTCAATGAATTTTTATGGAACTATTTTAGAATTGTTCAAAATCCACTAATTTAAATAATAACAGTGACACACAGCTGTCCTGCTGACGTAAAAGAAAGAAATTTTTAAAAGTATTTTCTTCGCCTTACCCTTTTTTGAAAATCTGATTTCACCATCATATTCAACATTGAAATACTGTACGCATATGTTTTAAACTTGTAATGATTTTAAACTTCCAGAAAATATGGACTATACGAAAGTGAACCCTGAACATCGTTAAAACGTTTCTTAATTTCAAATGACTATAATAAAATCGGATTAAGAAAAAATTAAGACAAAAAGTCATAAATTTTTGAAAATTTGAAATGGCCGCAATTTAAAAACTGTTTAACGAATTTGCTGGTAAACGAACATGTACAAGATAATATCATAATCGATTTTATCGTCACGTTTGAATGAAATCACCAAAATTGTATATAGTACAGTCACTCGGGCGGAAAATAGGGCCTTACCTCCGAATTCTGTCCGAATGAATGGATTTGGCTGAAAATGTGGATTTCAGCTTGCCTTACCCTCCTTTTCAAAAGTTATATATGTGTGCTTTTTGATTTTAAGGGGTAAAACTACCCTTAAGTGAAAAAAATAGGAAAACACGTATTGTAACGTTTTATGCATTACAAATTAATTGAATGACGTAAAATAAACATATTTGATGATAATTTGTACTTTAATACAAATGTTCAACCCTTAGAAACCACCCCTTATGACGAAAATAACGTTGAAAAATAATTTTTGTACGCTTTAAAATGCTTAACTTGTGAATTAAAATCAATAACAATTCATTAAACGCTTTTGAAATGATGTTTCATTGGTTTCAAGTTTCCAACTCCTAGAAAGCACCCCCTTATGCGAAAAAATACCAAAAAAGGTCTATTTATAGTTTAAAATATTTTAATTTTGTATTTAGATCACTACAAATTCATGACTCGCTTAAGAATCGATATTTCTTTAGTTTCAACTTTTCAACCCTTAAAAATCACCCCTAAAGGCAACTACAACGTTAAAAATAGTTTTTACACATAAAAATTCTTATATATATATTGTTCTGAAGTACTATTTCAGAAGAGTGGTACCATCAATAAGTGCTCATCTTGCTAGAAGTCCTCAGGGTCCTGGAAGTGAAATACCCTTAGCCTCCTGCTGGCAAAAACCTTACAATCATACATTACGAGGTCTGCAGTTTCCTTTTCTCTCCTACATAACGCGGTTTCTCCGTAGTACATTCCTATCTTGTTCTTGTGCATCCTCAGACCACAGTGCCCTGTAATGAGCTCTGTGATTTTCCTGCATTGTGTCCTGCCCAAGATACTTGCTGCCCCTATATGACCTCTCTAAAGGACCTTTCTTAAGAAGGGCTCGTTGTGGGAATGCCCATGAAGATTGCCCCATCTTGTCTAGTCTTGCTTTAATCACCTATTGATAGCAGACCTAGCCAAAAACAGAGAAATCCCTAAAGCCGGTTTGGGTAAGCTCAGATGCAGAACCCAGTCCAGCCGGTCGATCTTCCTGATCATTATCCTCTCCCCCCTTATGTCCCGAAACCCAGTGAAGAGTAACCTGGTTTTCCAAGAATAGAACACTGAGGTTCTCCCTACACTGCCAGACCAGCTTGGACTGAATTATAGAGCCTGCAAGTGCTTTTATCGCTGCCCGACTATCGTTATAAATGTGAATTCGAGTCTTTTTAAAGCCAGTCTCAAATACTCCAGAACATAGTCACGGCCCTTACCTCAGCCTATAATACTGTTGCGTACTGTCCCAGGGTAACCATTCTTTCCTCCCAAAAAGAACAACAGACGATTACCTCAACAGACCTGCAGGCGAGACGATTCTCTTCACCCTTAGTCTAAAAAAATACATCTCAACACCAGTACCTGTCTTTATCTTGGAGCCATGAGCTACCTGTAGAGCTTCCTAACACACGATCCTCCTCCTCAAAAGTCATCTTGACATCAAAGGGTCTATATACCACATGCCGTTTGACCATCGGATTGGTGCCCATCATTAGAATCTAGTCTCCGATCTTTTCTGTGATTCTGTCATGCCACAACGTTGAGGATAACCACACTCCACTTTCCTGCAGAATTACTTAAGTAAACACTACTTTTTAATTCAAGGAACCTAAATACTTAAATTCATCAAATTTCAAGACATTTAATTTTTAACAATCACTTCCTGTACACTTCATACAATGGCAAAATAATGCCTAATTATAATTTCCCCTAAATTTGGTTTTCGTTCTAAGCAACAATATTCTTTGATATAGCCTACTGTTCAATTGTTAATACTGAAACAGTTTTAAATGTCAATTCTTGGCGCCACCTATGTAGTTTTAGCACATTCGAGTGCTCTTTGTTTCCTAGTAAAACCTACATAGGCTGTAACATTTAATAACACTTGTTCTGATCATCGATAGACCTATTTTTGGACAAATCTTCAAAATTTGTGAGACGATCACAACACGCAGTCCCATTGACGTGATGGAAGCAAATTTTCAATAATAATATTTTTAAGCGAAGCTTAAATGTCAGCTTTTGAGAGATTAGTGAATAGAAAAAAAGTCTGCCGAACGAAAATATGGAACGAACGAGCAAACGAATTTCGTCTGTATTTCTATCTCTTTCTTACACGCGTATTACACGAAAACGTTGTGTTGCTTTGATTTCGGTATTTTTCTTAGTTGAAGAACACGTGCACGTTGTAACCGTTTATAATTCGAAATTATTATAAACGTTTATAATAATTGTTGTTAATATTGCTAGTTTTTAACAACATAACCTGAAACTTATTATAGCCTATCAGCTGTTCAATGAAATCAGCTGATCGTTACGAATTAAATAAAACAACTGATCTTTTGCTATAAATACAGTAAATAATACCTAAGCTAGATTCACGTATTTATTTATTTAAACAAAACAAGATATTTGTTAACGTATCTTCAGACTGATTATAGAGTCAGCAAAGATACCATTGACAAAGGCTTCGCTTCTGTCGGAAAATCCCCGAGTTCCATCCTTGTAATTTTTAATATTACTTTTTTGAAAATACGATTTCACTATCATATCATCATTAAAAGCTGCATATATTAGTAATTTAATATTTAAAATGTAAAAGGATTAATTTATACAGATTTTAAAGTTGGTTGCGATGAAAAAATAAATAATAAATATAATTTATAATTTTCTAAGGTTTACAATAGTCGCCATTTTGAAATTGTTAAACGGATTTTACTGGTAACAACTTATCTAAGGTATTAACAAAATAAATTCTTCAACTATGTTTAAATAAAAATACATTATATACCTGTATACAATTTTTAACAATTGCTCAAAAAAAGTGATATAGAAACCAGAATAGATGCTCATTTCAGGATCCCGATCTATGGTGTTATCACGATAGTGTTATCACGATGGAAATTGTTTTTCAATTTCCCAATTAAAATTCGCTAATAATTATAAAAGGTTTGAATTTTTAAAAAAATGATTCAATAGTAAGCCGTTAAATGCGATACTTATACTGCTTTCGAAATTTGTTTGGTTATTTTATCGATGTAATTCTTGATTAGAAATTTTGGGAATAATATCAACCCAGAACTGTGTTTGGCTTTTGTAAAAATACCATTAAAATATTTTTTATGAATCTAATTCAATCTGAACAAGTTTGTGCAATGTTTTTGAAATATTTACTATTTTTTAGTTGTAATAGTTTAAAGTTGTCAAATTTATTCTAATAAAGCTACGGCTAATCATTGAATTTAAGTTGTTTTTAATAATACAGTAATACAATATTTAACCACGGTGTTACACTTGTTGCCTATCTTAAAATAGAAGGGGTTAATGCACCATCAAAAATATTTCTTGAAATCATAAATTATTGTGGGTCATTTCATTCGTTGGCGAACTATTGTAGAGTTGAACTAGTAAAAGAAATGAACTACTGAACTAATCGAACTAAACAGTAATAGAATAAACAGAGTCATTCGTTCGCGAATTGTAGAGCTGAGATAGTAAACGAAATGAACTACTGAACTAATCGAACATTTATTATTCTAACGATTTTTCATCGAAACATTTCTAGTACTCAATTAGAGCGGCCATAAAATGTACACCGATCATGACCTTTGGAACGCTTAAGTGAAAGGTCGTACATTTTTTTTATATACCTTATGTTAATTCACAATTTTAGTCCGATACTATACAAAATTTGGCAAACAAATTGCTTTTAGTTATTGCTTGAACATAATCGTTGTCCAGCTAAATCAATTCAAACGTTACAAAATGGCGGTAATTTGAAATCGTGAATAACTGCTCGCAGCTGTTTTACACACACGATGGAAAGTGATTTTTCAAAGATCTCAGTATTTAAAAACATCGTACCAATGAACTCTTAATATTTAAATATTTATGTACAGTATTTTAACATTTTTTTAAAAATAAACCATGATTACTGTAAAATATACACCTACCTTTTTCATTACTTTTTAAAATCTGATTTCTCATTGATAATCAACATGAAAATCGTCATAAATGATTTTTTTAAATTTCCTTTTGAATTGAAAAGTAATTAAACTTAAAACTGAAAAAGCGTTTTATTTAAAATTAAAACCTATGCACTTTTTTTAACACTGGTGAAACAAAATTGAAAAATTTATAATTTGATAACAATTTTAAAAAATACACCCAAATCATGGTTAGCTTTTGTGAGGCCTGAGGTTCTTACTATGATGGCGGCTACATTGACTCATTTCAAAAATATATTATAAAAAAACTTCCTTAAGACAGATGAATTCACGATACGTTTTACGTATATAAGTGTTTAAAATTTTCAAACAAATTGATTATTAATACGAAAATTGAAGCCAAACGCGTTCCCTTGTTATGGGTTTCATTGTGGGAATCATATTTAAAAAGAAATGGTTGTTAGTAACAGTACTGTAAATATTTTAAGATTTTAAATTACCTCAACATAGTTTTGTGAGTGTCTAACTGTAACCGAAATTAAATGTTTGTACCACAGTTTGATTTTCGCAGAAGGAAATGTATTCCTTCGTGTTGTTATTCAATTTTAAGACTCTGAAAATCTGTCTTCAGCGATACAGTTGCGGGCCGCAATTATCTTACCCACTTAATTGCGTTAAAGATTTTCTAACTTAAAACAGTACTGTATAGACCTACCCAGTTTGAATAAAATATTTAAAACTTTTCCTAACCTAACTCGCTCACGTCAGCAATTTTAGTCTGAATCGATTCAGATTTGGCGAAAAAGAATTATTGTAACAACAGTTTGAACACGTTCCTTAACTAGCAAATTCGTTCAGCATTTTCAAAATGGCGACCATTTCAAATCTTTAAACATTAATAACTTTGTTATATTAAATATGTTTGAAAATACGATTAAACCATTGTTAAAAACCGTTAAAAACTACATAAATTTGAATTGTCAAAGTACGATAAAATTACGAAATTTAATTATACGGCGGTCAGGGTTAATTTTCGTATTGTCAGTGAAATTATAAAGTTTGAAATACCATTAGTATGCAGATTGTAATAGTGTTTATTAAGGTGAAATTAGAGTTTCAAAAAGAAACTACAGTAAAATAAAAAGTTACTTTGGAAAATTCGTGTCCGTCACGTTTGCGAAACAGCTGCGTGCATCGATTTTCTCACTATACAAAATGCATAACTCAAGTCATTGTATAAACCCTTTAGAGTTAACATAATGACGTAATTTATTGATTTAAGTTTTACATATATTTGACGTATACGTTTACCGTTAAATGTTGCCCTTTTTCAATGTGTTGGATTTAGGCTGAAGTTAACTAGAAATTTAATTTCAATTATCGTGTTATAAGTTGTTAGTACCGGTTAAATATTCAGCTTACTCTGAACTTATTGTTACTGTTTATTATTGTTATTGTTTATTATTGTTCTTGTTATTGTAATACACAATAACAATAACATAATAAAAAAATCATTTTTTTGTACACAGACTTGAAATAATGTTTCTTTAAATATGAAGCAATTTAGAAAAATTAAATTAATTTTTTTGGTTTTTATAATTTCCGCACCAAACTTATTAAAGAAATATTTTCGTGTAAAAAAGTGTATGTAAAGTTTTTCCACCATTTAATTACATTTCCACCTTACTGAATAAGTTTCTGTTTTTTGTTACAGATTGTTCAACGAAGTTCGTTTCCAGTCCACCAGGGCGCGCCACGAACGTGACTTCGTAATCGGTGCCAGCATCGATTTTTATTTGGGAAAAATCAAATGTTTTTACAAACAGCAAACCGACCGGAAACAGAACCAGAACCATTGTGATCGGTAGTTAAGAAAGAAAAGTTGTAGGCTGTGATTTTATGTAACTTTATACTAAAAGAACTATATAGACTCGCCCACCGATTTAAGCGACACCTATGACACAAATCTGCAACTAGTTTAGTTGACTAAACATAACCTAGAAATTATTTTAAAAAGACAACCCGTATTTGCGACTGTAGTTTGATCTCGTTGACTGTTCATTTTCAATTGTTTTTCCATTTTTTTTTCATGGAAAGCCTGAGAAGCTATCGGTTTAGGGAAAACCGGTTGTAGTAGGAACAAATCACTAGAGTAAATCTACCTAAAGATGACAATAATCCAAAACTGTTGTATAAATCGTGGCTGTTTAGAAAACAGTAAATTTGTCAGAATACGTAAAGTCATACAGAAGCTATTTTCCAAGAGATAAAATGTAATTAATGAAATGCATAACGTTAATAGTCCACACGAAATTGTTACAAATTTAAATTTGTTTGTTTTAAGTTAACGTTACCAAACAACCAAGGGTTGCAGGAACCCCAAATCCAAGTGTTAGCAAATAGCTTGTAATTCAGATACCATTTTAAACTGTTCCTTCTACAAAAATATTAATAACGATTAAGGTACTAATCATTTATAGTTTTAAAAACTGCACATAAGAATGTTTATTCATTTTATTGTGTAACGTAGGCGAAAAACGTTATTTTTTATACATTTTCAAATTAAAATTTTTTTAAACAACTGTATTTCCTTTTAAATCTACGATTAACTTGAAAACATACAATTGTTTTATATCTGCTTTACATACACATAGGGTGTTCAGTAAGTTCAGTATTAACTTTAAGATTCATCCGAAATGACGTAAAAATCTATTTGACGTGCACATTATTTCGTAAAAGTAATTTTTGTTTAGTTTTTGTTATTTTGAAAAATGGTTACTATAGACATTTAAAACGAGATTTGAAGTCAAAATTACTATCAATTAGGCTAATAAGACGTTATCGATGTTTTACAATATTATTTTACGACTTTTGACAATAAGCAAAATTCTAACTGTAATCCACCCGCGCCACCAGTCTAATGTTCTTGTACCTGATGATGTACGTTTTGAATCGGAGAAACACGATGCAGACAAATTAATTTACTTTGTAAAAATACGTAAGTAAAATAAGCGTTTACATAAAACTACATACGGACTGTACTAGTAAATATTGCAAGCAATGCAGGGAACAGAATCAGACCAGAAATAGGAACTTGTTGTAGCCCGTAAGAGCGTGATAAATATATATTTTTTGTTTTTATTTGATGTTGCATTTTTTTAGAGTTTTATTGTTATAGATTGTGAATCGATGCGACGGCAATCGTCTAGATTTTAAGCGTTTTGAAAACCGTGGTAGCAATGGTAGCAATGAGGGTTTCGAAAATGAAGAAAATATTAAAATTTTTTTTTTAAAAAGCATTGTGTTTATAAATAATAACTTTACGATGAGTAAGTTTTCACGAAAAAGAAGATTGTTCAACAAATAAGCAGACAAAAAAAAATACCATTGCTTCCAAGGTTTAACTGATTCAGTTTAACTATGTTATCACGAGTATGTTTAAAATATTAAATTTTAAAAAAATTGTAAAAGAAATGCAGTAGAGTCTCGATTAATCGATTTATAAAATCTAAAACCAGAGCCACATTTTTAAAATATGCAACAGGAATGTGTAACGTTTTACAAAATCTGTCCACTACAATTGGCAAGTAAACAATTCGATAATTGTGTTAACTCGATAACATTGTATTCGTTAAAAGAAACGATCTTCAGATCATAATAAACGTGTTGATGAAATCTGGCATGTTTGGTTTGTCTGTATCTCGTGACCACGTTTTTGAAGGGTTTTTTTGTTGGTTAAACTGTTCGGATATAAGGGTTTTCAAAATTGCTTTAAAGTTTGCTAAATTTGCGCTACAATCTCAAAAATATCTCTCCCGAAACCTGTAAAAATCGACTCATATTTAAGTCGTTTAACTTATCTATATATACAGACAGATAGATGCGTATGAATTCATAACTCAAAAGTCAGTTGTCATAAAAAGAAAAAAAAATATTGATTCAGTTTTAAACCGAAAAAAATAAAAATAAAACTTCGTAATTTTCTTTTGATTTACTGACAAATAAATTTCTTTTACTTCCAATTTGGTGGACCGACTTAAGTTATGCATCTTCATATTTTAACAAAATTTGATGAACCGATTTTGAGAAACGACGGCGATTTTTTCCTGTTTTCGGACCAGACTTTTCACGGGAATGTGGGAAAGTTTGTGAAATATTTTGCACTATTTAAAAAAAAAATACATGTTTCAGTTAATTTTCCGTTGCAATTATTAATTCATTTACCCGTAATAAAAGTGTGCAGGCATAAAAAAACAATTTTCCACTCACTTGACTTCAAAATGTGTGTTGTACGGCCTGATCACTAAACTATCTCACATTCGTTTCAATTTATCACAAACTTTTCCAACACTACTATCGAACAACCGTAATCCGATTATTCGCTGTTCGATTATCCGTTCCGAATAATCGAGACTCTACCGCATTATATTATTTTATTTAAATTTTACAAATAGGCGAACACACCTATTTAAAATTATATTAAAATAATATTTAATTGTATATCATATTGATAGCGACTTAGGATGTGTAGATAGGTTATGTTTTATAATGTGGACAATGTTATTTTTAGAACGACCAGCAAATAGAGCTCTAGAATTATCAGGTTGTGACGAAACTGCCATCTGTAGGCGCGGTTCTGTACTAACGGGTTCTGTTCGCGAAAGGAATTGTTTTTTTATATCTTCAATTTAATTTCCGAAATAGCGTCGGATTTGTAAAAATGACATTGAATTTTTCAGAAAATCAAAATATTTTTTCTGTTTAAACACACATTTTTTTATTCGGCTATAACATAAATTGTAAGCTAAAACAATGCATCAAGAGCCCCGATATTATTTCTATATGCTATGCAATGTAGTGCAGTATTCAATGATATTTGACCGTGCTGTTAATATAATTACTAACACATTATATAATTGGTGAGCTTACAGTTTAAACTTACACTAAGGCTTATTGTTTTCTTAAGTACAAAACGTTTTTGCAATGCCTTCAAGATTACGTAGTTCGAAATTTATTATTCCAGCACTTTAAATCGCTTTTTATTCGAGATAGGCTATAAAATAATTTGAACACTTTAACACAAAATATTTTCAAAATATTTTTGCCACGTTTGAACTCGGCCACGAACCTACCCACGTTCGTAACTGACTTATTTATCGTTACCGGCAGAGGGAAAACGTACCAATGTACCCACGGACCTAACCTTTACGAAATCCATTTTGATTATGTTCCGTATCCTGAGATTGTACTTCATTCATAAATCTGTTGATTCCACAGTTTTATTTGCTGAAAACTTGCAGAAACTGTTTTTTGTATCACATTGACAATTGATTTTGACTGATGACCATTAAGGACAAATAAAGGTTTTATGACTGACCAATGAATACCTGACTAGTTTAACAAAAAATACAACCACCAAACATTTTGTGATATACTCTATGTGATAGGGTTTCTAACCGGACTGTACCTGATTCGACCGTCCACTGCCATAATGCGACACACGAAAATAGTTACCATGTATGTTTTTACCTGACTGTACTAGATATGGACTGTACTTGACTTATTGGGACGGGGTTGCGAGACGAAAATTGTTGTTTGGGCGTATTTTCTTTGCATATATATATATATATATATATATATATATATATATATATATATAAAGCAGTATTGTAAATTGTATTATTTAAAAATCTTAAAAAAAGAATATGGTGTTGAAAAGCAAATATTAAGACTAAAAAGTAATGGAACAACTTAATAAAGGTACGTACAGGTCAACGTAAACACATTGCACTTAGAAAAAAGTTTTTTCTGCAGATTATGAGAGAAGTAAGAGTTTATTTCTTACTTGTCTACATTATATCCTCTCTCACGCTAATGCGACTGCGCAAAGAGGTGCAATGTAGTTTCTGTCTAGCAGTAGGCATGTTACTGTAGAACCTATTCATGTTTGGTTTAACTTCGCTCGATTGTTGACTTATAAGACATGCTTTATTTTGGATAGATTTTGTACAAATTATGTGGTATTTTAGACAAAACAGATTTTCCAGTAAAGAAAAATCAAATAATTTAAGGCGGAAACTCAAGTAATGAATAATGTAACGATTTTTTTTTAATTACAGACGGTTTTGATTGAATAAGGACCTAAATGTTCAACGAAATATCAGCCAGCATTACAATTCTATTACACCAATAACAAAGTGTGTAATAAAAAATTGAAAGTTTCACTGTTGCTTTAAGTGAATACTGTATAATGTAAATCTGTTGGAATTCAGTATTTAAATGTTCTGTTTTTAAGGGGCAATCTTTTTTTAGACATTATATAGTTGTTCATTTACACACCAGACTCACTAGTACAACAGCAGTAATAACAACACAAAAATAGAGACAATTTGTGAACACGATATAAAAATAACAAAATTTTTGATAATACAGAAAAAACATACACATATTAATACTATCTTAAAACACAATGGTATAATTTAAGATAATTTTTTTTAAATTACAGTAGTTTTTGACTGTGACAAACACAAACTGCCGTAAACACTGTTTAAAAATTACGAACACTTTTGAAAATTACAGACAAATGATAACTGACTACTACATAAATACATAGTGACTTATTTTACAACATACAATAACAATTAGAAACTGTTTTTGATAATTACAAAGACAAACTGACAACTGACTGACTTCTGCTAAAATACATCCTGACTTATTTTACGACACGAAATAAAAATTTAAAAACTTTTTTGAGAATAATAAAAAACACCAATGACTATTATCTAAATACAATTTGACATATTTTACGACAAAGTTTAATAATTACAAAACGATTACGAAAATGAGAAACATGCAAATGACTACTGACTACTACTTAAATACACAATGACTTATTTTACGACGTTTATGAGAATTAGAAAACGTTTTGAGAATTACAAAGACCAACAGACAACTGACAATTAAAGACTATCTAAACACATTTCGTACCTATTTTATGACAAACTTTAAAAATTACAAAACGTTTTTCAAAATGACAAAGACAAACAGACAAATGGCAACTGACGACTGCTTGAATACACACTGATTTATTTTACAACAAATTTAAAAAAAACCTTCTTGAAAATGGCAAAGACATAAATACACATTGACTTATTTTACGACAAAGAATAACAATTAGAAAACGTTTTTGAGAATTACAAAGACAACTGACTACTTACTGCCTTCTGTTAAAATACACACGACTTATTTTATGACACAACAAAAATTAAAAAACGTTTTTGAGATTAACAAAAAAACAGACAATTGACAAAAGAACTAAATACACTTTGACGTATTTTAGGACAACGTTTAATAATTACAAAACGATTATGCAAATAATAAAGACAAGAGACAAATCACTACTGACTACTACTTAAATACATAATGACTTATTTTACGACAAAGAATAAGAATTAGAAAACGTTTTTAAGAATTACAAAGACAAATAGGCAACTGACAATTGAAAACTATGTAAAAACATTCCAACTTATTTTACGACTAACTTTAAAAATTACAAATCGTTTTTCAAAATGACAAAGACAAACAGACAAATGACAACTGACTACTGCCTACAGCACAAATACACACAGACTTATTTTACGACACAATATAAAAATTAAAAATCGTTTATGAGAATAACAAAAAAACAGACAAATGACAAGTAACTTTTACCAAATTACACACTGACTAATTTTACGACAAAGTTTTTGAAAATGACAAACACAAACAGACAAATGACAACTGACAACTACCCAAACACAATCTGACTTTTTTTACGACAAAAAATAAAAATTAAAAAACGTTTTTGAGAATGACAAAGACAAACAGTCAAATGACAACTGACGACTACCTAGATAACTGACTTATTTTACGACAAAGTTAAAAATTAAAAAACGTTTTAAAGAATGACAGACAAAAAGAAAAATGACAACTGACTACTAACTACTGCCTAAATACACACTGACTTATTTTACGACTGAAAATAAAAATTAAAAACGCTTTTAGAATGACAAAAACAAGCAGTCAAATGTCAACTATTACCTAAATACACACAGACTTATTTTACGACAAAGTTTAAAAATTACAAAAATTTTTCAAAATAACAAAGACTTAAATGCACACTAACTTATTTTACGACAAAAAATAAGCATTAGAAAACGGTTTTGAGATTACAAAGACAAATAGGCAACTAATAATTGTAGACTATCTAAAAACATTCCGACATTTTACCACAAATTTTAAAAATTACAAAATGTATTTTAAAATGACAAAGACAAACAGACAAATTACATCTGACTACTGCCTACAGTGTAAATACACACAGACATAATTTACGACACAATATAAAAATTAAAAATCGTTTATAAGAATAACAAAAAAGCATTACAACTGACTACTACCTACAGACACACTGACCTTTTTTTTACAACAAACAATAAGAATTGGAAAACATTTTTGAAAATGACAAAGACAAAAAGACAGATTACCTAAATAAATGATTTATTTTAAAACAACGTTAAAAATTACTAAATATTTTGGAGAAAGACAAAGACAAAGAGAAAAATGACTACTGACTACTGCCTAAATACACACGGACTTACTTTACGACAAAATTTTAAAATTACAAAACTTTCTGAAAATGGCAAGGACTTAAATACGCATTAACTTATTTTATGACAAAGAATAACTATTATAAAACGTTTTTGAGAATTACAAGGACAAGAAATAAAAAATAACTGACTACTACCTTCTGTCAAAATACACACTACTTATTTTACGACACAACATCAAAATTAAAAACGTATTTGAGAATAACAAAAAACAGACACATGACAACTGACTAATACCTAAATACACATTGACTTACTTTACGACAAAGATTAAGAATTAGAAAACGTTTTTGGGAATTACAAAGACAAACAGACAACTGACAATTTAAGACTATCTAAATACATTTCGATTTATTTTACGACAAAGTTTAAAAATTACAAAACTTGTTTTCAAATTACAAAGCCCAACAAACAAATGGCCATTGGCTGCTGACTACAGGCTAAATACACATTAACATATTTTATGACAGAAAATAAAAATTAAAAAAAGTTTTTAGGAATAAAAAAACAAGCAGACAAATGACAACGGACTATTATCTAAATACACACTGACTTATTTTATGACAAAATTTTATAATTACAAAGCGTTTTTGAAAATGACAAAGACAATTAGACAACAGCAACTGACTAACACCTACATACTTACTGACTTATTTTACAAGCAAGAATAAAAATTACATAACGTTTTTGATAATTACAAAGACAAACAGACAACAGAAGAATATCTAAATACACACTGACTTATTTTACGACAAAGTTTAAAAATTACAAAACGTTTTTTCAAAATGACAAAGACAAGCAGACAAATGACAAGTAACTGTTACCTAAATACCACTGACTTCTTTAACGACAAAGACTAAAAATTACAAATCGTTTTTGAGGTGACAAAAGCAAACAGACGTATGACATTTGACGACTACCTAAATACACACTGACTTATTTCACGACAAAGTTTAAAAATTTCAAAACGTTTTCAAAATGACAAATGACAAAAAGACAGACAAATGACAACTGACTGTTATCTAAATACCAATGACTTCTTTAAAGACAGAGAATAAAAATTACAAATCTGTTTTGAGATAAGAAAAACATACTTGTGGCAACTGACAACTACCTAAGTATTCGCTGACTTATTTTATGACAAAGATTAAAAATTACGAAACGTTTTTGAGAATTACAAAGACCAGCAGACCAGTGACTACTGATTACTAAATACATATTTTACGAAAATATTTAACAATACCAACGTTTTTAAATGACAAAACTAACAAATAATTTTAATATTGTACGTAAAAATACAATGACTTATTTCACGGAAATATTTTTATATTACAAATTTTTTGTAATTGAAAACAATAAACTTACTAATTCTTTTACTGACTGAAAATAAAATTACTTATTATATATTTTTTTAAAAACTACAAATATTTTTGAGAATGAGAAAGAGGGACGTATTAATAATTCTACTATCTGAAATCATAATTACTTATTTTATTTAGTTTAAAATCATAAATCGTTTTTAAAATGACTAAGAAAAGTGACAAATGACAGCTGACTACCATCCAAATATAAGATGACTTATTTTACGACAAAGTATAAATATTACTAAACGTTTTTGAGAATGACAAAGATAAACAAATAAATGACAACTGACTGCTATTTAAATGAACAACGACATATTTTACGATAATTTAAAAAATTATAAAACTTTTTAAAAATGACAACGGCAAACTGGCAAATTATAACTATTACTTTAATATACATCGACTTATGTTAGGAATAAACTTTAAAAATTACAAAAAAGTTTTTGAAAATGACAAAGACAAACAGACAAATGACAAAGATAAACAGACAAATGAAAAGTAACTATTACCTAAATACACAACGAGTTATTTTACGACAAAGTACATAAATTACAAAAAGTTTTTGATAATGACAAAGTCAAAGACATAAATGACAACTGTCTTCCACTTGAATACACAATGACTTATTTTACGGGAATTATTAAAAAATACAAAACGTTTTTGGATAATGACAACTGCTACCTAAACACACACCGACTTTCTTTACGACAAAATATAAAAGTTACAAAATGTTTTTGAAAATAACTGACAGACAAATAACAACTAGTTACAACTTAAATACAAACTGACTTATTGTTCGATAATGTTTAAAATTACAATCGTTTTCAAATGACAAGACCGACAAACTATGATACTACGTAAAATTACAAACGTTTTCAGAATAAAAAGACAAGCTTACAAATATCTTTTTAAATATTACAAACCTTTTTTTAAGTAAGACAAACTAATTAGTAATAACAGCTACCGGAATACACGTGACTTATTTTACGACAATTTTAAAAATAAAAAAACAATTTTTAGAATGACAAAACCAAACTGACAAATGAAAAACGACTGTTACCTAAATATGCAATGATTTTTTTACAACATTGTTTAAAACTACTATATTTTTCAAATGGCATGGCTAATAAATAATAATACATAATATACAGTGCATTATTTAAAGATTATGTTTACAATACAAACTTATCTACAGTGAAAAAGCATACTGATAATTTTACAAACTCAAAGAACTTATTTTAGAATTTTTTAAAATGTAATTTTTTTTTTTTGAGAATTACAAAGAAAAATTTACCAGTAATTCTACTGTCTGAAAACAATTCTTTATTGTATGACAACGTAAAAACTACAAAATATTTTTAAATGACAAACTAACTACACAATAACATATTATACACAATAATTTATTATAACATATTATACACAATAACATATTATACACAATAACATATTATACACAATTATACACAATAACATACGACATTTTACAAAAATTACAAAACTTCTATTTTTTTTTAAAGAAAAGCTAACAAACAGTTTATTACGTAAAAAACAGTTACTTATTTTACGACAACTTTTAAAAATTACAAAACGTTTTTGAGAATAGCAATGACACACTGACAAATTGCAAATCATATTTGAGAATTACGAAGAAACACCAATAATTATATTAACTAATAACATAATTATATATTTTAGGACAATGTTTGAAAATTACATAAAGTTTTTGAGAAAGACAAAGACAAACTGACAAATGAAACTGACTAAACATAATCTAAATACGAAGTACCGTTTTTAAGAAAATGTTAAAATTTACCAACATTTTCAAACGACAAAACTAATAAGTTATTATACTACGGTACGTAAAAATATTACAACTTAATTCATAACAATGTTTTAAAATTACCAATGTTGGAGGCAAACTTACCAATAATTTTACTAACTCAAAATACAGCTTCTTCTTTTACAATTTAAAATATTACGAACTTTTTTGACAATAATAAAGACTACTAATCAATAATTTTACTATCTGAAACACAATTACTTTTTTTATGACAACATTTAAAATTACAAAACATTTATCAGAATGACAGTGACAAACTGACATGTATTGATAACTGATTACTACTTAAATATATTTATTTATTACCAAAATAACTTTTTTACATACAATAATTATACATAAAGGACCTATAGGGGCATACATGTCCATACCTAGGTTGGTCTACAGATTGATTTTTGTACTTATTTTTACTTACTTACTTATTTTACGACAATGTTTCAATATTAACAAACTGTGATAAACGACAGCTGATTACTACCTAAATACATAATGACTTATTTTACGACAATATGTACAAACTATAAAACGCTTTTGAGAATGACAATGGTAAACAATGTTTTTGTTGTGTTATTTTAAGGCGAAAAGCACATTTGAGGCTATTATCACCTCCCTAAATGTATGTGTGAGTGTAAAGTGTTAAAGTCGTAAGTGTAGTGTTGTAAGTGTAAGTGTGCGTTACCCGCGGTCATTGTCGGTAAACAGACAAAATGACAACTGACTACCCAAAATACACAATGACCTATTTTATGAAGACAAATTTAAAATTGAAAGCGTTTTTTAACTTACAGGACTAACAAATAATTCTACTATGGTGCATAAAAAACAATAATTTATTTTACGTCAATGTTTAAAAATTAACAAACTTTTGAGAATAAAAAAAAACACTTACCTATATTTTTACTAACTAAAAATACAATAGCATTATTTATACTTTAAAAATTAGAAACGATGTTGAGAATGATAATGGCAAACTTGTCAATAACTCTTCTATTTTAAAACACAGTTAGGTCTACTTTCTTTTATTACATTTCATGAAGGATACAGGCAAACTGACAAATGACAATTAACTACTACTTAAATAATAAAATGACTTACTTGACAATAATGTTTAAGATGCAAATATTTTTAAAATGAAAACACTAATAAATAATTCTACTATGCAAAAATAAAATGCCTAAATTACCAAAAAAAGTTAAAAATTATAAATTTATTTGAGAACATAAAAGTCAAAATTACATTCAATTTTACAATTTCTTAAAAATTACTAGGTTAAAAATGTCTTGAAATTATGTTATTTTAAAATTTTTAAAAATTACCATCGTTTTTTGAAAATTACAAAGACAAACTGAAAAATGACAACTGACTACAATCTAAATAAAAGATTATTTATTTCACGACAGTGTTTTAAAATTAGAAAAAGTTTTTGAGAATGCCAAAGGTAAAATTACCATCAAGTTTTTAACTAAAAAGAAAATTGTCTAAGCGTACAATTTTTAAAAATTACATAGGCTTTAAAATATGAGAAAGAAACTTCTTAACAATTTGACTAAATAAAAACACGACAGATAAATTATTATTTATTTGACGACAACGTTTCGAAAAAAATAAAGTTTATGAGAATGACAAAGACAAACATACAAATGACAACTGACTACTTCCTAATAACACAAAGATCAAAATTAATAAACATTTATGAGTATGAAAATACAAACATACAAATGACAACTGACTACTTCCACAATGACTTATTTTACGATAATTTTTGAAATTACAAAACTTTTTTGGTAATGACGATGACAAAATGACAAGTGCAACACTTACTACCTGAATTCACTGTGACCTTGTATTTATTTATTTGACTGGAATATTTACAAATTTTAAACGTTTTTAAAATAACAAAACTAACAAACAATACTGCTTTATAAAAATATTACGACTCCTTTAGCCTACAATAATGTTTAAAATTTACGAACTTTTTGAAAACGAAAATGATTTACCAATAATTTTACAGACTAAAAATACAACTTCTTTTTTAAATTGCAAACGTTTTTTAAAATGACAAAGATAAAGAGACAAATTACAACTGATTAATTCCTAAATATACACTGTCTTGTTTTACGATAAAGCATAAAACTTACAATACGTTTTTGTATTATAATACGTTTTTGAGAATGACAAAGGCAGACAAAAAACGCCTGACTATTTTCTAAATACGCTATGACTTATTTTATGACAAAACGTTTTTGATAATGAAAATGTCATAATGACAAGTGACAACTCATACTACTGCCTAAATACATAGTTACGTATTTGATGAGAATGTTCAAACATTTTAGTCGTTTTAAAAATGACAAGACTAACAAATAACTGTACTTAGTAAAAATATAATGACTTTTTTACAACAACGTTTAAAATTTACATTTTTGTTTTGAAAATGTTACAGACAAATTTACAAACAGTTTACGGACTAAATCACAACGATATGCTTTACGATATTTTAAAAATAACAAAATGTTTTTGGGAAGGCAAAGGCAAACTGACAAATGACAAATAAATACTACTAAAATGCACAATAACTTATTTTACAGCAATGTTTAAGACTGCAGACGTTTTTAAAATGACAGCACTAATAAATAATTCTACTACGTAAAAGTACAAAGCCTTAACTCACGAAAATATAAAAATTATAAACCTTTTGAGAACAAAGAAAAACATACCAATAATTTTATTAACTAAAAACAAAATTACTTGACTTATATTTTTTTAAATTAATGCGTTTTTGAGAATGACAACGAAGCTTACCAGCAATTCTACTTACTAAAAACAAAATTAGTTATGTTTCAAAGTTGCTAAACTTTTTCATGAATGACCAAGACAAACAGACTTGTCTTTGTGTAATAGTCAGATATCATTTGATAACTACCTACTATCTAAATACAAAAAAACTCTATTTACAACGTTTAAAATTACAAAACGTTTTTGAGAATGACAGACAAACTGACAAATGACAACTAACTCCTACCTAAATTCACAGAACTTATTTTACGTCAATGTTTAAAAATTACAAAACGTTTTAGAGATTTGATGATGACAGTCTGACAAGTGACAACTGGTATTACTACCTAAATACACAATAACCTATTTAATGAAGATGTTTAAAATTTACAAAACTTTCTTGAGAATGACAGACAAACTGACAAATGACAAGTTTTTTTTAACAAGACTAAGAAACAATTCTATTACATAAAAAAATGATTTTTCACAATAATGTTTAAAAATTACAAATATTTTCCGATAATGAAAAAGAAAGACTGACAAATAATTAATTTTTACCAACTGTTAACACATCTTACTTTACAAGAAAGTTTAAAAATTACAATAACTGACACTAATGTCTTACTTAGTTCTATAATTAAAAAAATAGACATTTTGACAATATGAAAGGTGGAATAATAATAAAGTTTCATGAAAAAATGTTTTTTTAAAGTTTATTTTACAAAATCAAAACTTTTTGCCAGCATTTAAAACGGAACATTAAGTAAATTTATTACACACATTGACTATAAAACCCCATTTTTACGTTTATAAATAAAAAAACAAAATTTTTGACACTTAGGAAAAAGGAACTACGGAAATTTAACTATAACTGACACAAATGATTCATTTTCAAGTATACGTATAATTAATAGGTAAGGACATTTTGAGAATAAGAAAAATTAATAAATAAGTAATAGTGACAAGAACACTACTTTTTAAGTTTTAATATTGAAGACTTTTTGTCAAAATGAATGACGGATCAACCTAAAATAGTTTAAAACAATAAATGCCATAAACTACTTTATAATACTCACAACTGTTTTTATTTTAGGCTAAACTTATAAATCAAGAATAAAATCGTTTTGACAATACGTGACTTTGTTAAAATAAGAAACAAGAATGACTTATTTGACAGTAACAGACGGAAGAATAAGTAATTTTTCTTTATAACTGACAGTAATGACTTATTTTACCTTTTTTTTATCGAAAGTAAAGACTTTTTGACTTTTTTTTTGCTTAACATCCATACTTTATGCCAATTAGACTAATGAGGATAAGGGTTCGGCATTAACGGAAAAGGTAAAGCCATGACAGTAGACCTAACTGAGTTTCGAACCCACAACCATAAGGTGTGCAGTTCAAAGACGCAACAGACTAACCGGTGTCTTAGCCATGTCAACCATCGAGTCTTTTTTTATAAATAAAACGTAAAATATTTTTGACAATATAATAATGAAACAAAAAATAATTTTACGACAATAATTGAACACTTATTTAATGTATACACACACTTAACAAGTACAGACTGACAAAAAGGAGCTTTACTATGATAACTGCCAAGAACAATTACTTCTACATCAATAACTGCAAATTATGTACAATTTAAAATGTACTAATTTTACTATAGTAGTTAAGTAATTTAAACTTTTTTAAAACGAGTATCATAATAGCACTTAATTATAATTTAATTAGAAACACCAATAACATGTATTAAAATAACTGTTAAATATAAAAACTGTTTCGACTATCCTTCAATGACAGACACACAAATATAACGTTTGGCTTTAAATTATTGCTCATTATAATGAAATTAATTAACAGACAATAATGATTCTGATGATTATAATCCTTATTGTTTTTAAACAATAAGGATTTTTTAACAATAATAGGCTTTTCAATTAATGATTCTACTTTATTAATTAATTCAAAGATCATTTTATGCTTTTAGTCAAAAGTTAGACATGTTTGACAATGACAATGATTTACTTAAACAATTCTACTTAAATAACAGACAATGAATACCAGTTTTTTGAATTATTTTTAAAAAGTTAGAAACTGTTGATGATTTCAACAATGTCAGATATTGAGGATTCTCTATAATGGGCGATATTGACATATTTGAAGGCAATTTATGAAAGTAGATATGTTTTTGACAAAGACATACTCAATGACTGAATTTAATTACTTTACGATAACATTAGGTAAAAGAGCAAGAAGCAATAGAAGGAAATAACTCTGAATAGATTTTATTACAATACTACCTCTTATCAATAACTTATTTTATAGCAATATTAGTTAAATTGAAAGGTACTTGAACATGACTGAGACTGGTTAAGAACCAATTATACAACAGTATACTTACTTGACAGCTTACTTGACCATAGTGTAAACAAAGTAAAAAGGAATATGACGACTATAGCTAACTGTCAACGCACTTTAAAATACTGACTGATAACTAAATGACTTACTACATAATTAGGTAAGTAAAAATGACTTTGACAATAACAAAGTGTATTACTAAAAGAAAATTACGACCACAAATAACTTTAAAACAATAAAAATTATTAACAAAAAAGTATTTCACAATAACATAGATTGATAAACATTGATAGACTACACGACATAAGTGGCAAATTTAGAACAATATTATATTAGTAAAAACTTTACTTTAAAAAGACCTGTATCTAGCTAATAACCAATTTGGTAAAAAAATTATTCATTTTGCAACAATTACAGGAACTAATTAAATAAAAAGTATTTAACAATGACAGAGACCAACTGACAATAGATTTTACTACACTAACAACAATGGCATATTTTACGCAATGTTAATTAAGTGAAAAAAGTATTTCACAGAGCTTAACAATCAACAGATTTTACCACACTGACTTTTACGACAATGTTAATTAATTAAATACAAAAAAATATTTTGACAACAAAATTTTAACTAATAACAGATTTTAATACACTAAGTGACCACAATGATTGACTTTATGACCAAATTAAATTAGTAAAATAATCTGTTTCAACAGAGAAAAAAATTGTTAGCAACATAAAATAAACCAACAACTAACTTTAAAACAATACAAACTAAATTCAAGGATACCTGATGACCAAAACTGACTACTTTTAACAAGTAAATTACTGTGAACAAAAAAGGTTTTATATAATCTTTCAATAGTTACTCTGTTTACAGCAGTGTTAATTAAATAAAAAGAAATATGACAATAAGTGAGACTGACTGACAACAAAATTTTCCTACATTAACTATCAATATTTGTTGAATTAAAACCACAAACTCAACGAAAAAGTTATATTTATTAAATAATGACAGAGGCTGACAAAAAAACCAATTTTACTACACTAACTGGACAAAAATGATATTTCATACGAATATTATATGTGAGAAACGATATTTGACAATGACCCCCCCAAGCTTAACAAACATGTTTTACTACAATAACACCGACTTACTTTAAAACAATGTTAATTCGGTACAAAGATAAACAATGACAGACTGTATAAAAAACTGATTTTACTGCATTAACAACAATGACTTACATTAAGACACATTATTAAGTACTTAGGTATTTGACAATGACTGACTGTAAAAACAGATTTTAATAAACTAACAGTGACTTACTTGACAACAATGTTAACTAAATACAAAGAGGTCTGACAATGACAACTACTGTGTAAAAACAGATTCTACTAAACTAACAAAAATGACTTACTTTAAGACAATGCTAATTAGGTGCTAGTGATCTGATAATTACAGAAACTATGTAAAAAAATTGATTTTACAACACTAATACAATGACTTATTTTATGGCAATGTTAATTTAGTACACAGATATTTTGTGTTGACAGATAATGTGTAGGCCTAATTTGAGAAGAGCAGAAAGTGTTTACGATATAATTTTACAACACTAATAATAATGACTTACTTTAAGACAATGTTATTAAGTACCAAGGACAATGATAATAACAGAGACTGTGTAAAAGTACAAATGGATTTGATATTGACAGAGACTTTTTAAAAACAGTTTCTGCTACACTAACAACAATGACTCACTTTATGACAATGTAATTTGGTATTAACGAACTTGACATTGACAGATACTAGTTGAAAACAGATTCTGCTATACTGACAACAATGACTCACTTTAAGACAATGTAATTTGGTAGTAACAAACTTGACATTGACAGATACTAGTTAAAAACAGATTCTGCTATACTGACAATAATGACTCACTTTAAGACAATGTAATTTGGTATTAACGAACTTGACATTGACAGGTACTAGTTGAAAACAGATTCTGCTATACTGACAACAATGACCTACTTTAAGACAATGTAATTTGGTATTAACGAACTTGACATTGACAGATACTAGTTGAAAACAGATTCTGCTATACTGACAACAATGACTCACTTTAAGACAATGTAATTTGGTATTAACGAACTTGACATTGACAGATACTAGTTGAAAACAGATTCTGCTATACTGACAACAATGACTCACTTTAAGACAATGTAATTTGGTAGTAACAAACTTGACATTGACAGATACTAGTAAAAACAGATTCTGCTATACTGACAACAATGACTCACTTTAAGACAATGTAATTTGGTATTAACGAACTTGACATTGACAGGTACTAGTTGAAAACAGATTCTGCTATACTGACAACAATGACTCACTTTAAGACAATGTAATTTGGTATTAACGAACTTGACATTGACAGATACTAGTTGAAAACAGATTCTGCTATACTGACAACAATGACTCACTTTAAGACAATGTAATTTGGTAGTAACAAACTTGACATTGACAGATACTAGTTAAAAACAGATTCTGCTATACTGACAACAATGACTCACTTTAAGACAATGTAATTTGGTATTAACGAACTTGACATTGACAGATACTAGTTGAAAACAGATTCTGCTATACTGACAACAATGACTCACTTTAAGACAATGTAATTTGGTATTAACAAACTTGACATTGACAGATACTAGTTGAAAACAGATTCTGCTATACTGACAACAATGACTCACTTTAAGACAATGTAATTTGGTAGTAACAAACTTGACATTGACAGATACTAGTTAAAAACAGATTCTGCTATACTGACAACAATGACTCACTTTAAGACAATGTAATTTGGTATTAACTAACTTGACATTGACAGATACTAGTTGAAAACAGATTCTGCTATACTGACAACAATGACCTACTTTAAGACAATGTAATTTGGTATTAACGAACTTGACATTGACAGATACTAGTTGAAAACAGATTCTGCTATACTGACAACAATGACTCACTTTAAGACAATGTAATTTGGTATTAACGAACTTGACATTGACAGATACTAGTTGAAAACAGATTCTGCTATACTGACAACAATGACTCACTTTAAGACAATGTAATTTGGTATTAACGAACTTGACATTGACAGATACTAGTTGAAAACAGATTCTGCTATACTGACAACAATGACTCACTTTAAGACAATGTAATTTGGTATTAACGAACTTGACATTGACAGAGACTGGTTAAAAACAGATTCTGCTACACTAACAACAATGACTCACTTTAAAACAATGTAATTTGGTAGTAACAAACTTGACATTGACAGATACTAGTTGAAAACAGATTCTGCTATACTGACAACAATGACTTACTTTAAGACAATGTAATTTGGTATTAACTAACTTGACATTGACAGATACTAGTTGAAAACAGATTCTGCTATACTGACAACAATGACTCACTTTAAGACAATGTAATTTGGTATTAACGAACTTGACATTGACAGAGACTGGTTAAAAACAGATTATGCTACACTAGCAACAATGACTCACTTTAAAACAATGTAATACCAAATTAATGAACTTGACATTGACAGATACTGGTTAAAAACAGATTCTGCTATACTAACAACAATGACTCACTTTAAGACAATGCAATTTGATATTAACAAACTTGACATTGACAGATACTGTGTAAACGCAGATTTTACTGCATTATCAATGACTTACTAAAAGATAAAGTTAGTCAACTACAAATGTATTTGAAAATGACAAGACTGTTTAAAATACAATTTTACAATACTAACAACGTCTTACTTTAAGACAATGTCAATTAAGTATAAAGGGATTCAATGACAGAAACTGTGTACAAAAACAGATTTTATTACACTAACAAGAATTACCTATTTTACGACAATTTTAATTTAGTAAAAAATAGGATTTGACATTGACAAAGACTGTGTAAAAACAGTTTTTACTACATTTACAACAATGACTTACTTTAAAAGGCAATGATAATTTAGTATGAAGGGACTTGACATTGACTGAGACTCCGTAAAAACAGATTCTACAAAACTAACAACAATGACTTACTTAAAGTAAATTAAGTTTGGGATTTGATAATGACAGTGACAGTGTAAACACTGATTTTACTACACTAACAATAATTATTTACTTTAAAACAATGTTAATGAAGTGTTAAGAGATTTTACAATGACTGAGACTTCACTATAAAACAGATTTTACTACACTGACACCAATAACTTGCTCACTGCTGCTCTTTTATAATACAATGTTAATTAAGTACAAAGGGATTTGAAAATATCAGACTGTAAACAAAACAAATTGTATTACAATAACAACAATAACTGACTTTGAGACTATTTTACTTAAGTAGAAAGAGATTTGACAATTGCAGACTGTTTAAAGAAACTGATTTTACTGCACCAACATCCACTTACTTTCAGACCGTTAATTACAAGTTGTGTAAAAAACTTTATTTAACAACATAAAAACAATTACTTAATTAAGTTAAAGTAATGTTAATTTAGTAAAAAGACATTCGATTTGATAGAGTCTATGTAAAAAAACAGATTTTACTATACTAAGTGACAACAATGGCATATTTTATTATAATATTAATTATATAAAAATGTAATTTATAATGAAAACATGCTGTATAACAAACAACAGATATTATTGTAATAACAAAGAACAATGACATAGACTTTGTAAATAACAGATTTTACTACACTTACTAACGACAATGGCATCTTTAATGACACCATTTAAGAAAAAAAAGGTAAATACAATGGTAATTAGACGACAAATTTAAATAACAAAAACTTGACAACACTGACATAAACTGTCTAACAATGTTACATTATTGATACCAATAACTTTTTTACAATCTACTATTTGACAATGACCTAGACTGACTGACTGATTATACTACACTGATACCAAAGATTGTCTTTATGTACACATTAATGAAGTCCACAGTCATTTGAAAATTACAGCCACTAACAACTGATTCTCTTCTACAACCTTACATCAGTGACTTTATTTATGACAAAATTAAATAAGTAGGAGTTATTTGGCAACTGTCACAGTTTGAAAAAACAACTCATCTTAATAATCTACCTGACACCAAATTTCTTTACAACAATAATTAAACAAGAATTAGACAGCGATAGAGACTGACGGAAAACTGATTACATTACAGACTGTGGTTCTGATAAGTCATCTATTCAATGACTAGACCAACCAAGGTCTTCCTTTAAGACAAAACTCACTAAGCAAACAATAACGGAAAATACCATTAAAATGACTGACTGACAGCTATATTTTCTACATTACCTAATACCAATGACTTTTTTAGGCAACATTAATTAAATAAACAATTACTGAACAAGGTCAGACTAATAAATGATTTATTACAAAAACTGAAACTAAAAAATGTCTTTATTACAATAATAAATTAAGTAAACATCTATTGGTCAATAGACTTAGTAAGAACTGATTCTATTACACTAATGACTGTGAATTAATTAAAAAAAAGCAATTAAATAATTAAATAAAGATGTATTTGACAGTTATATCAACTAGAGACTAATTCTACTAAATTATCTGACAATAATGACTTTCTTTCCGACAACATTATTTATGAAATAACTATTTAACAAACACATTTAATAACTTATTCTATTACACTATATGGCATCAATGACAATGTTTATAACAATGGTTAATTTAATTTAACCGGTATTGGAAAATGACAGCGACTTACTAGCATTTGCTTCTAATACACTATCTGTCACCAATGGCTATTATTACAAAAATGTTAATTAAATAAACAAGTATTCGACAATAACAGTGACTGAACAGTAATTATTTTATAACTAACTGATACTATTAAACCTACATTATTACACGCCAATGACTTTTTCTATGAAAACATAACTTACGTAAACAAGATAAATTTATGAGACAATAAATACAATATTAAGTAAACCAGTATTTGTAAACTAACAACAAACTTTCTCACTATATCTGAAGTGAATGATGTTTTTCATGACAAGTACTGGAACAATGATAATGAATGACTAATAATTGATTATGTTACACTGTCGTTAATGACTTTCTTTACAACTATTTTATTCAAATAATCTAATATTTCATAATTACAAAGACTGACTAACAACTTATCCTATTACACTAGCTGATGCCTACGACTTCTTTTATGAAAAAATAACAAAGTAAACATGTATTAGACAATATATAGCACTGGGAAAACAGACACAAATTACTTTTATTACATATGACATAATGACTAACAACCCCACTTTATTACACTGCCAACAATTATGACTGTTTTTATGACTACATTATTAAAGTAGTAGTATTAACTGACTGTATACTGTATAACATCGATTGCATTACTTTGACACCAATGATTGTTTGCCAATTTACAGCCTACAATAATTTTGTGTGAGTTGTTTTTAAGATGTATATCATTGTTAACTAGTTTTAGTCATATAGCTATAACTGTTATTTAATTTTGTTTTGTTTTATTTAATTTTACTATTAAAGTTTTTTGTTTGTTTTTTTTTCTTAAAGTATATTTTGTTATTTTTTATATATTTTCATTTTGCGTGTGGCGATAATAACCTTAATCGTTTTTTGCCGCAAAAAAAAAAAAAAATAAATACAAGCACATAATTAAGTTAACAGGTTTTTGACAATGACTATGAATGACTTTATCTGATAACAATGACTGTTTGACTATAATATTAATTACTTAAATAAGAACATATTGACAATGACAATGACTGACTGATTCTATTACACAACCTGAACCAAATGACTACTTTTATAAAAATATTATTTAAGTAATCAAGTTTTGGAAAATGGCAAAGACAAATCTACAGCAACTAATTCTACTAATAATTTACCTGACACCAACTGACTAACAACAGATTATCTAACTTACGCTACCTAAAATGAAGAACTTTTTAAGATAAAATTATGACTATCTGATTCTCTTGTTAGTGTACCTGATTCTTTATGTTGTTCTATATGATCTTCTTTATAACAAGGAATGTTGTTAGTTTACAATTAATTGGGCCTATGACAGAAACTGATTAGAACAGATTCTATTACACCAATTGACATCAATGACTTTCTTTACTACGTTAAATAAGTATAAAATTGTTACTCAAAAACACAACTAACAGCTATTACAATATTTGACTTTCTTTACATGTATTACGTAAATAGATATTTGATGCAAATAGATATAGATATTGATACAACTAATTCCATTCCACTAATTTACAAAAATAACTTTTCTTTGTGACAGTAGTAATTACAGTAAGTAAAAAAACTTTAGTCAGTGACAGAAAAAGATGTAAACTTTATTGATTACACTTACTGATAATACTAACTTCCTTTACTGCAACACTAATTAAGTAAAAACACACTGGACATAGACAGAACCTACTGATTCTACTGTACTAATTGAAAAAAAATACTTTCTTTGCCACAACATTAATTAAGTAAATACATAATGGATAAAGAGGAAGAACTGACTCTATTGTACTAATTGACAATTAATTTCTTTACTAATACATTAATTCAGTAAATACATACTGGACAAAGACAAAAACTAAGAACTGACTCTATTGTACTAATTGACAATTAATTTCTTTACTAATACATTAATTCAGTAAATACATACTGGACAGAGACAAAAACTAAGAACTGACTCTATTGTACTAATTGACAATTACTTTCTTTACTAACACATTAATTCAGTAAATACATACAAGACAGAGACAAAAACTAAGAACTGACTCTATTGTACTAATTGACAATTACTTTATTTACTAACACATTAATTCAGTAAATACATAGACAAAAACTAAGAACTGACTCTATTGTACTAATTGACAACAATTACTTTCTTTACTAACACATTAATTCAGTAAATACATACTGGACAGAGACAAAAACTAAGAACTGACTCTATTGTACTAATTGACAACAATTACTTTTTTTACTAAAACATTAATTAGACATACTAAAAACACATACTAGACAGACAGAAAATAAAAACTGACTATTGTACTAATTGATAACAATTACTTTCTTTACTATGACATTAATTATGTAAACACATACTGGACAGAGACAAAAACTAAGAACTGACTCTACTGAACTAACTGAAAACAATTACTTTAACAACATTAAGTAAACATAAACTGGACAGATACTGAAAATAAAATAACTTTCTTTACTACAACAATAAGTAAATATAAACTCAATAGAAACAGAAACTGATAATTGACTCTATTATATTAATTGACAATAATTACTTTCTTTAATATTAATTACCTAAACATATGCTGGATAGAGACAAAAAGTAAGAACTCGCTCTAATGTACTAATTCACAACAATTACTTTATTTACAACATTAATTAAGTAAATGCATACTGGACAGAGACAGACAGTAAGAACTGATCCTATTGTACTAAGTGATAACAATTACTTTCTTTATTAAAACATTAAGTAAACACATATTACACAAAGACAGGAAACATGCTTTACTTTCTTTACTAAAACATTAATTAAGTATAACACATACAGTAGAGAGATATTAATTAAGGACTGACTGTTGTACTAAATGACAAAAATGACTTTCTTTACTTTCATTAATTAAGTTAACAATCTGGGCAGAGACAGAAACTAAGAACTGATTATATTGTACTAATTGACAACATTTACTTTCTTTACAACAATAAGTAAACACAAACTTGACAGAGACAGAAACTAAGAACTGATTCTATTGTACAAACTGACAACATTTACTTTATTGACAACAATAAGTAAACACAAACTTGACAGAGACAGAAACTAAGAACTGATTCTATTGTACAAACTGACAACATTTACTTGCTTTATAACAATAAGTAAACACAAACGAGACAGAAACTAAGAACTGATTACATTGTACTAATTGATAAAATTTACTTTCTTTACAACAATAAGTAAACACAAACTTGACAGACAGAAACTAAGAACTGATTCTATTGCACTAACTGACAACATTTACTTTCTTTACAAGAATAAGTAAACACAAATTTGACAGAGACAGAAACTAAGAACTGATTCTATTGTACTAATTGACAACAATTACTTTCTTTTCAACAATAAGTAAACACAAATTTGACAGAGACAGAAACTAAGAACTGATTCTATTGTACTAACTGACAACAATTACTTTCTTTACAACAATAAGTAAACACAAACTTGACAGAGATGGAAATTAAGAACTGATTCTATTGTACTAATTGACAACAATTACTTTCTTTACAACAATAAGTAAACACAAACTTGACAGAGACAGAAACTAAGAACTGATTCTATTGTACTAACTGACAACAATTACTTTCTTTACAACAATAAGTAAACACAAACTTGACAGAGACAGAAACTAAGAACTGATTCTATTGTACTAATTGACAACAATTACTTTCTTTACAACAATAAGTAAACACAAACTAGACAGAGACAGAAACTAAGAACTGATTCTATTGTACTAACTGACAACATTTACTTTCTTTACAACATTACGTAAACACAAACTGGACAGAGACAAAACTAAGAATTTATTCTACTGAACTAATTGACAACAACTTTCTTTACAACAATAAGTAAACACAAACTTGACAGAGACAGAAACTAAGAATTGATTCTATTGTACAAACTGACAACATTTACTTTCTTTACATTACATAAACACAAACTTGACAGAGATAGAAACCAAGAACTGATTCTATTGTACAAACTGTGAACATTTACTTTCTTTACAACATTACGTAAACACAAACTAGACAGAGACAGAAACTAAGAACTGATTCTATTGTACTAACTGACAACATTTATTTTCTTTACTTCAACACTAATTAAGTAAACACATACTGGATAGCGACAGATAATAAGAACTGTCGTTCAGCAATGACTGATGAATTGACAACAATGACTTTCTTTATTACATTAGCCTGTTGTGTTCCATTAATGTCAATCTGTTATCTTCATTAGCCTAAGTGGCACAAGGTATGAACATTAAAAAAAAAAATTACTAATCCTTATTTAAGTTAACAAGTGTTAAACAATGACATAAAGTGACTACGAATTATTACATCAATGCACAATTGCCTTTATTTACTACAAATTTAATAAAGTAAACTTTTATTGAACAATTTCAGAGACTAACAATTGATTGTATTAGACTAACACCAATAACTTTCTTTATGACATGATTAATTAAATAAAACAATATTAGTCAATCAAGTCAATGACAGAAAGTGACTCAGAACAGATTCTATTACACTGACACAAATGACTGTCTTCATGACAACACTAATTAGGTATATCAGAATTTGACAATAACGACAGGAGCTGATTAACAAGATTCAATAACACTAACTGACAATCATTTTTCGTGATAAAATCCAATACTTATTTGATCAATAATACAAATAACATTTAGTTAAATACTGGATAATGGCAGAGCTCGACGATGTTTGATTATATATCACTATTTGTATTTGTATTGTATATTGTATTTGTATTTGACTATATCACCACTCGACAATATATCACTATTGAGTAGTAAAGTAGTCCTGTATTTATATGTAACAGGAACTGACTAACATATGACTATTTGTGACTAACATATGATACATAACATATGACTACCTTCAAATATTAAGATAAACGACATATTTTACAGCAATAAGTAGACATTAGAGTTTTTTTATAATGCCATGATGCATTCATCTGATTATATTTCAGTAATTGACATATTTCAGTAATGCCTGATATAAGAAAATATTTACAAAATTCGAAGGATATTGACAATAACTAAGACAAAATAACAATGGAATGTACTACAATAACTGAAAACATAATTTGTGAAAATACATTAAAAATAAAATTTTTTATATCAACAGAGAATAACTTAAATGTATTTTACCTTAACTGCAGCAAGCAATAACAGAAATGAATTTTTAAAAACTAACATCAAGTAAAGGAACATTTTGGTACATGAAATCATTTGCTAAGTTTGAATCAGATTTGACTAATACTAAAAATGTTAAAGTGAAAATATACATACATATTTGTACTTTTATATTGTTATGCAATATTTTTATATTGTTGTATAAAGAAAAAGGTTATAGAAATTATAAAACAAAGAATCAACCTTAATAAATTCCAACTGGTTTACTGAAATTTCAGTAATAACGTATTAACAAATAAAAGCAAGGATACAGCCCTTCATAATCAAGAAAAAATTAATAATAAAATATAAGTAAGGTTTAATAAGAATTACGATCTGGAACAATGGCACAAGGCACACAAATAAATTATTGGTCACAATACTTAGGAAATTTTCGAATAATAAAACTTTCAAATAATAATCAATTAACATTAATGATTATTTTAGCAAAAATATGAAAAACGTAGGGAAAATGTATTTGGTAATACCTGAAATCAAAATTGATTATAACTAAATAAAATATATTAATTACTTCTTTATATATTTTTTAATTTTAAAATGTTTAAAATTTGTGAAAGTGTTGAGGATGACAGAAGCCAGAAACTGACTAACTGATTTAACTTTGATAACTGACATCAATGACTTATTTTACAGTATTTAAATTTTATAAAAGTGTTGATGATTACAGAGGCTGACTAACAACTAAATCAACTTCAATAACTGACATTATTAACATATTAATAGCCTATTTACAATACATAAATGTGTTGACAACCATAGAAACTAAGTAATTAAACTTCAATAATTGACATCACTGACATATTTTACAATATTTAAAATATATGAAAGTGTTGATGATGACAGAGGTTGACTTATAACTGAATCAACTTCAATAAATGACATCAGTATTATATCTTACGACATTTAAATATACAAAAGTTTTGACAATTATAACCAATATTGATATCAGTGACTTATTTTACAATATTTAAAATATAAAAGTTTTGACAATGATACTGACAAACAAGTAAAATCAACTTCAATAACTGATGTCAATAAGTGACATAAATGATATCTTTTACAATATTTAGAATGTAAACAGTGTTCAAAATGACTGAAGCTAATAACTAAGTTAACGTCCAGTAACTGACATCAGCAACATAGTTTATAATACTTAAAATGTGTAAGTGTTGACAGAGACTGCCTGACAACTAAATCAACTTCAATAACTGACATTATTGACATTTTTCATAATAGCCTATTCAAAGTATATAAATGTTTTGACAACGCAGAGATTTAACTTTGGTTAACTTCAATAACTGACACAAGTGACATACTTCACAATATTTAAAATGAACAAAAGTGTTGACGATGGCAGAGCCTGACTGACAATGAAATCAACTTGATAATATTTTATAATATTTAAATATACATGAAAGTGTTGACAATTTTAGAAGCTGTCTAACAACTAAATCATCTTCAATGCCTGATATCAGTGACTTATTTTACAATATTTGAAATTTATAAAAGTTTTGACAATGATGCTGACTAACAACTAAACCAATTTTAATAAATGATATCAGTGACTTATTTTATAATATTTAAAATGTATAAATATGTTGATGATTATAAAGGTTGACTCATAACTAAATCTCTTATTTAGTAACTGAGGTTTCATAACTGACATCAGTGTCATATTTCACAGTATTTAAAATGTATAAAATTGTTGATAATTATAGTAGCTAACAACTGATTTAATTTCAGTGACAACTAACAATGAAATCAACTTCAGTAACTAACATCATTGACTTATTTTTCAATATTTGAAATATATATAAGTGTTGACAATGATACTAACAACTAAATCAACTTTAACAACTGATATCCTTGACATACTTTATAATATTTAAGATGTATAACAGTGTTGATATTAACTAAAGCTGGTTAACAACTAAGTCAACTTCAATAACTGACATCAATGATATATTTCATAATATTTAAAATGTGTATCAGTGTTGATGACGACTGAGAACACCTAAGAACTAAATTAACATGACATAGTAACTAAGTACCTGGAATCAGTGATATATTTTACAATATTTAAAATGTATAAAAGTGTTGACGATTATAGAATCTGACTAACAACTAAATCAACTTGATCAACTAATATTAGTGACTTATTTTACAATATTTTAAGTGTATAACAGTTTTCACCATGACACTGACTAATAACTAAATAATTTCTATAACTGAAATTAGTGACATATTTTACAATATTCAGAATGTATAAAAGTGTTGACAATGACAGAGACTTACTCACAAATACACCAACTTCAGTTACTGACATAGTGACATATTTCACAATGTATAAAATGTATAAAAGTATTGACAATTATAGAGGATGACTAAAAGTAAATAAACTTTAATAACTGATATCAATAACATATTTTACAATATTTAAAATGTATAACTGTGTTGATGATGACTGAAGCTGATTAGCAAGTAAATCAACTTAATAACTCACATTAGCAATATATTTTACAATATTTAAAATGTAAGAAGGTGTTGATAATTATGGAGGCTAACTAACAACTGATTCAACTTCAATAACTGACATTAGCGACTCAATTCACAATGTTTAAAATGTATAAACATGTTAATTATGACAGAGGCTAACAACTAAATCAGTTTTAATAACTGACTCATTTTAAAATATTTAAAATGCATAAATGTATGACAAAGCATGACTGATACAACCTCAATAACTGACATCATCGACTTGTTTTACAACTTTCAAATATATCATTTTGTTGATGTGGACAGCGACTTAAAAACTGATTCTACTCTAGTAATTCATATCAGTCAAATATTTTATGTAAATATATTAATGTCTCCACAATGGCAGAAACTGGCTAAAATTTCATTAATCTTTACTAACTGATATCATTAACGTGTTTTACAATACATTAATAACTAACAATAATAATGTATTTAACAATAATATTTAAAATATGAAATTTAATGATTAAAAAATCTGACTAAACAGTGATTCTAGTTTGCTAAATGATATTAGTCACATATCTCACAACATTTAAAATGTGCAAATGTGTTGACAATGGCAGAGACTAATGTGATTCAACTTCAAAAACTGACATCAATTACTTATTTAACAATATTTCAAATATATTAATTGAATCAAAAATGACATAAACTGGCTAATAACTGATTATATTTTATTAACTGAGATTAATGATTTTATAGCATTTAATATGTTTAAAAATTGTGTTGGTTAAAGAGATTGACTAAATATTATTTTATTTTTTTAGAAAATAAATAACAGTGACTTATTTTTAATAATAATTAAAATTTACAAATGGCAGGAACTGACTACGTTTCATGACTCAGTTTCATAATTCAGTGACTTATCTCAAAACAGTTAAAATACACAAATGTTTTGACAATGACTAATACTAACAATTACTGCATCATTGACTTATTTACAACAATTAATGAAAAATGTATTGCAGGAGATACAAAAATGACTAACTGATTAATAAATTATTTTTATTCATGAAATGACATTATTGACTTATTTTTATAGCATTATTATTTAAAATGTATTATAGTGTTTTTGGTTACAGAGACTAACTAGAAATGATTTTATTTGATTAACTATCATCAGTTATTTCTTTTTTAACATTTAAATTTACATTGATGTTATTGCAGACTGATAAACTACTAATTTGATTTCAATGAATGTCATCAGTAATTTAATTTGACAACATTTAAAATGTATAAATAGTTCACAATAACATACAATAATTATCTACTTCTTTAACTGACATACTTTATGTGGGACTGGTACTATGAGTTCTGTTGCCCTATGCAGTAATTTTTCTTAGTGCCGCCCCTCCTAATTCAAAATCTGTTGCAGACACACTGTCCTAATTTTCTTTAATTTTTTTATGGGTAAACAAAATATTAATTAATTTAACAACACTAATTTCACTACTTAAGAATTTTTTTTTGATGTTCGACTATTGTGCACACTTGGACTAATGCAGACGATGGGATGATTTATAGCGTATGAAAATGCCAAGCCCTGGCCGGGAATGGAACCCTGGTCCTCGGGGTGAAAGCCTAGTATGCTTAACACTACATTAGGAATGTGTTGATGATGATAATGACTGACTAAAACCGATTCTACGTAAAAAAAACAATAAATATTAATTTTACAACATTACTAAAAATGTTTGCATACTGACAATGGCAGAAACTAAGAATTAATTCTTGGCATTGACATAAATTTTACGAGAATATTTAAAATGTATAAATTTCTTGACAATCACAGAAATTAACAACTAACTTTAATAACTAACATCACTGACTTATTTCACATTAAAAATATCTGAGTGTGTTCAGATGATAACTCAGACTAACAACAAATTCTTACTTTAAAAACTCACATTATTTTACAATATTTTTAATTTATAAATATGTTAATGATATTAACAACTGACTGTATATTATTAACTCACATAAGTGACTTCATTCATTTGAAAATATATTTGAAGTGTAAAATTAGATGTTTTGATAATGGCATAGACTAAAAACGTATTCTACACCAATAACTCAAATTATAGACTTTTCTGTGAAAATATTTAAAATGTATAGATGTTTTGACAATGACAGACTAACAACTCATTCTACAAGAGCTTCCATACTGACATGATTGGTTTATTTTACCGTATTTAAAGTATAGGATGTTTTAACAATGACAGAGACTGACAAATGAGTTTATATCAGTAAAACACATTAATGACTTATTTTATTACAATAGTTAAAATATAATGTTTTGAGCTAACAACTGATTCTAAAGCAATAAAATACAATGACTTATTTTATGACAATTTTTAAAATATATTTTTTTATATAAAAACAGATCAACAACTGTTTCTAGTTCAACTACTGACACGATTGACTTATTTTACAATATTTAAAATGTATTGCTGTTCAAACAATGACAAGGCTGACATTACAACATTCACATTCATATTAGTGTCATTATGATTTCACATTAATGACATATTTTATGACAATATGATGTATGAATGTTTTAACAGTGGCAGACTAACAACTGATTCTACTTCAACTACTGACATGATCAACTTATTTTGCATTTAAAATATACATATGTTTTGATAGTAACAGAAGCTGACAACTGATTTTACATCAATAACACCCATTAATGACTTAATTATGACAGTATTTCAAATGTGTAAATGTTATGATGAAAGAGGCTGATAGCCATTTTTACATCAATAACTCACACCATGACTAATTTTATGATAATATTTTTTAAAATTTCAAAATGATAGACTGGTGAATGATTCTGTTTAAATAATTGACATCAATGATTTATTTTTAAATATTTAACAAAAGTATTTACAAACTATGTTTGACAAAGACAGAATCTTAGGACTGACTTTACTGTAATAACTGAAATCAATTAACTATTTTACAACATTATTAAAAAATTATTATTAGTTGACGACTGAAACTGATCAAACAAGTCAAAATACTTTCATAACTGACATTATTGACTTAGTTTACATTTTAAATGTAAAAATACATTAGCAATCACAGATGCTAAAATAAAAACTGATACTACTTCAAAAACTGACATCCATAATTTATTATATAATATTTAAATTGTATAAACATGATGACAATGACAAAAACTGACATGTATAACTTATTTTTCAATACTTAAAATATATAAATGTGTTGATAATGATAGAAAATGGCCTAACAATTTATTTTGATATCTGACAATTTATTTTAATTTTTGAAATATATTGATGTAACAATGACTACCAATTCTACATTAATTTCTCCATTAATTGAGTTGGTATTTATTTAGTGAGCCAGACTGTTAAACATGCCAAAATTCAAAGGCCCCAAACATATCAGAACTCTTTCAATTTTTTTCAACCTATTGGCACACAAAACAAAACTAAAAGGAAGAGGTGAGCAAAAATGCTACTTTTTATATACTATTTTCTGGGCAACTTACAGTTATGTACAAATTCCTAAGAATTTTCAATTTTACAACTACCATGTTATTCAACTAATGTCTGAGCTGTCATTTTCAAGGCCAAATCCTGTTTATTTTTGTTTCAAGTCTTAAAAATTATGCATTTACATGCTCTTAAATATGAATAAGATAGAGAGACAGCAAAATTTAGTTTACTTAGGATTACAGTATATTCAAATAAAGGCTAAATGCAACCATATTTGTAAGCCTCTCTCACTTAAATCCACTGGGTTAAGTTCTAAATAATTATAAAATATTACTACAATCTGTGAAACTAAATATAAAAATTATTTTTATTTCAAATTTTCACTAATAACTCTAAAATGAAGGGATATGTATTCATTTTATTTTTTTGTTTTTGTTTTGTTCATACTATTTTTTGTTTTGTTGCTTAAGGGATAAAATTTTATCTAATCTCGTCAAAATCATAATGTACATCAGAATTTAGAGAACAGGCCAAGATAAAACTGATTAGTACATACAGTGACTTGTGTTTAGTTAAATGTCTGTATTTTCTCACAAATTCAATTGTCTCCCAACAATATGGAATATTATTGTGTATTAGACACTAGGTCTATATCTTTAAAAATTGTGTTGGAAGCTCTTTCATAACAAACAAGAGACCTGATTTCTTAGCCTCAATAAATTTTGCTAAACGTTTTATCGTAGAGAACATGAGTTCATAAAAAATTATGACAGTGTAAACCATTTTTTTAATTTTTAATTTTGTACACTGATAACCAATATGCTACGTATTATTTCAATCCTAAAGGCTACATTAGCCAATTTTTATCAGTATTGTTACGCTATTTTTGATAAAATTAATATTTTTGGTATTCAGTTTTTCTTATGACAGCTAGAATTCATTTTGGAACTAATGAGTTGAATATACACTTTGAGAGAAAGGTTTAGGAATACTAAATTTTAATCTATAGACATAGACATACACCACACACACACACACACACACACACACACACACACACACACACACACACACACACACACACACACACACACACACACACACACACACACACACACACACACACACACACACACACACACACACACACACACACACACACACACACACACACACACACACACACACACACACACACACACACACACACACACACACACACACACACACACACACACACACACACACACACGCATATATATATATATGTATTATCTACAGAAATTATGAAATACAAAAGATCTGTTTTACATGTTAAGCTATATGTTATATGTATTATATTTTAGATGACTTTAATACTTTTTTTCTACAAAGAGCTGAGAAATAAAAAGTACTTTTCTATTGCCTGAGAGGAAGGAACTTGTGCCCACTTAAATTCACTACAGGCAATTTTTTTCATGTGCTGATATTTAATGCCTGTATGTTTATATAACTAAACATATAAAAAATTAAACCACCTCTTATTTCTTTTTTTCTATATTTTGTTATGTCAACCTATTCAGAAATTATGACGCAATACTGTAAACACACTTGGTGGCCTACATAGTCCATGGGCGCTAAAAATTTGTATAATGTGTACAACCAAACAGTATGACTAGTAGATACAAGACAAATATAAAACACAATAAGCGAGCAACGTTAAACCAAACATGATAATTTCATAGTGTATGAAAATATGTACTCACTTTTTTTTGTTTCAGTATATTTTTTAAGTCTTCAAACTTTTTTCCCTTTTAGAAACTAATAACTGTAAAACAACTTTATGAAATGTAAAATTGTAATTAAAAATAAATAGCTAGCAGAAATAGTTAATTTAAGTACCTTCTAGTGATAAAACATTTGATATGTTCATTCTTGTAAGTTTTCAAAAATTACAATATGTCACATCTTGTTATTGCATCAAAGTTGTAGTTTTATAAAATGCTTTTAATTCAGTTTGACTTTTTATTTATCCCCGAAACCAAAACAGGAACAGAAAAAGAGCTGTAATCAAACTGCAAGTATTTAAATATAACAAAACAAAACACTTACAATGATATAAAATATAACAGAGTCAAGTTTGAGATGTTTTTTTAAATATTTGAAAGAAAAGTGTGTTTTATAATAAACAGGGAAAAACATTGCCTTTCCCAATGTACAAAAAATACAATACTGCATTTTAAATAAAAGTTCATTAAACTGTTGTTTTTATTTTTTCACTAGGTTATATTTTTGAGATTTTTTTACGGATAATCTAAAAATACATTTTTAAGTTATGCGAGTCCTTTATTTTGGATTTCACATGGATGTTTGTCCATGTGTGTATCTGTGCACATCAGTGGGACTAAAGAAATTGGCTGACTACAATTAATTTTTGCAAGTAGCCTAGAATTTACCCATATTATTTTAGAACATTTGCTTCTGTCAAGTCTTTGAGAAATTGCTTTTTCCTCGAAATCAACTTAAATGATATTTATCAGCTTTTAACATATGGGATGCTACATCCTACAAAATCCAGTTTGGGATAAAAAATCGATGTAATTTGTCAAAATTGGTTTATCATATATGAAGATTCATAACTCAAACCAGTGTAGAAATTTTGAAAAAAAAGAAATTTATGATTCAGATGTAAACAGAAAAACATCATAATAACAAACCTAGATGTGAGACCAAGTTTTTTTTTATTTATTCTCGAGACACAAATTTCTTTTACTTAAAAATTGCTATATTGACTAAAATCTTGTAAACTAGTTAAAGAACTTAAGCTGATTTTTTTCCTTTTCATTAATTTTAAACCAATTATATATATATATATATATATATATATATATATATATATATATATATATATATATATATATATATATATATATATATATATTATATATATAAAATGTCTGCAGCAAATTGTCTTTAAAAATGTCCTGTATAACACAGTTTCTATTTCTAAAGCCTCTCAAAGATAGCCAGGTAAATGAATTAATAAAATAAAGTTTATACAAGCAATAAGTTAAAACTTTATTGATGAAGTGGTACAATAAAATGAAGTCGTGTATTTCTCGTAGGCTGGATGCTACAACAGAATAATAAAAATCATAATTTAAGTGGTACAAGTAGGTACATTTTTTTATATCCAAAATGTGGGAGTAAATGTAGAAAGGATTAAAAAATAAATGTTTTTTGCATTAAAAATGGCACATATTTGATTCCTATTTTTTTTTAAATTATAAATATTTGAAAATTTAAAACCTAATGGTAAAAAAAAATAATTAACCTTATTGGTTAAAGGTTTTTAAAATGCAATGAGGAAACATCTATTTTCCACCTTAACTTAAAATTACACCTACACAAAACTGTTGTTCTTAGAATCCATAGTTCTATTAAAAAAAGGCAAACAAATTAAAAATACTTTTGCACTTACGATGTTAATCTAAAGTGCACAAATATTTTAAATTTTTCTTTACCTAATGTGGGTATAATTTGAAACTATAAGTAAGACTCATTCTGAATATATATAGTTTTTGCACATAAAGAGTTTATACAGAGCCACAAGACCTCGTCAAGAATTCAAGTATTCATGTTTCTTTCTCTAAATTGGACGTTGGGTCTGAAAAATCTATTAACCTAGTTTCACTCAAAACAAAAAACTGTTTTCAGGATTTTTTTATATTTTATATATTTTGCATTTATGGGCTTCAACTAAAATTCAGAGGCTGGTCTACTTGTGCATTACTGGCTCTATGAACATGCTCTATGAATGATCTATGGAGATTGTGCTTGGGTTCCCCCCATTGACCTTTACATCATGGAAGAAGCACATTAAGAGCATATACATTGCAGGAAGGGGATGTCTGGCTATCCTCAACTTTGGGGCATGCTAGAATCACAGGAAAGATCAGTGACCCAATTCTAATGATGAGGACTGATCAGATGGTCAAACGACATATGGCCTCCTAAACCCTTTGATGTCAAATTGTTGTATGAGGATGGAGATCGTGTGTTGGGAAAATCTGGAGATATAGTATGGTACACAGGCACTGGTACTGGAGTGTTCAGCCTGAGACTGGAGCTGAAGAAAGTTATTCCCTGGGACAGCACGCAACAGCACTCCAGGTAAACAAGTAATTCCAAGCTATTAATGACTATGTTTGGGAAAATTTTAAACAGGCCTTCAAGAAAGCTTGTATTCATATTCATACCAATAGTCAGGCAGCAATAAAAGCAATTGCAAGTCCTAAAATTCGTCCAAGCAGGTCTGGGAGTGTCGGGATAATCTCAACGTTCTGTCCCTGGATAACTGGGTAACTCTTCACTGGTTTCTGAGGCTTAAGGAGTTGACAATAATAAGGAGGCAGGCCGACTGAAATCTGCATCTGAGTTCATCGGACCTGAGCTAGCTTTAGGGATCTCTGTCATTGGCCAGGTTTACTATTAATAAGTGGACTAATATGCAACACCAAGCAAGATGGGATAACCTTCATGGGTATTCCCATTGTAAGCACCTCTTTAGTAGAGTTTCATATGGAGGGCTTAAAAGGGTGGTAGACGTCTAGGGCATAGCACAACTCAGGAAAATCATGGGGTTTATTAGTGGACACTGTAGTCTGAGGGTTCACAACAGGATAGGTATGTACCATAAAGAAACTGTGTGTAGGCTGTGCAAGAAAGAGGAGGACTGCACGACATAAAATCCATGATTGTGAGGCTCTTGCTAGTAGGAGGCTAGGGGTTTTAATTTCTAGGATCCCTAGGGATCTTCAGCAGTATGACCTAGTCAGTGGACTGTTGGAACTTACTACAGCATCAATCTACTAAACTAGAGGTTTACTTGCAATCAAGAGGTTTAGTTGCACAATAGGTCCGTTGATTGCAGTGTGCCTGGGGTTGTATTATCCTTTCCTCTAGTTTGAATCTAGTCTAATGGGCCTCAACAAATGTGTTGAAAAATTCATCAGTGACCTTAGAAGGATATTTTACACTGCACTACTTTTTGCAATATTTTAATATTTCAAAAGAACCTTAAAACAAATGCTGCAAATGTTACAGTTCATGCAATTGGCATGGTCTAGCCAGCATGGCAGTGTAGATCATATGGAAATCAGCAACATACTGCTGATGCCACAAAGAAAAACATGTCATATATTAAAAAACGAAAGGAAAAGTGAAACTATTAGTTTTTTTAACATTTTGCATATTAGATGAGACATAAACGTTTGCTAGAAACTCAACTCCACACAACACCATTTTATAAAAGTGAGAAGATATATGGTATACACTAAGAATAACAAATTTTGAATGACTATATTTGGATTGAATTTACCTAATCTACCATAATATTGTTTTGACATTTTTGTAATGCTTTTTTCATTTATTCAAATTATCTAGCCATTTTGTTATCTAACCACAGGTGCTGCCCCGAGGTGACTAAATTAGAGCGCACCTGCCACATTTCTGCTACAACAAATTTAACCCTTAAACGGCCAAATGAGCTGATATATTGGCTTATTTTTTCCTTTAATAACGAGCTTATTCTTTATTTTATTTAATTAAAATTTACTTGCAATGAAAGATAAATCATCACAGATTATGTTTTTAATAATTAAAATGCAAAAAAGTTTTGTATACTTAATTAAAATTGTTGTAACTTCGACAAAGTCAACAGTGTCAGTTTGACAGCTGTGAGTTGAATTATTTTACAGTCAGCCAAGTATTGTTCACGTCTTTGAATAAGCGTGTGGTAATGTTATGTATTTATAGTGTGTTAATTATTGTTTGTATATTTTTTATTAGTTTCAGGATTCGTTTTTAATAATTTGTGAGTTGCAGAATAATTTGTAAACTAGTACAACTTTGGGGACAAATTACGCCAAAATGTAACATGTTTAAGCGGTCTAGACAACATATTTATTAGCCAATCTTCTTAAAATTTTCAAAGTTTGTGCAAAATACATTATTATATTAGAAAATAACTAAATTAGCTTCAAAATATGTTTTTCAAATGTACTTATTACAGTTCAAAATCAAAAAATTCATTTAAATTAAGTATATGTATACATATTATGACCCAAAACAACTGTTAAACATTTTTTAAGTTCTTTTTCTTTATTTATAAGTATAGCATATATTCTTAAGAAAAAAATAATGTCAACAGTATTTTTCTACTAGCAATTTTAGATCAGTTCACGTTTTTAATAAACAATAAGGCAAAGCTGGCATTTATAGCCTGGCCTTTTTGGCGTACAAGTGCTACAAGGTCACTGGCCGTTTTAGAATAAAATATTATTTTCTTGCCTGGCCTTAAAAGGGTTAATTCAGCAACCAAATGATAATTCAATAATAAAATTTTAAAAATATATAAGCAAAAATCTGTATATAAAACTACTCACTTGTTTTGAACTCCTCATCTGTTCTCTGTAGAGTTTGATCTCTTTAAAATCGCCTGTATGTCATCAACTGTTAACACAAAAATTAAATTAATACTAATTCTCACACTTTCCATGAACCTATATGGTTGAAATTCGGTACACATGTTATTTTTAAGTTAAAATTAGGAGAAGTAAAGATGTTACATGCCAATGCTTTGTGACTAAGCTGGCAAAATTGTTACCTAATTATTTAAATGTATTGCTACGATAATTATAGCAATAATTTTTAATAATAAATGCATTAGTAACAGATTTTAATAATTAAATTTTTAATATTAATTGCATTGGTAACGAGTTGGAGTAGTTAAATGTTTAACCCTTTTAGTGCCACACTCATTTTTGGCATTAATAAAAATGTAATATTTCTTATATTTCATATTACATTACATTTCATAATACATTTACATATTATATTTCATATGGACATATTAAAAAAAAACAATACTTTCCACTATAAATACACAGAGCATGATAATACAAAAGTAACAAAACCAATAGGCCATTAAGGTAACATACAAAGAATTCACCCATCCCTGTCAGTTCCCACCCAAGCCATTCTAAACTGTGCATAAACCTGCTTTCAGCTTTAGAAAGGTGAACTTTAAACAAATTACACAGAAAAATCATTCAAACCCGCTTTATACTGGCTAGGAATAGCCTGTTGGGACATTTGATTACCTGAAACATTGACAAGCTCTTAAGCTGTTGGATACAGTATTATTACGTTTTGATATGTCAACAACTTATTGTTTACCACTTAGTATTCTTTTAAATTATTTTTGTACAATTTTTAGAGCTAAAGAATGCTGTAATTTGACAAAACCTGATATTGGCAATGAAATTATTTGTGTTGATAACAGATTTAAATAATTAAATTTTTAATATCACTTGCTAAGTAACAAATTCAAATAATTCAATTTTGTAATACTGGTTGCTTTCATAATACATTTTAACAATTACTTAAATTTTTAATATTGGTTGTTATGGTAACAGATTGAAATTTTCAATATTATCTACTACAGTATATAGTATCATTGTTAAATAAATAACACAAAACCAAAAACAAGTTCAGTAAAAAAATTGGCCTATAGAGCAAACAGAGTTTTCATCAGCTATTGGAAGGCCACAGGAACCATACAGATAACAAAATAAATGGTGCAAAAATATTACGAAAACATTTTACACTCAATTATTTTCCCAAAAATTCCATCCAGAAGTTTTCTGTAAGCTAAAAAAATAGTCTATTCTCAAAATCAGTTAATCAACTTTCACTGAAGTTTTGGTCATACATGAAAATTCATAACTCAGTATCAGTTTTGAGAAAAAGAAATAATATATGGTTCGAGAATAAATTGGAAAAACAAAACCCAACAGCGGACAGGATTTATTTTCGTTTTTCAATTTATTTCTAACCAAAAAATATACGAGTTTAATAAAATCTGATTTTTACATTTTTAGGTAAGAGGCTTGATTTTTTTTAAATGTTCTGAGATACAGACAAACCAGACTTACACGACAAATCTCATCAAAATGGGTTGATTCATTTAGTCTCCAGCAGTTTTCACAGATATACAATAAGCAAAAACTACTTTTTACCATTCAGAAGACTGAAAACAAATTCATACGTCAAAATCTCAAGATCGATTTTATCATGTTATACTATAACCTTGTACACTATGTACTTGATATAGTGTGAAAATAAAAATGTAGTAAATTACTTCAGTTCTTTAATGTTGCCCGATTTAACTAATGATATTGTTCAAATAGTAGAAGCCACTGTTTAAAGGTTGATTATCAAGATTGCCACAACAGTAACAGTTAAAACATCAACTACCAACACAAGTTCAGATTTTTCTCATAGATAGTATTTAAATTTTTCCATAAATGCGGAAAGTTTGTGCAATTTTCGTGCACCATTTATTTTAGTTTATTCAAAAATTATGTTTTACGAATTTTCAATTAAACAATGCTATGATAAAAAATAATAATTTTTTATTACATTCAATATTGGCCAAAGAGTTAACTCTAAAGCCTTACTGTTGTACACCAGTTTGAGAACTCTCGATATACTTCTGATGCCTTGATATTTAATTAACTTATGTTTCCAAACAGAATTATCAACTTACTACGTTTCTTTTTTGATTTTTTTGTATCTTCAGATCCTTCGGCGATGGCTAATAAATCTGTCCCTGCAAATGAAATGAAGAGCAAAAGTAGAAGCTATATGCATGCTACTTTTCAAATTCAAATCAAAGGAAAACAATTTGACGAAATTCCAATTGACTTCAACTGGCAAAATTATTTGAAAATAAATGGTGCTAAACATTACACAAACTTTAGACAATAAGATATATCCACAAAAATCTTGAGGCAGATTTGTCCTTGATCACAATATCAGCTCTACTATATGGACTCTTGCTAATCTCTATTTTTGTCCACCTGTGAAAGGTGTCCAGCTATTACTATAGAAACTATTTTTTTTCAAAATATCACATACTTTCAATAAAAACTTGTGTATATTTTTTACTATTCACTTATTATATAACACCCTCCGTTTCACTTAGGCTAGATGGCCACCTTGTGCAGAGTGAAGTTGCACTGAGAGCAGACTACGCCTTTAAAATCGAACCAATTGTTTTTAATATAAGTATGACCACTGAAAAATGAGCAGAGTTAAGTAGTGTTGCATGTCTCCAGTGACCACGCTTGCATTGAAAGCAATATGTTAGGTTAGGAAAGTGCAGTATACTCCGCCAGCATTTAGCGGCCACCCAACCTTAAGGGTATACATACAATAATTACAGTATGTTCTTTGGCTGCACAAGAACTACTACTGTATCAAATAATTAAAAGTTAATACATTCACACACAGAAAACAAACCATAGGAGGCCATTCAAGACACGGACGTACATTAATTCTTGGCTTTACACACCTAGTAAGTACAATTTTGGAAATTGTATAATTTCCTAAAAATATTCTGTAGGCCTAAGTACAAAATTATGATGTTGTGAAGGACGTTTCTTGGATTTTATTGACTAGTTGAATTTTGTCAAACATAGTAATCTTGTAGTGTTTATTTTCTCAGAGCATTTCTTTCACACAGAGAGGTAGCGCTGATATAAAAATAAAAACCAATAAGAAACTTTTTCAGTTTTATTCCATTTAAAAAGATAAGGTGAACAAAAGCGGTAATAAATGTGTCAACTCTTAAATAAATGAATGAGTATGCCTCTTTCTTTCGGGATACATTGTATTTCCTAGGAGTGATGTATTTATAGCTAAATAAATAAACTGAAAATAAATTGAAATTAAGCTACCCAACTTTTTTCTATTTTTACGTCCATATTTTATGTCTGTTAGACTAATTATGGTTATCCAGCCATCAAATGCAGAGCAGAATTGCACTGAGCAAAGCAGACTGCATATATAAAACCTAACCCAGGGGTTGGCAACCTGCGGCTCTTTGGATGTGAAGCTGTGGCTCTTTAGTTCCATATGCAAATTATTATTTATTTTATCAAAAAAAAAACATTTAAAAATCGATTAACGAGGATTAGACACCGTTTCTATCTCTCAGCCACTTATACTCGCTTTTCACCGCACCCCTCCCCATGACACGCGTCATCACTGTCATCAGTCTGATGGATGTTTCTATGTAGGTTTTAATTCCCTTTCAACACAAAACAATTTGGCATCTTCACCAGTGGCTGTGACATATAGTTTGTTGTTTCAAATAGAAGAGTTAGAAGCGAATTATTTTTTCAAAGGTATGTATGTAAATATATAATAATAAAAAAATCGAAGTAAAGGTAGGTAATATAATAAGTATTATATTTTTAAAATACATATTATACATATTTTTTTCCAAATAAGATACCTAACTACTTTTTTGAAGTCAATAAGAATTGTCAAAAAAGAAACAAAGTACTACTGTTGGATATTACCACAAAAGTATTTTTATTAAAATATATATTTAATAAATTACCTATTTTATTATTTCTCTATTTTATAGCTTTTATTATTTAAAAATTAGTGTTAAAATAATAATTGTAACACTATTATTAGTGTATGTACCTATAAGTGTACAGTACCTATAAGTGTAAGTACCTATAAACCTATTTTTGAACTCTGAGGATCAAAGTAGGTAGGTATTTGCAGTTTTAGATTGTTTATATGTTTGGCAATTTTCATTGATTTCGGCATAGCTGGGCATAATACCTTTACTCATAAACTAAGTATCTAATATTTGCCAAAATTTTTAAAAAAACTAAAATGTGCAGACTGCGCCGTGATAAACACGTTCTGACGAGTCCGTTCGTGCCAGTTGGCGATCACCACACACAGGAGGCGACCACAGATGCGACGAAACTATGTACTTATAGTCAATCAATACATGAGAGAGTGAGACAAACAGTGTTTCGTGTCTAAATTATTTATTTTAATAATAAAATTATTAGAGAATTATTTATTTTGTTTAGGTAAGTATTTTTAATTGGGAAATATTGTTGTAAAATGTTTTTTGATAGATTATATTTCATTATGCCCAGCTTCTTGTATGTATTTACGTAGGTATACGTTGGCAGTAAATAATTGTAAAACTAGTCATCTGCTGTTTTGGATACCTAAATAATAATTTTAAAAGTTCTTTATTACAGCAACATTTAACAATTATTGCCTCAAGCATGGCATTTACTAAAAAAGAGAAGAACTAAGATGATCATTGAGAATTCAATCGGGATTGGATGGAGTCGTTCGCTTTCATATGCAACTCAGATGGCCTTCCGACTTGTCTCCACGAAAAACTCGCACACAATAAGAAATCAAATTTAGAGAGACACTTCACTACAAAACATGCCCAGTTTACTAGTAAATATCCATCCGGCGAAGAACGAAAAAAAAGCTGTTGACGAGCTCCAAAAACAAAAACAGCAATCAAGCTCCATGTAAAGTAACTTGACGCAATCTACAAGTAATTTAATCTGGCAAGCTTCGCGTATCACTAGAAATTGCAAAAAAAAGGCAAACCATTCACATATGATGAGTACGTCAAAGATTGTTTCATACTTGAATCTGAAGAACTGTTTTGTGATTTCAAAAACAAACCAGAAATCTTGAAAAAATCAAAGATTTGCCACTATCCTCTAAAACAGTACAAGATAGAATAACTAAAATGTCTTCAAACATAACATATTTGCAGGTGGAAGATATTCAACTTTCTTCTGCCTTATCACTGCTTTTAGATGAGTCTTGCGACATAAAAGACACAGCACAAGTTGCCCTTTTTGTCAGGCATATGTCTTCCCAAGGTCCAAAAGAAGAACTTCTAGGATTGCTACCGCTCTTGGGACAAACTAGAGGGGAAGATATAGCGAATGCCGTGCAAAAATGCCTTGAAAACAATAAGATCAATTTAAAAAAAATTGTTTCAATAGCAACTGATGGAGCCAGAAGTACGACAGGAAAAATAAAGGGGCAACAATGATTCTTCAGAGCAAAATAAACCACAAAATTCTTACGTTTCACTGCATAATATACCAAGAAGCGCTTTGTGCCCAAACATTTCCGGCTGAAATAGTTGAGGTCATGAATTTGGTATTCAAAATTGTTAACAACATCTTGTTAAAAGCACTCTACCATCGTCAGTTTAAAGAATTCTTAAACGAAATGGAGACTCAGTATTCCGACCTCCTTCTTTACAATAAAGTGCGATAGCTTTCCAAAGGTAAGGTGTTGAAACGTTTTGCTTTGTACTTGAATGAAATAAATACACTCCTCAATGAAAAAGGCATTAATCACCCTGAATTAGAGAACAACAAATGGTTGCAAACATTTTACTTTATGGTGGATATCACAGCGAAATTAAATGAGCTGAATCTAAAACTGCAGGAAAGGGAAACCCAGCCTATGTTTTGGCAGAAGAATTGGTTTGTTTCTTTAAAAGAAATGCTGCGAGTTGAGACACTTACATTCGACGCATGGAATAGTCTTCCAGATTGCTACAGTGAGGTGAAGAAGTTGGCATTGGAGTGCTGACTATCTTCGGATCAACATTTTCGTGGGAGCAAGCGTTCTCTTGCATGAATATAATTGAAAGTAAAGTAAGAAGCCAACTAACAAATGAAAATTTAGAGTAGTGTTTGAAACATAAAACAACAAGTTAAGAGCCAAATTTATCCAAACTTTATAAAACCATGCAAAGCCAACGCTCCCATTGAATTTGTTTGCTCAATATATATATATATTATTGTTTTTTTTATTTTAAGTACAAGTTACATTGTTTAGTAAAGTTTAAATTTTCTACTTTAATAACCATTCAAAGCCATCGTTCCCATTGAATTCGTTTGCTCAATTGTTATTATTAAAGTACAAGTTAGTGTTGTAAGTAAATGTTTAATTGTGTTTAATTTTTTACTTAAATAATAAGTAATTATCTAATAATGCCATATATATATATATATATATAATTTGTTGTGAAAAACACTACTTATATATGAATAAATAGATTAGTTTTTTTATCAAAAAACTTTATTTATGGAAGTACTATTTATTGTTGGCAAGACTATTCCGATTCAAAAGGTTGCCGACCCCTGACCTAACCTATTGTTTTCAATGTAAGTACAACTACTGAAAGTGTAACAGACCTGAGCAGAGTCAAGCGGTGATGCTGGACTCTGTTAAGTTTCAGTTTTGAAGCTGGCTTTGCTTCATCCCACTATGCTGACCACACTTCCAAACTTATTATTTCTCGTTATCTAGGTTACCATTGCCTAGATTATGGTTTTTAAACATAGTAGTTTCCTAGAATTTTTTACAGTATGCAAAAATATTTGTATTTAAAAGATACAAACATGTTCTTTAAACTGACCAAACTCAGCTTTCAGTTGCTGTTCATCTTCATTCCACTCAGCTCTGCTATATTTGGCTCCGCTCTACATTTGATGACCGCCCGGCCTTAGTTGTAATGTGTCAATTTAACTACATGTGCTTCTCAAGATTCTACTACTCTGTACAACATGAATTCTGTGTTGTCTACTGTGTTAGACACCTTACATATTTTACAGATTAAGCCTTACATATTTTATTTACAAACAATTTGGTTTGTCTCTACTAAAACATTAACCTTCAAAACAACATGTACAGAATAGTTTTTGAATACAGTTTTGAAGGTCATTAATCTATGCTACAGTATATTGTCAATGGACACATGTTTCAGCTTCAATGATAAGTACGCCATTTACATAATTATCTGTCCAGTAATTATATGAAAACCAAAACTTGATAAATTTAACTAACAATGTCCTGCCATCAGAATGTCTATTTATAGGAGGGTAAATTCTTAGTAAACAGGAATGTTTTCCTTCCCTAAAAATATTCCCACCCACTTAAAAATATCCATGTATAAAGAGATTATGTTAAAGGAGGTTTCACTTTACTTAGATGTATATTATATGCACTAACTTCATACAATAAGAAAATAGAAATAGTTTAAATGTAAGAAAGTTCATTCAGTTTAACTTACACGATGGAATATCTGGCTTTTCTCTATGCTGAAATTTCACTCTCACCCTTCTTCTGAGTACTGAAAGAAAAGCAAATTAAAAGATAATCACAGAGGTAATACAACACTGGTACACAGCAAGGCTGAAAAAAATAATATTATCATGATAGGCTTGTCTTGCCACTGATGTGATTAAAGCAAATTTCCCAAAACTAACATCATCGTATGAAAACATGTAAAAAATATTTTAATGTCATAAACACTTTATCATAAGCTTTGTAAAAACCATTGTGAAATGGCTTATTCAAGTTATAAAATTACACTGACTTTCAATAAAATTTGAAAAGTTAAATTGTAAGAGTTGCAAAACTGTAAGTTTTTTTCTATTTTTTAAGTCCATATTTTATGCCTGTTAGACTAATGAGTATAAAATATCAACATTAACGGTAAGCATAAAGCAATGACAGTAATTGCATCTCAAACCCACAACCATAAAGTGCACAGTTCATAGACGCAGAAGACTGACCAATGCCTTAGTCACATCGACCATCAAACCCTAGTTTAGATTCTGAATAACCATACTGAAACAGATAATATTTTCTAGGTAAAAAACTTAACTAAACTATTATCAAAAGTAATTCTTGTTGCCAATTTTTAAAAAAATAATTAAATTAGATCAAAATTACAATAATAACAATGCTAACATGAAAATTAGAAATTTTTAATAACCTCTCGAAACGTTTTCTAAAAATAAGAATTTGTATTCATTTTTTATCTTGGCCACCTGGTCTTACCATGAACCACAGCATGCAGCTGCCTAGCTGAGGTGAAAAGAATTTTAAAAAACTAAAAATGCTAAATAACACTGATAAGCAAAAATCGAATGTCATAAAAATTTATTTTGGTAATACTATAGCTCAGATAACTTTGTTAGCCAGAAAAACTGATACAACCATTTCAAAATGATATCCATTAAAAATATTTTAAAAAATCAAGAACCATCTTTCAGTTTTTTAAAAACCTGCGTAATCACCATCATAATCAGTTAAACATTAATATAATAGCATTAATATAATAGCATTTAATATATATTTAATAATATTTACATTTAATACATGTATTACATTTAATAATATATACATTTAATAATATAGCATTTAATATATAAGCATTTAAAATTTCATTGTGAATTCAAAAAAGAATCATTTTGGGTTCAGATTGGTATTTTTATTGTAAAATAAATAAAATGTTCATTTATCAAAATGTTCTTTAAATGAATTTTTAATTTAGTTTTGAAGAATCCACTTCTGACACATCAGCTATAAAACTGGAAGCTGCAATTAGTTTTTATTTCAAATTTTGCCTAATGTTTTGAACACCAGCCACATTCAATGAAGTGACTGCTTTTGACATTTTTCAGAAGTAAATTACATAATGTAATAAGATAAAAATATAAATAGCAGGATAGTATTTTTAAAAAATATATTCAAAATTAATTTACACCAGGAAGTCCGTGCGAAATTTTGCACTATGATAGTTTTAAGTAAACACAGTCTTTCGAATAAGATTAGTCGTTGGAGTGTGGACGGTAGTTGGAACGAAGGGAAAACATATTAAAAAAATAAATCAAAAAGCAAACGATTAACAATAGATAAATGCACGAGGAAGGAGAAATCACAAATATATTTGTGTAAAACAGTGTCCAAAATATGAGTATGGTATTCAAAATGCTTGTACGACAGGCAGGGTTATAGTACAGTCAATAGGGCCATATAACCTATAAGTTTAATGACCTTTAAGACAATATTGAAATTGTTCTAAGCATGTTATGCAAAAAAATGGCATTTGTAATGGAATGGCCTATTCATGATTAATAAGTTAATATATAAAATTAAAAGTTAAAAATTAAAAAAAATTAAAAAATTTAAAAAATTAAAAATTAAAAATTTAAAAATTAAAAGTTAATATAATAAAATAAAAGTTAATATATAAAATATTGTCAGATTTATGATGCCGCACATACACATGCAAGCTGTGCATTTATGATGCCATTTTGTCTATGACTGTTACAGTGTCTTTTATGCTAAAATTTTCCACAAAAAGTATGTTTTAGCGCAAAACATTTTGCAATGTCAGAATCCGATTAAAAAATCTTTCTAAAGTTACCTCATTTATGTCTGTACGAATAGTATGTGCTGAGAAAAAATGATATTGACTCGGGAAATAATATATATAATAATTTATTTGAAAATTTGAAAATGTGATCTGAACTTCAACAAAAATTATTTAATATTGTAACTCAACCACTGGACCTCATGTTTAAATAATTCGGTTTAGGATCTATTTTTCACTGTCTAATGGTCTTTAACTCAACTTATATCACAGTTTCATCTTCAGGCCATACAATTGGTCAAATCCCTCTGGCGAGGTTATCACAAAACAGTGGAACACATATCACAACACTACACAATTACATGATTATATTAAAACATAAAAGGATAAAATTTAGTTTGGTCAAACATTACTACCATGCGACTCGTGTGTTAGTTTTGTCACGCGACTCTTGACACTTAGTCGTGAGTCTGGTCTGAACCGACTTATGAGTCACATGGTTGTGATGTTTGGCTAAACTAAAGTTTATCTTTTTACGTTTTAATACAATCATGTAACTTTGTAGTGTTGTAATAAGTGCTTCAATGTTCTGTTAGTTTTGTGATGACCTTGCTAGTTATTTGACCAATTGTATGGCCTGAATATAAAACCGTATCGATTCAAAACCATAGTAGCCTATATAAGGTGAATCAAAGACAACTAGATGATGAAAAATAGGTTCTAAAAGCCTAATTATTAAAAATATTTATGTAACATTTATTAGTATTCATGAAAAAAAAACTTTTTTATACCTTAATAGCTAGTAAATGCAGAAAAATATCCTTTTAATGTAAAAGTAGAAAAATAAATATGCAAAAAAACTATTCAAACTTTGTCACACTCAATTAAATTATTTAAAAATATCAATAAATACAAGTGCCCATTTCATCACAAATAAAAATTCAGTTTAAGAAGTTATAACAAAAGGAAATGCCAATGACTGGCAGTGTTTTTCCATTTACTCACAAACTGCATTTTTTAAAATTTTAATTTGGTACGTTAGGGGCTTGATTATCCACAACTGATGGGACCAAGGCTCTGCCAGATAAAAAATTCTGATAAACAGAAACACCATAAAAAAATCAGTTTTTGTAAGGCATTAGACATCAAATAATGCCATCATGAACTGCAATGAAGCAATCTCAATGTCTGACATGAGTGAGTGTGACTTGTAGGCAGACAGTGCTATCGCTGGTATTTTATCACAATATCGTCAATAGAAGTGGATTTTTGGGTGCTTATAAAAACAACACTAAAGTATAAAGGAACATTTAATTTAACTAGACCAATTGTTTTTTGCTTTCTGAGTTAGGTCAATGAGGACGAGGGATCAGCATTAACAGTAAAGGTAAAGCAACAAGAGTAACTGCACCTTGAACCCACAACAACCTTGAGGGGTATGTTCAGAGATACAGCAGACTGACGAGAGCCTTAATTACATCAACCACTGAGCAAGTAACTCAATGTTGTAAATCAATGACCAACATCAATTTACCAACAAGTCTGATGATGTAAACAAAAATCTGGCCACACTGTCAAGGTCATACAGCATCTTTAATGTCACAACTCTTAATATTTTTTGTTTTGAAACGTGATTAGTTGATGCAATATATTTTAGTAATCAGTTAGTGATGTTTGTACTATTTAGTAATATTCCTTTACTATGCAACGATTCCCTTACTATTTTACAATATTTTTAAGCAGTAAATCAGAATAGGCTTTTGTCCTTACAGAAATGACAAAAAATCCTTTTTTCTTATTTAAATTTTTTTAAATCAATTTGAATAAGCCGAAACTTCAGATAAATGCACCCTTAATGTACAACAATTTGATTTATAAATCTTTATATATGGCGAAAATTCCATTTCTGTTAAGGGACTTTATTTGCGTTTCTTTTAAATTATAAATTGAATGTGAGAAAGGTGTGCGCTATTTTTACACCATTTTTACATTAATGACTTTTAAATATCATTAATTTATATTATGCTATGTACAATTTTCCAAAATCTTAATTGGTAATAAGCATTTTTTTAACACCATTTTAAAATTATTCACATTAAAGGTGTTTAATTCTGAGCCCAACTCACCAGCTCTCCTCACTTTCGGTTTCGGTACCTCCGTACGGAACAGAGGTTTTATGTCTTGGAATTCAGGTTCCAACGTCGTCGTTGATGACACTGGAACAAAACAAACAAAAACAGAATAACATGAAAAAATACTACTTGACAAACTTAGAATGACCATGAAGCAATGTAGGTTTTCATATGACTACAGGTAACAACTTCCGAAAAAATTCCTGTTAATAGGCCTTAAAACTTTCCTTTCTGAACTTCTATTATACTTGTACTGACAAATACCATTTGTTTCATACTAGCATACAGAGCAGAGTGGGCACCACGATTTTTGGTTATCTAGGTGATATCCTTTGACTTACCAGTAGCCTACAGCTTCGCCTGAGCAAGATGTGACTGCACAACATGTAATTATTAGATTGTAGATTGTATGTTAAAGGTTTGTTGACTCTTAGTACTGCAACCAAAATATTTTTTGTGTAACTAAGCTTTTTAAGTACTACTTCAGTAGACTGGTTCTCTCAATGAGTTTCAGCAGTCCACTGAGTGCTGAGTTTGAACATGTCATTAGTGGCTAGCTCTGAAGGTAATCCTGCCTACTGTCCTGTAAAGATGTCAAAAACGACAGTTTCTGATTGCAAAGATTTTTAAATCTGTAAGTCTATAGTGAATGTTTACTTACAATTTGCCTGCTCTGTAGCAACAGTACCATTTTCTTCGCCGCTCGCTATAGTAGGCCAAGGCCCTGAAATTAAAAGCAGAGTTATAAAACTGATTTATAATGTAAAAAAAATAATTACCTCAATATAAATTATAAAAAGGGCATCTATGCTCTGACAACATCAGCAAATTTGCACAGCTTAAATGAAAATAGATAAATGGACAAATATTACGGGATTCATTTTTAAAAAGTAACAGACTCGGCTGTTTTTAACAATCACTTTGTTGATAAAAAAACAAAGCAGGATGGCTATCAAATTACACATTTAAATGTTTAAGAAATATTGTAAAGTTACGACGTCAATAATAATGTTACAATAATTACATTTTACAAAATGGTTCCGAGAGGCCTGTCTCTAGTGTTGAAACTACATTCAATATAATTTTAAAAAATTCATAATAAGTTATTTCTTGTCAAGTAACTATTTTATTTTAATGGAAAAAGTACACAATACAAAATAGCACAACACATTTACAATAACACTACTGAACAACATGTTTTGTTGTTAGGCATCTTTAGGTTAACTAAGATAAATAAAATTCCATTTAACTAAAAGCGTAGGTGAATGGGTTTATCCAGATATTTGGATGTACTATGAAAAAAAAATAAAACAAAAATTTAACAAAACAGCAAATAACTAACACTATGAGCACAGAGTAAAACAATACACTTAACAAAGCAATAGTCCTAAAATAATTCTCTTGGTAGTCTGACAAGCGGCATGATAAGAGGAATTTATTCACTATTAAAAAAAATAAAACTACAGACACTGTCAAGATTTGCAAATTACTGAATTTTTACTCTTTATTCAAATTACTGAATTAAAAAATACTTTTTTTTTGCTCAACTACTTCATAACCTATGCCATTTTGCCATTTCTGACAATGGATAATTGACCGGTGTCTTAAAACTGAATAAAAACTCACTCGTTGGATCTTCCACTCCAAAAATCATCTGTCTTGCAGTTGGCCACTCTGAAATAAAAAAAAGGCAGAATTACAAAATCATACAATTCCTAATAGGAACATCACACATTCACTGGACGATAAAAATAATTTCAACCTACACTCGCAGCAGCAAATGAATACAATAATAAACATAACTTTCAAATTATAATAACAAAGAATGAACTAATTGGAAATCAGGAAAACTTGTCACCTGGTAGAATTAGTCAAAAAAGTATCTTATAACAGTTGATTATTTTATTGTTTTTGAAAATATTTTTTTAAAGAATTATTTTGAACATTGATCTTAAAATATTCTGTTAATTTTCAATTTTAGATTACTATATGTTTTAGATTGATATTGTATTTTTATTTCTTTTTTCACCTTACTTCTTCCTCTTGTTAGATTTCCCCCTTAGCCAAGTCTTTTTGAGTCTGCAGTGTCGCACAAAGGAATCACACAGCCGGAACTGTCAAATTTTCAGCTTTCATTAATGTTTTGTAGTGTATACACAACATATGGATTAAAGGTATCAAAACAAATTCTAGGGTTAATACTGCCCTGTGATCTTTGTAGATATATTGTGCCCCCATTGTATATATCCTTGAGGTGCACAATTACAGTGCCTTCTCCAGTCCTACTCTCTTCGTAAAATCTATAATTTAGAGAGGTTTCAAGGTGGGCAATTTTTTCCATGTTCGGTGTGGTGACTTCCCAATTCGTTACTGAGGTGCTTGTAGTTGTTTGTTCTGCTGATTCCCTTTCGTTTCTCCACCTTTTTTCTTAACCCTTTTCACAAAGGTTTTGCTCCAATTGGCCTAATTTTTGCTGTGCAGTGAGATAGAACATTCTTACTCATGCAGTATCCAAGAGTAGCTATCTGGGAGGTCTTCAGGGGCTTAACTTTATGCACTATTAGGTCAGTGCCATTCACATCACCAGCAAAGGTCGCTTTAAACTTCAGAGTTAGTTAAAAAGTAACGAAAAGTTTCACCTTGTACGTAGACTAGTGATTTGTAGACCGTATACATTTTTTAATAATAATAAAATTATGTTTAGGTTATATTATTAATTATATATTAATAGGTTATATTATTAATGTTTTTATTTACAAATAATCCTAGATCTCCTCACAATTAAAAGTTGTCTTAAAATTTCATGAAAACTTTACAAAAAAAATGCAAAACAGAATACATTCGCAAACTCTAACACCAGAAAATATGTAAATAAACAAATACTATAAACTAAGTATAAAATAGTTGTCATTCAAATATTGATTTTTGCCAAAAACACAACTAGCCATTACCATTCAAAGGAAAATTACGAAAAATGAATAGCTGTCCTTCAGATTCGAGAACAAACCTTCATTCATCTTTATATGACTTACCGGTCTCTCGAACATTGTTTTGAAAATTGACCTTACAGAATTATATTATGAACAGCAATCTTAACTTTTAGAATGTAAGCTCAGTCAATAGGAAATATCTCAGATTTGTAAAGATTATTTTTAGCTACAGGATCCCAAGAGACTGTCAAGCAATTTTATATGGATAAAAATCGTGCACACTATATATGGATAACTTACCATACTGAGGTATCACTCTAGTAACAACAGGAACAGTTGGCCAATTATCTGAAACAATAAACATATCAAGAATATATATAACTGAATTCACATCGGGGAGCCAATCCATGAAAACAGAAGTTTATAACTATTCTAGCAATATAGACTGTTGTGGTTAAAAATATAAATGCATCTAGAAATGTATTTTGAAAATATAAAATAATATCCCCAGTTATATACCACTTCATCCATTACTTAGTACTGCATGTAGTTTACTATATCAAGTCTCAGTATTGTGTAGTAAAAATAGAAAATGTCTATTAACAACAATAGTATGAACAATAACAATTGTCAAAAAAGTAAACATATATATATATATATATATATATATATATATATATATATATATATATATATAGCTTATATTTAAAACAAGTATTAAAAATAATAAGTATTTATACCATATATCTCATATTTAAAAACTCCACAAAACCAAGCCCAGCATTTGTGAATTTATAAACGGTTTTGTATTTTATGATTACTTCACTTTAGTTTATAGGCCAACAACCTGTCAAGATAATATATTCTTAAAAAATTGATTTTTTGGATTCATAAAAAATTTATTCACAAAAAACTCATTATTGTTTTTTCACTAAGTTCTTCTCATTAACCTTAAAATTTCTGTATGTTAAACACAGAACTTATCACCTCTTGAATCAATATCACATACTACAAGTAACAAAATTAGGCCTACTACAAAAATGCACTAACTTAAAACTATGGACATTTTTTGTCGTTTCAGAGTTGTACATGTAAGTCAAATACAGTGGGTAAATTGATTGAAGTGTCAAGTGATATTCTGACTGAAGTGTTTAGTGATATTCTAGGTGAATTGGTGATATTCTTAAAACATAAGAGTCCTATAATGTATTTCTTGAAAAACTGGATTAAGCGCAACAAAAAATTGGCTCAAAGTAAAATCTTCCTAAAAATAATGCATTTCTCATTTGTTTTTTATGGAGACGTTTTCATTTTTTCACACATTAATCATAAAAAATATCAACTGTTACAATTTGTTGTAAATATTCAAATTAGTGATCTATGAATACATCAAATATTGAAATTGGTTTGTGGAAACTCTAGATTTAGCTATACAAAGAAATCTCAACTCAATTATTATACTAGTTTTAGAATATAAGGAGTGTTTTATTGCTACAGTATGCTTGTATATACCACGATAACGGTTATAATGTGTGTTTGGTATGTCCCCCGATTTCTCACATTGAAAACCAAAGCTACAAACATTTATTAATTTGCTTTAACTCAATCTTGAAGGCTTGTAATAAATAACAAAGGGAGGAGAGAGAGAGAGAGAGAGAGAGAGAGAGAGAGAGAGAGAGAGAGAGAGAGAGAGAAGAAATAATTGAATACATTAAATTATTTTATGTAGTTCTACTTCATACTTTAAAATCCAGTATGGTAGATGACACACAGCTGATTGACAAGGAAAAGTAAAAACATTGTTCTAAAAACAATTTCACATGGTGCCTACGACTACTGCACAACACATCACCTTCAATATTATAGACATTGATGTCCACATTCTACATGTCGCCTACTCTTCTGTATTGTAAAGTGTTTTCTTATAAAACAAACGCAAAATGAGTGATGACTGAAGACAAGTTTAAACTGTTTAAAAAGACTAAAAACATTTTAATGTAATTGCGATATTTTTTTTTTAATTTATTACAAAAGTTATTTACATAATTGGTAAAGTTTCTAATGTTTATTTCACTTTTTTAATCTATTTGCGGATTGAGCTATCTAGCGTACTCGTACCCAACCCTGCGGATAATCAAGCATTATCCACCAGTACTAGAGGAGTATGGTGGGATTGAGGAAGTTTATAAATGATTCAACATGTTTATCAAACCAATAAAAGAATCATACAGAGAACATCATCAGAGTACCTATATCGTATTATTTTTTTCATTATTTGTATTTTCTACTAGAACTATAAGAAAACATATAAATAGATAAATAAAATCTTTGTTTTTTGTTTTTTTTTTAATGTACAAAACTAAACATTTCACTAACCTATGGATTTCAGATGAAATGTCAAGACCAATACGAAAAAGTGAGACTGATATTTTTTAAAATTTTTATATAACTTAAAAGTATTGAATGTAAAAATTAAGGTGCCATAGAAACACTAAACAATTGCATTGTTGTGTTTAGAAATTTCATAAATAAATAATTCAATATTACAAAAAACAATTAAGTAATAGTTGGTATTTAAATAAATATAACTAGCAAATATGAAAATATCACAATTTTTCTTAAGATTTTTTTTAAAAACCTCATCTTTTAGCATTTAAAATTTTCATGGTCCTTACTCTTGTTCAATGGACTGTCTCGTATAAGTTTTACTATTTCAAATGGAAATTTACTAAGAACACAAACTTCTTGGGGAACAAACATACTCGATGAATGTATGAAAAGCAGCTGGTATAACTGTTTGAATACAAATTACAATTTTATTAATCACAATTTCATTTAAAAGATGAAAAGTTGTAGAAATACAAAATTTTTCTTTCCGGCGAAAAACCATAAAGGTTAACAAATATCAAAAAAATGAAACTCAGAACTCCAGCTTTATATAATTGTTTTGTTTTACGTTATATATTTATGAAATGGTGCAGTGTCTTAAAGTAGATATAATCAATGTTGCTACGACAATAACAATAGCCTTAAAAATTGATTATAGTTTTTTTCTAGGGTTAAATTTTAGTTTATTAAAGTTCACATGAAATGATGGGAAAATGAGAAGGAAATAACAAATATCATACAGCAGCACAAGAGTAGAATTATGATCGTTATCACAAAGTAAATTACATATTGGCAGTCATTGCTAGGGGCAGAGCAAACTCTGTTATTTCTCCTGCTCATTACAAGTATAAATATGCCATTTTGAGGTTGATTGCTGTTTTTGCTCTGTTCATAGTAAAGTTTTAAAATATGTGCTGCCATTTAAAAGCTCGTCAATTGTGGGATTAAACCAGTCATACGATTTCTGTTTTCAAAAAGTGCTATAATGAATGACGTTCATTGGAATTGTGTGTGAGAATTAGATGGTAAAGATGTCATAACAAAATGAAATGATGTGTTTAATGTTTAATGCATAATGTTTAAGGGTGGGCACATGGACATTGGCAAAGAAAACTGAAAGTGCTGGCCAAACATTTTGACAGCTGGATGATTGAGAAAATCAATAACAAGATTTGTGAAAATCATTATTTCGTGATACCAGAGCTCTTGCTTTTGTTCTCTGACATTTCACAAAATTTAATGCATGAACTTGTGACCAGAAATTATGCTATGTTATGGACAATTAAACTCATGGGCGTTATAGTGTATAGCTTTCAACTATCTGCCATGCAGTCCAGATCCTGCACCTAGTGACAACCACTTGTTTCCTCACATGAAGACCTGGGCAATGCAGCACTTTCAATGACAAAGCAAAACTTCAAGCAGGTGTGAATGAAAAGTTGAGGTCAGCAAACTTTTATGTCAATAGAATTTGTAAAGCTTGTTCATTTTTATGATAAATGTTTAAACTTGCATGGTAACTATGTAGAAAAGTAGTGCAAAAGTGTAGTTTAAAAATGTCTATAATAAAGAGTTACTGACAGAAGTAAAGCTTTTGTTAATGATATATTTGCTGAATATGTAATTAGTTTGAAGATGTGTTTATAAATATCTTGTTTTGTTTGAATAAATAAATACATGAACCTAGGTTAGATATTATTTACTGTAATTATAGTAAAATATCAGTTGTTTTATATTAATTCATAACGATCAGCTGATTTCATTGAACAAATGATAGGCTGTAATAAGTTTCAGGTTATGTTGTTAAAAACTAGCAATGTTAACAACAATTATTATAAATATTTATATTAATTTTTAATGTATTATAAACTGTTACAATGTGCACTTGTTCTTCCACTAAGGAAAAATACCAAAATCAAAGCAACACAACATTTTCATATAATATGCATATACTGTTATCGAAAAGGAAGAAAAAGAAAGAGACAGAAATAGAAACAAAATTTGTTTGTTTTTTTTTCTATTCATTCCATATTTTTGTTTTATATTAATTCATAACGATCAGCTGATTTCATTGAACAAATGATAGGCTGTAATAAGTTTCAGGTTCTTCCGTTTGGCAGACTTTTTTCTATTTTCATTCATTCTTCCGTTTGGCAGACTTTTTTTTCTATTCACTGCTCTCGCCAAAGGAGAGATAAACATAAAAAGCTTCGCTTCAAAAATGTTCCACTTCCCCTTGGATTTTTTTTATTTCAAAACATGAATTACTTTTGTGGATAGCCAAATGTAGTTTAAGATAATAATTAAAACTAAATGTCAACACTGTTGCATTTCATTCAATAGAAAATGAATTTGAATAAGACTATATATCCATGGTGAGTGAACTTACCTCCGATTCTTCTTGAAGTATGAAACTGTCTGAAATGAACAGTTGGCCAGCCTGAAATAGAAACAAATATAATAATAGATAAATGTCATTATTATTTATACTGAAATTTCCATTAGTAGGCGTTATTATGATTGCCATTCCTACTTTATATTTCTGAATAAAGTATAAAACTTTTCAACCTCATAAGAAACAACACACTTTTTCACAATGGAGGGATGACTTAAATATTCACTGCAATGTATTTTATGCCATTTTATGAGTGGGATGAATTGGAAACAATAAGAAGTGCGACTCCCTGTTAAAGAGATTAAGATTAAGGACATTCGATGAAAATTATTAGAGCCAATTTTATGGGTATGGATTTTACTGCAAATACTCCTACATGGTTCACTTCATTTATTGATTACTTTTCATGTTTACTAGCGATTAGATTTGATTACTTTGAATAACTTACCCGGTCTACCCCCACCTGGAGCATTCCTTTCAAACTTCTTGAACGTTACCCATCTTGGTGCCCTAAAAATAAAAAATTACATTAGAAAATATTTTTCACCCTAAAACCGTAAGCATTGAAATTAAAGTAGCCTACCATCTGGAGCATTCATAAAACATTTTAAACAAATATTTTAGAAAAGGCAATGTTAGAAAACTCTTATTTCCCATTCTAAATACATCTGTAACAGGGTTCAAATAGTTTTTTTAAATAAGAAGTATAAACTCTGTTTAATAAAATATACGGTGTCATCGCTGTGAGCATGGTTTGAGCAAATCAGTAGGGTTGGCCAATAGCATCACCCTTGGCCTTAGTTCTGCGTTACCCCACTACCACGGAGTGTTTCAGTGCACTGAAAAATAGAAACTTACACCGACTTGCTTCTCAGACCTATTCAAGGCAACACATCTTTGTAGTATTGCTTATGTGAACATTCAACGCACCAACAAGGCTGCGTATAAAGATATCGATATTTTGTCAAGTTTATTCCCTTCTAATTGCTCTCCAATGGTAAGAAGTTAGCATCTTGCATCTCTCTTGCAATTTTAGCACTGTGTGTGTACAAAAGTTCCCACAGACCTAAAATCAAGCTACATTTCTCATATTGGACCATGTTTAGATATTTGGTAATTGAACTAATATCCTTGCTAAAGTCTTATTGGCATCCATCTGCGAGACTTTCAGACTACAAAAAGAGCCTAAATTGTTCTCCATCAAAAAGACAATCAGAGGTGCCTATTTAGAGTCTAACAGAAGACCACCACTAAATATGAACTCAACATGTGTTCCAGTACATTCCAGATAACCAGTTAAATATTATAATCTTCTACGACATAACTTTAAACACATCAGCTAAACCTTTAATTTGGTTATATTGCTTGGTTTAACAGTTTTTTAGTGTAACTTATGCTAAGACAATTTACTGAAGTGAATATACTGACTATAAACAAGTGTATATGAGTAACTTTGTACTATTAATTATTGTACTATTTAAGTGTTACTACAGTGATCCTGGCTACCTGGATTAATCTGGAATCTACTACTACCAAAGTCTTCAAAAACTTCAATTCTTAACGTATGTTCACTACAGAATAAGATTTTTGTTGTAACCTTAACTCGTTGGCAGAAGAGTCTGCCTGGTCCTCTGAACTTGACTTTACAATTAATAAAACTGATTAATCATAAAACATTGTTAAAAATCTTACATTTCCACAACTCTTAACTTTACTATAACAAACATTTTGGTCCTACCAGAACCATATTTCTGCTATTAGTAATAATCATAAAAACCTTTTTACAAAACATTTGGTCCACAAGACTGGATTTCTTTATAACTAAACCCACAATGTCAATTTTACTTTGAGAATGTTTTTTATGAAAAAACAGTGAAAATATGGATTTTTTCAATTTTTACATATGAAGATCACATCACAAAAATTGTAGCAATTTACATTCATGCAGGATTTCAACACATATGGAAAACTACCTCAGCATCAATTAATTTAATTTGACCCATAATCCGGGCTATTTTGCACCATTTTTTATTTTGAGAACATTAAAGAAGATCAACTTGTCAGCATACACCTGAGATACCCCAAAAAAAAAACAGCATAAGATCAGGAAAAGAAGGAGGGCAATGAATATCACCATATCTGGAGACGAGGTGGTCAGGAAACTGATTCCATGCAATGTCAATTAAAACACAAGCTGTGCATGCATTAGTTCCATTTTGTTAAAACCATTCCATCCAAATTGCCTATCTGCAACATCGAAGTTGCAGGATGAAGGTTTAGAGCATCACAATATTACGCTCTGCATTAACCATGATTGAAATACTATTTTCTTAAAAAAAGTTAATGCCAATGATGTCCTTCTCCCTAATCACGCAACATACTATCTTCTTTGGGCTGCAGAAGGAACACCCCTCTATGCAAATAACAACTAACGATTTTTAGTTCATCAGTACCACCTGTTTTGCTTGTTAATGAACACACTGATATGAAAATTGGTTTCATGATTCATAACGGAAATATGTTTGTATAGTGTCCATGGTTTCGTAAAAAATCACTGATCTTTTACTAATGATCACCTTCACTCAGTTGTGGGCATACATGAAATTTTTACAGATGACAATCTTTATGCATTGTGTCTGATCAAATTCATTATTTACATAAACTGTGGTACAGTGCTTCATGGTCTAAGACATAGTGAGGACTAAACTTCTAATTCTAAAAAACAAAAAAAGCCATACCACACTCACTAAGACTCACAACTCAACCATATTAGCCAATTGAAAAACATGCAATGTACATAATTGCCCTTTTATCAAGCAAACACAGTGTTTTTATGAAGTAGCACTGTCATTGAAGCCCTGAATTACTTTACTTGACAAATATTCATAAACATTGTAATAGTCATTTAAAATAAAAAAATACAAATACCGCAGCTACCAGTTAAGTTGTGCCTCAGCATGCTTCCAACTGACATGGGCTGATGGTGCATGAGCGCACTCATGGCAACTGCAATTGTTCCAGAGCTTACAACTCAAGTTCCATGGAATATTCTTGAAACAAAATAGGCCAATGAGTGTAGATCTGCCATTTTCCTAGTCAGTTGGAATCTAGCTGACACAGCAGAAACATTGGCCAATAAAACAGTTTTTGTTACAATGAAATAAAAATGTAAACTAATTAAAAATGGACTACAACTGTTCTCAAAAAAGTTATTACATATGTGGTTTCTGTGCTTTATGATAATTATCATTAACTGGCTAATATTATTTAAAAAATGTTAAAGTAAAAATGTATTAGTGCAATTACGGACAGTGCATAATGTGCACAATCTTGGTAACACCAAGCGTAACGAAAGGTAGGCAGTTTCTACAGACTTATTTAATATCTAGTAAGACAACACTATAAACTGGTTGTTCATTGAAAGAGTTCAATTATTGTTTGTTCTAATTAAATAGGTTCATTGTTCAGAAGTGTTTCTATAGACTTAATGAATTCATATTCGATAACCAATATTCTCATGAACGAGTTGAATATCTAAAACTCCATTTGTGCAAATTATGCAACAAAACTTTCAACCATACTAGCTCAGTAGTAACAATAATAATAACAGCAATGCAAAGTATAACAAAATCAATCCTTTCCTAAATTTAAAGTAAAGATAAATAACCTTGAACTCACTAACGTATTAGCCTAACCATGCTAGTTACAGTTACAGATATTTGTTGTTCTTAAACATTTTTTAAAAAAACTGGTCAAAATGTGATAACAATTATACACATTAAAACATCTGGAGCCAAAAAAAATTGTTCCACTCATGGCCTACCGAAACTGCAGCATCAATGCAGATCTGTCATAAAAATCATAACACAATAGCCTGACCTGATTAGCACCATTAGTGAACCAAACTATATATAATCTGTTATCACACAGTGTTAGCTTTGAACTTGGTGTTTCTTAAAGACAGCTTGTTGAACTAACCACCAAAATCAAATTAGGCCAAAATATAAATCAAAATATAAAATAACTTTGAAGGTGAGGCCAAAATTAGGTTTTCCTGTCCACCAGGGATGTTTTTCCAAAGTTCAGCACTTTAGATCATATCAGTGTTTCTCTTGTTTTTTAATAAATAATAAAACAAAGCAAACTGCGAAAACTTTTACATAATGAAAACCTAAGGTTCTAGGAAAAACCAACATCTAAAAGGGGCAGGGCAGTCTCGGATGAAAGAAGGCAGGCAGCCTCGGATAGAATGAAGCAGTACTGGATACAGCGGAGAGCAGCTAACGCACATCAAAGTAATTGATTTGGCGTACCCCAAAGTGGGTGATCCGGATGAAAAAAAAAAAAACAAAGCAAAAGATATAACGACTAGCTCTGGTTGTCCAACTGCTCATAAAAACCAATGAATGTAATAATTAATTGTAATCTATTGTTTACTTGAAATTTTGAATGTCAGCAGTATACTTTATAAGTTGTTTACAGCTAATTAATGAGTCTATACTCATAAACCAGCTAAGTAACTTAATCTGTTTCAATACATGAGATTAAATTGAAATTGTAACTTACATGTGTACCCTTGCAAACACATACCTTGAAACTCAACAAGGCTAAGGAGCCTAAGCAGAGTGGGGCCTTAGTGGAGTTTAAGGGTTACTGTCTTAAACATACCAACTTATTTAATAATAGCTTGCAGATTTTAGATAATTGTTCACAGCTTAACCTTGCTGTGAAGACTGATGTATTGGGTATCTTGGAAGAGCATACAGCTTCGGCAGTCTAAAGGAAAGGGGTTTCATCTGTGTTTCTTTATCTATGGTAAATATTAAATTGAAAATATCAATACTCCATAAGAATATATGTAATGGCGTTTAATCAGGTTGTGCCCAAAGTTCACTGGCATACGCTTCTGTTTCCAATATGCCACAATAGTGAACACTGGGTGACACTGTAACTGTGTGTGTGTGTGTGTGTGTGTGTTGTGTTGTGTTGTGTTGTGTGTGTGAGTGTGTGTGTTGTGTTGTGTTGTATTGTATATATATCTGTGTTGTATTGTATATATATATATATATATATATATATATATATATTGTGTGTGTGTGTGTGTGTGTGTGTGAGAGAGAGAGAGAGAGAGAGAGAGAGAGAGAGAGAGAGAGAGAGAGAAATAAGCAAGTGTCTATTAAAATATACAAAAACTACCAATATGTTGAGAACAAATAAGGATTTAGTATAATAATAAGGATAAGCATAATGCAGTGTTCAGCATAAAACACTGGTCTCAAAACATGAGACTTATTACCAGATTTAATGCCACATTAATAGAATCTCTGCATTCAAACTATCTTATCCATTTAGTAGGTGCCAGTTTTTAGCACCATATGATACAGATTTATTCGTCTGTTGTTTATATCTCTAATTCATCTCAGTGATTGCTTTAACTATTTATTTGTGTTTATTTCTCTATTCTTTTTCGTCTCACAATAAAATAAAAAGTAAACTGTCCAGAGTATAGTGAAATGGAGTATCATCAAAAACAAACCCTCAGGAAGTAATGTGTATTTAATTTCATAAACATGTAATTTTATCATTCATTCATATGTAGTGGATAGGAAGTGTTGTTTCAGGTTTTTCTGTTATCCATCTATTCGATTAACTGTTACCTCGTGCTTAATCAAATTTTCTAACAGTATCAAAGACATATTAAAATATATCAAAGTGTAAAAGTGTATTGCTTGCATTCTTTGAAAGTTATGCGAAGACATGAACTTCTCTACCATGCATATACAAGGTTACATACAAGGGTTAAAACGCAAACCGTACAAGCTTACCCAATCTGAATCCAAGCACCAAACTGCCATAATAATTAAAAATTTTCTACATACGGAGTGAAAGGTTGATTTTCATTAACTTCCTTAAGTGGAATACTCTTGGCATATTCTTCGTATGAAATTATGTTATATCCAAATTTCAAGTAAGGTGAAACTTCTACTTTGCACTTGTTTACCAATGAATTGGTCACATTACCAGCAAAGTCTTTGTTCAATAATGTTACCACAGCACCATAATCATTTATCCACCGCACGGAAATACCGCCAATCCCTAAAACAATAAACTATATAAGTGCATTACCCTTGACAGGTAATAAAATTTGTAAAATGGTTGCATAAGTATTGATCAGTGTCAATAAAAATGTACATTGGCATAATGTTAAAAAATTTGGAATTTTTTTTAACTGGGGTCCTTTAAAGAATAAACTTTCGGTGGTTCAACAAAGTCCTTTAATACATATAACTATATAACAATCTTCTTATATTGTTTTGGCTACAAGTACACTTGATAACAACCCCAGAATGAACACTGTTGCATTACCCAGTCAAAATGTTTCTCCGAAATAATGTTCACAATCCTCTCCAGAAACTCATGCACCAATTTGTTTAAGCAAACAAAATGGGAGAAATTTTTTTATACAAAAACTTTCATTCCATCACTCCCCAGCACCACCTGGCTGGAATGTCCTATTTGAGTCACTTCTTTAATTTCTGTTGGCCTTCAAAGGGCCCTTCAGTTCCTCAAAATCGACTGACTGTAATCTATTTCTTCCCCATGATGCTTACCAATGGGGAAATACTTTTGTAAAACATTCTTACCTTGATCCTTACAACAGGCAGTATGTCAGCAGTTCCATAATTTTTCTGCCTCTTTGTCAATAGTGTTTATTTTTTGACTGTACCCTTTTTACAATTTTAAAAACTAATAAGTAAAATTATAATTTTGATTCCTAGCACTACTGCATTACTTCTCTTTATTTGTTTCACCCAACTTTGGGGTACACTAAATCAATCACTTTTTAATGTTCTGTGCCTTCCTCGTAGCCCAGTATTGCTTCATTCGTTGTGATCTTGCTTTTTTTTCTTCGTTAGAGATTTGGATCGTTCGCTTGGATTTGACTTTGCCTTGGAACTGTTGCTTCTTGTCCTTGGTTATTGTTTTGGCTGTTCTGTCCATGAGCATAGTGTCAGTGATCTGCAGTTCTGTTATGTCTTTCTCCGTTTCTCTAAACCAAAGTGGTTTAGCTCTTCTACTGCGAAAGTAGTCAAATATTTTTTTGGTTAGTCTATTTTTGTCCATTCGGAGGATGTGCCCATAAAAATCAATTCTCCTTTTTCTTATTGTGTCTGATAGTGTTTCAGTTTTTTGGTAAACAGTTTCATTACTGATGTGGAGTAATTGGTTGTTATGGAATTTGGGGGCCTTAGATTTTTCGTAATATCTTTCTTTCTTTGATCTCCAGCCTTTCAAGTGGGCCCTGGGTTGTGAGAGATAATGTTTCAGCTGCATATAAGGCTTCTGGTTTAATTACCGTATGATAATGCCTTATCTTTGTATTCCAGGAGAGGGACTTCTTGTTGTATGTGTCCTTGGTAAGTTGGAAGGCTAATTCAACTTTATTTCTCCTAAATTCCATAACTTTTTTCTCTAGGGCGTTCCAGCTGATCCATTCCCCAAGATATTTGAATTCTTTCACTATCTCAATGTATTGTTCTCCCACTTGAAGCTTTTTTGGTGGTTTTTGATTGTTTGTCAATATTTTAGTCTTTTCAAATGAAACTTTAAGTCCCATTTTTAACGCTTGCTTCTAGAGTTCAAGAGTCTGTTCCTTAGCTTCTTCCAATGTCTCAGCTAGTAAGGCCATGTCATCCGCAAAAGCCAAACAATTTACCTTAATGCCTTTGACTACTTACCTAATTTTCATGTAACTTCTTAAACGAATAAAAATATGTTTTTTTTAAAAAAAATGTTCTAAAATAATTTTGAAAACAAATAACTACAGACTGTATTAATAAAAACTGTAGAAACAAAATAATATTTTACTATAGATACATGAATTGTAATATTATTTTATATGATAGTAGCGATAGGCAACTGGTGCTACTAAAAAACTATTTAAACATGCATCCAACCTTAAATTCATGCTGGAAATTAAAACCAACAAATTAAATTTTCTAGACATAATCATGAATTCTTCTTCTTTTTTCAATCAAGAACAAAAAAAAATTTAACAACCATAATCAGAAATTGAACCATGTTTCTATTGAATTTGTAAAGGTAAGAAATAAAATTCAGCATGTTAAGCAACAACGTTGTAAAGAATGATGCTATTACCACTTTCAAAACTTTGAATATATTGTGAGCTGGTCCTGTCTCAAGAAACTAGGAATATAAAAATTTTCATGGATATAGGGTCAAACCGAACACCTATTGTAAGAGGCATTTACCAAAAAGTACACATGAACTAATTTGCTTAAAACCTAACTTTGCCAAACATTTAATCTTCAACCACCACATGTACAATGATTTCAAAACCAACATGAATATTTATGATAAAAGTTACTACATCGTCACATAGGAGGAGTTCACAATATACAAAGCCTCAAAAAACTGAGCCAATATTTGTTAAATATTGTATCAAAACTAACACTGTATCTGACAAATAGGGGAGAATAGAGGATACGTGCGCAGTGGGTGAATGTACGCACTATTGTTTATAGTATTTAACAGGTTCTTTTGAGCTGTCTGATCACTGCTGCATCTAGCAGCAGACAAGTGAACTACCAGAGACTGGTCGCTCGGCCGCCATGAAGGTTTCATTTCCAGTGAGATTGTAAACAGAAAATTACACGTCATGTTGTTATTTTCAGTGCTCAGAATCTAAGAGCGGTAAGTCTCTATTTATTACTTTGATTAAATATTCCTGTGATATAGTTAAAGTATATGTTATGACTAATTAGTTTAACGTAACTTGTGTTTATTTCAAGTTAGTTTTAAGAAAGTTATGGCCAAAATGAATTTTCAAGACGCTGTGGGGTAATGATGTGCATGTTTACCCCTCTCTACATAGAGTTAAATATGATCAGGCCACTGTAGTAAATTTTTCATTTTTGTTCTCAGATGCTGAGAAAGTACATCCGGAAAACGAACCATTACAGTTATACTTTAGAAATCTTTAAAGAGGCACTAAATGTTATCAGAACAGATGGGAGAAAAATAAGAGAAGTCGGTAGGCAATTCAATGTTCATGAAGCAACATTGAGAAAATATCTTACCAAGCCTATTGAGGAGGTAAAACAACCATGTTTTGAAATGGTTGTTTGAAAACAACCAGGCATGGGCATAAATCTGTCATACCAGATAATGTTGAACGGGAAATGGTTGAATTTATCATCCTACTGTCCAACATGTTCCATGGGTTAACACCCAAAGAGTTGCAAAGGTTGACTTATAATTATGTGGAAGATAACTGAATCAGCCATAACTTTAACACAGAAGTTTGCTTAGCAGGAAAAGATTGGATGTATAGTTTTCTTAGGCGCCATCCAACAATTAAAATACTTCAACCAGAAAACACTAGTTTGAATAGAATCAGTGGTTTTAATGTGGAAAAAGTAAACATTTTTTTTGAAAATCTCAGAAGTATTACGGACAAACTAAACATTGAACCCATGAGATTCAGAGAACTGAACCCATGAGAGAAAAAGAACTGTGGTATAGGTGTACATTGTGTGGAAGTGGTACCACGCAGCTTGCACTGCAAGTGATACTGCAAAAGATCACATCTGTGACCTCTGCAAGGATGGAGTTAGGCTATGTAACATGTTACAACTTACACTATGATCAATACATAAGTTCACAAAATGTATGTTAAAACGGAGCCAAGAGCGTATCATATAAATATAATCTTTTTATATCAAATATAATCGTTATGAAAAAAATGTTTTTATCTTATTTCATTCCAGATATCGATGCATACATATATGAATAGAGTAATGGAGCATTCATTCGGCAAAATGTGCGCTTTGGTAGTGTCTTAGAATCTGGCTTATACTGATATTTATGTTATGTTATATAAATATTTATGTTATTAAATATTTTGGATTACTCTTACGTTTTCTAGACAATAGAATTGTAGCTATAAATGTTGGTATAGGTTAGTCTTCAGTTTACCCTTTGCAAAAATTCACAAAAAACTTTCGCTTAAGTGTGCACATATCCCCCACTTTTCCCTAAATTTCTAAAGTAATAAAAAGCAATTAGCATTTGCTACCTGTATCGTGCTCTATTAACACTTAAATTACAATCTAGGCCAACATTCAACATTCAGTATTCATTAGTTCACTGAACACACATCCAAGTAACATGATCAAATGTCATTTCAATTTGTGATTTTTACAATAATTTTTGTGAACTTTTAAACTACAACATCAATGTTCTTACTAGTGAGAGATGTACATTTTAATTTTGATAAATTTAACCAACTATATATGTCACTGGAAGATAGGATAACTTGATATCACAGTCGTCATGGGAATTTTTGTTTGTTTTTGTTTTGTTATTTTAAGACGAAAAGCACGTTAAGGCTATTATCTTCTCCTTAAATTTAAGTGTGAGTGTAAAGTGTTAAAGTCATAAGTGTAAGTGTGTATGTTAGACTCAGATACCATGAGGGACGTCTAAATCCTCTCAATAGGTGCAGCTAGTCTGCACCTACGGAGTCATCATGTAATAGTGGATTGGATAACAGGTAACCTATATATTTTTTTGTATTTAAATCCAAAAAAAAGATGTCACACTTACTAGAAGAGTCGAACAGTTTCGTCACCTCATGGGTCTTCCATATCCTTTTGAAACTGACGTAAAACACATGGCTCCTGTCTATGAAGGCTAAAAAACAAGAAAATTAATATCAACAAAAATATTTTTTTATTAAATACTTTATAATGAGACAAAAACTTTACAGTAATCTTTTAAAATATTAAATTAAATTAATAACTTCAAGTATACTGTAAAATGCAAATGCCAGGGCAGTTCAGAAACTAACATCAATTTAGCCGGAAATAATACCCTGCACATATATTATTTTATTATGTACATCTTAGATCTACAGCTTTCTATAATGTTTGAGAAATTTACAAATCTTTTTTCAAAAAAATGTAAAACACATGTAAAAGAAAGCCACGTCACAGGATTTTGAAGACCTTCATTACCATTGAGGAACTGGGACCTAAGCCACTTCTTCATGCGAGTGAACAGAAGGAAATCACTGTAGAATTAAATCCGGACTACATACGAAGGGAGACCCAAAAAAATTGGAAATATTTTTAAAACATGTTTAATTTCCTGTATAAAATACAACTAATCTCCTTCAAAGTACTCTCCCTTGGCCCTAATACACTTATATAACTGTTTGTTCCATTGTTTGAAACATTTTTTAAATTCATTTAAAGTAACGCCCATTAATGCTCTGGCCATTTCTTGTTTTATCTCTTCGATATCAGCAAAGCTCCTTCCTTTCATGTCTTTTTCATCTGAGGGAACAAAAAGATATCACATGGAACTAAACCCGGTGAATAGGATGAATGATTCAGGTGTGTCATACCGTTTCTTGACAAAAGTTGGTGAATGCTGAGAGCAGTGCGAGCATTCATGATGAAAGAACCAATTACTTGACTCCCCCAAATCAGGTGTTTCCTTCTCATACTGTTATGCAACCTTCTTAACTTCTAGGTAGAATGCTTGGTTTACACTCTGACCTGCTGGAACAAATTCATAATGCACGAGACCTTTGACACCAAAAAAAGATATCAACATTATTTTCACTTTTAATTTTACCACCCGAGCTATTTTTGCTTGAGGAAAATTCCCGGTTTTTCAATGACAGGAATGCTGTTTTGATTCAGGATTGTAACCGTAGCACCACAATTCATCTCCTGTAATAATTTTAGAAAAAATATGGGTCATTATCAAACTGATCCTTCATTTCATGACAATTTTTTAAGGTGAATTTTGCAATCGGGGACGAATTTTGCAGAAATAATTCTCATTTTCAAATCTTGCGATAAAATTCACTGAACCGAGTTCCATAATGACTGGGTAATCTCAACAAGTTCGCCAATGGTCCTACGTCAATTTTCATAAATTAATTTTCAGATTATGGTAACATTTTCATCAGTCCATGATGCTCGGGGTGTTGGTGGGCAGCCAAACCACTCATAGACCCACAGCAATGTAAGCTTTTTTTAACTTAACAATAGTTCTGCTACATTTTTTCCAAGAAGAAAACAAAATTTCGCTGCCATGTGTTGGCCATTTTAAAAAACAATTACTTTTACAAAAAAATTCACTGAACACAAACACAACCTTACAGACTAATGGCACTTGGCTGACTGACTTGTGAGGAGTGTAGCTAGATCACCCTAGCGGCCCAACCACGTACTAAAAGTACCAACATAGTAACAAAATTCCGGTTATTTTTGGGTCCTCTCTCGTATAGTGGATGATAGAAAACATCTCTTTTAAAGTGGTTCAAAAGGTTTTGTGTTTGTAAAATTTCGCAAAATTCCTTTAGCATCCCAAAGAGTTGTGACCAAATCTTGCTTGAACTTTTAACTAAACAAAATTGACATGGTGTTGTGTGGAGTATTTACGCATTATTTGTAAAATTGAGTGATTAGAATTTTTTTCAATATAAAAATATTATTTTACACAAACTGATCTACTTCATTGTCACTGTCTAATATCACACTAAGTAAAATTTGAGAGCCAAAAATTTTGTTATTCGGAAAAAATTAGTGCATTAGGAAAAATTATGAATTTATGTTATCATTGACAGTGGTTCCCAAACTTTTTCAGCACATGTCCCCCTCATCCTCAGAACCATAGTTTTTTTTTTGATGTTTAACGTCCGACTATTGTGCACACTTGGGCTAATGTAGACGATGGGATGATTTATAGCGTATGAAAATGCCAAGCCCTGCCCGGGAATCGAACCTGGGTCCTTGGGGTGAAAGCCTAGTATGCTATCAACTAGGCCACCGAGGCGGCTTTATATATATATATATATATATATATATATATATATATATATATATATATATCAGAACCAATTTTTAAAGCCATCATTAAGAAGACCAATATGTTTCCTAAAAAGTAAAATAATCAGGTCCTGGTAGCTCAAAGAAGCTGCTTAAAAAGCTTAAACAAAAGCAGTTTTAAAGTTTACTTACGATCAGGACCATCAAGGTTCATGTACGTCATGAGTTTCTTCAGGGACACTCTAAAAATAACAAAATCATCAACATGTGAAATAAATAAATCCTAATTTTTATAAATTCTGTTAGTGGAATTTCTTGATACTATTAGTTAAAATTAAAATTCCTTGGGCATATTTGCAATAATAAAAGATAAGAAGAAGGATGTACAAAACACTGTGCAAAGAAAAATAAAAAAGAAGTAATGTTACCTGTATGTTTAAAATTTCCGTGAGTTATACCTAACTGTACTGAGCAAAATTTACACTGTTGCGTTAAAAATTCGAGCAGTTTAAGTCAAACTTGGTTAGATTAGGTCATGTTAGGTTGTAAAAGTCAATTTAATAAGCAACTTTTTTATGTATTGAGATATATTGTTATTTGTGTTACTAATTTTCAATATAATTATATGTTATGTATATTTTTTTATTATTATTAGGCTATTGTATTTTGTAAATGTACAGATTTAACCCTAGAAAGGACGGGCTGGGTCTGTGAGACCCAGACGTTTTTAAATTGTTAGATTCAAGGTCATAGGCGTTGCAGACCGTTATTTCTCTCTGTACCTTCCTAAAAGAGTCTACAGAATGCTCTACTGTTACATGTTTGTCAATTCAGCTCTTAGTTATCAGTTGTTTGAATATCTTGTGGATCTGTCAGACCCATCCTGTCAGCTCACGTTACTTTTTCTGACAGCAAGATTTGTGTTTTAGGGCTGTTTTTAATTTTTGCTTTTGTTCATTTTAATACTGTTGACAAGTTTAAACAAGTATATACAGTGCTTTTAACTATATCTTATTAATAAATACGGATAGCAGAAGAGTGGTAAATATTAGTGAAGTATTATCTACTAGTGTAGTATTATAATACTAGTGAAGTATTATAGAGTGGTATTTTATGTGAAGTATTATCTGAAAGTGAAGTAGATGATTCGCACACTGACCCCGATTTTCAGCTGTATAGTGATCATGACAATGAAAGTGAAATTGAAGAAGAAAAAAGATGAAAGTGAGAATAATTCAATTGTTGATTTAAGAGAATCCAGTGAAGAATGTGATAAGAAACCTAGTCTCAATGCATCTGATGAATCCGGTTCAACGTCATCAACAGGCAGAGAACCTTTTAGTCATTTCCTTGGAAAAGATAAAAAAACTAAATGGCAGAAAAATGCACCTGTACAAAATGTTAGGATCCGGTCTCATAATATAGTATCCTATTTACCTGGAAACATAAGAGAGGCTAGAAATGTTTAAACCCCACTAGAGTCCTGGTCGTTATTTTTTAATGAGTCCTTAATTGAATTAGTTGTTGAGTCTGTAAATATTTTCATAAATTCTATAAAAAACAACTATACCGCTGACCCAAATTTAGCAAGACCAACATCGATCGTAGAAATAAAAGCCTATTAGGACTTATACAAATGGCAGGAGTTTTACATGGTGGACGAATGAATATTAGTGAATTTTGGGCCACAGATGGGACTGGGGTGAAATCTTCAGTGCTGGAATGTCTTTGAGGCGATTTAGATTCCTTTCGAGATGTATCCGTTTTCATGGCATAACGACAAAGAATGACCTAAAACTTCATGACAAATTAGTAGCAGTCAGACAACTTCTTTATATACTCGCATCAAACTGTAAGAAATACTTTTCTATTTCTGAATGTGCAATACTGGATGAGATGCTTGTGCCGTTCCGAGGCGTTGTAAATTTAGAATGTATATACCTAAGAAGCCAGCAAAGTATGGCATTAAGGTATTTATATTAGCTTGCTCAAATTCATACTATGTAAAGAACTTCTAAGTATATTGTGGCACACAATCCAATGGTCCTTACAAGATAAGTAACAAGGCTGATGATGTTATCTTCCGCTTGACCGAGCCTATCAAATACAGTGGCCGTAATGTGACGCTTGACAACTGGTTTAAGTTGTACAACACTGCCAGAACTCTTTTGCAAGATTACAAACTAACCCTTGTGGGTACTTTGAGGAAGAACAAGCCACAAATACCTCCAAACTTTCTCCAAAAATCAAGGGAACGACATTCAAGCCTTTTTAGTTTTCAAGATTTGATGATGGTATCTTATGTACCCCAAGAGAAACAAAAGTGTTGTTTTGTTGTCGTCTATGCATACTGACAGTGAAATTGACCCTTCTACTGCTGAAAAAAAGAAACCCAGTATAATAACATAATATAATTCAACTAAGGGAGGTGTCGACGTAGCTGATGTTATGTGTGTTGAATACAGCATAGCAAGGGGAACAAGACATTGGCCATTAACTTTGACTTTTGCTGCAATGAATACAGCTGCTCTAAATGCACTCATTGTGTTCAAGTCAAATGAACAATCCATTAACATGCGTGTTTTTCTCAAGAACTTGTCAAAACAGATACTGCAACCCTACTTGACCATGCAAGCTCAGCAAAACAACCTACCTCGAGAGATTCGGCAGTTAGCAACTAAATTTTCTAGATATGAAGCTCAACCTAAGGAGGACCCTGCTCCAGGTAAGCGTGGAAGATGCTCCATGTGTAAAAGAGTGTACTCCATACTTTGGCAAAGAGTATAAAATTTGGTTATGTCTTAACCACAGTGAAATCTTGTGAAGTGATTGCTGTAAAAATTAAGTTATTTGTCCTCTCCAAAAACATATTATTTTTTTTATTTTAATTAATTATTAATATTTTTCCCTCAACATCATTCTTTATATACTAGGTAAAATCAAACCCAATCAAAATTTAAAAATTCTTACCTTATTAATGTTATTTTAAAAAAATCATGTAATTTTTTGTTAAAAATATACAAGATTACTTAGTTTTTTATACCATTATTTGTGCACAATATTATTTTGTTAAAATAGTGTTATACCGCTAAAAACACTTCTAGGTTTCATATAAAAATTTTTTTGATCAATAAAAATAATTTGAAATTATTTATAGATTTTTTAATTCTTGTGTCTGTCAGACCCAGTCCGTCCACATATGTAACTTTTTTTTGCCCGTTCATTCTAGGGTTAAAGTAAATGAGACACATTGTACAAGTACAGTATATACATACATACATACATTCATACATACCATTAATTATGTAATAAGATGGTATACATACATACATACATACATATCATTAATTATATTATATGATGGAGATATATTAATTATACCATTAATTATATGGTGGGGATTCATCCACTTTCCCTCTGAAATCATTGGAGTAAATAAGTTATTTTTTTTACTCTGAAAATGTCTACTGGCCCATTTATTGGTACACTTTGAAAAACTGGAGAATTAGATAAACCGGAAGGGAACGGGATCAAATTAATTAGGATTATCAACAGCCTAATGCACTGGAAACATACTTATATTAATGACAAACAATAGCTATAATATTAAATAAATGCAATACATAATTTACTGTAGTTCCTGATTACTTTATTACTGGTTAATCAGGGCTTTAATGGTCTGAAGAAGAGTGCTTGATAAGATCAACATAATAAACGATATTTTACCATACAAAATTAAAAGTTGTACTCACATGTTAAAATGGCCACTAATTATAGGGTTGTCTGGCAGCACTGGAGGATTTACTGGAGGTGACTGTATCGAACCTACAATGATTGTAAAAGTTTACTTAAAACATGCTTAAAATCTAAAAGATTTCAACTTACAATGAAATCCACATATCCGAGGCATACACAGTGTGTAATGTAAGGAGAGGCAAATATTTTTTTAACATGACATATCTAGGATTTTTCCACTGCTCACTGACCTCCTTACAATGTCAATTCTTACTTTCTTTACCTTCTCCCTTCCAGTTTTAATATCAACTGTATTACTATAGCACACTTTATAATTTTTAACTTCACAATGTCTGAAGATGCTTCACAGCGAAATATAAGTCACGGAATAATAAACAATTTTTGTGAAACTATTACACGAGTGTTCTAATTTTCCTGTACATTGCTAGAATTATTGTTATCATCACCATATTTCAAAACCAGAGGTAGCTGTCATATGCATGTCTTAATTTGCTATAAAAATGTTGGTCTTAATTAGCTTGCCTTCAAGCCAATACTGGGCTTCATGTGCCTTAATTACGATAACCTTTTCAAACTCTATTTGTGATGAAACCCATACACTCTTGCCTTTGAATTGAAAGTAAACAGTAGGTATTAAACAAACAGGGTGCTTATTAATAGTCATGGCATGGAGGTGTCTTGTTGAAGTGATGGAAACATAATTCCAAAAAGAAGAAATATCTTAATATTTGTAATTTTTCCAAAATTGTATCTCACCGTCATTATCAGCATTAAAATCTACACAAATTATTATATCATTTTAAATTTAACTGATTGCAGTTAGATCCATTTTCATGTTTTCAATGGTGTTTGAAAATTTTATGTTGATTACGATAAGGTAATAAGATTTCTAAAAAATTCAAATTTTTTTTTTTATTTGGAATGGTTCCTTCTTTGAAATTGTTAGACAGATTTTGGTGTGTAATAAATTTGGTAATAAAGTTATTACCAAAATAGACCATCGGTTGAAGTAAATTGTAATGAAATTTAACGTAATTTCTACAACGTCTGAAAAAGTGATCCAGACGTTAGGATTAACGTTCGTTCAAGACGTCATATGATAATCGCTCCAATAGCTAATTTTCCAATGAATATCTGCTAAAAACTTAATTTCAGTTAAAATTAGGAGAACAGGATCTAGGTTTACTTTGAACTTAAATAAACACAGCACTTACCAATATAGTTGACTAAAGTTTGATAGATAATACCGTTAGCAGTCGCATCAAAACCAGCATTGTGCTTCCTCCATTTGGACAAATCATACGATTTATCAGGAATACCTTCTGCAAAACACAATGTATACTTTTAGTAAATAAACAAACAACAATAAAATGCTTATAAACAGACTGGTCAGCTTAGTATCACTAATACTAGTCACAGAACTGAAGTATTTTAAAAACACACCAGCACTTTACACCTACTTAGAAGCACTGCAAAAACACTAAATTGTACAGCAAACAAACATTATTAAGGACAAATCCATAACATCAATAACCACTCTGGTTAGCAGCTGTTTGGAAGTATCTACACATTTATTTGAATAGGACGCTAGGGTGAAGAGTAACTAGATGATAAAATATAGGGCATTAAATCCATTTAATTAATTAATTTAATTTAATTAATTAATTAAAACCATTTAAACCAAAATTTTGTAACATAGGCTATTAGTAATTATTACTTACCAAACTCTATAATCTTAAAAGGTGGTTGACTGATAAGTTGATACAACTCTAAAATAGACCCAGATGGTAATTTCCCTTGAAATTCTTTTGACAGGCACATTTGTCTGGTATCAATTACTCTGTAAAAAATACCTAATTTTAAAAATTCTTGCCTTGTTACACACATATGTTTTTAAAAAACTGATTAAATCTATATTAGATAGCCCAATTGTTCTACCCAACTGATTTGCTCATTTTTTTTTTTTTTTTTATAACAATAACATCCAATTAGTTTTCAATATTACCACTTTAATCTTATAAAAAAAATTCAATTTTATCAGATTATTACTTCAACAAAGAGATTTAATTATATGTAAACAGCACAATTCTCAGTAAAATACCTGTTTTATTTTTGGATGTTTAATTTATGTTCATCTAGATTTTTTGTGGGGGAAATTCTTATTTAATCATATTTTTATTTTTGTAAATGACTGTTTTTGATATTACTTTGTCATCTTTGGTTTTCGATTAAATAAATTAATTTTTAAAATCTTTTGCAAAATTAATTTTTTACAGAGCTATTAGATCGTTTTTATACTGATACAAAAACAATGAAACTTGTAATCTAATTAAAAATTGAGTCTATTTACAGCAATAAAAATAACCACATATCAAAGAGTGCCTCCAGATATAATTTTGCAATATAACAGTTCATTAGCTTGGTTACATTGCAATTCTTATTATTAGCACAATACACAACAATGAAACTTGTAACCTAATTAAAATTAGTCTATTTACAGGAATAAAAATAACCACAGGTCAAAGAATGCCTCCAGATACAATTATGCAACATTACAGTGCATTAGCTTATTGCAACACCACATTGCAATTCTTATTATTAGCACAATACACAACAATGAAACTTGTAATATAATTAAAATTTAGCTTATTTACAGCAATAAAAATAATGACACATCATACAGCAGTTCTAGAAACGATTCCGCAATTCTACAGCTTAGTCAAACTGTGATTTATACTTTTTTTGAGTATTTAAATTGTAACATCAGACATCTGAATTTTGTTATATAATAGAACCCAATACTAAATAACGTGTTTACTATTCTGTATGCACCTAAATAAATATTACAGAAAATATAACTATATACAATGCTTAATTCATTTTTAAAAATTGGTAGAGACAGAGATATCTGATTTCATACAAAAATGTGTTCTATATTTCAACCAACACGAAGTTCATTGCAATTATGAAGATTGTTAAACATACAGTTAATTAAAAAGCGGTTGTTACTGTTCGGTAAAGTATCGAATTACAAATAATTTAAAAGGTCAAATTCATAGAGTTATTCCCACGAGCAAGGTGTGGACCAACCAACATCCTCTATTTAGGGCTGGCCAGTAGCATTACCCTGGGCCTTAGTTCCATGTTACACAACTAGAACGGAGTGCTCTGATGCTCTGAAAATGGAAATTTCATCTTTTGTGATTTAGCACTGTCTGCATTCACTAGTACCCACAGAACTAGAATCAAACCATACATCGCGTTAGTTGCTAATGTTTTGGCTATTAAGCAATTACACCAATATCCCTGCTAAATTCTGATTATCCTCTGTCCACGAGACTCTTGGACTATTGCAAAATCCTTTATTGTTGCTCCATCAGCGGTATAATCAAAGGTTTAGCGTAACGGCTGAACAGAAGGCCACCACTCAACATGTACTGGGTTATTGTGGATAAATCATTTAAATATTATCATCTATTCAAGACATAACTATAAAGAGATTAGCTAAACCATAAATTTGGACGTACTTCGCAGTTTAACAGTTTATATTCAAAGAAAAAAATCAAAATCAAGTAAAGTGAACATAAGTGACTATAATTATATGTATTTTAGGTTTTCAACAGAAAGCGAACATCGGCCTGCCGGCTTCACACGTCTGCCAGATTTGCATCTCAGGTATGTTCACAGAGCATACATGATTTTGACTGTAAAGTAGCTTTGTTTGAAAGACAATTCTATCAGTCCTCCGAACTTAACTTTGCAATTAACAAAACTGTATAAACATTAAACATTGTACAGTTCACTAAAATTTGAACACCTTTTTCATTACTCTTAATTTTACTCTTAGAAACATTTTGTCCACACAGACTGAATTTCTTATTTTTACAAAACATTTGGGTAGTATCAAGGCCAAATCTGCTAATAATAACAATAAAAAACCCCATTTACAAAACAGTTACATTCATGTAACACGTAACTATCTTTTCTCATAGTGCAGTATTTTGTAGATGATCATGGAAAAAGCTTTCTATCGGTATTTCCCAAATACAGATGTCAGGTGGTGAGTGACCAGGTAATTGGGAAAAGTACAGAAACTCAGTTTTCTTGGATATAATGTGATACCCAAAAATTTTTGGAAGCTTAGCTAAGAGTGTCTAACACTGCTGACTAGTTTCACTGTCCTGTTGGAACCAACGGAAATTAAAAGCCAGTTTTCAGGATAGTGAAATCTCGTAAAACCTTTCAAAAAATTCATATGATTTTCTTTCTATAACGCTCTTGGGTTATAGTAACCAGTCTTGTGTTATCGTCATTAAAAAAATAAGGGCCAAATATGCCAAAGTCACAATGTTGTGGTTTTTTCCCGACTATATCTGGACACTGAAATCCAAGAAAACATGTCTGTCAGATGATGAATTCATTTAAATGAATATGATATCTGGAAACCATAAAAGGTGCTGACAGAAAAGTTTTAAGACAGGTGCCACCACTGCGCAATAAAAGGAGCTAGAATTTACTCATGAGTGTGGAAGGAAAAGCTTCTTTTATCCTTGAAACATTCTGAAAAGATTGCCACAATACCTTCATTCAGTAGACAATGACGTTCAGGTGAATAAAAATGTGCTTTGGGTTCTTGGTGAATTATTAATTTCACAAAATGGTTGAAAAAATTATTTCTTTAACAAATTTTTCTTTAAATTCAAGAGACCATCTTCAGAGGCACTTAAGCTTTGAAAAATAGCTTTCAGAGATGTTCAAATGTTATCTGTTTCAGAAGATTGTAATAGTTGACAAAAACCTCCAGTTTGGTAGACCTTTTACTTTAAAAACCAACAAAAACAATATGGAAATATCCCTGCAGGGGGTGCAGATTAGCTGCACCTATTGAGAGGATTTAGACGTCCCTCGCGGTACCCGAGTCTAACACACACTTATACTTATAACACTACACTTACGATTTTAACACATTACACTCACACTTACATTTAGGGAGGTGATAATAGCCTCAATGTGCTTTTCGCCTTAAAATAAAATAATAAAAAAATATGGAAATACACAGTTTAGTACACTATTACCAGAGATTTATAATTAAGGAGGTGTCAAATGAACAGTTTGGTTCCCACTGTTCAAAATCGAAATAAAAGTCAGTTGGTTCCCACAAAATCAAAATAATAAAAAAATAGATAAAAAAGTTAAGATTTTTTTGAAGATTTTGAAACTGTTGGATTTTACTTGTAACAAACCTGACCAAAGTGTCATAAAAATAGATTTTTTTGTGTGCCATTTCATAAGATAAGTTACTACCCATTTCATTAAATTTTAACTTAAGATTTGAACAGGCATCAAGTGCCCATAAAATTCATTAAAATATAATATTATAATAATACAAGATTAACTGAAGCAACACTAACTTAAAATATCCCAAGAACTAATTAATGGGGCCAAAATTGACACATATTTGTTAAGTATGATAATTACAGGCAACCGATCATGATTTTATGGGTATGACCAAGAAATCAACATGTTGGAAGTTTCCAAGTTCACTACAACAAAAAAGAAGCACAACAAAGTCAAACAAATGTCAAGACAATGTTGTGATTTTTTTATTCTTATGGCATAATGCATCGTGAATACCATTATCAATTCTAGGGTGAGACGGTCAACCGCAAATACTACAAAAGTTTGCACAAAAATGTGCGGAAGTAAAGACTTGTACTTTGTTGAAAAAAAATTTAGTACTCCATCATGACAGCACACTAGCTCATCATTCATTTTCAATTACAGAACTTTTATCAAAGTTGTTAAGGAAGTTGCTTCAACAAATCCCTTCCTTTTTAATGTTTTTTTTGCTGAAATAATGGTTTAAGAAAGATTTTCAGAAACTCATGGAAGCATGAGTGGAAAGCACCATTTAAGTTGATGTGTCCAGTCGGAAGGGAATTACTTAGAAGGTAATCCAACAACATAACCTATAATTGCTACCATTTTGAAATTACAAGCCCAGAAAGTAAGGGTAAAAATACACACTGAAGCACAATAAACAACTTCAGTTTATTGGTTGCAGACAATCAGACACTAACCAGTCTTAACATCGTATACAAATCCACCAATATTCTTAAATATTCCTCTCATGAACATACAACTGATACATACTTTCAGAGACAGCTGGTGGATTCTTCTTTTTGTTGACAATAAGATACGCTTAAGAACCCTACAATGGTTTTCATTCATTGTCTCAGTGGCTGGATGAAAAATGAACCATTTCTGCCAGCTGCATTAAAACATTTCCCATTTAATGCAACTTTTCAACAAAATTACAGTCACTTGATAATGGTTTAAAAATTGCTACTGAAAAATCTTTAGCAGTCTGTGCTGAGATTTTGACCAATCCGTATGAAAGAAAATACTACTCAATATAATAACATCTCTTTCTTTGATATTACAAACTATTTCAGTATTAAATAATTCAAATTAGAATGTAAATAACTGAAACAATAGAATCAGTTTAATAAAATAACAGCAGAATCATCTGATCAAGAATATAACCATAGCTAGTTGTACTTTAGAACTGTTTATTTTGGCATAAATACTGGTTTTATTCAACACCTAACTTATTTTAAACAGGTAAAATGCAGTAAATATTGTATACTAAGATGACTGTCATTATTTTCAGTTGTAATCTGAATTTATCTGTGAATACTTGTCTGAAACTTAACTGTGTTTTGAGGTTTTTAACCCCCTCCTCCATTACCCTTAATAATTACTGAATTGTTTACATTTTAACTAAAAAATATCTTATAACTAGTTGTCAATCATAACATTTAATTTACTTCTTATGAAAATGTGTTATTTATTATACCTGTAATTGTTTCTGACTTGTTGTGCACACAGACTGTGTCACAGTGAGGGAAAATTTCTGTCCAATTGTGTACAAGTGTATTATTGCATATTTCAAATCATTTTGTTCTTGTCCAAGATTTTTATTTAACTATACTAGGAATAAACGGAAACAGTAATTATAATGCGAACAAATAAAAAAGTGCTTATAAATATCGGACTGAGGTTTAGCGTTAAACTGTAATAACACTTTTCAGCTTGACATGTAAACAGGTAAGTCAATAATTCATAGAATATGTTTGACTACATCAGCAGTAACGCTCAGGAAATTTGCTATGTCACGCAAGTTTCAGAACAATTTGACTGGCCATGGACAACCATACTTGTCGTTACAGAAGTAAAACCAATTTCAGTTGGATTTTATTCATCATAGTTGCTTTAGAGGTTAACAATAATCTACCAGCTGATTTAGACAGTGAAGTCTCACAATTTTTCACTACTTACTTGGAAAACATACAATGTGTCATTAATTTAAAGTCGAGGTACTTCTCAGGTAAAGGCCGCCAGAATCTTTTAATAATGTGCATCAAATCCAACATCAAGCTGTACCCCACGACTGGTTTCTTCTATAACACATAAGACGACTTACGATCAAAGTTAATTTTGCAACTGCTTGAACTACATTGAACTACAATTGCAACTACATTGAATTCTATTTTGAACTTTTTCTTATTCATTATATGAAATAAGAATGTATATACAAGGAGCGGCTGGAAAAATCTGATTTTTCTACAAGTACACATAATGATGTCAAACACGGGATAGCCCCCCCCCAAATCTATCTACTGAATAATCATCAGAGTTGCGCACTATAAGTTCAGCTATACTAGTAGATTGTAGATAGTAAATCGACACTCCTTCACAAAAATGTTGTGTTCAAAAATAATTGCAACATTCAGCTGTCTCATTAACATGATATAAACAAATTTCTAACTTTTTGCCTCACACTTTTTGAAAATCAGATATCACCATCATAATCAGCATAAAAACCAGCATAAACTTTTAAATTACATTGAAAATGAAGTAGACCACTAACAAATGCATTTTTATATTTTCAATTGAATTTAAAAATTTCAAAATGCTAATTTATGCAGGGTTTATAATACTGATTACAATGGTAAAACAAAAATTAGAAAAAATAGATAAAAAAGTTATGATTTTTTGAAGATTTTTAATGGTTGCCATTTTGAAACTGTTGATTTCGCTTGTAACAAACCTGACCAAGGTATCATCAAAACAAATTTTTCTACCATTAATTTTACTGTGAAATGACTTTTCAAAATTGAAATTGGCATGCACACACATGCACACACACACACACACACACACACACACACACACACACACACACACACACACACATTTGAATATAAACATGGGTCTGGAAGTGCTCTGTTTTTCTTGCTATGAACCATTTTTTTTTTTTTTTTTTTTTACTAAATAATTTTTACCTTTAGAATGGTTTGACTAATGATATTGAAATTTGGCAAGGTACTTACTAAGATAAAGACTTATTGTTAAAAAAAACTATTTTATCTAATAATATTTTTCAAAATGGAAGTCATTTATTTCTTTGATCCACATAACGTGAAAACAATTAATTTTATAGAAAAAACACAATAGTTAAAAAAGTTTTCTTTTATAATTTAAATAAACTAACATACTTTTTTTTATTTGCTTCATAAAATAAGCAGGTTTCTAGTAACAAATTTGAACATAAAATACAATGATAATCATTAAAATTAAAACATATTTTGAAAGATAAATAGTTTGAAAATACATGAAAAATAAAATTCACAGTAGGCACTTAAAACGTTCCCAAACAGAAAGAATAAACCATAACAGATGCTTAATATGACCTCCATTTGAGATAATACACTATATAATGTGCCCTGCATTTGTGTGTATACTCATTCAAAAATCACAGGTTGGTTCCTTGTGATGTACATGATTCCGTAGTTCTTTCTCGAAGAGTCTCAATATTATTAACAAGCGCTGAATAAACCAAAGATTTCAAGTGTCCCCATACATAAAAACCAATAGCATTCAAATCAGGCAATCAAGCAGGCCATGAAACTGATCCTTCTCTTCCAATCCAATTTTGCTCATATATGATGAGGAGCAGCTGTCTCACATACAATGTATAGTGTGATGGTGCAGCATCGTGCATAAAGCAGCAGTTAATTCGTCTTTCCAAGGGTAAATCTTCCAAACATAAAGGGAGTTTATTTTTTAATACCACAATTATTATTTTAGTTCATAATTATTACTATTCAGTGTTGGTGGGAGGAAATGAGGCCCCGACAAACTGTCCCGACATCTTTAACCTGGAGTACTGGCACAGTCTCGTTATAACCACGCTGTGTCATGGGAAGAGACTTTGAAAATGTTAGGTGTTATGTCAGCTACTAAAGGCTGGTTTATATTGAAAAAATTTAGTTTGTGGTAGTATCAATATTTGTGAATAAAAGCATTTTAACCTAACTGTAAAAACATTTTTTTTAATTATTTTACTTATTTAGTTCGAAAAACATTAGCATGTTTGCAAGACAATATCCCAGTTTGCATTACAAATCAATTAAATGCATCATTTTAAAATGTCTGTATAAGTAATAACACTGACAAAAACACTGATTTGACGAATAAAACGAATAGCACCTACTTTCAATATTACAAATACTGGTATCGTTTGACTGACCTGAACTGCTGTTATCACTGAAACCAGAACCGGTAACGACAAATCAATGAAACAGTACTCAGTACACAATAAGTACTCAGAACACTTGACTCAATTTTGATCAAGGTAGACTTACGATAACCTCTTGCTGTGTTATAAAAATATAGATGTTTTAAGATATTTGAAAATCTATAAAAACATCTATAATATATATACATCTATAAAAATCTCTGTATGTGCATGTGTGTGTGTGTGTGTGTGTGTGTGTGTGTGTGTGTGTGTGTGTGTGTGTGTGTGTGTGTGTGTGTGTGTGTGTGTGTGTGTGTGTGTGTGTGTGTGTGTGTGTGTGTGTGTGTGTGTGTGTGTGTGTGTGTGTGTGTGTGTGTGTGTGTGTGTGTGTGTGTGTGTGTGTGTGTGTGTGTGTGTGTGTGTATGTGTGTTGCAATAGCAAAAACATTTTCATTCATATATTACATTTGGGCTAACAAGTCAAAATAAAATAGGCATAGATATCGATAAGAATAGCTGATTGACAACAGGCCTATATGTAAAATGTAATATGAACCAAAGAACCAATCAGCGAAAAAGGCAGTAAAATACAACAGATACTGCCAATAAAAACGTAAAATGTAGAAAAGAATACCCCAACGAAAAAAATCGAATTAACACTTAAGTATTAAGACAACAATTTTGAGTAATGTCGGAACCATTAGACAGATTAGACAGATGTTGAGAAGCATTAAGTGAAATTGAAATAACTGATGAAAGACAACTTCAAAAGTGTAAAAACAGCAAGACAAATAATCAATTTATCAAGAATAATGCAGACAACAATATCAATAATTATAAAATCAAAAGACTGTAAGATAATGTTTACCAGAAATTTTAGATCATTTCTAAAGATTTCTATCTATATTTTTGTTTGATTACAAAAATATGTTACAAATAACTTCAAAACCAAATTTATCAAAATGTGTGTGTGTGTGTGTGTGTGTGTGTGTGTGTGTGTGTATATATATATATATATATCATTATTTCTTATAAATAATCTAATTACTCTGTCTGCATGAACACCCATCCCCAGATCAGTATTGTATAAAAAACAATGAATGTAAACCTTTTACTGACTCATAATTCAATTTCAATGCATAATAAAAAATAATTTTAATAGTTAAATTATTTATTTTATTTTTATTATTCTTTTAATTTACTGTGTGTGTGTGTGTGTGTGTGTGTGTGTGTGTGTGTGTGTGTGTGTGTGTGTGTGTGTGCATGCTACAAAAATCCCTCAATAAGTGATCTAGAGATTAGAATCATTTCAATTACCCAAATCTGGGTTACTATGACAGTACTAATAATTAATTTTCATAAGGAAATTAGCTATTTTCTACAAGTCAAAATGAAGAACAAAAATTTTGATGCTTCATTGTAAATTCCTATATTATTTACTCTGAATATTTATAATATACAAATGTGTAAAACTAATGTGAATTTTCATACTACCAATTTTCGTATATAAAATTAACTTACACTTAGTGAAATCACTTCAATCAAACGAGCGAAACCAATGGCTTCTTCCAGCTGCATTTCTTCGTGTTCTACTTTCAAATTTTCATCTTCCATTTGCTTGTTCCTACTCCCTGGCTTACGTATTATTACGTCCATATTGTCTTTCTCAAAGACTAAGTGTTCCAATTTGTATTTAGTCCTTAAATTTTGGATGATCATTCTACACACGTAAAAGCTGGTGTAACTCAAAGTAAGGTTTTTCATAGTGTGGTTGCCCATGAAACTCGCCACAAGCTCACTGTAAATTAAAACAAAGATTTAACAGAACGTTCACAATACAGTATACATTAAAAAATACCGATTTATGCAAAGCACACATAACTCCCATCTGTAATATACGAGGGCTGTCCAGAAAGTAACAGATGTATCGTGGCCTATCGTGGCAATGGACAGAGCTAGAGCTGCCATCTTGATGTCACAACGTTCCTCCACTCGATATGCATCCAACTGTGGTAGCCTGAGATCTGTATCACTTTTACTTTGCTCTCTGTGATAAACTTACTGCTGCAATACAAAATCCTGCCACTTGTGACGTGCGTTCTGTGAATAGGCTTTGTTGGAATAAAAGACACACAAACCTATTGAAATTTATCGCCAACTTTGTCATGTGTACAAACAAAGAATAATGAGTGAAAGCCCAATGAAGCAATAGTGCATTAATTTTAAAAACAGATGTACTAATGTTCACGATGAGGACCGCTGTGTGTAGGCCTAGCATGTGACTGATGAACTGATAATGAAAATCAATGACAAAATTTATGAAAATCGCCTTTTCACAATTAGGAAACTACACTTTCCCCCCAAATTTCATAGGGTTTGCTGTATGAAATTTTTGTAAATTTTCACGAATTTTGTTATTGATTCAGTCACAATTCTAGGCCTACACACAGTGGTCCTCATCGTGAACATTGGTACGGCCATTCTTGAAATCAATGCGCCATTGCCTCACTGGACTTTCACCCATTATTTCTTGTTCATACACATCACAAACTTGGTGATAAATTTTAATAGATTTGTGTGTTTTTTGTTGTTGTTTTTTTGCCAACAAAACCTAATCACAGAACGCATCTCACACGTGGCGGGATTTTCTATTGCACCACAAAGTTTATCACGTCACAGAGAGCAAAGTAAAAGTGATACAGATCTCAGGCTACCACAGCTGGATGCGTACTGAGAGTAGAAACGTTGTGACACCAAGATGGCAGCTCTAGCTCTGTCTATTGCCACAATAGGCCAAAACATTTGTTACTTTCTGGACAGCTCTCATAGTTTAAGAAAACTATGTTGACTATGTTTAACAAAACTAGGTCTTCTATGTTGATCAGTGTTCTAATATTGAAATGCACTACAAGGCCAGATGGCCACAAAGCGGAAATGTGCTGAGCAGAGCAGACTATGCATTAAAAATCTAACCAATTTTTTTTTTTTTTTTTTTTTTAATGTAAGCATGGCAACTGACTCATTTCAGCTCTGCATTAAAAATAATTGGTTAGGTTTTGTATATGTAGTTTTCTGCACTCAGCGCAACTCCACTCTGCAGTTGGTAGCTACTCTGCCTTTGGTTATAAATACTACACTTGGGTATGTCAAAGAAACAGCACTGTTTCTAATAGCATACTCAGCTCAGCAGGAGGATCCAAGCATGGAGAGAAACAAAACCTTGAACTCCAACACAAATAAAAATTAGTATGCATAGAAAATAAACTTTAAGAGCAGCCATTACTATGGTCGGACCCAAACATGAGACCTTGAAGTGAGCACCAAACCTGACTCTCTAGCACTTGCAATTTTGGTCCCATTTCATTCAAAATTGAAATAAAAATCAATTTTTTTAACAGCTTGGGCAAACCAGTAACAGCCCAGCTAAATCTGTTTGACAATTCCAAAATAATAACCAGTTGACCATTCCAGATCAAAAAAATATTAACTTCTTCGAAAATCTATCTTTATTTGTGAAATTCATTGTAAAATTCATTACGAAATATTAACCTTAATCTGATTGTGGTCAAAGTTCATTTTTGTGTATTTGTGATATATTTGCAAAACTCAAAAATGATTTTAAAGCTGATTCTATGATTATATTAGATTTTCAAAAATGTAAAATTTTTGTGATATTGTTACTTTTTTGGAAATTCACTTCCATCATGCCAGTGAGATAGCAGCATGATGTTTTAATAACAAAGTAATTTTTTATTTTTAACTGAACCCCTTAGTTTCTATAGCTGACAGTTACATCTATTTACAGAAATATTATCCCATTTATTATTCCACACCCTGTAGGCCCTATACATAAGAAAATATAAATTAACACTTATTACAAAATGACTCAAACAAAAGAAATTTTATCATCAGATAATTATATGGAATTTAGCCTATCTAGTTATAAAAAATGTAGGCCTAATTTGACATTTGCCCCTCATAAAAACTGCCTGTACAATTTATTTAAAACAACACAAAATATAATTTTATTGCACATCTGAACAAACCACAGAACTTGATAGTAGGCCAAACTGTTATTGGGAAATATCCATCAAGAAAACTTGCTATGACAGAAAATCTGTGACCATAAATTTTCAATTCTGACTAAACGTATGGCATATGTTTTGATAAATTGAAACTCAGTGATTCTCGCATAAAATCTGAAAATTGTTATAGCAAACATTTAAACAGATACAAGGATGTCACAAATCTCAAACATATTGTACACTCTATAGTCGACCTGATTATATTCTTAATTATTATTGTTAGTTATGTATACTTAATAACCAAGTATATAACCAATAACCTGGTAATACAATAATACTTGGTTATATGTACTTAATAACTAAATCAATATACTTAATGATTCTAAATTCTGGATAATTCTATGTTATCTGTGGTCATGAAAATCCCATTGTAATGCAATATTGAATAAATCATGCATAAACATTATTCAAACTTACTAACATTTTCTCTGCACCAAATGATGTATCAAACCAACATCAAATGGTGGAATGACGAGATACAGGGTAAAAGGGTATCAAGACCCTTCCCGCTATCTCAAGAAGAATTATTACATTAAAGGCTGTATTTGGGAGCATGTTGCTCGCACTGATTATAGCCTTGTAATTATATAGCCAAGACAAGTCATATAAGCAATTCACACTCAAAGTCTTAAACTTCTCCTTGAGACCTACATCCCTGATTGAGTTCCTGTGAATTGTGGTTGCAGTGTGTCCAACAGTACTGAAGAAGGCTCTTGGCTGAGATCTAATCAAATAGATTGGATAGTAGCTAGGCACATAGTTACTCTTTCCAGTGTTAAATGACAAATAATTGTCTAGTGTTAAATGACAATTAACAAATTCAACCCATTTGAATCACCTGGTGGAGATGTAACTTTTCCAGCTCTACTCTAAGAAGACCCTGGGCACCTTCATATTCTCCTATGTGATCTCTTTATAACAAGCTCAAAAATGTCTGGGGATGACAGACCTGAGCGGTGGTCACTCAGTTGAATGTTTGGTTACTGCTCAGGTTACTGTCTGTGCTCAAGACTGATGGAATTGAACGCATAAATGAATTTCATCCCAGCGCTGAGAAGAACTGCATCCTGCACTGTACCAGATATAATCTGTTGGACCTAGAGAAGTAAACCCCAATCTAGGGAAGTAATCACAAGGTCGAACAGTATAGGTGGAAGGTACCTATACTGAATCGAACAGGTGAAGAGATGAATGGCACTGATGTCATGATTTTAATGGGTGAAACTCTCTGAGATATTGGATTCTCTCTCAGAGCCCCCAAGCCTTTACCTGGACATGCGGGGCTCTGTTCAACGTAACAAAGTTTTAGTTAGCTATTCTTGGGGATTCATATGGACAATACACAAAAACCAAAACAAAAAACAGTAAGACTAGAGATACATCTGCCGAGGTCAGCTTATGTGATCTTTTCTGTCTGAATCTGGGAGGGATTCAGCTTGCAATCTCAAAGTCAGTCAAGTATTTAGGACTGACTCTTTATTGTAAGCTGACCTAGATGAACACTGAGACCATGTACGGCACGAAAAAACTAAATGATCACTTATCACTTACAATGACCAGGGGCTTTGCAAGTTTAATTTGGGGTATCAAACCATATGGTATACGAGGTGTGTTCAGAAAGTAACGAGAATTTTTAAAATTCACGGGCTTGGAGAGTCCGATTGTCAAACATTTTTTTTTATTATGTTGGTATAAATGCCCTTGAAGTATGATAAAACTTTCAGCTGTTTTTATTGTTGACTTTGTCTGTGACAGCTACTAAGGTTAGACGTGTTTTTATGAGTTCGGCGATTTTCATTTGTTAAAAGATGTGGATCAAAGAATTTGTATCAAATTTTGCGTAAAAATGGAATAAAGTGTGAGAAATGTTAACAAAGGCCTATGGTGAGTCTTCTATGAGTAAAGTAAGAGTTTACGAGTGGTATAAGCATTCCCAAGAAGGCCGTGAAGATGTTGAAGATGATGAACGCCCTGGACGCCCCAGCACATCAACAACAGATGAAAACGTGGAAAAAGTGAAAGAAATGGTCATGAACAATCACCGAATCACAATTAGAGAGGTCGCTGATGATGTTGGCATATCGATTGGATCATGTTTATGACATTTTTTTCAGTGTTTTGTGTATGAAATGCGTGGCAGCAAAATTTGTTCCAAAATTGTTGAATTTTGAACAAAAACAGCGGCGAATGGAAGTTGCTCAGGAGTCACTAAATGAAGTCAACGACGATGCAGAATTACTGAAACGTATTATAACAGGTGACGAAACATTGGTTTATGGATATGACGTCGAAACTAAGGCTCAATCATCCCAGTGAAGGCATTCTGGCTCGCCAAGACCGAAGGAGGCTCAACAAGTGTGGTCGAACGTGAAGGTTATGCTCACTGTGTTCTTCGATATTAATGGCATAGTGGCATCATGAATTCCTGCCACCAGCTGAAACGGTCAATAAAGAACTACCTACAAGTTCAACGCCATTTGCGTAAAGCAATCCGAAAAAACACCCAGATCTGTGGAAAAACAATTCATGGCTTTTGTACCATGATAATGCACCAGCTCACACTTCATTGCATGTTCGCGAATTTTTGGCCAACAGTACTGTAACAATGTCCCAGCCTCCATATTCGCCTCCGTGTGTCTTTTTCCTAATTCCAAGAATAAAGAAAACCTTAAAGGGCCGTATTTTTACAGCCGTAGATGGCATTAAAAGCACATCGCTGAAAGAACTAAAGGCTATCTCAAAGATCGAGTTTGAGAAGTGTTTCGAGGATTGGAAGAAGCGCTGGCACAAGTGTATAATCTCCAATGGGGACTATTTTGAAGGCGATAACATCAATGTAGAAGAATAAATAAATATTTTGTTTAAAAATTAAAATTCTCATTACTTTCTGAACGCACCTCATATAAGAATAGCTTTGTGGTTATATAATGTGGTATGAAGGCATCAAGTTACTTATAGAGCACTTGTCTGATAGACAAAGGTGAACCAAGTAACTGCTATAATGAAGCTACCTAGCTTACATAGACTTGCTTGCATCTAGTTCACTGGGGCTTTCATAAGCAGTCCCTTAGATACCCAAAAGGTTGCTGTAGGGCTTCTGCTTCTAGAAATTTTCATCGTCATATAAATTCACTTACAAGCTGACTGTTGCAGACCAATGGAAGGACGGGCTGCTCAGAACTGGTAATAGTACTATTAAAATGTCGACTTTAGATAGCTCGTTACTGGTCATAACTCCAGATGTCATAAGCATAAAGTATATCTTTACGAGGCCTTTTTCTATAAGTTTTCATTTTCATAAGGGGTGGAAAGAAAAGGTAAACTCAGTTTAGATCATGGCAGCCTTGTCTGGTACACAGACAGCTCTGTCATTCAGGAATAATCTGGGTATGGAGTGTACAGTGCATCTCCCACAGCTGCTGTTGTTAGCACATGACTGGGAAAATATAGTACAATTTTCTAAGCCAAGGTGTCTGTAACTCTGGTCTGTGCAAATATAGGTATAGTTAAGCGCTATACAAATAAACATATATATCTGGATAGTCAAGCTACTTTTAAGGCTCTTGACTCAAAGTAAATCTCCTCCAAAATGGTATGGGAATGTTATCAGTCTCTCAACACACTAGTTTCCCATAACTCCGTAAACCTGTGCTGCGTACCTGGGCATGCAGGTATTTACAGTAATGAGTATGTAGATGAATCAGTCCAAAACCTGTCTGCAGTACTCCAAAATCCATGGCAATCAATGGGTATCCCATTAGAAAAATAGACTGCTGAAATTACCTGTCCAGGTGAACAAGGTGAATCAAAATAAAGAATAACCATATTAAATGCGCAGTCTAAGAATAATGAAATTTTGCACTTTTGTTTAACATTTATAAGAAGAAAAACTTTAGGTTAGATAGAATTCTGACTGCTACATTAATAAAAATATTGACTTTTAAAAACAGAATATTGAGTACAAACTCACCATGCACTTTCATAGTCGGGTTTATGTTTATTTGGTATAGGAAACGGCCTTATCCATTCCGGCTTTTTTTTATCTAAAAGTCTGAAATGGCGTTTCTTATCCAATATATCTCGAACAAAATCCTGCTGTTCCTGATTCATGAATGATATTCCTGAAACAATAGCATACAAGTGTTATTACTTAGAATTGTACAGAAGTTTAGTCTGAAAACACATGCAGTATGAATATAAATGTTATTCAAGATGTAGTACATCTTGCATCACGTTCGCGGGTAAAGTTTGGTAGATTTTTTTCTATACGCTGATTTGTATATTTTACTATGTCATCTAAAATTTCATTTGTAAAAAATAATTTCCAAGAAATAACTGGTGACTCTAAGTTCAAAACACGTCTGAATCCTGGAAGACGTCTAACTAAAGGATTTTCAACTCTTTCTTCGTCTCTTCTCTCCTCCTTTTCTGCACTGAGTAAGTCTCAATATTTTTTTTTCAAGGTTTCATTCATTTGAAGCACAAAACATACACAATTTATCAAAATATAGAGCACTAAAGAAAAAACACTAAAAATAACTCACAGCAAATAAGAAGTACACACGATGAATCGTGCGGAGTGGATTAGACAAGTTACGAGAAGTAACGAACTAAAAGCTCTTGCATCACCAACTGAGAAGTGATTAAAAAATGCAACAACATCATGTTTACGAAGTGGACGCTTCCATATGAAGTTATTGTTGGGGCTTTTACTAATTACAGTCAGGCGATATAATAGAAAACAATTCAGACCTGGTCAAAAAAACAGGCGCAACCCCTCCCGGGTTAAAGATAGATCTGAAAAAAGTAGGCCTATATGTAGAGTAAAATTCCAATTATTTGCAACCGATTTTCTTTAAAATTAACACTTTTAATAAATGTAAAATGCAGTATTTTTAAAACATAAAATGTTTCTTTAATTAAAAAAAAATGTAAATAGTTGTTTTTTTTTAATGTGTGTAGTGCAGCCATTATAATAATACTGCCACTTTGAGTGATTTTTTTAATAAACTCTAGGCCTACACATACTCAATTTAGTTGTAAGCAGTTAGAAAAAGGAGTACTCATCGTTTTGTTGCTATGTGGTCAGATGTGAAAAAATCCACTAACTCATGCTGCTGCCTACATACAAAGAAAGCTTGTTGCCTATCTGCGTGTCTCCAGTCCTACTGCTCATTCCTGCTTGTTGAAAAATCCCATTGTTTGAAGCACTCAATCACTTGTGACAGTGGCATTATTGTAATTCTTCAGTTATTAATTTTATTTGTTCCTTAGTGTATTGCAGTTGTACATTGTGTTGATATACTACATTATTGTTATTTATTATGTTTACATAAAAAAAAGGTTGTTTTGATGACCAAAAATCGACATTACAACATGCTGGAAGTACCTGGAGAAAGACGATAATAAACTTTTGTTTATTATTCCATATTTTTATTTTGAATTGTGTCCTTTTCAGTTATTTTGTGGATAAGCTGTGGTTCCCTGCTACTCACTTTTGTGGATAGTTATATTGTACTTATTTTTGAACCCAAAATTAATTTAGAACAATAATTATTTAAGAATAATTATATGGTAATGTGGTTTTATTAATGACATTTTTACAAAAAAATTATTTACAAGCTGTGGCCCATTGTGATTGCAATCAGCAGCTTCTACTGTATTAGAGATCTAAAACATATACTCAATGCAATGCCCAGATACTCATTCTAAATGCACCATGTTAGCAGTTGACAGGGCACAGATTGATTGATTGATTATCAACCTTTTATTTATCTGAGGCGAAGTTAGGCCTAATTGGTCCTCTCTTTTACTTACCTCACAACATCTTATAACAAAAGCATATATTGAAATAATAAAAATAAAATAAAATTTACAATTTCAATATTATGATTGTTAATATTTAAAAATAAAACAAAGCAATTACACTTGTTAAATAATTAATTGAAAAAAAAGAAAGACAACAAAACAAAATAATAATAATAATATTTAAAATAAAACAAAAACGTTTTGCACATTAAATGAAACAAATCTGCATGTAATTTGTTTTACTACATCTGTAAGTAAAACAAATTACAAGCATTTACTCACATTCATACAAAATCTTCTTTATTTATGGCTCTTTTATTACTAAATGGAACAAATGTTTTGGAGGGATTGGAACGAATGCCTTCTCTGCGACACCAGTTATGGATACATTCAAGATAGAAATTGAGTATTTCTTCAAATAAGTTGTGACACTTAATACAGACCATAAAACTGTTCTATTTTGGTAGTAAATTTTCAATTAGTGGCGAGACTATTTGTTTGATCCGAAATAATGGCAGGTCTACTTGACATGCTACATTAAATACAAAAAGAGGCAGCCTACTTGATGTAATAAGCAAATTTGACTGGAAGTATACTTCTTGGTACTACCTGATCAGATTTAACTAGTGAAACAGCCTACTTGTTACTACTTGGTCAAGTTCGACTAGTAACAAGTCTCTGTGGTACTATAGTAGAGCGTTGATTATCCCAACATCAATTATTCGAACTATCAACTTTCCGAGCCTTCTAAAAAGGTTATTATTAGATTATGTATTTTAAAGTACAATACATAATCTAATAACAGAGGATTATTTTAAAAAATAACCTTATTAGAAGTTCTGGTAAGTTATGTTATGTTATTTGTTTTATTCAATAAAATCAACGATGATAACCTTAACGGTTTTTTGCCGGGAAAAAAATATTCAATAAAATGTATATAATTGTATATACATTGCAGGTGTAAGTGCCAAAATAATTAATTTTGACTATTTAGTATTTAAATTTTAGAAAAATGTACCATTAATTGTCAAAGTTTTTACATAACCACATTTATTTTTCTGAAAATCAGAATTTATTCAAACAAAATTCTAATCAAGAAATGTAACCAGAATGAAAGGACGCCTACAACATGAAACATTGTATATAACAAAACTGCCAATGCAATCAGGAATCATTAAGATGTTGGATATAGATTATTTCAATGTGAAAATATAAGGATTTTTGGTAATGCCTACGTACTCTAAAAATATGATCAATTTATGATATTAAAGTTCCAAACTTGAGTACTTACCTTCACGAAATACTTTATTGAAATTAAATTTACTCTTCGCCATTTTGTCAATCCTTGACGACTGCAATTTGAAAAAAGTATCTTGATTTACCAAAGACATAGGCTTTGGAAATAAATAGAATGTATAGGTCTTGTATATAAATCTGTAACATTGTACAAACTTTGTGCCACTCATATGTAATAAATACCAATATACAGTAAATACCTCCACATCCAGCCACATCAATTTTAGTTGCTATTAAGCAAATTTTTAATAAATAATTTTAGGCTAGGGAACAGAAAAATAGACCCAGGGTGAACAATATGAAAAAAATAGTAAAAGACTCATCGACAAATTATCTTTTGTTCCCACAATTACCGATACTTATGAATATTTACGAAAACGAGTACATACCGATATTGTGTTTCTACAGACATTTCTCGCTCAAAATTAATCAATGAACAAAAAGAATTAAAAATATAAAAAGCAAAGATCTAAACTAAAACAACTGTTAGGACTATAATTGTAGGAAACAAAGGATTAATATTATTTTAAAACATTTGCATAAAATATTAATATGTAATGTGTAGAAACAAGATATTGAGCAAAACAAAAGGAAACAAAACAATGTTAATAAAGACTTGCAAAAATGATGAAACAGCTGACATACTGCCTATTTTTACAAACAATTAAACATATAGTACAGTAGTTAAGATAAAAGTTGAAAGAAAAACAAGTTGTGATTCCACAATAAGAGTGAGCTGTTCCAACCACAACAGGGTTGGTAGCTGGACAAGGACCAACAGTGTCAAGGAATCATTGTGTAATGGCCAGGGTTGACTGAACCAGGATGAGAGTAATTCAACTGGGGGTGGACAACCTTAAGAAGGCAGAGCGTTAACTCCAGAACAAACTAAAAGTGTTACTTTTACATAAAAGTGTAGTTTTTGTGTAGAACCTCACATGATCAAGTAGTAGTTTTTATTTTGAACTGCTAAGTAGTCTGTTTTTGTGTAGAACCTCACTTTATCAAGTAGTAATTTTTGTGTACAAACCCCTTTATTATTTTTGTGAAAACCTCTCTTGATCATGTAGTAATTTTTAACTTACAATAACTTCTGCTAATGTTATAAATAAATATCAATTTTAAAAACAGAATATTAAATACCATGAAAAGTGGTGTACAGATAGTGTTCCTCTTATTAAGAGTAATCCTGTAAAACTGTTTTTGAAGCTTTACAGTGGTATTGAGCTGGTTTTATAGAAGTATTGGACTTATGGATTTATTATGAGGGACTCCCTTATTATATCCTATAATCCAGCCTGTTCTAGAAAATACATGTTGTTGACAAATCTTTCTTAAAAAGTAAAACAATTCTTACAATACTATTTAACTTGGATTTTAAATAATGTTGCAACTTCCTGCTTACCTCAATATCCAAAATTACCACAAAAAAATATTAACATTGTATTCTAAGATATTGGGGAAAAACTTACTCGCATCAAGCAACAAACCTTGAGTAAGCTAAATGAGCTAGCATAAACGGTGCTAGCATATGTCATCCCAACAAAAATATGTGCAAGAAAGAAAAATATATCACGTCAGCAACTTTCAGAACTTAAACTACCGGAGACCAGATTTTAGTGTGCCTAATCATGACGATTTTTTTATTGCTGGACGATTTTAAAGCTGGACGAAGAATTGAACAGTTGAATTGAGATGCCACAAAGCTGATGGATTAGCCATAGGCAATAACAACTATTTTAAATTGTCACAGCCATTGAACTGATTACAACTTACTGCACAAGTAGAATTTTTACATAAACATTTCAAACACTAATGTAGCTTTAAAACTGGCTTGGTCTCTCAAACAAAAACTTATATAATTGGTGTCCTCAGGACATCAGACTATTTATTCATAGAAAATCACCAATGGAACTGTCATGAGATCATTTTATTAGAACTCTTTAGCTGCTGGTACAATGATACAAATCTATGCCATCCACAAAGGAAGCAGTTGGGCATTCCTCAAATCATCAACATATGAGGTGTTACCCAAACGTTTGGAGAATCTGAACTCCACATGTGAACCACTTTTGGTATAACCTGCTACTGGTAGAGTGCAGATAATTCTCTTTGAGAAGTAGTGTGCCAACAGCTGTGATGCTTTCTTAAGTTTAGTGTGTTTATGTGTTTTAGTGTTGCAGCGATTTTTTTAAATTGTGTAAATGGTATATTTTAAGGAGCAAAGAACCTGTATAAAATTTTTCTTCAAGCTTAAAAAAGTTGCTGCAGAAATACATTGCATGCTTTTGGAAGTATGTGGTGATAACACTATGAGTCAAAATAAAACTTTTTTATGGTAAAAATGCTTCAAGGATGGACAAATGTCTGCTGATGATGATGAGCGTTCAGGATGACCATCGACAAGCGCAACACCAGGAAACATCATCAAAGTGTGAGAGGCTATTTTTGCAGATTATAGATGAACAGATTATATGGTGTTTGTACAGGTGTCTATCGTGTTCATTAAAAAGTTGTACAGCTCAGTGCAACGCATCTTGTCAGACAATTTTGGCATGAGACACATTGCTGTAAATTTTATACCAAAACTGCTGAGCAGCGACCAAAAAGATCATCACATAGCTGTCTGCACTGAATTGAAAATTGTAGAAAGAGAAAACTTAAACTTAATCTTCATGTGTCCTTAATGTCATAACTAGTGAAGAGATTTACAGTTATGATTTTGAACTAAGCAGTAGTAATCACAGTGGATGTTGCCATCCTCACTGCAGCCAAAAAAAACATGTCAAGTTCACAACATGAAGTCCATGTTGATTGTTTTTTTTTTATATCAAAGGCATTATCCATAAGGAGTTTGTCCCCTTTGGTCAAACTGTCATTGGAAAGTTTTATTATGAAGTTTTGAAGCGGCTACATGACAACATTAGGCGCAAAGATTCAGAACAATGGGAGAACAAAAGTTGGGTTCTCCATCACAACATGTCTGTGGACATATCGTTGGTCGTTCAGAATTATTTTGCTTCCGAATACATGGTAGTGATTCCCCAACCACCCTATCTGCCTGACCTCACCCCTTGTGACTTTTTTCTATTACCCAAAATAAAGTTAAAATTGAACAGATGTAATTTTAATACAACTGAGAAGATCCAGGCAGAATGACAGAACGTGTTTCAAACATTTGCACTTACAGATTTCCAGGGATGCATGGAATCATGGAAAACCACTGGGCTTGCTGTACCCATGTCCAAGCGGACTATTTTTAATGAGACAGTGAAAAATAGGAGTTATGGTAAACAATTTTATTTCTATAGTAAATTCCCCGAACATTTGAGTAGCACCTTGTATTGGGCTTGACGAGTTACATTGGGAATGCCAGTCTATCTACCTTTTTCAGTACTTACAAAATAAAATGTTAATACTAAAAAATTTGTAATTTATTCAGAATATAATCTATTGTAAAACATGAAGAAATGGCATCCAACAAAAACAATCCCACAATACCTTAGTGCATTGCTACAATATTAATTATTCAGCAATATAATTTCCCCTTTACTAGAATTAATAGCTTTATAATTAGTAAATTTCCTTTGGAAAATGAGTTATTGGAGCATCATTCATGGTAAGACTCACACACAGGAGCTTAAGTGAGCATGACGCTGATCTCTAGGATCAATCACTTTTGAGGAGTTCTTAAGAAATATAAATACAGTGCATGCATGTGTGTGTGTGTGTGTGTGTGTCTTAATAATTTTGTTTCGGCATTGTAGGGCTAAAAATGAATAGCCTGATTCTTTCTAAACATATTGCATCTAGCTTATTCTTATTTAGTAGATGTATTGTAAAGAAAGCAGTTGTCATGATCACAGGATGGATACTTTAGGAAACATTTACATGATGGGTATTTACACAGGATGGGTATTAACAACAGACCACCTCTCTGTAGGAAATGTGGATGTAGGCAGAGACTGCAGAACACCTACTCCTGAAATGTGAGACTTTGGAGCCAGAACAAAACAGAATCCTTGGAAAAATGACTGAAGGACCGATCATTTCACAAAAGGATCTTATCAGCAAGATCCTGGAGTTTGCCAGACTCATGGTATGTGAGAGTGACTTCCAAGTGACATCATCATCGGGAGTGCGATAAGCCCATGTGGTTGACATGCCAATGAACTCAGATCTCCCAATATTAAGAAGAAGAAGAATTTGACAATTTATTAGAGAGTTATTTCACTACTAGTGATAAAGAGACTTGCTACGCCTTCAGGGGGCTATTTTATTAGTCCCCTCCTTGTAAATGATTGATGTAAAGGGAACTTCCAAGGTGGCACTACATATGTAAACACGGATCAGAAAAAAAAAGATAAAAGAAACATTATGCGTGTTCCATATGAGAGGTAACTCTATGTATACTTCCAGAATTTGATACCATAAAAAAGTATCATTCTATGACTAATAACAACTTGGTCATTTAATACAATTGAGTGGGTTTTTTTTCTAAAATGTAGTTTCTCACTAAACAAAGTATACTGAAAGTATGGTAAATTTGAACAAAAATTAATACTTTAATATATGTTTTCAGGTTACTTATGTCCAAAAAATGTGTTTATTTGAATGCTTGTGTTTGGTTACTTAAAAGCTTACTGTAATTTCAGACTAAGCAAAACAATTTAACTGAATATTAAACATCCACTTTTAGGAAAATATAAGCTATCAAACTCCTACCGTAATGAAAAAGAATTTTTTTTTTTAGGCAAAAAGCACATTCAGGCTATTATCGTCACCCTAAATATAAGTGTGAGTGTAAAGTGTTAAGTCACAAGTGTAGTGTTGTAAGTATGTGTGTCAGACTTGGGTACCGCGAGGGACATCTAAATCCTCTCAATAGGTGCAGCTAGTCTGCACCCCCCTGTGGGGAGTGAAAAAGACTATTGTACACCATTGCCAAAAAAAAAGCAATTGTACACCATTGCTGAGCAAGTTAAACTGTACAGAAATTTGTTATCAGTGGGTTCCCAGGCACTATAGACTGTATGAAAGTAGATAAAATGGCTGGATTAGCTGCTAACTTAGGTTCGGTTCTTTCGAAAAGTCTTTCGTTGAATGCCAGTCTTGTTGATGGTAATGAAGCTCTACAAACAAGATGAATAAACAAATGAAAGGAAGGAGAAACAGTCATTACCTATATTCAATGCAAGAAACACTATGTCTTACAAGGTGAACAAATGAATTCATCTTTCAATCTCCAAACATAACAGCAACAATCGAACACATAGTAACGCAGTCATATCTTTTCAATTTTGTCACTGAATCTCTTGTCTGTTCAGTTTGTCAGAAGCAAGACAAGACTGTAGAGCACATTCTTCAGTATCCAGGGTATAAAATTCATGGAAATTAATTGAAGACAAGATTCCAACCGGAAGACATACTTTAAAAAAACAGTAGACAATGCCTTTTCAAAGCTAACCACCCTTTTTTTATGAGGTCACTTGATGTCAGATACATGAACAAGCAGTTAGAAGCAAGTTTAGCTTTCAGTGAATGTTTAGTGTATGCAATATGTAGTGTCCATTAAAAAATGGACACATTAAATATGGACACTTAGCGTATACAAAAGTTAAACATAGAAAACTTTCATAAATTATGATACTTTATGCTCAAATTAAAACCAATTTATCAATTATTATAACATAGCCACTGGACCACATATTCAAATGATTAGGATTATGACCTATTCTTCCCGTCAGTGCTCAATCCACTCACCTCATAAAGGCTACCGCGGTTTCGAAATGCTATCGTTTCATCTTCAGGCCGTTATACAAAATGTTAAATCCCTCTTTTGAGGTCGTCACAAAGTCAAACAAAACATTAAAACATACATCACAAACATTGAGCACAATTACATGTTTAAAATATTCACCATGAAATTTGGCTTGGCCAAGCTACACACGCGACTCGTACGTTGTTACATTCCGGACTGCGGAGTCTCCATCATTAGTAGTGCGTCCATCATTGTTATCAGTTACGGCGTCTGTTGGTTTTTGTTACTTACTCAAATTACTTATCCTTAGAGCCATGTCATATATTAAATTTGATTTAAATGAAAGTTTTTCATTGAGGATGTTGTCGGGGTCTGATTTTTTGGTCTTGTAAATCTCAAACTCTTCAATCGCATCCATATAACTACTTGTATGAAACAAATGTAATATTTCCATGTTGGTATGGATGTCTTCGAATTTATGGTTTTTGTCCATAAGATGTTCTGTGAAAGCCGAGTTTGTCGATAATGCACTTCTGGGTATGTGCTCTTTAAATCTTTTCTTAAAAGAGCGAGATGTCTGACCGATATAGAAGCTTAGGCAATCACTACATTTCATTTTGTATGTACCAGTTTTTTCAAAGTTATCTTCACTTGTATTTGCAACTGGCTTCTTTAATAATGTTGATAACTTATTAGTTGTTCTGAAAGAGACATTTATATTTTCTTTGGCTAATTCTTTTTTTAGGGTGTTTCTTAAAGTTGAACCATATTCCTTGGAGATGATTGTTTTTTTATCATGAACAATTGTTTAATTTTTGTTTTTGTGTTTGGCAATAAGCCTATCAACAATTAAGCTTTTATATCCATTAGAAACAGCTATGTACTTAATGATGTTTACTTCATTTTCATAGCTTCCTTTGTCCATAGGGAGTGAAATTAACCTGTGTACTAAACTATTGTAAGCTGCCATTTTTATATTGTATGGATGGTGGGATGAAGAATGTATTGTTTGGCTGGTTGTGGTAGGTTTCCTATAAACACTGTATTTGAAACTATTGTTTACTTTTGAAATGGATAGGTCAAGAAAATTTAATGTATTATCGGTGTCTTCTTCCAGTGTGAAATGAAGGTTCGGATATATTGTGTTAAAAAATTTATTGAAATTTTTTAATTGTCTACTATTACCTTCGAAAAGTACATTTATTTCATACACATACCTGTAATAAAAAACTACTTTTTCTCTATTGTAGTTCCTATCCAACCATAAAAATTCATTTTCGATATGGTTTAGAAACAATTCTGCCAAAATGCCGGAAAGGGGGGAGTCCATGGCTAAACCTTCATTTTGAAATTAAAATTTATCATTGAACTTGAAATAATTTTACTTTAGAACAGTTTTAGTCAACGAAAAAAATCATTTATTGCATTCGTTGTGAGCGAAGAATGTTTGGTGAGGTTATCTTTTAATATAACCATGGTTTCATTGATGGTTTTATTGATGGTTTCATTGATACAAATTGGCTATGCCAAATGAGGCTACTTATGGTTGTTTTCTATTTTTATTTTTAGTTCGTTAATTCTTTCAACCAGATCCAAGCTGTTCTTCAGGCTTAAATTATTTTCAAAAATTATTTCATTTCCAATTATTCTATCAATCTTTTTTGCTATAATGTATGCTGCAGAAGGTTTGAAATTTACCAAAGGCGGAATGGGCATATTTGGTTTATGTATTTTTGGCAATCCCCTTAATATTGGAGCATGTGGATTCAGTACTTTTGAAGCTCTGATGCAATCCTTTGATAAGATTGAATTGCTCTTGTTTATTTCTCTGGAAAAAGATAAGGTTGGGTCTTTATTTAATGGTTGGATGTTATTGTTTCTAATGAAATTCTGAACTTTGTTTACATAGTCGGTACTAGGGAAGATCGCTATTGTATTCCCCTTATCTGCTTTTGTGATCATTGCGTCATGATCATTGAGCTTGTTTCTAATGGTATTTAAATTATGTCTCGCTGATTTGTATTTTAAATCGTACTTTAAAACTAAACATTGGTTTTTTAAAACTTTTTTAACTTTATTTGCCACCATGACCCTGGCTGTATCTCTCAATTCATAGGATTTTAGCATTTTTATTGCGGCTTCAGTATGAATCAACTCGTCAGCAAGCGGTTTTTCTTATTATTATTAGGGAAGTTAAAATTGAGTCCTTTGTTTAAAACATTCAATTCATCCTCTGTAAAAACAATACAGTTTTATTTATGACTCTGGGATAAAAATGATGGTTGCATTTTACGGCATTTTTCTCTGAGTTTTTAACAAGTTGTTTAATTTTCTATGTTGACATAGATCTTAGGATAAGTAATTTGAGTAAGTAACAAAAACCAACAGATGCACTGTAACTGATAACAATGACTGGCACACTACTAATAATGGAGACTCCGCAGTCCAGAATGTAACGACGTACCGTCTCGGTGGCCTAGTTGATAGCGTACTGGGCTTTCACCCTGAGGACTCGGTTCGATTTCCGGCTTGGCATTTTCATACACTATAAATCATCCTATCATCTGCATTAGCCCAAGTGTGCACAATAGTCGGACGTTAAGCACAAAAAAAAAAAAAATGTAATGACGTACGAGTCGCGTGTGTAGCTTGGCCAAGCCGAATTTCATGGTGAATATTTTAAATATCTAATTGTGCTCAGTGTTTGTGATGTATGTTTTAATGTTTTGTTTGACTTTGTGATGACCTCGACAGAGGGATTTAACATTTTGTATAACCGCCTGAAGATGAAGCGATAGAGTTTCGAAACCGCGGTAGCCTTTATGAGGTGAGTGGATAGACCACTGACGGGAAGAATAGGTCATAATCCTAATCAATTTATCAAATTCCTCATGCTATAAAAATAATATTTTTCAATTACTTTTTTTGTGCCTCATCATAGTTGAAAACAGCCAGACCAAACTGGATAAGTAGGAAATCAAGAAAGCTACTGCGCAATTTATTATAATATTCTGAAGGTGTATCTATAGGCTGGATATTCTCTCCTTGTCTATGGCCAGTGTACTCTGCATCAATACTGATAAACAGTGCGCTGTTGATAGCATCTCTGACCTCTGGCAGTACTTTGGCAAAATCTGCAAACATAATTAACAGCACTAGGTTAGGTTTTATGAGTCAGTTTTTTTGTAATACCAGTTTTTTAAATTAATTCAAAATCTCTATATGCAACAGTCTCCACCAGTTGTCATTAATGGACGAAAACTTTCAAAAGTTTTTAACTCTTAAGTACTATGGAACGTCTGTGGGACTGCATCTAAATTTTGTCAGCCTCCCCCTTCCATCCCTAACCACCACATGTCAGCCTCTCTGTAGCTTTTAGTCTTAGCCTTGACAATGACTTGTGAAAGAAGGGTTAAGTTTTGTTTGTTTGTTTGTGAGTTATAAGCAATTTGCGGTCCAGCAGACGGTCCATAGTAGCTACGTGATTTTTAAAACTGCATGGAGCAGTTTCAGTGACATACCATAGTACTGAAGTCACATTTGTTTTCTTTATACGTTTCTGTGACTGACCTTAGTGTTGGCTTTATTTTTGTAATATAGTACTTTGCTGAAGAATTTTTTGTATACATTATTTCTTTCTTTAGATAGTTTTTGTATATATTAGCTTTGTATATAGTAGTTTTTATTGCAAATTTTAAGTAGACCAAGTGTTGCAGACTTTATTTTTATTTAACTTATATTTCACTTATTTATATTGAAATGAGCGTTCCTTTTTATATGAAGATAAAAGATATATGTTGTTATAACATTTTTCAACAAGTTTTTTTTAAAGTTTGTCTTGTAATTGAAGGTGTCCAACTAAATATAGCTTTGAGTGTGCACAATAGTCGGACGTTAAACACCAAAAAAAAAAAAAAAAAAAAAAAAATATATATATAGCTTTGAGGTCTGACAGACTCCTTACATAGTACTTGTGTGTTTTTTTAATCCTATGCATTGAACTCTTTTTTTATGAAATTTTATGATTTCAAAATAAAGTTGATAATTGTTGTACAATATTTACACATAACTTTTACAGTTTTTGAAACTCTTACAAACGTTTGTGCAGGTAAAAAACTTGAAAACAAATAATTAATTACCCTGAAAAAATTCAAAACCAAAACTCTGCACTTTTTTTAATGTCTTGAGATTTTTTTTAAGGTGAAATACATACAAAATTGAAAACTAACTAATGTAACTTTAAATTTAAATATGCAAAAATCAAACCACACCAAGAGGAAGTTTTAAAAATAAATTTTGTTTAACAAACTTTTAAATTTTAAATGCAGTCTCAAAGACCCCTCCATAGTACTTACGTTACTCTAAGTATCCATAGTACTTAAGGATTAAACTGAACAGAATTTTGTGCTAATTTGAATAAAATTGGATCCAAAATGCAAAAACCATTTAGGTATATTATACATATACATAAAAATTAAAATACATTTTCATCATCAGCAATATGGACCTACATGGTCTATTGTTTATTTGATATCAGATCAATTATATTTTGCTTAAAAAGGAACATTTTCAGTCAGAAATTTAAGAAAAACTGCAGGGAGAAAAATCGGGTAATTATTTTATGCTGTTACATTAATTATTATTGCTGTTCAAAATTTGTTACGATGGAAATTAAGTAACCAGGGAGGTGGCAATTATTGGGGGGGGGGGACGAGTGTAGATCTTCTCAAAATGTAAAGGGAAATATTGTTTAACATATTAGAAATTTCAAAGCTCAAATTTTACAAGCACTTTTTCATTACTCTGTTTAATTTAGCTTAAAGATAAGAAATAATCATTGAAGTATTAACTTTTGTGATTCTCAAATTTGTGGCAGAGACCTATGGCAGCATAGCGTTGCCCTCGCTATCACTTACAGGCCTATAATTTCTAGTAGTCATTCTAGCCATGATACTAAGATTTATTTTATATTTTCTGTGTATGGCTGATTTTTATTTTTACATTAGCATACAAGGTATGTAGAAAATATGGTGATCTTGAATGGATACGAGTGTACTTATTTTCAGACACCCCCCCCCCAGGCCAAAAAGATGGTTGCTGTGTCCATATGTATTGTGCACATCATTGGGAGACTAAACAACAGCACCCAAATAGTACAATGTTTTTATATTAGGACCTTTTTAAATTATGTTTTCAAGCCTTTTTTGTCAAAAAAAACTAATGCTAAGGTAGTTTGAAAAGTAAAACAGATTTTTTTTGCCAGATATGTGTCACTAAGACAATAAAAAAAAACTTATTTTACAACACATTTGATACCTTAGCTATTTTCTACATAGTCACCATTCAAATTTAAAGATTTTATGGTGTCATAGTATTTCACTCGCTTGTAACTCAGCGACTTTATACTCAGTTGCTGCCCAAGTTGTTCAACCAATCATTAACATTCTCTTTCAGTTTGTTGTCACTTCTATAATGGTTTCCAACTAAAAAAGTCCTTAAATTTGGAAAAAAGATAGTAATCATTTGGGGCTAAGTGCAGGCTATAAGGCAGATGTTCAAAAACTCCCCCTTGAACTGCTGAAGCAAATTTGTTGTCATTTCAGCAGCATGAAGATGTGTGTTATCATGTTCACAATGCCACTCAATAACAATTTACACCATTTGTTTTGAATAGCCGGTATAGTGGATGAAGGGGCTGATAGTAGGCTGCTACATTTATACTCTCCCCTATAAGCATGTAGTCGATGAGCAGAACACCCTTTCAATTCCAAAACACTGTGGCATTATAACCTTCTTAGCATTCAGAATTATTTGGGGTTTTTTTTTGTTGGGGATCGGGAATAATGCCATTTCATTGACTGGCATTCAGCTTATCATAAACTTTGGTTATCTGTCTGTAAATTTCAATAGGGCGAACTTTTTTTCAAAAAGCATATTACACTTCATAACTTGCATTTGGTGGAATTAACAATTTGTCGCACATTTACATAATGATGCACAATGAACAGTTAATGACTGTAGTGGCTCACTGTTAGTGTCACACTGGCATGAAGGAGTGGGGAGGTCAATAAATGATGGCAGCAGCATTCAAGGGGGAACTGAGCTGCTTGTCGGATCAAAATATTCTTTACTTTCCCAACAACCCTTGTATTAACAAAAATCATATATTTTCAAAAAAAGCTTTAACAATTTCAATTTTTCAATAAATAAATGAAATAAACTGGATGCTAGTGCTAAAGATTCTCAAGAAATTTGCGTCCGGAGTTATTGGAAAAACCAAAGAATCAGCCAAATTCTCAAAATCATTTCATTTGAATGAAGTCAAATTTTGTTCATATTAAAATATTTATAAATTAAGACTGTTATACAATAAATAAAACAAATTGTTGATTCAAGAATATGCCAGTACTATAGTAGTTTATGTGTAGGAAACTACTGATTAGTTTATGTGTAAGCGTTTGTTTACATCTGAGATAAGATAAGTCAAGTAGACCAAAGTGTAAACAAAATCTGATTTAAACAAGTTTTAAATAATTCAATTTTAAAAAATTTGCAGAATGAAAACATTGTATAATTTATTTGTTGACATTTCTTCGTTGATTAGTTTGTTAGAACTTTTTTTTTTATCACCTACAAAAGATTATGTTTTTCCACTAATTCAAAGATCACACCTAAAAAGGCTACACAGCCCATAGGTTGGGAACTGACTTGGTGTTAAATTGGTAATAAAAAGGCAGTGTAGCACTGTATCCAACATATTATACTGAGAGAAAAGTACTGCATTATGTAAAATATATAGAAAAATTCAGGTACTACAGTAAGAGAATTAGGCCTGTTACAAACTGAAACATCACATTTTGTTATTGTTACTAAAATAAAAGTAATGATAGTACTTTAAAATTTTCATCAGCCATTTTCAAACTGACATTAATATTTTAATTAGTAAGAGATGTTATGAGATTCTAAATTGTACACTGCCTTTTGATCCTAAAAACAGGTAAGGTATCAAAAATTTACCAAATTTGACATGAACTACCAATCATATTTCCAACCTCAGTCTTCTTTTTTAAACAAAAGAAAGTAGGCTTAAATTTTTTTTATTTTTTTAACGTTGTCTGACTATTGTGCACACTTGGGCTAATGCAGACAATGGAATGATTTATAGCGTATGAAAATGCCAAGCCCTGGCCAGGAATCGAACCTGGGTCCTCGGGGTGAAAGCCCAGTATGCTATCAACTAGGCCACTGAGGTGGTTGGTAGGCTTTACAGTAGCCTACAATTTAGCTAGTGTATTTTCAATTTAAAAAATATATTTTAAAGTGAAAAATATCATAGCCTGCAGTAATGACAATGACTTATTAATGAGCTAGTGTTTCGATACAAACCTTATCAGTTTCAAACAAAGTAAAGAAGATAAGATACTAGGCTATTAAGAATAAAATTGTAATTAAATACAATAATTAAGTTATACAATCAATTTTAAATACAACACTACATAGGGTGCCTTAAAAGTCTTAGTGCTAGTTAAGTTAGTGTTTGTTAATTATTCAGTTTATGCACCTAAATCATTAGGCTTATCTTACAAAACATGAAGTGAGAAATATAACATGAGATAATCAAATGTCTTTTTTATTAAATTAATAACAAGGTAGGAAAGTGTACTTTGATAATTTTAATTAGGTTAGTAAACATTAAGAATACTTTATATAGTGATCAATATTCTTAAAAGCATTCAAGAACTTTGAAAGTAAAAGGCAGGCGTAAAGATGCAAACATATACATACATGATAAAGAGGCACTGATTTGACTTGAAGTTCTGAAATTAATAAAAACATAAAAGAATTTATAACAATGGCACTTGAATATGTAGTGCATATAGGACACCTGTCTTTTATTAACCTTTTGGTCAAAGAAAATATTATCCTTCAAACAACAAAGATTTTCCAATAAGTTACTTAAGGCAGGAATCAAAGACAAATGGAAAGTTAGATATGAAGAGCAAAGACAATTTAAAAAAATAATAATAAAAGCAAGAGCTGGAGACACAAAAAATTGGGATATTTTACACTAGTTCAAACCAGACAATGTATTTTTCAATCATCAGTTTCAGTGGAGAGAGGACAGTTTAGACTGAAAATATTTTGATGCAAACACTTTTTGTTCATTTTCGATATATGGAAAGATACCAGAGTAGAATGATAGGGACCTATTATAAATACCTCTTTGCCAGATAAGAATGTTGAAAGAATGATAGATGACAGCTGGCTGACAACTAAATTTACTTTGTTGTGAAAAAACAAAATGCAGGACAACGATGAGAGAAAAAAAATAAAAGCAGGAAAATTCATAACTGAGTTTCAGAAGATATCACATGTACCTGAAGAGGTTATGATTTTTTTAGAAAGTAAACAGTATAAATTAACAGTCTTGTTCTCAGTATGCTTAAAAAAAAGTAGACCTATCCTAGCCTGTATTATTCATTTGGGAAAAAACAATTAATTGTCTATTGTAATAAATTAATGTTACTACCTTTTTTTTGGTGTTTATCGTGCGACTATTGTGCTCACTTGGGCTAATGCAGACGATGGGGGATGATTTATAGCATATGAAAATGCCAAGCCCTGGCCGGGAATCGAACCCGGGTCCTCGGGGTGAAAGCCCAGTATGCTATCAACTAGACTACCGAGGCGGCTTAATGTTACTACCACACTAACATTAAAATGGTTTCAATCTCACTGTAACCTTATTGTTGTGTAGTAATAAAATAATAATTTCTTACTTATGAATAAAATAATTTATTATTTGTGAATTATTTATAGTATGTATTATTGTATAAGAGATGACTATATATGTATGAGATGACTATATATATATATATATATATATATATATATATATATATATATATATATATATATATATATATATATATATACAAATATACATATGTATATATATATATATGTATATATATATATATATATATATATATATATATATATATATATATATATATATATATAGTAAACATTTTTTATCAGTCATTAGTTTTGCCCAATCAACTCTCTGAAATAAACTTCAAAAAAAATTCTAACCTTTACTGTTAAAGATTTGAATAATATAACCTTTCCAAATACATCTTTTTTACTTTTTAATTGGAAAAATTTTTAATTTGTATTTTGAACACTAATTGAAGAATATTTTTAACGTTTATAAACACACTTTCACATAAGTAAATAACATTTTTTTTTATCAAAATACATTGGCCTGCCTAATAAATATTACCACTCCCTGACACTATTGCCTTCAGTGATCAAAGTAGGAACCAATGCTTACAATATATCTATGATAATTTAAAAAAACAATATTAAATAATAACTCCAATAACAGCATAACAATATAATTTTTAATTGTTAACTTACTTGATCGAGTAACTTCCATTTCCAACTAAAACGCTGGCAATACCACTGTGTAACCTACAACAACAGATCAATTTTTAACATTGACGAATCAAATGATTGGCAATGACCATAAATCTCACTGAAATAGATAGTTAATTTCTGGTAAAATTAATTTAGCTACATACCAATTAATACCCATAGATAAAATTCTTTTACATCAATTTTTTACAGTGACAATTTCTTAATGATACCGCTCCAACTTCAAACAACAGTAGACATAGACGCGTCAGTCTAAGATCTTGATAATTCACAAGTTCACATTGTAAACAAAATTGAATCGAAAGTGTTGTCCGGAGGTACACTTACACGGTGTTGACTAAGTGTAAGTCTGTAAATAATTATGAAAATATTCTCTATACTTTAATAGCCTATCTTTAAAATATGTTTATATTATGTATTTCAACTTATAAACGTATGTTGACATATTTTTTCATGTCTGTTTACTGTGATTTTGAAACCTACAGTATAGTAAAAACTACGTGACTTGAAAAAAAATAATTTCGAAAAACTACACAATGTGTTTGTACAACGCAGTCAAATAATGTATCTTAAAATATTCCCTACAGTTTCAAACAATTCCATAATTCATATGTATATATTATTTTTTGTAAAACGTTTTGGGGAAAATGTTTAAATAATGTTTAAAAAGTGTTAGATTATTTCAAATTTACAAATGTAAAGTTTAAATACATTGTTAAAATTCTAGAATACTGTTGAAAATTATATAGAATAAAGTAGCCTAGATAGTTCTAGAAAATTAAATATAGGCCTACTTCTTTTTTCTAAAACTTATAGCTGAAGCAGTGTTCCGTTTCGAACATACTGAAATTTCAATCAGTCAATATCATTTTCATGGAATATTGCAAAACAATAATGTTTTCACGAAAATAATGTCCGAAGCAAATTTTCCAAGAGCAAAATAAACCTTTGCGTATAACAATTTTTAATTCCAGATTTATTATATTTTAATGGGTCTATGTAGTGTTAAATAATTTTCAATGAAACACAGCCAGAAGTGTTTTTGATGTCAAAAATGTGTTATTCTTATGCTTTTCATAAAAAAACAACTATTTTCAATTCTTATAGTAACTGTTTTATGATTTAATTTTAAGCTGTCAATAAGGAAACTTTTTTTAAGACTGTAGTGATTGAAACGTCAATATCGATCCTACGACCTTGAAAAACGTAAGTCTGCAAATAAAGCAGAAATTTACTTTGTAAACATTATCCCTTCCCCTAGCATTGTTCCCCTAACACAATTACATCACCTAGCAAAATTTGATGAATTTAAGATATTATGTACTATTTTTCTATTCTTTCAATTTTTACTCAACCCGATTTTTCGGGATGAATTGTTTTGTTTGGATGCTTGCATACAGTTCAGTAAAAATTTAATAAAAATTGTAAAATTACTTTTGGGAAAATCTGGTGTTGATGATTTTTAAAGGTTTTACAAAAAGAACTTGAGAACAATATTTTTAAAACATTGTACCAAATAGCAAAACACACCATACCTTACATAGGTCTAAACAGAAAATCAAGCAGATTCATACACATATTGCATATCTGGGGTTTCTAGAATTCCCTTCATAATGGATTCTTGTATTTAAATATTTCAAGATTCTTTCTTTTCTATATTTAAATAACTGCTATAAGGTAACGTATAACTTTACCTGTTAATATATAGCATTCGATCTGCTTGCTTTCACAATGTTCAAACATTATCCTCTAGTGTTCTTAGGTATAGTTTGAAGTTAATAAAAGTTGTATAATTATAAGTTAATACTTCAAAAATAAATATTTCATAATATTTAAAGGGAGGATGACTAGATAACATACAGACTTCCAATGAGTCCAATTGAAAATAGTTGAAGAAATTAAACTGAAAACACTTTTAAGACATAGTGTTTTAAAACCATTACAATGTTTGAAGTCTTTGTCTCCAAAGACTTACTGAATTGAACTCAACACTATTTAGCCTATGGTTGGTACTTGGTGAAACTCAAAGAAATCAAAGAAAATTATACCACTAATACAGTTTCACAAAATTCTTTAATTCAGGGGCATATGTTTCGCCTTGAGGCATCTTCAACATAGTATAGATAAAAATTATAGTGTACTTATATACATAGTTAATGTTAAAACATTTTTAACAATTTACCTGTGTTAGTATATAAAAACACTTTATAATTTTTATCTTTACTGTGTGTGAAGATGCCTCAAGGAGAAACTGTCACTTAATAAAAGAATTTTGTGAAACTATATTGGTGGTCTAATTTCCTTGATGTTAAATTCAATATTTTTTTGTTGTTTTATTTATTAGTCCGTCACCGTACTAATTAATTTTTCTATAAATAACATGTTCACAATACACTTAGCATTACATTAACTCACAAAATCCACAGAGGCGCCATGCATGGTCCACAGTTGAATATCAGTTGTACTCTACAATCCTTGTGGCCCTTAATTGTTAAAAAGTTCAATCGTTTTTGTAAACCACCATTTTTTTTCCGTTCAAATGTACCTTCGATTTGTGCTAATAATGCAAAAATAAATACAGCTATTACATGGACATGGTGCTAGTAGGATTTCCAAAAAGTCAACAGCAATTAATATTGTTTGCTAATTTATTAAATAACTGCAATAATTTTTCTGATTTCACCATCATAATCAGTGTTAAATTTTGCATGAATTAGCATTTTAAAATTTTAAATTACTGTACACTGAAAATATTAAAAAAAGCCGGACTCCTATAAGATTCATTTTTGTATTTTCAAAGCAAATTGAAAACTTCAAATGCTAATTTCTGCGGATTTTAACATTGACTATAATATTATCATACAAAAAAAAAACCCCTTTGCCAAAAAATGAAAAAAAAAATTTGATATGAACAGAATTAATACCCTGATGCACATTTCAATAACATAGCCATACATAAACATTTCCCGACAGATATTAAACACAATTAACATATCTGTAACATTTTCCCTTAAAATCCTTTAAAATGTATACGAAGGTCAGGACTGTTACTTAAAGAAATTAAAGGTTATACTTAAATAAACTAAAATTAATTGTTTCCTTAAAACAATGCTTTATTCAATTCCTTACAATAACTCTTTATAATTAAATTACGTCCTAAAACAAAATAAATCTAATGGACTTGTACAGAAGCAAAAATAACTGTGTATCACAGTTCCAAAAAATAAAATTACCTATGTTTTGTTCATAGTAATTGTCCCCCATGTACCTGTTCTAATGTCTGATTTTTACAGTTAGCCGATATCAGTTCCAAATACCTGTTCCTGTGTGTCTGATTCACATCCAATACTGTTTAAATTGGTACTACTTTTATTAATAGAATTTAATAATTCTAATTATAAAAAAATATTAGTATTAATTATTAACATCTTTACTGCAGAAATCTTACAATAACACAGACATGTTTCTCAATGCTGGAAGTCTTAGAATAAGTTGAATGTAGCCAGTTTTATAGTTGGAAAATTTTTCTGCATTATTATTAGTAGCAATGGATGTGCGGCTTGTAACTTTGTGTTAATATTGTGTTTGTGTTTTATTATTTTTCAGTCAACTTGCAAATATCCACTTTGCAGCTCATCTGAGACCATTTTTAAATTGCAAATTTTCAGTTTTAATAAATGAAAAAATCTATTCTTATATGTAAAAAAAAACATTGATACAAAGACAACTCTACAATTTGAAGTGATTTTTTTGATAAACTGAATACTCAAAAGGGTTTGGTGCAGGTAATACCTGTAAATTATAATGGTTAAATTAATTTGCAATATTCAACTCACAAGAACAAGTATTTTTAGAGTTACACATTCACCTATAGTTTTAACTGAATGATTTTCCTGAGTGATAAAGTTTACAAATTTCATTAAATGGGATGATAGTAAACATGTTAAAACACAGATTGAATCATTGACAAGTTCAAACATTAAAACTACGTACTTTGTACTTACGAGAATTGAACACAAACATATACTTCTGATACACGTTATTCTTAGATTATGACTAATTGAAGGTTAAATATAAATTAATATCTAAAAAAGTATGACTAATTACTTTGCATTCTTTATTTACAGTAAAACCTGCAATGCATGATAAAACAAAACTGAGAATTTAGTTCATAAAAAATTATTTATTATTATAAATAAACACATTTAATTAATGTACTTGTTCGCTACCTTTCATGTTATCAGTGCAAGTTGTGAGGCTACATTCAACTTATTTATCATGTTGCGAGGCTACATAATGTAGTCTACTGTGCTGTACAGCTTGCAGCTTTTTTAATCTTAAAACACATTTTCTAAACTAGTAAAATAATTATAAATGGCACTTACAGTAAAATTATAAATAAATAAATAAAAAGTACAAGATTTCATAAAATGAAAAATACTTTTTTTTTATTTTGAAATTACAATGATAAATAAATGTTTGAATTATTTGTTTCTCCTGAAATAATAATAAATCTCACTTCAAGAATCTCATTACAGAATTTAAATTTACAGACTACAGAAATGAATGATTTTTAAAACATGCTTATTTTACTAGGTCATTTTTTTAAAATTTGTTAGGCCTTATGCCTTATAAAGCTTTTACAAAAAAACTGTACAAAAATCACAATTTTTGCTAAACAAAACTTATTAAGCTATTTAATTAGTGCATGCAATGGTACCACAAAGCTCTTAAACACTGCACTACTGATATCGGCTTGACTAAAGAAAAAAATTTGTTTAATTAAAAACTGTTTTCATTAAATGCTCGGTTACACAATGAAGATTAAGACTTTGATGGTTATGTACATTTATCCAGGGGCACGCTGTCAGTAATCAAGAGCCCACTCATTTTCCTGTAGAAACCCATCCACTACTTCTTTCATAGCGAAATTAGGAATAAGTTGGTCTTGTGTTAGTTTAACACGCGTAACGGGATCAAAATGTCCGACCCTCTGCAACAAAAATAAAGTTAGGTTATGTTTATTTCAGTGATGAAGAACAATATACATATTGAAATTCTTAATGTAATCATTTTTTTTCTGATCGGAATGTTATTTCGTTAAGTACATGCGTCTATTTTTCCCAGTTTCAAACATTTTGTATTTGTTGATACGTTTCGGAATACTTTCACTAACAAAACTGTTTGCTATACTCCCCCCCTAAACCTACGTTCATTTTTGTATACTATCTTGTCTCCTCCCCTTCTTACTTCTACCACCTAGTCCGGTTTCTATTTATTGATGTGCTCACTTCTGATTGGTCCTCCCAACACCTCTTTATAATCAACTTAATTCTTATAAATGGTAAACATTTTCAGGTTTTGAAAAATAACGTATGCTTGTGACTACTTGATCGTTAATTATCTTTTCCCCATTTAATTGTAACACATATTTTTAAATTTTCTAAAATATTCTGAGAAATATTTTTCGTCTGTTTTACTTATATTTACTTTTTTACTGTTATATCTTGCAATAGAAAAAACTATTATTTTTAAATACAGTATCTTTTTTTTACATATGAAAGTGACTTTAAACACATTATTAAAACACATGGAAATTTAAAAAAAAATATTTTCAATTATGCACTTCCTATTTTTTCTACCAAAAGTAAAGAAACTATTATTATAATATTCAAGTTAATTTTAAACATGCATACATTTATTATTGTATTATAACTTGTTCAATTTATAAGATGTAGTAAAAATCTTGTTACTGATAAATAAAACATCAATTGTGAAGATGAAATTAATTAATAACATTTCTGTAATAATGTTTGAAAATTACTCTTATTTTTACAATATCAAAACATTATTAAGTCAGTATTGTGAATAAACAGAGACGTACGTATAGTACTTACCGGTACAGTATTTATGTTACAATAATATAGATAGGATTCTAAGACTATACGTAGTAAATCACTTTAAAACTGAAATTATATTTTTTTAAATATTATCTGGAAAAAATATTAGCATAAAGAATAAGCAATGAAAACATTTAAAAAACTATGTTATAACCCTGACTAAACACATGCTGGATTTTCAACAAACAACATGTGACAAACCGAAGTTCAAATGGCTTCCAACAGATAGCAGCACATATTTAGACAGTATTAACACCATTTTTGGGTGTAGTTGACTAACACAGCCAATGGAAAAAATTTTCTAACGTGGAGTAAAGTGCCATGAATGGTAAAACTGCCGAATCAACTATAGTCGATTTACACAGTGAATACGCACAAACTCTTTACAGAACTGAATTTCACTGTAATATTTTAAATTTCAAAAACTTACGATATTAATCAGATATATTAACAATTTTAAAAAAATATTATGGGTAAATTTCGATTTGTTTCAACTGTGACAGGGGTTATGTGTGTATTATGGAAAGGCAGTACAGTTTACAAATAGAATAAAAAACTAAAACCTTTATAAAAAATCAGTTTATCAGATTTTGCTCAAATTTTGATTAGAAGAGAAAAAGAAAAGAAACTCTGAACCGTTCAAGAATTTTAAACGTTTATTTTCAAACTATGAAGTTTTTCGTTCACAGAGTTTTCAAATCTTAATGTCTGATCAATTTTAGGTACTGATTTTGAGAAAATAAGTTTTTTTTCTACACCTTCAGAAAAAGATATTTCTGGGGGAGAATAGAAAAAGTGAGGAAAATTTTGCAACATTTCTTATTTTGTTGCATTGCAGTCTGAAAGAATGCTTTTCAATTTGAATGCATAATATTACAATACGCATGTATGCAGTAGTATAGGTTCTTGTTATTTTCCTGGTTTCCTCATTATCTCGTAGTTACTGTGCATATTGATATACTTAAAAATATGCATTTTTAATTTTAAAAACTCAAGTTGAAACATTTGACTGATATTTTGAAATGAAACAAAATGTTTGTTCGAAAAAAATTTTTCCAATGACAAATAATCGTGCACAGTTGTCTCACCAACAAGATAGAAGCAAGTTTCAGAAAGTATTTTCCTTTATGTTACTTCTTATTGAAAATTTTGCTTTTACTATTATAATCAAAATTAAAATATATAAATATTAGCATTTTGAACTTTTAAATACAAAAATACTGAAAATACGAAAATGAACTATAACCACCGTTATGAATTTTCAAATATTTGAAATGGCCATCACTCTAAAATTGTTGAAAGAATTTTGCCAGTTAACAAACTTGTCCAAGCTATTACCAAAATTGACTTCTGTTCCAAGTTCGAATAAAGTTGACCAAAATTGCAAAATGCATGTGTGTGTGTGTGTGTGTTTTTTTATTTTAAATATAAATGTGTGTGTATATTTTTAAATATATACAAATTTTAACAACCCCTCTAAAAATGACATAGAAGACAGGATCAGTATTCATTTCAACCTCCTGATTCAAGCTCTGGGTCTTACTATGATGACAGCTCAAATAGCTCATTTTCCAATGGGAATTCACTAAAAATGTTATGAGAATGCTTGGGGTGTGTGTGTGTAAATATTAATACCTTTTATCAACTGACAGAAAAAAACCATTGTGCAGAATTAGAAGCATGGACTTTCACACCAAATTCGAGCTGAAGTAACCTAATTTTACCTGTAAATGTTCTTCTATGTCTTTTCTCTCATACGTAATACCACTCGGTGTGATAACAGGTTCTTTTAATATTTCAAAACTTATCTTCCCGCAGAGGTAGTCTGGCACATCACGTTTCTACAAAACATAACACGTATAAAAACAGAATTGTTTCAAAAGTTTCAGTTGAAAATTTGTAATTTTTATTAAATAACAGATAGAAATGGGAAAAAAGTAAACCTGATTGCTTTTTGCATTCTACAAAAAGGATCTGTATACAAATCTTACAAAAAATATTTTAAATATTTTTTTCTACATAATAATATTATCATTAACTAAATTAATGAAGATCAATAAAAACAATACATTTTACCTAAATGTACAATTACAGGATACAGATTTTTTTGACACTTTTAAGCCAACAGCAGTAAACAGACTCAAACCTGTGTATATGTCTGAATTGTGACGAACAATGAAGTACATTATTGGCTTAGCTATGGTGGTGTCCTGTGATATAAAAAAGTAGAACCCTGATAAGCACTGTCCATTTTATCGATTCACTAGGAAGACCCAAATGATTAAGGGTTTTTTAATCACTTTTAGCATTAACACATGCTTACGCTTCATTCATTTGTATTTTATTTAGCCCAAAAACATTTACTGCTGAAGTTACAGTTTGTTCATTTTATTTCAGACAACTTAGAACATGATTTTACAAAATTAACGAAAGAAGACTAAAGATATATATATAAATAAATAAATAAATATATATATATATATATATATATATATATATATATATATTAGTGCATATAAAGTTTGTTTTTGTGCATTTTAAAAATATTTATTGTAATTTTTAAGTTAGACAATTATAAAAAATTTGGATAATTTCAATTTTGTTTATATTTACAGTGTGACTCGGGAAGAAGCTTCTGTATTTGATCCTTCGTTATAGCAGACGCTCGATAATCCGACACATATGGTTTTTTTGTGTTTGTCCGACTATTGTGCACACTTGGGCTAATGCAGACGATGGGATGATTTATAGTGTATGAAAATACCAAGCCCTGGCCGGGAATCGAACCCGAGGTCCTCGGGGTGAAAGCCTAGTACACTATCAACTAGGCCACCGAGGCGGTTCCCGACACATATGGGACCAGGACCCTGTCGGATTATAGAAGATTATGGATTACTGGAGGTATCATTATAAAAATGCTAAATAACCTCTTAGGAAAGGGTAAAATGAGGTAAAAATTGTTTAAATGGATTACAGAACTATAAACCACTTTAATACAAATGTTTATTTGTTAAATTAACAAAGAAACACAATTTAAATCTTGAAAATGTTATTTTTAAGTCATGATAGAAATAGGATTTTCTCTTTTTTATGAGTTTTCCTGTTCCTAGGATCGGTTGTGACAGTTTTCATAAATTATTCAATCTTTTCTTTATTTTTCAAAATATCATAAACAGTTGGTCATGCAATCTTGTAAATGTTATTTAAAACCACCGATGATTCTCTCCGCTCATGTTTCTGAATAATCACCCACTTTTCAACTATAGTTAAAGTTACATGTTCTCATTTTTAGTCAACTGAGGATCCATTATAAACACAGAACACAGTTCACACAATAAGTAAACTACATAAAATTACTGCGTAAACGAATTAAACGTACAAGACAGAATGAACCGTATAACACTGCTTTCAATAAATATAAACAAATAACTGATTTGGGTTCAAGTTTTGACAGGAAAGATGAGTCATTCTTCCTCCCATCCATGAATATTGTCATGCAAGGACAATATCTCTCTTGCACTCATGAGATATTGCTGCCGAGGCGTCAGATTATAGAACTTATCAGATTATGATAGAATGTCAGACTATCAAGAGTTTACTGTATTTTCTCATTCCTCCATCGATCATTTTGAAACTATACAAACATTTTAAAGAAAATACCAGAAATATTATGTGAGAACTGAATCTGGCTGTTTGTAGAAACAAAGTGGCGGCAAAAAAATTATATCGTTCTTAAAAATCTCAATGTATTGCAGCATTAAATCAGATCGTTGCACAGCTGTTAATAAAATTTTGTATGAAATGTGTTGTATTCTATATTTTATTATGGCCAACATTTTGTTTCTACAAACATCAGTCAGATGTAATTAGTATATACTATTTCTGGTACTTTCTTAAAAAAGTGTGTATAGTTTCAAAATGATCAATGGAGGAATGAGAAAATAATGGAGGATGAAATATATCCTTTCTTCTTGTTCGCGACACTGTGTGTGTGTGTGTGTGTGTGTGTGTGTGTGTGTGTGTGTGTGTGTGTGTGTTATAAAACATTGAAAATAATAAATTATAGTATTACTTTTTAAATAGGCTGTACGTTATAATCTAAATTTAGAACAACAGGTTTTAGAAAACCCTTCAGAAAATCTGAATTTGAGTTTTTAAATATACAATTTTAATCAAATAAATATATACAAGGTGCAACAATAAAGTAATGAGGCACTTCAACTTTAACCTTTATGCTAATTCTAGTCCAAGCTGCACATCAGTGTGACTGCTCAGTCTTGAGTTGTGCTGTAATAAGTGAAAACATGCCTTTGTCTCTCATATACAGAAATTGAATCATGAAATACGTAAGTCATTTCTTTTTGTATTAAACTAGGCGAGAATGTGACTGCAACTTACTGTACGCTTCAGAAGGCTTTTGGAAATGAGGTTATGTCAAGAGCTCAAGTTTTTTGTTGGTAAAATAAAATGGGAAGACACAACGAATGTTGAAGATGACGACAGCAGTAGACAACCACCAACCCCACAGAAATACATTAATGTGGCCAGGGTGCGTGAAATCATACGATCTGTTCAAAGATTATCTATGAAAATGATTGCAGAAAAAATCAACAACAACCAAAACAGGCTCGAAAAACAAAATCATAGTGAAATGAATGCTTTTGTGCTTCTTCGATTCCAAAAGTGGGTTTAATCAGTGGGTTCTACAATGACTTTGAAAATGAGTCATCCATGTCAACGCAGAAACATAATTGGATGCTTTCTGATGCTGATAATTGGATTCTGCTGGAAATGCTGATAATAACACAAAATGCTGATAATTGGATTCTTTATCACGATGATGCACCATCCCATACTGCACTGTCTGTACAGCAATTTTTAACCTTAAACTGCATTAGAAAAATTTGATTGGTTATTATTATATAAATTTTGTGCACTGGTAGAAATGTGCATGTTCCCAGCATGCCTTGCACTAAAGCATCTGCATTACAATTGTAATGTCACTTTCTACAGTTTATACTGAGAGATTAAGCGGGTTGAAACAAATGAGCAGAAACTAACCTAACCTTAATAGCCATAACTTGGCCATCAACCTACACATAACAATAGCCTAACCTAACCATCAACCTAAACTATATTCTACACTATTATTTTAAACTGGGCATAGAATTTTTGTACAACAAAAATTAAATTAGTCTTGCTGTCTGTCAATCCAGGTATCTTTATATATGATTTACTGATTCATTTTAAGTATTCATGTGACCAATGTCCACAAACAGGAATATTATCAAACTATCAGGAAGCATCAAACTATCATGTTAGATAGCCCAAGACAAATAAATTTAACAATCTGTCTTAACAAATTTGCATAAATTCTTATTGTAATAATCTTTTTTCTAATGGGAATATTGTTATATTGTTGAGTACATAAGTCTGCATTTCCTAGCTTCAAACATTTTATATTTCTTCACACGTTTCAGAATACCTCCATTATACAAATTGTTTGCTGTATTACTCCACCAAATATAGCTTCGTTCTTTTATACTACAGTGATACTCCAGCTTAAGGTTGACCTGGACAACGGTCTAATTCACGGAATGAAAAATGACCCTCATAACAGTTTAGGTTTTGGATAAAGGACTGAACATACAATAAGTGTTTCCATTTTGTTAAATTATTTCTAAGATAAATTTAAATATAGAGATAACACTGTGCTGTGCTACAGAAATAAACATTGTGCTGAGTTAACAAAAACAAGCCTTTGATTGATGGGTATCAGGTATTTAACTTACATGATATGTCTTAGTTATCTGTTCTCAGAATGTCCACTCCTATTCTCTTTTCTGTCATTATACCTAATTTTACTTAGTGTGTTATCAACTCTTTTACTGTGTGTTTAATTTGTTAGCCCGTTAATAAATTTAAAAAGTTATTAATGTTACGTACTTTTGATTTTTAAATTTAACGAAATGTTAAGTGCTTTTGTGTGCTACTTTCAAATTGTTGTTTAAATCCTGTTTTCAATTTTTTTGTGAATATTAATTAAATTGCTTTTAAAAGAAATGCTTTCTGTATTGGGAGTAAAAGACAAACTCTGACTATACTATTGAATTAAAAAAGGCTACAATATGAACTAAAAATATACAATATTTGATTTGTCATGTATGTATATAAGTGACATAATTACGCTTGTATGAATTTAGTTAAAATAAAGTGTGACTTCTATTCTGTGCATTTTTTTCATTCTTCATTTCTATCATATTAATAGTAAGTACTCAATTATTTTTTCCTGTGTAACAAATTTAAATGTTTTTTATAAGTCTCTATTGTAAACGCTGACTTGCACAGCAGTCTGCTCGGATAATTAGTTCTGGAACGAATTAAGACCGTTAACCAAGGTACCACAATACTTCAAAACAACACAAGTAGGACAAAAATTTTAAATGTGATAAAAATAATACATAAGGCCATTTAAAACACAAAAAGAACTACTCGAATTACGCTTCGCATTTGATTAAAGCAGGAAATACGCCAGAAGAAATGAAAAATTCAATGACAATATTACCTCCATTACTTGAAGATGCTATATTTTTTACATTTCAATCTTGCATGTTAAATTAAAAATATTCAGCTACATATATATATTGTGCAAATATTTGTGATGTTAACCTTTGTAAATGTGATGTGCACATTATCATTATAATTACCCACTATAATAGTAACACTAGTAATTACCCATATAATAAATCCAGTTGTGTACTAAAAATATATATATCTAATTATATGATAATACAGACATTTAAATTACAATGTTGTAATTTCATAATGTATTGAAATTACATTATGAACGGTTAAATTATGAACAGAAGATGGTTAAATATTTTAGAAAATTTAGAGACACAGAAGTTAAAATTTAAGGGGGAAAAGATAATAAACGAGCAAGTACATTCAAAATCAGACGTTATTCTTCAAAGTCTCAAATTTATTATATGGATTTAGTCGACCATAAATAGAAAGCCCCGGGAGGACCAATCAGAAGCGAGCAAATCAGTAAATAGAAAACAGAATACAGGGAAGAAGTAAGGAAGAACAAACCATGGTTTAGGGGAACAGTACAGCAAACAGTTTTGATAATGGAGGTATTCCGAAATACATCAACAAATATAAAACTAGGAAGCTAGGAAAGGTAAATGTATGCTAAAAAAAAATCCACATAAAATTATTATTGCTGTCTAGAGTTTCTGTGTCAGTCTTTTACTTAAAAATAATTCAGAAGAAACAGTCTCTTACTTTCTTTTATGTTGCTGAATAGTAATTGAGCTGTTGAATAATATTTTATATTCTAGTAGTTGATCGTATTTAGGATTTTTGTATACTCTGCTTTAATGGTATGTTTTTAATTACATTATGAATTCAATAAAAGAAATATCTATTAACAAAATTTAAAAAATACACATGTAAATTGGTGATAATAAATAGGTAAATGTCATGATCAGGCTGATCTACAATACCCAACAATTTGGTGTTTCAATGTGTCAAAAAAATTCATGACAACTGCTAATTCACAATTTCCACTTTGTACTTAATTATCGTCAATATTATACAATAGTGTTTTTGAAAACTTGCAGTTCAGACAGTTTAGAATAGATATGTAAGCCTAGATATTGACTGCTAAGTTTAAAAGTCCAAAAATATTTTGTTTGTTTATGTCTCATAGTCAATGTTCAACAGAAAAGATAGTAAATATCGAGAGTAGATATAGTGACAGACAGCTGTGTACTTTTTTGTTTAATCTGCACATTTTGTTATTAGGAAAGTAGATAACTTATTGCTACAATATCTGCGTATCACCTAACAATTCACTAGAACATAGTGATTTTTTTTTTTTTTGAAAAGAGAAACACAAATACTAGGTAATGTTTGTGTGACTGCTTACAGAGATATTTTTAATTTTTCCAATAATAGATCTAAATTATTTATGTTCTGGAATTTTTGTGTCCAAAAACTTTATTGTAATCAGGATCAAATACAGTACAGTCAGTTCCTGATTACCCATGGATGTTATTTATCCATGACGACAAAAAATTTTTAAAATATACTGTTTTCTTTTTGACAGTAAAACAAACAGAACTTTGCCTTTAAAAACCATATTTCAGATATATAATTAATGTAATTTTTCTATAGAAAAGTACACCAAGGAAAACTGGATTCATCAAACAAAACCTATATATTTTCTAAAAGTTTTTGATATGATAATGTTAAATAAAATTTAGTTAAATAAAAAATACATATAATGAGTAATTCTGTACATCTTAACATTTTCACATATAATATCTTAAAAAGATAGATCAATGACAGCTGAGGCAATAAATAAATTAATACTACTGTGCTAGGGTCGTTAGCCTCTTAGCTTGCTAAGGAGGTAAGTCATGTGTCTCAGTATTGTAAATCATTCTTTTTTATTTCAGCAGTTAACTATTATTTATTCTTCTTTCTAATTAATGTGTAAACAATGTAGTTTAAAACTACAGAGTATTTGCGTGTAATGCAGTTTTTACTGGTCCTAAAAGTTGTTTTTTCCACACGCCACCCAATCCTACGATAACCGAGTTGACTATACAGTGATAACCTGGCTTACGATCAACCTGGACAATGGTCATGACAGACAACAGTCTAATTCACGGAATGAAAAATGACCCGCATAACAGTTTGGTTTCAGATAAAGGGCTGAACATTTAAAAGAGTATTTTCATTTCGTTAAATTACTTCTAAACAGATGTGTAAATATAAAAATAACATTGTGCTGTGCTATAGAAATAAACATTGTGCTGAGTTAACACATACAAGCCTTTGACTAATGGATGTTTAGGTTTTGTAGGGCAATAACTTACACAATATTTCTTAGTAATCTGTTCTCAGAATGCCCACTCCTACTCCCTTTTTTATCATTTTACCGAATTTTATTTAGTGTCTCAACTCTTTTATTGTGTGTTTGTTAGACCATAAACAATTTAAACAGTTATAATATTATTGTGTTAAGTACTTTTGATTTTTAAATTTAACAATATGTTAAATGTATGTGTGTGTGTGTGTGTGTGTGTGCTTCAATCCTGTTTTCAATTTTTATTGTGAATATTAATTAAATGATCCTAAAAGAAGTGCTTGTGGTAGTGGAAGTAAAAGACAAACTTTGACTATTACACTAAAAAAAGCTACAGTACGAACTAATAAATATACAGTTTTGATTGTATATACATGACATAAATACATTTGTATGAATTTAGTTAAAATAAAGTGTGACTTCGGTTCTGTGAATTCTCTTCATTCTTCATCTTTGACATAATAGTGAGTACGTAAATATTTTTTTCTACGGCACAAATTAAAATGTTTTCCATAAATCTCTATTGTAAATGCTGACTTGCACAGCAGTCTGCTCAGGTAAGAGTCTTAGTTCTAGAACGATTCAGACCGTTAACCAGGGTAACACTGTATTTTTATCACTTTTATGCTAAAAGCTTATTAAATAGTACCCACCCTTCTTCTCTCATCGACCTTGGCAAATAATGAGTTCAACTCACTGGTGTTTTCATCACACTGCCTCTCCAACTCCATTAACCTATTCTGTATCTCTTCATCATTCAAACCTTCATGGTTTTGTTTTATTTTCTCCATCTGTACTCCTGTGTCTTGCACTACCAGTCTATTTAAATATGTCTGCAACATAACATTTCAACACTGCAATTTGCATAACTCAGATCAGGTCATTTAACACAATGTTTTAGAACAACGTATGATTAGAACTTGGTTAAAGTGTTTCTGAAAGGAGTAAGAAAAAAATTATTTTAATCCAAGTGATGTTATAAAAATCAATTTAATTAAAAAGATTTGGAAGGAAGTAAACAAAAATTGTTGTATCGATACATAATTTTAATTTCTATTATTTATATGTTTAAATATTAAATATTTAGTAAAGCAATATTTACACAAAAAAAACTGAAGAAGAATATATACATATTTTAAAATACAGTAAAAAAAATTAGGAATAATGCACAATCACAACCTTTTCATAGTGGGATGGATTAATCATACAGCTCAGTTTCAAACAACTGTGTTTCAGTAGAATAACAAATGTTGACAGGTAAATCATGTTTTTATCAGCAGTAGTAACTCTTATTTGCCAGCAAGCAACTTCCTTATCTACCAGCCATCAACTTCTCTCTTATTCAGATTTTCTTTAATGCTATGCCTAATTAGCACAAATTCATGTCTATTTATACACATGAATAAAATATAATAAAATTATAATAAAATAATAATTTGCTGCAAAACTGGGAGTAAAATACATGTAAACAAAATTTTTGACATTACAACCATTATGTACAATATTTAGTATCGCTATAAATGAGTTTTTTTTTTAAACATTAAAGACAGACACTTGGTTGGACGTATAAAAAAAAGATCCCATATCCAGGGCATTTATAACCAAGTTCGACTGTATTTAACTGTAACAGGGTTCATACAAAAATTTCAGAATCATTTTCTCTGATTTTTAATTACTTTTTATTAAATGTATATTACTGATTTATAGATAAACACGATCTCCTAGATCTCCATAAATAATGTTAACTTGTGAAATAGCTTAAAAGTTTTTAGATTGTAGATTTTTTTGGTGACAAATTCTGAATGGTAATATTGAAGCTGTTAATGATGAATACATTTTTATGATTCCCAAAGGCTACATTTGAACTAATTTTTAACAAAATTATTAGAACCACTTCAACCCTCAGTTACAGTTGTGCTGGAGACAGAGAGTCCACACAAACATGTTTTTTTAAATAATTACTACAAATCACGCCAGACTGTAACCAAGCTTCATCTGCCTTCCTCTTACAGTGTTCTTCAGACAATAGGGATATCTTTTTCATATTGGTCAGCTATCACATTTTGTCAATAAGGTGTTTATCTTTGACGTTGACTGTGAGCATGGATTTTGACGTGGATCTCACAAGATATTCGGAAAAGTGTAACAATTGTAACATATTCATCTGTTTGTAATCTGGTGTATTACTTATTTGGAGACTGAAATCAGAAGGTTCAGTTCATTGAAGAGGAGAAACTACTAAATGAATGATTCAGACTGAACAGGCAAACAAATAGATCTACCAATTTTACTTGTAATACAATAACAGAAATGATAACAGTAATCAGAAAAATAAAAAAAAAAAAAAACATAAAATAATCTTAAATAGTAGTTGTTCCAGCACACTGGGGCAAGATTATAAAAATGGTATTCCTACAGATTCTCATACCAAAAATAAAACGGAAGTACTTTTTTTTGCTCTAGGACAAACATATATATATATATATATATATATATATATATATATATATATATATATATATATATATATATACACACATGCACATGCACACACACACACACACACACACACACACACACACACACACACACACACACACACACACACACACACACACACACACAAATATAAAAATGTATCTTTGCATTTCACAAAACAAGATCTGTTAAAATTTGCATTAGATTTTTGAGTTGACTGCAGTACTCTGTACACTAGCGTATAAATAACACTGGCATCAAGTACCATTTAATTGTTACAGGTGTTACAAAAAAACAGATGCTCAGAAAAAAGGTTTTTAAGTTTTATACAAATCTGGTGACGGAACTGTTCTAGCCATTCATTGCAATATATATTTACATTTTACGTATGTTTTATACTTTACGTAAATGGACATTAATGGACTTACTTTATGACATTAATGGACAAGGAAATTAATGTCGCTAGTGAATTCTAGTAGTTATGATATGTCTCACGTAACTTGATAGTACTTTACACTTTTTGCGCTTCACTATGGCTAAGGAGCTTCTAGCTGACTACTAGCTAAGAAGAAGATATATCATAAACACGTCCAAGGATCTAATAACCACATTGAGCCAGCATTACTTTAGGACAATATTGTGTCATATATTTTTTTTTATCGAATAGCCCATTTAGAGGGCACGCTTAATCAACTTCTTAGCCCATGCTTCCTTCATTTTCCTTGAGTGGTTTTCTTTGTCCTCTTGCATCCACTCTCTTCCTCTCCTGCACGTGGGTCTTTTATTCTCCCGCAACTCAAGTTGCCGTATTGTACTTCTGAATATTGCTCTGTCTCCTACAATTTCTGAGTCTATTGCGTTGTTTGCCAGGTCCTTGTCTATCTCTGCGAACCAGGTTATCTTGTTCCTGTGCTTGTTTAATATTGTGAAGATCTGTTTAGTTAGTCGGGTGTTCTCCATTCTGTATATGTGTCCGTAGAATGTGTCTTCTTTTCCTGAATACGTCTGTTATTTTTTCTATTTTGGAATAAAGCTCTCCATTTGACCACGTTTATATTCTAACCCTGTGTTACTCTTTGGACCAAATATTTTCCTTAAAATCCTTCTCTCCATCTTTCCTATTTTCCCTACGTCCTGAGCTGTATGCAGTTTAAGTGTTTCTACCACGTAGAGGACTGCTGGCCTAACTACCGTTTGGTAGTGCCTTAGTTTAATGTTCCAGGATAGGGATTTTTTGTTGTATATGTTTTTCGTGAAAAAGTACGCTTTTTTCAGTTTGAGTAATCTGTTTTCGAGTGCTATTTTATCGCTATTGTTTTGTGTTATCTACTCTCCCAGGTATTTAAAACTGTCAGTTTTGGCTATTGTATTCGTGTTTATCTTGAGATGGCTAGGGGCGCTCTTGATGTCTGTCATGTATTGGATCTTCTCAAACGCAATCCATAGTCCAACTTTAGCCGCTTGTCTCTGGAGTTCCATTATATTGTGTCATATAATATATATATATATATATATATTTTAGGGCGAAAAGCACATTGAGACTATTATCACCACCCTAAATGTAAGTTTGAGTGTAAAGTGTTAAAGTCGTAAATATAAGTGGGTGTTAGACTGGGATACCATGAGGGACGTCTAAATCCTCTCAATAGGTGCATCTAGTCTGCACCCTCTGCGGGTGTATAATATAATATTTCCTTTTGCTACTGTACCAACAAATTTTAGGCAGAGTTATAATCAGCTGTTGTGACAGTTGTGTGTTTTTTTTAAATAAGACACTAAATGCAACATTACATAAAATGTAGTATTTTCATTAAAAAAATAAAATGTTGCATTGGAAACTACTTATCCCTGTAGTACATTTTTTGCAAATGACTGGAAAACAAATTATATATCTGTCAAATATACATACATAAAACCTCAGTTTGCTGAACTCAGGTCAACCGAAATCCGGATTATCCGAAACGAATCCAAAATCACAAAGCCCTTAAAAAAATGACAGGGAATAAAATGTACATGAATATAAGGGCAAGATTGCATTGGCTAGCAAAGAAGTAAACACCTGACTTTGAGCTGACTTCCCTGAGTCTAAATATAGCAGTAGTGCCAATCTGCAACCCCCAAAACCTACAACACTGACATCCGTATTAGTCACTAGTTGTTAATACAGAAGTGTGATCACACTTAATTTTAGATTATGCTAAAATTTGTTGAACAATGCAACGAGTCAATGCCGGTTGATGTTCTAATAAAAAGATGGCAGTACATCGCTGCTCCAACACATTGCAAGGGACATAAAAAAAATATGAAAATTACTGAGTTTTTTAAAATGAATAATTAATATACTTTAACCTACTTTACGTAAAGTATACAGTTCATTGATGAAAGCCTAAAAATGTATTTTTTTATTAAAGAACGAAAGCCAAAAAAGAGGTTAGAATAATTTGATCTTCAAACTCTTTTAGAATTAATTAGTTAAAGTGTTACATGTGTATGGCTATTCTTATATCAATAATTTGGAAACAAATTAAAGCTTAGGTTTTTTTAACACTTGTAAAGTTTCAAAATTGTTTATAAAAAAAAAAAAAAACGTTTTTTATTTCAGTTAAAACTCTATCAGAAATAAAATAAAGATTTTTTAAACATAAGTTATAGTATACTTAGTACTGAAGAAAAAGTCAAAAACATTATTCTATCTTTGTATTAGCAAAGTTATGATTGATTATATGTTCTTGTGTCAAAACAGGCATATAGGCTGCGGTAGAATTGGGTAGTGCCATGCAACGTTGGCCTGGCATGTATTTTTTTTTTTTTTTTTTTTTTTTTTTTTAACGTCCGACTATTGTGTACACTTGGGCTAATGCAGACGATGGGATGATTTATAGCGTATAAAAATGCCAAGCCCTGGCCGGGAATCGAACCCGGGTCCTTGGGGTGAAAGCCCAGTATACTAGCAACTAGGCCACCGAGGCGGCTTGGTCTGGAATCCAAAGTAATGTCTTACGCAAATAACCTTGGTGGCATTCAACATACTTTTTTGTTAGGGCATTATAGTGAAAGGGTTAATTACTTATTCACAATTATAATTAACCTTAAAAACAATCAACTTCATCAAAGTTAAAACCAAAAAGGTTCATTGAATTTTCTCAACAGTATAGCATACTCACTAATAATTCAATTTCTTGTGCGATACGTTTCTCCTCTTGGACGTTCCATCTTTTCTTGCGAGCAGCTCGAAGCTGGCTGGCGATGTCATCACCAAAATTTAATTTCTGTTCTCTAGCTAAATCGTTTGCTGTACAGATAGATAAAGCAATTTATATTAATAATACTGTTTATTATTAATAAACAATATTAGACAAATTAAATTCTATTAGAAAAAATTATAAATTAAAACTTTGACTCATTAAATAAAATGTTTAAAAGTTCAAGAGACTTAAAAAATATAGGCCCTACATTGAGGAATGTTTAAGAAAATGTGTTCTATTCATTAATTATAATAAACACACTGTTTTTTTCCTACTAGCTAATCATATGAGAACTAGTTTTAATGAACATTTTATGACAATTTTTTTCTTATTAACTTTGTTAACAAAATTTTTGTTTATTTCTTTTAAAATTAAATTTTATAAGGGATAATAGTTAGAAACAGTGAGACCAAAAACCCAACTATTATTCCAAAAATCTTCCTTATTTCAAAAAAATTCTTTTAGTAAAAATGGTATGGCATTTTTATGTTTTTTTAATTATTTTTATAAAAATTGGTTTTTTTTTAATTAGAAAACATTTTCCTAAACATTTAGAAAATATGTGTGAGGTATGTGTAGCATTGAAATGTTACAGACAGTAATTTCACTATTGTAAAAATGAATTATCCTTATTTGAGATATAAAAAACTTGTAGAGCTAAATTATATTTTCATCACTAATAAAATAAAAACATTTCAAAGTTATAAAATAATCTTAACTATGTTATAATTGTCTAATTTGATCCAACAGGTTGTGACCTTACCCTGTGGTTTCCAAACTTTGGTCATTGAATATAAACATACTAGAATGACAGCACTTATTAGAGCTTTGTGAGCGATTGCTGCTGGTGGCATCTTGCAGCACAGTGTTCAACTGCAGTACAATATATAGTACTCTGTATTTTCAAACATCTCCATCTCCTGTCCTTGCACTTTGAGGCGTTCATATGGCAGGTAGTCCAATTACTTGGGACTTTAACCGCTAATATCGAACATGCTTTTTGTAATGGTGGCTGTACTTCTAGTATATTTATACTCAATGCTTCGGTGCATCTCTGAAATTGCACAACAATATAGTAAGCACAGCTGAATCGAATAAACAGAAAAATTATGATTTGTTTCTGATGGACTTACATAGTTTCTTAGTAATTAAATTTATTACTAGTTTTAAGAATTATAGTTTTCATATTAAAATTAACTCCCAGGAACAAACAACTTGTCAAGGAAAACAATTCAGTATTTTTCAACTTTTTTTTTGTATATGATCAAAGAAATTATACTACTTTCTTTAATAATAATAAGTGACAAGTGACTAAGTTTATTAGCATACGGTATTTACATAATATGGCTTATGATATTCAACCACCCTTTTATACTAAAAAAATACTGTGTGCTTTATGTTAAAAATAATATGTTGTTATATGTTAACATAGCTTATTAAAATTTTAGTTATTACTTAATATTGTGTGTATTTACTTTCCCCTATTTACAACACAGTACAATTAACTAAATGCATAAATTCACTAATATATGAGAATAAAAATATACAGTAAATACAAATACGAAAGGTGTACTAGCCTACTGTAAAGTATATAATGAAGTGTAGGGGACCTCATCTTTGATTCAGAATATTGCAGGCATACAAATTTGGGAAACACTAGCCTAACCTAGCACCAAAGTAAACATACTGTTAATAAAAAAAAAGAATTTAGTTGAACTTGTAAAGCTTTAATTGTAAAAAAATCGGTTAGTTTATTTATAAAATCCTTTATTCCCTAAATAATTTATTTACTTCCTTTACTTCAATTTTTTCATGCCATTTCTTTTGCAGTGTTCTTTTTTCTTCTTCATTAAAACTATTATCTAATCTACGTATACCAATTACCTCTCTGTAAATGTTTTATAGCTTCATCATAATTGTCCATTTCTAATAAAGCCTGGCCAAGAAAAAAATGTCCCTTTACAAGTGTGGAATCTATATCCAAAGCCCTGCGGCAATCCTGACATGAAGAATCCCACCGTTTCATTTTCAAATGGCACAACGCTCTGTTCGTGAAGTATGTCGGCATAGTTGGATTTTTTATCTAAAAAAGTGTTATTATTTTGCATTATCAGGACTGTTTAGTAACATTCAAAAATTGATAAAACCTAGTGTAAAAAAAGCATGACTAACGATATTGTGTATTTGTTAATTTTTCCTAAGTACATTGTACATGTTTTTCTAAGTAACACAATGAAAAATTCTTATTTGATCTCAAAAACTGAAGGAGTAGTGATTTTTGAAAATTAGTACAGTAGACAGCTTGTATAGTAGAACCAACCATTTTCTATTTGAGGTTTACGAATAAGCCTGGGTTTGAAGCTACAGTGTAACAGTACCTAATTAGGGGTTGCAGACATGCTCAGAGTATATTTTATGAATAAATGTGATATTACTAATTTTTTGAAGAGGTAAAAATAAGTAAGAAAATGTTTTACAATGTTTTCTCAAGTGCCAAAAACAAATGACCCTATTATAGTTATGCTTATGACCTTGCTCGGGAGGGTGAATACAGAAAAAGATGTGCAGGAGAAATCCAAGTACTTCTAAAAACATTATAACTTCTTAATCGTTACTCTGGAATTTCATTTACTGTAACAATCGGTTATTAAAGTGGGCTATCTTCTAGTACCTTAATATGTGAGTTTTTTTTATACATTTTAGACGATAAATTATCTGCTGTAAATGTTGTAAATTAAATACCTTTTTAATTTGGCATTATACCTTTCTCAATATAACATTACTCACCGATAAAACACATTATTCTGTTTTCAAACATTATGAGCAATATATAAAAAAAAGCTAATACAATCATACTAATCCATATTTTATCATGACAAAACCTTAAATCAGTATAAAATTTGCTACAATACGGTTTTAATGAAATAACTTGATCGGTTAAAGATTAAGGCGAATAAGTAAACACTAGGTAAATCAACTAACCTGTCAGTTTGGCCTAGGCATATAGTATTGTTACATTATTAACACACTTATTTTTTCACAGTTATAAGTTCATAAAAAGTTCTTGTTAACTTAAAGGAGAAAAGATTTTTTTAAATTTAATTCAGAATTAGTTAATACATAGTTTGATCCACTATTTTTAGAATGCAGTAAGGAAATGTATAAAATTCACACAGTTAAATAATATAGTTTAGCTAAATAATATAGTAATTTCCTGAAATCTAGAACAGACAAAAATGATCCAAACTGCAAGCTGAAGTGACGACAAATCAAAATAAACATTTTGCTGAAGTAGAACAGTGACGGAAAACACACAATAAGTTAGTAACAATTGTTATAAACAATTGTTCCCAATTAGTATGTTTTTAATTACCAATTGGAGCTTTTAATTAATTAACCCAAAGTTATTAACTCGTAGTTCACTTATCTGAGATATTACCATACTGTCCATCTCGTGGCTGAACAAAGAAATTGACATTTTTTACCTAGGGCTAACAAATGCCTGGCTTCAGTTCAGAGAGGTAAAAAGAAAGCAAAAAGTGCCTTCTAAAAAAAAAATTACCTCAACTTTGAACTTTTACATAGAAATATGAGGGGGGAAATGATATAAAAGAAAATGATAGCAAAGACTCAAAAGAATCAAGAATAGTAACAAGAATGAAGTTATTGATGGAAGAACGATCAACATTCTGTCTATTGAGTGAAGGACAAAAGCTCATCTACCAGAGGTAAGCCCAGAGGCATTCAAAAACGATGTAGACTATCCAAATATGCAATGCAAACTTCTATACATTGCAATAAATGCAAAGTCAATAGTTGGCCTACTGTATTTTTATAATTTCTAAATAACCAAATGTTTCACTTTTTTATTAAAATTTCTTTTTTACTTCTTAATTTTGGAAATAAAACAAAATTCACTGCTAACTTAGGTCTATGTGTTTAACGTACCTCTTAAAACCAAAAGTTTTTCTACAAGGGCATCCACAAAATTGTAAGAAAACCAAATTTTATTTTTTTAAATATTTTCCCCATCTACAATAGCCTAGGTCATAACAAAAGTAATAACTGAAGTAAACATTTAAAACAATAAAAGAAATACTCAGGGCTCAAGGACAGGAGTCAGGGTCAATGGGGGGCAAGAAATGTTCTTATAAAAGAATATTTTGTTTTAATGAATAGTATATTTAAAGAATGTCTCATAGTATGTCCTTCTATAAGAACATCAGGAGGTTAAAAATATTATTTACTTTTAAACATTTAATGAATAACACAGATTCAGGCAATAATTATGTAACAGGTTCTTCACCAAGAAGAAAGGAATAAAATAAGGAGCTTTTGCAGGTAATTGAAACAACAGATATCAGGAGATTGCTGTATTATTTAGCTATTTAAATAAATACAGTAATCTCATTTTATACATTTTCTTATTACATTCTAAAAATTGTGGATCAAACTATGTAATACATATGATAAGATAAACATGTTAAAAGTGTGTAACAATACTGTATTCCTAGCCTAAACTGACAGGTTAGTTGCTGTACCTAGTACCTATTTATTTATCTTAATTTCATTAAAACCATATTGTAGCAACTCATATACAGTGACTTAAACACTTGCCATGATAACACATGGATAAGTATGATTGTATTAGCATTTTTTTTTTTAATTTAGCTGCTTATAATGTTTGAAAACAAACTGTGTTTTACCTTTGAGTAATGTTACATCGAGAAAGAAATCATAAGAGGTTAACACCAAATTAAAAATTTAATATATAGTATTTAATAAATGTCGATTTAGGTATATATATATATTCCTTTCATTATTAATAACACATATTTATTTATTAATAACACACGGTAAATATGCAGTGTAGGTTGTCCTCGATTTTTTTGGTATTTATTTTTTACTAAATGCTTCATTACATGCCCAAAAGCAATAATCCATAAAAAACATGGTAAGCATGAAAAGTAGACCTACATAAAAATAAAAAAAAGTGCTCTGCATAACCACAAAACTGCTACCGTGTGAAAGTAGGTAATGTGTTTTTCATCGTTAAAATGATAAAAAACATACTTTTTTTAAAAAAAGTACTCAATAACCTGATATGGTTGTTGGTTGGTTGAACCTAATTAATACAGTTGTTGGATAATAAAAACATCTTTATTAAAAAAAATATAATACAAATAACCTGACATGGTTGATGCTTGGTGAACCTAACACATTTGATAGGTTCACCAAACGTGAACACGTGAAAAAAGGAAAAACACCTTTTAAAAAAAATAAATAATACCAATACCTAACTGACACAGTTGTTGGGTGGTGAATCTAACTAACACTGTTGTTGCATGAAAAAAACACTTTTATTTTAAAGCAATAATACTTGATAACCTGACACAGCCTTGGATGAAAGTTATTTAATTGAATTAGTGGTTATCCTGAAGGTAGTATGTTTTTGATTGCTAAAAGAGATAAAAAATCTTTGAAAAAAATACTTAATTACGTAATTGACACAGGTGTTAAGCGGTGAACCTAAGGAAAAAAGATTCAAATGGTGAAAGTACATGTAGTTAATAATAATGCACATGACCGCAATACAATGTAAATGCAATGATGCCACAATATAGTTCCATAAAAAATAGCCTAAAATCATAAGTAATTTTTAAAAAAATTATTTTTCACAGGTAATATGTGTTTATTGGATAATAAGGTATAAAATGAAAGAAACAAATAATAAATTCCCACACATGAAATTTATCATTTTTTTGTAACTTCCCATTGTTTAGGATTGCTGTATTTTTTTTTTTTTTTTTTTTTTGGATTATTGATATTGAGCATAATTTAAAGCGTTTCTGTGCAAAAATTACCAAAACTGACAAAAGTCCCTAAAGTGCAGTTTTACCTTCTTTTTAAAAAAAGTTTTGTTTTCATTATTAATAAAATACATTTCCTCTAATAGATTAACGAAACAAGTGTTTGATTTTTTCCATAATCGTAAAACGAAACCGAACTGGTTTAAAGAAATTGAAAAAGACCTAATAGAATTAAAAATTACAGAAAATTCACCGCTTGACCAAACTGCTAAGATAATTACCAAAGACGAAAGAAAAGATTCCAAGATAAAACCAAAATAAAACCTAAACCTATCATTTCAGAAGAGGAGAGGAAAAGAAAATCAGAAAGAATGAAGAGCTACTGGGAACAAAGAAAAGTACAGCGCGCAAGAAATGATTAATTCAGCGTACCCCAAAGAGGGTGAAACGAAAAGAAGAAGAAGAAAATACATTTCAATAATCGTTCACACACAACATTGTTAATTAGGTTTTTCACCCAATAACCATGTTAGTTAGGTTTCTTTTTAAAAAAAAGTTCTACTGCTTTCATTATTAATAACATATATTTTTAATTAATCATTTTCATAATGAAAAACACGTTACCTACTTTCCCGCTAGTCATTTTAGGGTTATGTTCGTCACTTATTTTTCATTTTTTCCTAACTTCCAGTTGTTTTCACACATTTATATCTTGGATTATTAATATTGAGCAAATAAAGCGTTTTAGCACAAAATTTACAAAAATTGACAACAGTCCCAAAAGTTTAGATTTACGATAGTCATAGTAACGCTGAACTATCGATTATTTCTTATAATTACTCACTCAATTATAAAAATAATATATTTATGAAGTGTAGGTTATTTTTAAATAGTGATTTTTGAATATTTTCTTCTGTTATTACATACTATATTATCCCATCAAGATACTTATAGAAAATATTTTTTTAAATTACTTACAATTTTAGGCTATTTCTTACAAAACAGCAATGTGATATCATTGTTGTTTACACTATATGGAACATACTAAATTTCCTATACTGACTTACTGGATATACATGTTATCATTTACAATACTGACTTACTGCTCTTGCATGTTATCACATTCTAATAGGCATTACTTAATCTTAATATTTATTACTTTCTTCGTTCTTGTGAAAACATTGCTATGATGATATCTATTATTTGAAAATATTGTGATTTGCCTTTTTGTCTCGTTAGGTTAGGATTACAGTCATGTTGTTGATTTTCTTCTAAATCACTACATTTTTAAAGACTCATACTTATGTTTGATGTACGGCAATATGTATATAATTAATAAGGGAAACATTAAACTACGAAACATTAAATTAGTTTAATGAAATAGCTTTTTACCCAACAACTCAGTCAGTTAGGTTTTTCACAAAACAACCTTGTCAGTTAAATCCTTCAGTATTTTTTTTAACATTACTTTTTTAACTGTTTTAGTGATCAAAAATATGTTGCCTACTTTCGCATGGTAGCAATTTTAAGGTTATGCAAAATCATTTTTATTTTTATATCTATGTATGATCATACTTTCTATACTTTTATATTTTGGATTACTGCTTTTGAGCATGTAATAGTGTTGTAGCGAAAAAATTACCTTAAAATCAAAAACAACTTACACCGGATATTTACCAAAAATAATCGTCATAAATTTATTCAATTATTTTGTTCATACGATTATCCCATCACTACTACAGATAACATGTTTGTATAGTATAACCTCAAAACTGCTACCACATGAACGTAGGTAACACATTTCAGATTACTAAAATGATTAAAAAAACCTTTTTTTAAAGAATATACTAAAAGACCTAACTTTATGGTTGTTGGGTGAAGAAACTAACTGAAACGGTTGTTGGGTGAAAAACATTCAATTAAATGGACAACATTTTAATGTTTTTATTACAAGAACGAACAAAATAATATGTATTAAGTAATGCCTACTAGAATGTTGAAATGCATATGAGCAATAAGTCGGTGTAGTAAATGTTCATGAGCAGTGTCAAATATGTTTAATTCACTTACTAGGTGAATAGTAGGTGTACTGGATAATAAGGTATGTAATAAGAGAATAAAATAATCAAAAATCACTATTTGAAAAAACAACCTACACTATATAACCATCCTACTATAATTGTTTGTTAACCTTATTTAATTATCAATTCCTCATCTCTACCTTTATGACAGATTATGCTGTTACTTGTGATTTGGATGTTTACAATGTTATTGTCAAATATTTGCAGGTTATGTTTAAAAATGTGTTCCATAAGATTATTTATCAGACGTAACCTAAAGAAAACTGTCACAGTATTATTTAGCAACAAAATCATGAAAATAATATTATGATTGACTTACAATTGCCTTTGTATAGCATGATATAGCATCTTCAAATTTTCTGAGGGTGAACAATCTGTTTCCTTGGTCCTTCAGTTCTTTGTCAGACAGATTAGCTGTTGAATACATGTATTTACTCATTATACGTTCAGATACTAAATTGAAATTTCAACGGATTAACTCCAAATATTCACAAATAAAAACACAAGGTTGTAACACCAATTTTTACAAAAAAACATTACAATGTGAATACACCATAATTAAAATTAGGTATTGTACTTCACTGCGGTAATACTAGACTACGAACGTAGATTGCAGCACTTACTGAACACGTTTTCAAAACATTTAATTGCACACAAACACAAAATAATTATGAACTTATAAACAGTATATATAGGCTCCGTAATGATATAAATTATATACGTAAAATAATACGATACATGGTATTACAAAAATACAGAAGTAAATGACACGGCAAAATATAATCTAACAAAATAACTGTATAAAATTTAACTATGTTCGTTATTTAAAAACAAAATCGTTAAAATAAATTGACATTTGTTCTATATGTTATTGGTAAAAATTTTCTTTTAAAATGTATAATATCTGGCAAGAGGATTTTCGTAGTAAATCGGGACAAAAGTATTATGTAACAGGAACTTTATGTTTCTATTAATAGGAAACATAACGTGATTTCTTGTTAAAACCATAGATAAACTACTTTTTACTTTCAGAGTGTAGCCTATTGTTACTTGTACAGTGTGTGAATTTATTGTTACATAAATCCAAACTTCTATTTTTAACTGGTGAAAATTATTTTTTTCAAACATTTTAAATTAAGAGATTAGATTGTGCTGCTACCTGGATATTTCCAGGTGCTACTCTTGAATATTTTTGGTTTTACCATGAGGATTTATTATTATGCAAATCCATAGTTCTATATATACCTTGTAAGCTTTATTTTTTTAAACATTTTAAATTAAGATATTAATTTGTTGCTGCCTGGATAAATGCAGGTGTTATCTTTGGTTTTACCAGAGGTATAACAAGTGGTTTTACTAGATAAGTATTTAATAATACACTCAATCCCACATTACAAAATATTTTCCCCAAACTTAATCGAGTTAGCACATACTTGTGGCACCTGGATTTTTTAATACAAACAAGAATCACATAATATGTGCTTGCTACCTCCACTAAGCTCTACATGAATTTATTTTGGTCTGGTATATAGAAAATGACCGAAACTTTAAATGTGATCTATACAGATATGTGACGCTTGGATTCTGGTTGTGGTCCCATTTGGGAAGTGTAATACTGTAACTTCGCTCCAATGTTATTTTCAGTCCTGCTGAATCAGTATGAATACGTGTGATTGTTCTTTCAGTGATTCTAAACTTAAATTACTCTAAAGTGATTTATTTTGCTGCCTAATGAATTTAGTGTTTTGAAACGTAAAAATGTATAGAATATTATTGTGGACTGTAGGACTAAGGGACGAGTGTTAATAGAAGCTGATAGTGATCTGGCAGAGGCAACTGAAATGAGCAACCTGATGTGTTTAGCAATCCCACCACTCATCTAGCTTATGCTATTCTTATTCATCTACTCAATACACAAATGCACTACTCTAAGTAACCTGGTTAACTATAAAGTGTAATCACTTTAGAGTATATAACACCAGCATAATGGTGTACCAAACGGAGTCCTGAGACACATGACAACTTCCCAGTGTAACTTAGCATTACCCATACGTGTGGGGCACTGTGCGGGCAGACAAAATTTCCCTTACTACTCATGGGAATCTGAGTATATAAATAGAATGAGCGGGAACTCACAGCACAACAAAAAGCTATTGAAATGGGGGTACAACCTTTGTAATAAAATCAAAGAGTAAGAGGAAAAAATTGAAAGGTAAATTAGCAGAGCAAGAATATGAAAGTACCTTAACAATAAATTGGGAAATCACTCAGAAGTGGGGGAAGTTACCCACCTTAAATCCTACACTTTATGAAGACTAGAACTGGAGAAGGCACTGTAACTGAACCTCTCAAGAATATAGAAAGGAGGCAAAACAGATCTACAAGGTCGCAATAGAATAATAACACTAGAAAGTCAATAATTCACTCAAGCTGACAGTGAAATTTACAGGTGGTTTTCTCATGAGGAAAATTCTCAATTTTTTTTTTTTTTTTTTTTTTTTTTTGTTAAAACAACATTTAGGAACCGTTTTTAATTAATTTTGCATTGTCTTTGTTTTTACGATGCAGATTATGATTCAACAGCGTATAAACTTTACAAAATAATAATGTGCTGAGTCATCTTCTGAATAATTTTACCCAAGTTTTCAGTCCTCGTAAAAATCTCTCCTGATGAGGACGTGGTCCTATGGCAGGGAAGATTGTCTTTTAAACAAACTGTTAGACGTAAATAAGGGATAAAACCATACAAACTTTGTACACATGATAAATTTAACCTAAATATACTTGTATACAAAGGCAAAGGGATGACTGTAAATCCAGAAAGAAGCCAGATCTATAAAGTTTTTATGCAGCTTATGGAAAATACCTTGCAAAAGGACATAGCCTACTATATTTCTAAATAATTTTTATAACTGTTGCTCTTACAATAGACAGAAAATGTCTTTTATTGATGAATAAACAGACTAATATGTATGGGACCCTGATCCTACTAATCCTGATACTATTCCATCTCTGAACATCTCTGCGTTGGTGCATAAAAGTATTTTTTCACTTTTAAATCTGCAGAAGTAAGCATTTTAAAACTTTTTAATTACATTGAAAATTAAAAAACAAACAATCCAAGTAAACTAAGCGTTGTTTTATCAAAGAGCAAATTATGTTCTTAATTTCAGTATACTATATGATTGACTTTTTCATGAAAATAATTAACTGCAACAATGTCAGACACTGCTTACTTTTTTTTAACCTCATACCTTTATTATTATTTTTTTTTTTTAAGGAAGTTTACTTAATTTTTTCCCTCTCCTCCTCTTCTTGTTTGGTATATATTTGGCAATATTAATAAGCGGGCTTACTTTTTAAACAAACATGATTTTTAGCTTCTTAAAATAATACAAAACAGAAAACAACAGAACTACACAAGTTGTTTATTGTTTATGCCTAAATTATTTAGAAAAATTCTAGCCTATAAACATTTTAACCCTATTTATAATTCATTTTTGTATCCATGCAAGTTGAAAATTAATTTTGGAAAAATTTAAATTCATAAAAAAGTACGTAATGAAAGATAAGAATAAGATTAATTGGATAATAAATTTCTACACTTACAATGACTAACAATTTTTTAAAACATTTTTATTTAAAAAAGTGTACAATTAAAGACTCTAGTAATTACAAAATAAAATATACATATTTAAAATATTTTGTCAATTTATAATATATACAGGCACAAAAGTTTAAAAATTGTTTGATATTTTTTAACTAGTACAGTAATATAATAAAATACCAGATGAATCCGTTACCAGTTAAAGAGAAAGAAAAACATTCTTGCGATAAAGGAACGCAGCAATGCAGATCCAAAGCAGAGTTCCTGTGATGTTCATGCCGAGATATTCTGCATGTGAATATGTCGCTGTTACCTTCCATCGCCAAGGGAAAGTATCTTTCATCAGAATGTGTCCAACATAGAGTAACAAAGGATTCATTCCTGGAAAAAAATTTTAATATAATTAAATATTACATACATTAATTATAATATTAAAAAATATTTTATATTTATACTAATAAAATATATTAATATGCACATAATCTTCACGTAAAAATAATTTTCTGTATTTTCAAAAAATTAATATACTGCATAGTAATACAATATTATTATTATACACTATTTTACAAGTTATGACATAATAAAATACTTTCTCAATTACAAATATTTTTCTTAAACTATCCCGGTTACGCCATACATATAGACAATTAAACAAGATTAAGAAGGTTCATGTTCTTGTTAAAAACTGAACATATGAAAATAATGTAACACTTTATGTATTAAATCAATCATAGTACAAAAAGCAACTCCACACTCCTTACATGATGTAACTTTTCTCTTCTATTTCTACTCTTCTCTGTTTTGTCTAAAATATCTTCTTTCAGAAATAGTAATGATTACAAAAAATAACACAAACATTTTATCTAGAAAAATATAGAACAAAGAATTATAACCTACTCGAGTAGTTACTAATTAACCTACCCATATAACAATACCCAAATTCAAATTATATAATTTATATATATATATATATATATATATATATATATATTAGGTGTCTGCGGGCCAAGTTTTTTAGAGTTCAGGTTGGGTCAAACGGTTACATAGGGAACATATCATATTTTTAATAATAACCTAGCCTGTCAAAAAAAAAAAAAAAAAAAAAAAAAAAAGAAAATTTTCTTCATTTCATATTTAATCCTCTGACCGCCACGAGCACTTTTTTAACTTTTGCGATTACATCAGCGTGCAAAAGTTGTGTGAATACCGCCACGAGCCGATGTAATACAGGCTCCGTTGGTCTGACTGAATACCGCCACGGACATATTACATCGGAGCGCAAAAGTTGTGTGAATACCACCACGGGCCTATTATATCGGCACACAGAAGTTGTTTGAATAATGTCACGGGCCGATGTAATACGGACGCTGTTGGTCTGACTGATTACTACCACGGACCGATTACATCGGCACGCAAAAAATGTGTGAATACTGCCATGGAGCGATTATATCGGCATGCAAAAGTTGTGTGAATACCGCTACGGGGCGATTATATCGGCACGCAAAAGTTATGTGAATACCGCAACTAACCAATGTTTTACAGGCTCATTGCGTTCAATATTTTCATTTGATTTTTGTTTTTGAAAAAATTACTTCTTTTAATTTAGTGACATAATCATGAAACAATATACATTCGGAAAAATGATATCTGCAGATTCTTTGAACTGATTGTGTACTGTTGTCAATCACAGACATATTTATTTGAAAAGGCAGTGTGTTGACCTGGCCCAATGAGGAAACTATATTTGTAAACATGCACAGTCCACTTGGTCCCTCCTCATTGTAGCATCACAATAAATAAAACTACTAACCGATAATACTGCACCCAATGACAGATCAACAATTAGTTTTGTTGAATAAAACAAATAGAATGATAAGTGGTTAGACACTTGACCGTCGATGATTATTCAAATTGTTCTTTCTTTATATTATTTGTATATTACGAATTTTGGTAGTGAAAATATTTATGCGTACTACGTACACTATTGCCTAAAAATAAAACTTAATATTTAGTTGGCCCGACCCATCTTTGACCCGAATTGTACACTTGGCCCGAACCAAAGTCGGGCTTTTCAATTGACCCGATCCGACTTGTAAAATTCAGGGCCCCGCGGACCCCTAATACACACACACATATATATATAAAACCTCAGTGTAGCATATGATCAATCACCAGACCCTCAATGCACGTTTTAATAATTCATCCACAATTCATTTTTTTTTTGTGTTTAACGTCAAACATAATAATTCTGTTTCCATCATTTAGTTATATGTACTAAAAAAAGAACTATAACAGTAATTGGTTCATCTATATAAATAAAGAAATAAGAACCAAAAATTGAAGAAGAAGGAATAATAATAAAAGTAAAGATTCAATAATGGGAGAGTCTTTAGACACTATTTTTTCTTGTACATCGTTGGAAAGATTCTACTGCTTCACCTACAAGAGAGTTTTTTAAAGCAAGAAAAACTGAAATATTACTTTAGTAAGCAATAAAATAAAACACTTGAACTACATAATGTTAACCGTTTATTGAAAAGAGCAATAAACCAAATATTGCTTACTATTTGATCATAAATTGAGGAGGAACTTTGGCGAGTGATATTTTTCCACACTGAAATTCAACATTCTATCAAAACTAAAACATCCAGCCTGAGAACAGTATCAATCAAATTTGTTTTATAAAACTTGCTATAAGCAGTGAACAAATGTGAACTAATTGCAAAAATAAACAACTAATTTAATTGTTGTACCCTAACCTAAATTTCTATTCACAATATTTTATAAATCACCAATAAATCAGCTGATCATTCAGCAATACATTGCCCATTTAGTTGTTAACAGAACTGAGACAGCGTATTCCTTAAAATTGACTTATAAGATTCGGTGAAAAGTTATCCAAGAACATTAAGTGCATTAATTTGTGCAAACTAGCCTAGATATAAACAGTAACACTGAACATAAGATTTTTGTTAGTATTATAAAGTCTAAAATAAATGCATCAATAATTTGTTCATCACATATCATATTATTTATTTATACCCATCGAATCAAAAGCAAACACAGGATCATCATTTGTAATAATAATAATAATAATAGTATTCATTAATAAGTCACCATTATATTATGATTCACTATTATTACAGAATGAATGACTTAGTTCGCCACAAATATAATTACCACTTAGTAAATCCATCGTACAATTAAGCAATACAACTTAATTAGATTGTGTCAGAAGTTGTAAAGAACGTGATAAAAAGTTATGTATATTATCTCAAAAGCTGAGTTAATGCCTTGTTCGGTTATTTTCAGAGGGATCATAGCATTTTCCAAGTACATTAAATCTACTTACAATTTATAAAAAAAAGAAATGGTAATTAAACATAGAGCCACTACAGAAATGACAGTTAAAATTTATTGGAAAAAATAGGAGTCATTAATATGTGGTTTATCTGTTTAATGATGCAACATCACTTCACTTTGGGAAGATGCTATAACCACTAAGGTGTAGCTATCTGAGTTAAGAGAAAGTTCTGAAAAATATTCAACCAACCACGAAAGGTTAATTTACCTGTGTAAGTGACAAACCCGCCAGAAAACCAGCGCATATGGTCTATTAACAGGAACAGTACAGCCAACAGGAGAAAGGCTAAACTAGCTGTCAGAAATACAAATGACAGTGACCATAGATTTTTATTGATAGGTATGAGACCGTTTTCTTGTGACCAGTTGCACAGCATTCCAGATAACAAACCCTGAAAAAAAAATGGTGTTGAATTTTTGATAATTAAATTTATTTTTAAATTATTTCTATTTTCTCACTTATCTATAGGATAGAGTGGTGTGAAACATTGTATGTTTCTTCAGTCTTATTTTGTAACAATATATGGCTATGGTGCATGCCTCCCCCAATATTAGTTTCCCCCTCAAAATTTGATCTTTCTATTGCAACCCCTAGGGTAATTTGGTTTAAAATTCTCGGTTTTGCTACTCCTCTAGGATAATATTTAAACATTTTTATCTTGAATTCAAAACCCCTCAATAATAAATGAGATTACTCGTTGCTATCCTAGAGTAATCTGATTTAAAATTACTAGTCGTTTAAAACCCCTGAGTTACTTTAAAGGTAGTACATGTTGCTACCAATAGGGTAAGTAGGTTTAAATTTACTATTATATATATATATATATATATATATATATATATATATATATATATATACTTATTTATTTATTTATTTATACATATCAGTGCATATTAATGGATACTTAATGAATTGATAGTTTTTGAAAAAAATTATCAATTACAAGGGTCGTTCGGAAAGTAAAGAACATTTTTTTCTCTACAAACTTTTATTAAGATAATGAAACAAAACTCATTTTTCAACACATTTGATATCTTAGCTATTTTTTACATATTCACCATTCAAATTTAAACATCTGTCATAGCACTTCAGCAATTTATGCCTTCTATATACTCAGTTGCTGCCAAGTTGAACCATTCAATTTAAACTTTTTAAGCCTTTTTTTAGGAAAAAACCATTCTGATTAAGAAAAATAAGATTTTCTTAAAAATTGGCTATAATGATTTTGATCGAATTTTGCTGAAATATAGTCCTTAAGTATACAAACAAAAAAACATGTTAGGTCATTATTTCCTAAATAATATATTATTGTAATATAGCCACTGGACCACATATTCAAATGATTATGATTATGACCTATTCTTCCTGTCAGTGGTCTATTCACTCACCTCATAAAGGCTACCGCGGTTTTGAAACTATCGTTTCATCTTCAGGCCGTTTTACAAAATGTTAAATCCCTCTGTCAAGGTCGTCACGAAGTCAAACAAAACATTAAAACATACATCACAAACACTGAGCACAATTACACGTTTAAAATATTCACCATGAAATTCAGCTTGGCCAAGCTACACACGCGACTCGTACGTTGTTACCAGAGTCTGGAATGTAACAACGTACGAGTCGTGTGTGTAGCTTGGCCAAGCCGAATTTCATGATGAATATTTTAAACGTGTAATTGTGCTGTGTTTGTGATGTATGTTTTATGTTTTGTTTGACTTTGTGATGACCTCGACAGAGGGATTTAACATTTTGTATAATGGCCTGAAGATGAAACGACAGTGTCGAAACCGCGGTAGCCTTTATGAGGTGAGTGGATAGACCACTGACGGGAAGAATAGGTCATAATTCTAATCATTTAAATAATATAGTTAGCTAACAACAAAATTGGCCTAATTTCTTAAAACTGTTTCATCAGATTCTGCTCAAATTTCAGTCATTTATAGAGATTCATGACTAAAGTCGTCAGTATACCTAATTTCAAATAAATAACAGTGAAACTATAATCAAAAATTAAAAAAATCTAAGAGGACTAATATTTTTTTCAGTTTTAAAAATCTGTAAATCTTTAGAAGTACCAATCATTTAAATAATACAAACTGAATGCAAAATCATATGCACAATAATTTTACAATACTTACTTACTATTAACTTTCTTCATTTAAAATGTTGTCTACTAACTATACTTACAGTAACAAGTGACCAAGCGAGCCAACGTGTAACTCTCCCTTTTGTGAATGGGTAACACAGAATGATCTGCCCCGCTTGCACACCCAAGTACACTGTAAGGCAAGTTGTGAGCGTTCCCAATAAGCCTGAAATACAAAATGGAATGCTTACAGAAAAATACCAAACTGCTTTTTTCTCAAGATAGTAGGCTAAGGATTATTCATTCTAAGGGCTGTTCAAATTATTTTACGTTGCTATAGGTTTTTCAGGCATCGCACAGACTTTAAAATTAGTTCTAAAATACTACAAATGGTTTACATATCACATATTATATATCATTTTGTTTAAAAAGAATTACAAATTTAATATAATATACAGAAACTGTTCATTACTTTGGCAGCACTGTAATTAAAAGGAAAAAAATCAGAAAAATAAATTACTTTTTTTACATTTAGGAAATATAGAAATTTATCCAGACAAAATGTGTAAAATTTGGTGTCAAACACAAAAACATACAATACTCTAATATTTTCTTGAATAAAAATCTATAAGGAAGAAAATTTCCATCATATACAACATAAACAAACCTGAAACTTTCAATGAGCCATGCACAGCATGAAAAGTTTCAATAATTGCATAATGAAATCAACAACCTACAATGTATTAACAGAGGTTATTCAACAACATATGAATGGCACAATAAAACAGCTGTTTACACGTTTTTCAATGTAAAAAAGTTCCATACCATCCAATGTGTTTAGCAAACATTGTACTTTAATATGATATAAAAATATTGCATATCAACAGTTTCAGTGTTGATACATTGATTTTACCGAACTATAGCATTCTGCCATGTTAGCAATACAGAATGTATCACTGAACACAACCCTATCACTTAGAGAGTTAATCATGTGTTATCAGTGTACTGACAGAATTCATTAACAAGGTTAACAGGTAATGTACGTATTTTTTAAAGGAAAAAATGTTTATTTTTTCAAAATTATAAATCTAATGTATCAAAACCTCAAATTCAATCAAATTTGCTATTCAATCAAAAAGTATATAAAATACAAAATTATGAATAAAACTATTTTTACAATCACCATTCAAAACCTAACTAATGTTATCAAACTTATCATTTGAAAAAAAAATCATTCATTTATATTATTGTGAACTCATGTAACAAAATCAACATAATGTATGATTTAAATAATAATTTTAAAACGGAGCAAGTAGAAATATGTCAGAAAGAGAAACAGGAAGTACAAATAGAATTTTTTTTTTTTTTTTTTTTTTTTTTTTTTTGTGTGTTTAACGTCCGACTATTGTGCACACTTAGGCTAATGCAGACGATGGAATGATTTATAGCGTATGAAAATGCCAAGCCCTCGCCGGGAATCGAACCCGGGTCCTCGGGGTGAAAGCCTAGTACGCTATCCACTAGGCCACCGAGGCGGCTCAGTACAAATAGAAGAAAGAAGTGGCATGATGGATGAAAAAGGACATACACATTTTTGTTTTACCAGGAATATCCAGTGTTTCAATTACAAAATATAGTATTTTTATTGATTAACTGATATAATTTTGCATAAAAAGACAAAAAAAAAGAATAATTAAGTAGCTATTTACCATAACTTCATAAAAAAATCTATAAATACATTTTTGCACATGTCCTTTTTTTCTTGTAAATGGTTAATGATTATAATTTTGAAATATAACATTTTCAGGCTTAAAAATTTCTGTTTTTGAACCAAAAATAAAAATCATGCAAAAATTTAAATAAAATAAATGTAAATAGAAAAATTTAAATAAATTTTTAAATACCAAGAATAAAATATGGTAATTTTTTTTTTTAAATAATTTGTATGATCATTTTTTCTAATTATAGTACATGCAAAATTAATTAGCATATACTAATCATTTCATTGTCACACATGTATGTACATAATTTCAAATTATTGTTATAATTAAGATTATATACTAGAGGAAGGGATAATTCAACCCCAGGCACTGCGATCGATTGACCTATTGTGCAACTGTTGTTATAATTAAAAATATATATTTGTTAATGAGTAAATAGTCGCACAAACTTGTTACAATTTTTCAACAACCGAGCCCTCAACTAGGTAGGGTGAATGTAAAGCTGACTGTCTAGGTAGATTAGATTATTGGGGTATGCAGATAAAGTTTCTTGTACCTTAACCTAGGCTTATTGTACAACCCAAATAACACTAATATTGCAAAATGATACCTGTACCTTCAATGAGGTTTGGGAGTTTTTGCCCTACACTAGCATCACATTCATCACTTGGCTGTAGTCCCAAAAATGGCTCTTCTATTAGCCTCAAGCCTCTCACGTTCCATAATGGCATACTTAGCAGACACTTAAGAATATGCAGAGTCTACAAACTGGATCACTATAGATTATACTAAGTGTTAGCAACTGTTTCCTGAAGTGACCATGTCCAGTAAGCAGTGCCATAACTTGCTTTAAAGCCGCCTCGGTGGTCTAGTGGATAGCGTACTAGACTTTCACCCCGAGGACCCGGGTTCGATTCCCAGCGAGGGCTTGGCATTTTCATACGCTATAAATTATATCGTCTGCATTAGCCCAAGTGCGCACAATAGTCGGACTTTAAACACAAAAAAAAAAAACTTGCTTTAGAGGGCCTCTACTCAACTTCACTAACTAGTTGGTTTGTGCCTCTGCCAAGCTTTTTTCCCAAGGTACTCCGTCAACGTTTCTAATGCCTATCTTTGGATCATTTTACAGTGGCATTATAAACAGTGGATTTCGTTTGATTCAGGCTGTTTCCGATTGATTCACCTGCACACTCATTACCGTAAATACCTGTATGGTAAGGTACCCACCACAGGTTTATGGAGGGTTGTGAAGTTAATGTGTTGACAGCTTGATAGCATTCTCACACCAGCTTAAAGGAAATATTCTCTAAATTAAGAGCCATAAGAGCAGCTCGACTGTCCCGATAGTATCACTATGCTTTTATTTTTATTTACCTATATTTGTTTTTTTTATTGCAAAATTTTTTTTTTTTTGGTGTTTAACATTTGACTATTGTGCACACTTGGGCTAATGCAGACGATGGGATGATTTATAGCGTATGAAAATGCCAAGCCCTCGCCGGGAATCGAACTCGGGTCCTCGGGGTGAAAGCCTAGTATGCTATCCACTAGGCCACCGAGGCGGCTCCTATATTTGTAAAGACTAGAACTGTAGTCACCTCAGCTTGGAAAATTGTGCTATACTTTTCCATACTTATGCTAAGAGCAATTCTGGGAGTACTCTACACCCCAAACTTTCCCGCAATAACAGATCCGTCCGTATACTAGACAAGAATGCCATTATCTAAAATTGAGTTTAACTTTCCTTTCCACTCTTCACAAAAGAGAAAACTTACCAAAAAAGGCTTCATAAAGAAATGCTTTACACGCTTAACATCTAGTCACGTTCAGCACCAAGCTATCTAAACTTTACTTTTACTAGGTCTATAACCAGTTCTAAATATGCCCTCCTTCCAATGACTTGCAACAGTCAGTCTGCAGATACGTTTTTGTGCTTCTGCCTTGATGAGAATGCCTGAAGGCAGAAACACTAGCTAGAGCAAAGGAAGTATAAGGTAACTAAGGGACTGCTTGTGAAAGCCCCATTGAACAAGACACTAAAGTTATTGTGAAAATATCTAAAAAACAGTAAAAATACAAGCCTAATAACTTTTTTCAACTTACAGAGAAAAATCATAACTATTATATTTATATTTTATAGTACCTTCAGGATCAAAAGGCAGAATGGAATGGTAAACGTGTTTTGATGTTGGCGACTGGTAGATGTGGTTGTCGCCAAACAGTTTTCTGTCGATATAACCTGTTGCGCCTCCTGTACAATTGGTAAAGTTAGAGTGCTGATGAAGCCCACCAGGGCCTAAATATCCTGCAGGGCAACCTGGTACTGGTAGCGTAAATATAATGTAAGTATGTAGTGCTACCAGGCAGCTAATGATCAGCCATTGCCTCCATGACTCCCATAGATCAAGGAAGCGTCCAAACTGTCAAAGTAACACAAATTTTAAATGGCATAACACACTAAAAGCTAGTTTATTCGCAATTTTTCATTCAAAATTAACTTTTTTTTAAAACAAATTTTTAAAAAAGAAAAATTTCTTTTTAATAGCTTGGATATGTTCATTAAAAAGCAAATTTTGGTAAGCAAATTTCTAATTGACAGCTATGCAAAATATTTGAAAAAATAACTTCATCTTACATTTTAAAAAAATCTGATTTCACCATCAGCGTTAAAACATGTACAAATTTACATTATACATTTTTCGTTTTAATGAAAATAAGAAAATTAATCTGAAGACAGTCATGGTTGTTTTGGTATTTTTCATGTAGCTTGAAAATTATACAAATAGGTGTCAATTCTAACATCTACATTCTTTTTGAGGGATTGTTAAACTCTAGTATTCACGATTTTTATTTCATTTAAACTTAGCACAAATATTAATTCTGGTACCTGCTTGGACAAGTTTTTGTCCAACAAAATCTGTTCAACCACTTCAAAATGAAATCCAACCAAGATTTTTAAAAAAATCAACTTTTTTACCTTAAACTTTTTTAAAAATTGATTTCACAATTTAATTGCAGTTAAAAAGTGTGTAAATAACTAGCATTTTAAATATTCAAATTTCATTGAAAATATGAAAATGATTGATATTGGACCAAGTTCATTTTTGTATTAAATTAGTGAAATAAGGTTTTCTAACAAATTGTAAGATAAAAAAAAAATATTGTGATGTGTAACTATTTGGAACTTCTCTTCCACCATGTTAGTAACATAACTGTGTACATGATTACTTTACTTTCTTTGCATAAATTTGGTGTTTTTGAAAATTCAACAATAGTCATATCCGATATTCTCTGGATTATAATGAATTTATTATACTTACTTGAAAAGCTGGTTGTCGCCTGATGAATAAAATCTCCATCGTAGCAACAACAGCATGTGCAATGGCCAATCTTTGCAATACTCCTGGGATCCTCGCATTAGCAATATCGTAGTTGTTCACGGTGTTAAGAACAAACCCAAGATCGAATAAAACAAAGGCACGAATTAACGATTGAAACAGAACATTCCTGCGACGGATACGAGCTCGCAGTTGTGACCTGTACCGCAGAACCAAACTAATACCCATGATCCAGGCAAACCTGTAAACAGAAGCTATTTTATCAGCATGGCTCCCAATGCTGAATGTGGTTAAGTAGAAATGTTAGCCCAAGAGTAATTGAAAAACACAACTACTACATGTTCTTAGACTAAGTTGTATAACGTCTGATCAAGTGTAACTGTTTTTTTTTTTTTTTTTTTTTTTTGTCAGTCAAAATCATTTTTTCCACACAGAAATATATTGTTTATTTTTGCTTCCTAATAATACATTTACATTTTTAAAAAGTCGAAACGACAAAGAAAAAGTGAAAAATTAACTTTATTTCCACACCTACCATGTTAATTTAGTCTTATGAACATGATATACAAAGAAATACCTAACCTAACTGAAATGCTATGCATTGAAATAAGTAAGTTTGTCACTTTTTCTGAATTTTAAAACATAATACAGTAATAGCCCTCAAATCCTATACCTACGGGACTTTGACATTGCCGGACTACTGGAAATGCTGGATTATTGAGGGCCGCCAAAAAAACCTGTGAATGGAGAATGAGACGAAAGTTAAAGAACATTTTACTCAGAGAATAACAAAAAAAAAAAAACCTTATTGCTTACATTCTATAATAGAATTCTAAGATTTTATTTTAACTTTGGAATAACTTAATTTTATTGCATTGGCTTAAAATAAGATCTAATGTCTCTTTGTTTTTTTTATCATGTTTTTTTCTTTCAAAATTCATTTCTTAAGACACATGAGTTTATGAGTTTAAAAACGTGAACACTATCGATTATGCCTGATTTCCTTTTACTCTGCTGATCGCGTCACAAGTGTTCAGTACAGTACATATACTAGGCTTAATTGTTTTTAAGAAAAAGCCTACGAGTGATGCTGGATTATTGAAAGTTTGGACTGCAGGATGCCAGATTAGAGGGCTTTTACTGTAGTTGGTAAGAAAAAATGATAAATTCAGCAGAGTGATCTAAAAGTTGATATTTTCTTTTGCTGTATCACGACTATTCATCCTGATTAATTAGTCCTACAACAATTTGTCCTGTATAAGTTAGTCCTGTGAAGATTAGTCCCGTGACAATTGGCCCCATATTATCTACTACATGGATAAACTTATAGTTCTTATAGTAACTCTAATAGTTAGTAACTCACATGCAATACAATTCTGCTTGCATTCAAAACCGAGTTATAGTGGGTTCTTAAGGTAATTTTTTTAAAAGTTTTTATTATATTTATTATTAATTACATGCATTTAATTGTCCATTAGCTACTTGGTAAAATGTACCATTGGACCAAATGGGCTAGGGACAAGTATTACACAGGTATGAATATTGTTTGGGACAAAAAAAAAACAATACAGTATTTCAATAAGGAAAAAGTTGCACGATTGCCAAACAGTGAATAACTATCGATCAATCAAAGCAATACTGCCTTCAGAATGACATATTTTTAACTGTTGATCGGGGCAAAGCCGATACCAGCTTTGACATATATAAAGACTTTGATACATGCGATGTTAAGGAGCTTTTTGATTATTCATTTTTATAATTATTATATAGTGTTTTTTAAATCACTTGTACTCTATTTGCAAATTTTAATTAATACTGGTTTTTTTAAACAGTACCATCCATTTTAAATATAAAAACATTAACTTTTTGTGTTTGCGAGTTTAGGGGATCACTATAGATTTAAAGATGTGACATCAAAAATCTTAATGCAAAAGTGGCCAGTCTTTTTTTGAAAACAATAATATTTGTACTCTTTCCATTGACATAACACTCACTTGACATAACTTGAACATTTATAGTCATGTCACCTATTTTGGGACTTACAGTAAGTATATTTAAATACCAATTTAACATTAACCAAGAGTTTAAAACTACATATATTACCAAGGGAAGACTAGATCTGCTACTGTAAGGCCATTCCATGGTGAATGTTTAAAGAACCAGTATTTTCCTCCTCCGTAGTTTACAAAAATCATCAATGCTATGGTCAACCTGTGGACAAACAAATATAATTAATGACATATTTATTCGTTAGTTTAGACAGATTAGTTTAGCCAAACAGGGTTTGTTATGCAATGAAGTTCTCTTTATTAAGATTAGTGTTTATAGAATCTTTATACTATTAGCAAATTCCCATTGACATTGGTGAATCTTTTTACTATTTAGGGCGCATAAATGGTAAGACATTATTCATCCCCTTTGACTTATTATTATTATTGTTTATCATTATATTATTATTATCATTATTTCCCTGGACTTTGAAATGAACGCCAATCCTGACCACTAGATTACTGTTTAAATAGCAATTATAAACATGTGTACCACTATAGTGTATGCAATTTTGGTTTCACTCGATTCAAACTTGGCTTAAAAATATATTTTGGTAATAGCTAGACAAGTTTATTACATAGCAAAATCTGTTCAACAGTTTTAAAATAGTGTCCATTCCAAATCTGATGCCTCCACTGTACAACAGCGTTGAATGATGCTGACAATGTTGTGTACGTAGAGTGATTGAAATCATGCGTCATGTTTTTCTATCAATTTTCTGTTGAAATTTATTAAATGGTTGATTTTGTGATTTGCGAAAGTGAAAAAATATTGCTTGTTATAATCAATGTATTTTAATAAACAGACTTTTATTAAAACAGATATTTCTGTCCTATAATTAGTCGATTGTATCATTCATTTGATAAATGTATCAATGACTAGTGAAACGCTTTAAAGAAAGCATTACAACGGGGCATCAAGAGTCTGGATTAATTTGGATCAGACTTTACTTAGATTATCAAAATTAATAATCGAACTTGAAGATAAAAAAGTGCTATACAGTATATTTCATCTTTATTTACAACTACACTGTTTGAAGTTATTTAATTACATCAGGTTAATTTAATCTTGGAGGAGCTATTATGCAGACCCAGGATCTTACCAATCCTGACCTTTAAAACACTTTCAGGGGTTAATATGAGGTGATAAAAAAAAAATACAGGGAATAATTTTATTACAAACGAAGTTCTAAACATACATGAAATTTGAATTAATCTCTTTCAATGTACTGTTTTTGGCTAGCAATACACTTATCCTAATGTTGATTCCATGACGAAGCATTTCTGAAGACTTCTTTCAGAAGGGTGTTCAGCTGTTTTGTCATAGGCTCTCTCAATGTCAAGAATGATGTCAAAATGTTTGTATGATGAAGAAGGAAGCTAATTTTTGGTCTCTTTCTTTGTACATCATTTCACAAACATTGCAGTACACCCTTGTAAAATTCGGAGTTTACAACTGTTCCCCTTCGAAAAAAATCTGATTAAAAAAAAACAATGAGCATGACCATGACAATGATGTTTGACTTTAACTGACGTTTCTTTTTAGGGCAAGAGAAATCATTGGTTTTCCATTGGAAAATCTGAATTCTTGTCTCAGGGCTGTACACCCAATTTTCATTTCCACTTACAATTTTGGCCATGAATTTCAGATCTGCATGAAATTTCATGCAAACTCATACACGATTTTTCCTTCTGTTCAGTTAAAAGTCTGGGAACAATTTTACGCTCAATCATTTGGGTTATAATGCTTTGCATGGACCTATATGAGATGTTAAATTTTTCAGTAAGGTCTCAAATAGTCTTTACAATTTGTCTATTTGAACAAATAATTTTTGCCACTTTTTGCATGTTTTTCAGGTCAATGGACATCACAACCATTGCTTGTCTTCAACTCATTTCTGCTTTTAAATCGCGCATACCATTTCTTTCAGTGCCCCATTTATTTTAAGAAACTAAGATCAAAACTGTCTGTTTGTGTAACAAGCAAAAAAAAAAATACTATTCTTACCCTCGAAAAGTGTCCAAAGACTGTATCCTGTTTCGCATAGCTCGTCTCATTGGAACTAATTCCGATATGAGTACTGATGAGACACAATCATCTGACCCATCAGGACTACCCAAATCCTAAAAAAACAAATTGAAAAATTCTACATCTTGTTTGTGTACAATGTAAAAAAAGTTTTGTAGTAAATTTCCATTAAAAGTAAGCTTACATGAACGTTGAGAAGCCATTAGAGCAGAACTCAACCCAAGAACTTCAAATGTAGGAACCTTACATTTGTTTCAAAATTATTTTAATGAAAGAGTAGTGATGTAGCATATGTAAGTATTATCTAAATCAATATTTGTATTGTTGGATTTCCGTAATTCAAAATATACCTGTTATTTAACAACAGATAATGTTTGGAAATTAGTTTCCATTAGGGCCGCATTAGTCTGTGGGCCGCATTTTTAGATTTTGGGTCAGGCCTGGTCAGGTTTTTTTTCGGTGCTCGGGCTTTTCAGGTCGGTTCAAGCCAAATGGCTAAATTGGGAACCCATCACATTTTTAGCTAGGCTTGAGTTAAAAAAAATTAAAATTTTCTTCATTTCAAATTTAATCCTCCGACCGCCACTAGTCAATACAATCGGCTTTTAAATGCTGTTTGATTACCACCACGTGCCGACTATATCAGCATGCAGAAGTTATGTGAATACTGTCAACGGGCCAATTACATTGGTGTGAAAAATTTTGTAAATACCACCATGAGCCGATGTAATACGGGCTCTGTTAGTCTGACTGAATACCATCACAGGCAGATTATATCGGCGCACAAAAGTTGTGTTATTACCACCACAGGCCAATGTAATACGGGCCCTGTTGGTCTGACTAAATACCACCACAAGCCGATTTTATCGGTGCGCAAAAGTTACATGAATATAGCCACGGACAAATGTTATACAGACAAATTAAGACTGGTTTACTCTTTAAGTCGTTTTCGATAACACTGAATGCTAAGTTTACACTGAGACATACCAAATCATGTCTATAAATCCTGATTGTCAACTAAGGATGCCATATAGTATTATAAACACATCGATCCAGCATTACTTAAAGATAATGCAAAATCAAGTGTTCATTTTTGCTAAAGTATCAACAAATAAATTAATAGACAGAAAAGTTTTTTTTTGTTTTTTAATTAGATGACACTTAATACCGCCTTACATACGACAATAAATTATTTTTGTTTAAAAAAATGTATATCCCTTGAAATCATATATTCTTAAAAACACAGTTTTTTCCATTGTTTATAAAATAAATTTATTTATCTGTCATATGTTAATATTTCTTAATGAAATTTTTAGGATTTACTGCTCACATAATTGCTAAAAAATTGTATATAAAGGTTAAATGCAAAAAAAATTTACACCCATAGAGTTTTAAATTTAAACTGTTTATAAATACAATTTCTGAATGAATACCGTAGAAGACTATAACTAAAAAAATGTATTTATCTGAAATTACCGTATGAACACCTAAATGCGAAACTACCACATTGTGTTTTTATAGTTTTAACAATATATATTTTATATTTTCTTTAATAGGAAAACGATATTCTTTCAAAATTTTTAGAAAACGACTTACGGAAATTTCCCTGTAGGCTAATAGCAACCGGCAACACGGCGCTGTAATAGTTTTCAAAAGAAACAAGTTTAACCATCCATAAGTTCACGGCCAAAATGTAAAACTATTGTTGTAACCAAAACACAAAATAATATTTTACTTTTGATATAATTTAGAATGATTTTTATGCGTAGGCTGAATTTGCAGAATTTAAATATTTAATTAAATTCTTAGTTTTACTTGTCAGATGTTTACAGAGTTTTACGGCAATAGTTAGAATTAATAGTGTAAGGCTTTCAGGAGGGAGTAGAAGTAGTTTTGTTGGTTGAACTTATTTTGTTAGACACAAAAACGTCTGTGTTACTGGTTAATCAAAACCATGCCTGTAAATGTGGATAAATAAATTGTCTCCAGCTCATCCAAATAAAATAATGGTGGGGTAGCAAAACCAAATTTCTCATTTACAATAGTGTTGAGTATTTTCATTGATTCGTTGAAAAATTACATCTTTTTGACATTATTTTAATGACATAATCATGAAACGATACATTCCGAAAAAAGGATATCTGCAGATTCTCTGAACTGATTGTTTACTGTCATCAATCACATTCACATAATTATTTGAAAAGACAATGTGTTGACCCAGCCAGATAAGGAAACTTTGTAAACATGCACAGTCTACTTGGTCCCTTCTCATGTAGCAGCACAATAAATAAACGACAAAAAGATAATACTGCATTCACTGAGAGGTCAACACCAATTTACTTTCTCAAGTAATACAGGGTGATTTTATGTGGTTAGACACTTGACCTTTGATGATAATTGAATTGTTCTTTATTTATATTATTTGTATATTATGTATTTTGATTGTGAAAATATTTATGCGTATTGCATACACTATTGACTAAAAATAAAAGTTAATATTCCTTTGGTCCGACCCGTATTTGACCCAAATTGTACACTTGGCCTAAACAGAAGAGGGCTTTTCAATTAAACCGACCAGACCCGTAAAATTTGGGACCCCAAAGGCCACTAGTTTCCATCATGTCGAGACAGCTGCGTACTGCAAATGTATTTTCTTATTCACATTACCCAGTGAAAGTGCTTAATACTGCTGCACCTTTTTATGCCTCTAAAATCAATGGTACTAAAAGCACAAGTTCAATCAAATCTTGCTTTTTTTAATAACTTATTTTACCATCATAATTGGTGTTGGTTAAAACTACAGAAATCATTTTTTTTTTAATTTTCAAATTTAATTTAAAACTTTGACAAATTTAAATGTTCATACAGCGGAACTTGGTTATAATGATGTAACTTGTAACAAGAACTGGATAGTAACAAGCAAAATTCCAGGATTTGTTTTTTCGTGTTTTTGTAAATTAACGATAATTTAATTAATAAATTAACTTGATTTTAGTGAGGTAATAATATATCTTAGATTTTGTTTAAGTCACCATTTTCTTTCATTTTTTGAAATTATATAATTATATATATAATATATATATATATATATATATATATATATATATATATATATATATATATATATATATATATATTAATTTATAAAACCAAGTACAGTGCTTATATTATGTCTACATTCATAATACTAATTTCATTCATGAAACATACAATTTATATCTAGAATATGACTGTCAATTAGTGCATTTTATCTTAGGCTTGTTTAGTTCCGAAGTGTGAACAAAAAGGTTCATAACAGCACTTGTACTCTCATGTTATAAAGGCCTGTAACAATGATAGAAATAATACAGTTAGTAGGGCTTTGCCAAATTTCCAAGAGCAAATCGGCCCAAACAACAATCATCGATCAAAACTGCCCTAACAGTTCCGTTAATCACAGCTTATTTTTTCAATGGAAATTCACTAAAAAAATAAGTGTATGTACAGTATTCGCTAGTTATAATATTCAATGGTTAATCCAGTCAGCCACTAGACTGATCCCATTTGTAAATTAAAATTACTTTTATAGCAGTTATTATGATCAATATGGCAGGTTTTGCAGTTTACCGAGTTAAAAACTCCATTAAATGTTTTATCTAAATGCAGCTTTTACACATCAAGATAAAAATATTTTTTTGTATATAATTATGTTTGTATAAAAAGCTACCATGGAGGGTATTTTGAAGGAAGAACGCAAAATCTTGAGGAAGATCCTTGGCCCGAGATTAACAGAAGATGGATACAGGTTGCACTCCCGGAAGACCACAGAGAAGATATCGAACCTGGCAGCAGATATCAGAAGGAGGCTTCGGTTCTATGGACACATCAGTAGACTCCCAACAACGAGACTTGCCAACAGAATCCTTAAGTATATACAAGGTGTCAAATCAACAACGTCGTGGTTCGCACAAGTCAGAATAGACCTACATGACGCAGGAATAGACTCAACAGATGTTGAAGACAGGCGCGCATACAGGAGAAAGATGCTCGGTTGGAAGGTCCCAGAGAATGAAATCCCAAAGAGAGCAGGGGTAAAATGGACGGAGGAGCGGAAGAGGATCCATGGGGACAGGATGAGGGAGGTGTGGAGGATTAGAAGGAACAAGACATGAGTCGGAGTGCTTTGCGTGATCCAACAGGGTCTATGCGCAGATAATAATAATTATGTTTGTATAGAAATACATTAACTGACTACATTTCCATCACGTAGGCATAGGCAAACAAGATAAGGCTGTATATACTGATTCAATGAAGATGAGGAATGTGAACAAAGTACAAAAGTACAGCTGCTTTATTGCTGACTGGTAATTTTGTACACTTTATCTGAAAATGTCTCCCACTGACTGTTGTGCAAACAGTACAGTAACAGACATAAAGAGTCTGTTACATAAACTAAAGACAGACATAAAGAGACTTACATTTTTTGCTTTGCAACATTATTCTTCCTTTCATGTTGTCATTCAATTTAACATCATTTTGTTGATTAGCAGATTCACAGTGCAGCACGATTTCATGTCTAAAGGGCTTGGTGGTTGATTGGGCTAAAGCACTGGTCGGTCTGCTATGTCTCTGAACAGTGCAAGACTTACACGTATGATTGTAAACTTTACTGTCCAGACAGACTTATAGTTACTAACTTAAGTATTAACATTAAGGTGGAAAAAACACAGTCTTAATTTTTGTACAGTGTAGTTTATTCGGATAGTGTAATCTGTAACTAACTATTAGTGTATGTAGTATGCATAATTATTAATTCTGCTTGAAAATGACCGGTGTTTGTAAGAGAGATGATTTAAAAGTTCAAGGGAAAATAAAAATTTGGAAAAAACATTTGACGAAGTAAATAAAATTAATGTCACAAAGAGAAGCACCACCAAATTAGACATTTCTTAATCTACTTTAAGCAGATTGCTTAAAATTAGTGGAAAAAAGCAGAATTCCGTTGAACTTCATAACAAAAAAAAAAAACGAGAAGCGAAGGGAAAGTCAATATGTTGATAATGCATTACATTTCTAATGAGGTTTAAGTAAACTCCATTTAAATGAATCATGCATTAATAAGCTTTTTAAATAACTATGATTTTACATTATTTAATTTTTATTCGCAATATCTATCACCCACTTTTATCACAAATAATTGAGAAGTCTGTAAATGTTAATAAAAATTTTCTAATTTTATAAAACATTCTTGGTAGGCTAGCTTTTATGTACTGTATTTTTTTGTAAAAATATTTATATACAATTGTACTGTTTTTAAGTTTAACTACAGTAATACAGTATGTAAAAAAAACTTACTTAATGTATGAAAAACTTTAGAACACATCTACATATTTTATAAATAAAGCATAAAAGCAAATGTTTAGGGGATTGGGTTCACAAACTGTTAACACTAGCTCATGCCAAGGACCCCAGTGTACATCATTTTCCCGACCTGTGGCTTAATATGACAGCCACTTATTATGTTCAAAACATACAATCCCCAATCATAATTGGCGACTACTGTATAAGTACATGAAAAGGTTAACAATTTCAATTCATTCACAAACTTAATTTAATAAAACTTACATTTTCCAACTGAATAGCCAAGTTGTTTCTGTCCAGTATGTATGTGATAAAATGAGAGTTGGATATGATCTTCACAAGTATGATCATTAACATAGCACATATGAACAGAGCCAGCGAGTATAATAATGCTGAAAAAAACACTTCAGTAAAAAAAAAAGAAAATGCTTAGTCTCACTACTTGCCTATTTCATAAAGACCTGACCTGGACTTCACGTAAAGGCTAGGATTGGAGAAGATATTGTACCTGAGAGTATCAGGAGTATACGAAAAAGAGTACAATAGATCTACAAAAAGTAACAAATGTGTTTATAACCCTAAATATTCCTTCCTTCATTCATATTTCTTTTAAGAAAGAAGAGGAAAATTATTTTAAAAAATTATGTAAAATTTCATGTAATAAACTCAAAAGAATAGTTTAGCTTAGCTAATTTGTTATTAACTCCTTGACGTTTGTTGATAACGCTTAATTATGGACAAAACTAATTTTTAAAAATTGGTTCTATTAAGAAATTTTTAATTTCAGGAAAAAAAGAAATGCACTATATATAATATGATAAAAAGAAAGGCACTATATATATGATAAAAGAAATGCACTATGTACAATACGATAAAAAGAAAGGCACTATAATACAATAAAAAGAAAGGCACTATATATAATAAAAAGAAACGCATTATATATAATACAATAAAAGAAAGGCACTATCTATAATACAAAAAAAGAATGGAACTATGTATATGGTAAAATAATCAAACTATAAAACTAAGTGACTAAAGGCGCTAAGAAAACTTAAAATAAACTAATTACTGAAGTAGTTGTTCAATAAAAGCACTTCAAACTGATAAAAAAAATACATGATGGCATGACACTTTAATAGTGATGTCAGCAACTGATAGGAATCATCAGACATTGTTTGCAAGCAACAATAATAGCTATGTAATAATAGTGCATGCATATATTAGGGCTATCCAGAAAGTCGGTTACGTTTTGCTCTGTAGACGCTAGGGGCGGGGATATCGCTGCCATCTTGGTGTCAGAGCATTCACCTGTTCAGTGGCTATCAAGCTGTGCTAATGAGAGGTTACCGTTGCTGCTCGTTCCCATACAGTACTACTTTGAAATGTGCGCCACTATTAAAAATCCCATGACCTGTGAAGTGCGGTCGATGATACGGTTTTTGTTGGCCAAGAACAATAAACCAATTGAGTTTTATTGCCAACTCTGTAAAGTTTATGGAACGATGTGATCACTGAAGGTGGAGTGCGTCAATGGTTCATTAGGTTTAAAATGGCCAAACTAATGTGCACGACAAAGAATGAAGTGGACGGCCAAGCATTTTGACAAATGAAATTGTCTCTAAAGTCAATGAGAAAATTAAAGAAGACCGTTGGTTCACAATAACAGAGCTATCACTTAGTTTTCCACAAATTTCAAGAAATTTGTTGCATGAAATAGTTATACGAAAATTAGGTTACAACAAATTTTGTGCAAGATAGATACTGAAAATCTTGACTGAAACCCATAAAAAATCAGTGTATAGCTGCCTCATTCACATTTTTGGACAGTTATGAAAAGGATGGTGACTCACTCTTGATTGAATCGTTACAGGAGGAGTCTTGGGTGAAACATGTCAACTGAAAACCAAATTGCAGTCTATGGAATGGGGGCACACAAATTCCCCCAAAAATGCATGCAAACATTGTCTGCAAGGAAGATCATGGCGACTGTTTTTTGAGATGGGAAAGGAGACCTTCTTGTTGATTTCTTAGAACGTGCACGACAATAAACTTTGCAAGGTATTGTGAAACCTTGGAAAATTTAAGAAGATCAATTCAAAACAAGCGCAGAGGAAAGTTGAGTTCAAAAATTCTGTTTTTGCATGACAACGCCTGACCACACACAGCTAATTGAACTTGAGAAGTCCTTGATGTTTTTAAGTGAGAGGTGTTTCCCCATCCACCTTACAGTCCGGATCTTGCTTCCAGTGATTATCACCTGTTTCCTGCAGTGAAGACCTGGCTTGCGACACAGCGTTTTGATGACGATGTGGAACTGCGGGAGGGTGTGACAACCTGGCTGAAGTCTCAGGCGGCAGAATTCTACGACACTGGAATTTCAAAACTGGTTCACCGCTATGATGTGTCTAAATTTATATGGCAACTATGTAGAAAAATAGTATTTTAGTACCACTTTCAAATGTATATAATTAACATTTTTTCTTGTACTTCATTTTTTTTATACCAAAACGTAACCGACTTTCTGGATAGCCCTCGTATATCTGAGTTTCAAACCACAATAGCTTATATCTCCAGATATCCTGGCCCCTCTTTATATACTAAGTCTAACCAACATAACTAGATAGACAGTTAAGAATGCTAGACAAAGGATTATATAAAATCCCAGGCACTGCAATCGCCGTCAATTGGTCCAGTGCTGTTGCACTGCAATAGGTCTATTCTTATTGTGCATTTCATCCTCTTAAGTATTAATTAAACAGATTAGTGCCCATAATAAGTTCCAGCAATCCAGTGACTAGCTCAACCTGCTGTAAGTGCCAATCCTTAGTCTTCAAAAAAGAGCCTCACAATCATAAATTATGTGTGCAGCAGTTTCTTCCTCTTTAATGCATAACCTACACACGGTTTCTCTGTGGTACATTCCTATTCTGTTCAAGTGCTCTCTCAAAAGACCACAGTGCCTTACAAAGAGGCCCATGGTTCTCCTGAGTTGTGTTCTGCACCCAAGATGTCTGCTGCCCCTCTAAGACTTCCATGAGGAACCTTTCTTAGGAGGTGCTTGCTATGGGAATAGCCACAAATACTTACGAGTATATGGATTGTCAGGTGCTTCCACTTGATAAATTTCCGAGCAATCCAAGCTGGTATACCACCGATACACACCATGCTGCTCAAATGGTATTTCTTTCCTACAACAAATATTAGTGTATTCTTAATATATAGTGGAATGTCATTGAAGAAAAAAAAATTGTTATAGCTGAGCGACATTACAGAAAGTGTTATAAACAATCAAGGTTATAGAAAAGAATTTAAAAAGATTATCGTTGTATTAACACAAATTTTATTGCTATATTTGTGTTTAAATATTTAGTGATTAAACATATTTACTGTTATTAAATATTTATTATTTGCACATAAAAAACATAAAGAATAACAACAAAGTATCAAACAGTAGGAATAATATGTACAATTACAATCAAGTCTAAGTGTAATGGGAAAGACTATATACACAACATGCAACTTAATCTTGACAAGTATGTGTGATCAATGTTCGACCAAACATATCATAAGCGCTGACATCTCTGAGCATACCTTTATCAACAGTAATAATTCTGATGGCACTTCTCTAAAAAGGGCCTTGTAACTTAAGAACAAAGTGAAAAAATATGTGTGTTCTACAAAAATACCACCCTCACATGAATTAAAAGGACTGGACTACATTAACCTCCAATAAAGGTTGTACCATTGTTCAGCAAAATACCTCCTAACCTGAAACAGTCAAATATCCAAGAGTTTCTGCCGCCAATAGATTTGGACCAATAGAACGGCTCAGTGTGGTTTTACATGCAACTGGATATAAATTCCGGAGCTAGTTTAAACAGAACCCATGCTAAAGGTTCTAAAGCAACCTGCTACAGTACCACACTCTGACGCATTACTAAGCAAGAACTTAAGCTTCACTCGTTCTTCAGATGTATCTCAAACAACATGTTTGAGCGATATCTCCTATTAACAGTGAGTGTGCTGGCCAAGGACGCATGTTAGATCACTTTTATTGTGTCTGTAACAACCTGCTACAAACCACACTCTGATGCATTACTAAGCAAGAACTTAGCTTCAGTCGTTCTTCAGATATACTTCAAGCAACAGGCTTGAGTGGTATCTCCTGTTAACAGTCAGTATGCTGTCCAAGGACGCATGTTAGATCACTTTTACTGTGTCTATTTTCTATCCTAATTGCTCTCCCACAGTAAGACATTAGGACAATAACAAAAGTTCTTTGTATTCCAGCTTTATGTAGGGTGACATTGTCTATCCTCAATCGAGTTCAAAAGCCATGCGTTTACCTGTAAACCGCGATTCGATACTCTGACAATTAAGCCAAGCATCCTTTCTAAATTCTGATCATCATACATACAAGAGACATCAGAATAATTAAGACCTTGTATTTCCACCAATGAACCAGTTATAATTGTATCACTAACAGTTACTTGACCAACGGTAAATGCTAATCACAAACTTGCAATATTAAATCCAAAGACCAACTAAGTCACGAACTTGGACATACTGTTTTAACAGTGAATCAACGATAACCCTATGAACAATCAAGATCTAGTTAAGTGAATACTCGTGACAATAAACTTTGTACAATGATATGTTACATTCTAAATATACAGTTAAGTGTCAACACAGAAGACACTTCAACATTTCTATTGACATTGGATCTAAGAATTAAGGTAAGTTCACTCATATTTAAGATTTTGATTGTGCTTGTAATTTCCTATAAATTTTCATATATGGTTCGCCGCTTATCTCTGAATAACACTAACTCTTATGAAACAACTGTACTGTAAAATATATGTAAGAAATTTGAGAATAATAATTTATCACTAAAATAGAGAGTTTTTAACTAGTTCATTTGTAGTTTCTTATAAAAATTATAATTTTCAACATAAATGTGTTAAAATGGCACTGAAAATACAAGAAATTAATGCTGTTACTTACGTGCAATAAGTATTATTGTTCAGGAAGAAATTGAACTTGAAAAAATGCACTGCTGGCACGACCAATGACACATTTTTTAAGGGCCTGAGGTTGTACCACTCAACAGTGTCACACTGCAAAAACATTGTGATGACTTAGAAAACAAAATTAATATTGAATTCATTACAAACATCAATATTACAATGCAAATTTCATTAAGCTACCTTCATATATTTCCACAACCTTGCGGAAACGTATTTAACGCTACCTTATCAATTATTTGTGACCTAAAACATAAGAACAACTTTCTCACATTTTTATTATTTCCTGAAAAAGTTCAGTTGGAAACTGTCGTAAAAAACCATTGCTAATACCTCAAAATCAATTCATAAGATTTTACTAAAATTTTAAATTTTTAAAATTCATTCAGTAATATTCATATAAAAACTGTAGTTTGTCAGTGTACCGAATTTTAAATTTAAAAAAATATGATTTGAGAGTAAATTAAAAAAAAACAAATTTAACAGAAGTCAGGGTTTATTTTTGGTTTTTGTTCAACTTACTTTCGAACCATAAATTCCGAAACATTTTGAGAAAATATACTGACTATTTAGTTTTTTCCACAGTTCCTGAACCTGATGTTTTAGAAAATAAATAAATTGTTTTATTTGAATTGAATAGATTTAATGGACTACATTTAATAAAATCACTACAACTCATTTTACAAAAATATGATTTTTTAATTTTTTTTACTAAAAATCCTTGTTTTTGGAGAATTGTAACTGGTCCCAAGGACATGCAAAAACCAGGCATGTAAAATTTCATTGAAATGAAATATTTTAGACTACAGTGATGTTCAAAGGCACACACATACATAGATGGACAGACATTCAAATAAAAACACTTTTTTTGACTCAGTGAAGTCATAACAAATAGAGCCAACAAAAAATATATGTCAATTTTTTTTTCCACTTCAATAAACTTGCTTTATTTTTTATACAATGAGGAAGTTAAACCATTAATAATGAAAATTTAGAAATTGGCTACACTGGTTTTCATAATTCTTGAAGAATCATAAACAAATGCAGTGTACTAAATTTAAAACAAGAGAAAATGATAAGACTAAGTTTATTAAGAAATTTGTTAATGGAGAGTGATCAATAACATTTGTTTAAAGGTTATGTTTAAGCTGAACTGAATTAAAATACAGTAAAACATCCAACACGCAATAGCTCAGCAGACCCAAAAGTCTGGCAGTGATCAGTCTCTGTATCTCTAAAGCAGTTAATCATCACATCAATGTGTATTTGCATAATATGAAACTTTAGTAACCTACAAATGGAGAAGGGCAAGATTTATACACTAATGAATTATTGCTATTATCTGTAAAGTTGTTTTTGCCAAAAAATTCCAACTATAAAGAAATTTGCACAAATATGTGTTGTAAAACATTTTCTGATAGTACGAATGTGTTTTAAATAATCCAATTTTCCAAAGTCCCGGATGTGTTGGATTGTTGTACTTTTACTGTACATAGTTGTTTAAAAAAAATCTTCTTTTCAGGAAATATAAAGAGTTATCCAAAATAAAATGTGCCCCTTAAGGTTTTTGGAAAATTGGGAGGTCTACTATAAGTTAACTACTATGTAAAGAAAATGTCTGTAACATTTTCCATATACAAGTAAGTTTATAAGAAGTTTATTCCAAAAACTTTTTGAATTTATAAATTTGAATTTATGAATTCAAGGAATCTAAAAATTTAAATACTTAAACCTTTTCTGTTTGTTTAAAATCTGATGTTTACTATAAATCTAATATCATCATTCTGTAGCTCTGGCATTTTTGTTTTTATAAAAATTAATTTAATAAAATATTAAGTGGTAAGGAATAAATTGTTCAAAATGAGCAACATGAAATTCCAAGCAATCTAAGGTGCCAGTATAATACGTTTGACATGAACAGGTTTGAATACTATACCAAGCAATTATTTTTCTGTGCAACTCACATATAGTTCACCTGTCCGCATTTGAGTAGGGGACAAGTTCCACAATAAATAAAGAGCATACAAGAGTTTTGGTACTTTTGCCTTACTATGCTATTTACTGTTACATAGTATATACTGCCAATTCAAACAAATTATTGTCATTAAATATGTATATTAGATGTAAAATATTTCAAAAATTAAACAAAAATATTCTTTCAATTAAAAAAAAAAAGGTGTGATACTAAAGGGATTAAAGTTCACATCACTTTTTATGGATTCATTGTAATATATGAGGCATGTCCAGAAAGTGTGTAACATTTTATTCTACCACCACCACAGTGCTGCTATTAGTGCTATGTGCATTCACGCTACTCTTCATGGCTCATTGCCTCTTCACTGATGCTATTATGGATGATATGTGCAGTGTTTCCAATTTCCTGTACTAATTTAAACGGCTGAAGACAATTCATGAACTCACAGATTATGCGATTCAACCTGTCACTCAATTTTTGAATGCAAGGAAAGTAGAGCCACCGAAGAATTTCGCGATGAACCCAAGTTTCGTCACATCACAATTGGTTTAAAAAAACGCACCCGTCATCACTGTACCATGTAAGAAATATCAAAGCACTGCCAAATCACTGGGATTTGTGGATATCAGTAAATCTCATGGAAAAGAAATTGCGAAGTTGCAGAAATTCATGCAAAAGCATTGTCATTGTGAACCGTCTATTCTCATAAATGTTTTCAATTTTCCTTACCAAATCACTGTTAACAACAAAAGACCAACTCCGTGCATTATCGTCGATATTAATTCACCTTTCATTAAATTTCCTAACCGACTTTCCACCATTCCTTTACTCATTGTGTTTTCACCATAAATATTTTGAATTTGACCAATTTCAGCTTAACGATCCTTCGTCATAAACTGAATGACAGAACGAATCTCACCGTCAATGACTTCACAAATGCACACAGAAAACTGGCCACACACACAAATCAATGGTAATAGTGTCGGTGAAGACGCAAGAACCAAGAAGAATAACATGCATGCCCAGAACACTGATAGTAGCACTGCGGTGGCGGAAGAACAAAACAGTTCTTACTTCCTGGATGCGCCTTGCCAAACTACATGTATTAAGTAATAGATAATATTTGTAGTAAACATACTTCATAACATTCTGATGATATGGATCGTAGCTGTATGGTTTCATGGAGTCTGTTGATAACATGAAGACACGCTTCATCATAAAGTAATGAGCTGTGATCCTCTGGACAGAGTTTGTATGGTTTTAGTACTTCCATGGCACTGAAAATATTACATTCAAAGTGATAAAATGATTCAGTAAAAAATATCAGAATATTGATAAAAATATTTTTTACTGCTAAAAAAAAAATAGCTATGAATTATGATTGCCGATACTACATGAAATCTAACCAAATATATTTTCTAGCGTTCAAGAGGTAACCATAAAACCAAAGGAAGACTGCCTTAAAATTTTTGGATATTAGTACAACTTGTTATTGTTACAACTGTTATTTCAATATTACAACATGATTCGTTTTTCCAAAAATGTAGAATTTTTATTAAAACTGACTTCTAAATACCAGAACAAAACATAATTTATCTCTTTTTATATATATATATATATATATATATATATATATATATATATATATATAGAGTACTTATTACCCACCAGACATGATTGTGCAATATTATCACCTTTTTTTTGGAGCGAAAATCACATATGAAGCTTTTATTGCCTCCCTAAACATAATAAGTGTGTGTTAGACTTGGGTACCACAAAGAACATCTAAATCCTCTCAATAGCTAGTCTGCCCCCTGTTATAGAAAGAAAACTGCATTGTTTCCTCTCCTAATTGTGAAATCCATAATGACGCCTTATTGTTGTTACTGGATGGCCTCTCCAATACCTTATTTTCTGATGGAAATTTTATAAAACACTCAATGAATTAGTTGGGCATATTACAATTTTATACTAGAACCAGCTGACATCAAATGCAAATGCAACTGCAAAACAAAAATAGTTATTGTATTGGTACAAGACATCCTCCATAATTTGTTAGTGTGATTGGTTCACAGTGCCTTTGCTGTAATGTTTATTGTACTATTGTTAGGTATTATAGAGCCAATTATAAATTTATTTTTATATGTTACCTTTTGAGAATTTTTTTTAGGTAGCAGGACTATGTAATAGGAACCAGACAAGAAATAAATATTTTAAAAATCAGTTAAAAAATACTCTACAGTAATATAACACTACTCCATTTAATAATTACAAATGGAGCAGTTCCATTACAAATGAACAAACATAAATGTGGTCTTTCGCTTAAGACCACACAAAAGAAAAATATAAACTGAGTTGAGTAAGACATGTTTTTGAAACTACTTTTGGAATATTAGTAACATACCAACTGGGAGGCCTTTTCAGTTTATGTACTATATTACTATTTAAGAAATGATAATTTTTATTGGTTTACTACACAAATAAAGGTTGCTCAATCTTTCCTACACTTTATATTGTTCAAAATATTTATTCAGGACGTGATTATTTAGATTATAATTAGTTCACAATCTGCATTACTATAATCAAAGTTGCATGCATTGTACATTGTTCAAAATATTCAGAATGATTCAGAGTACAGATTTCTTCATAATACTGTAATACTGAAATCAATGTTGAAACATCTTTACTTCAAGTACAGAAAACTAACTAGCTACATTAGCACTGTAATCTGTTTTAGTTTCAAATTCAAAATCAGCTGAAAGCATGTGACTCGTAAATTATAGCACATTTGGTTTTATTTTATGTGAATTATATATTATAATAATATGAGAATAAACAATATATTTTAATAATTATTATATAGGTTATGAATATAATTTTACATTTGATCTAATCTTTAGTAAACAAGTTTAGTGTATACACAATATGTACAAAATATGCTAGTAGAACAGTTCTGTTATCTATACCAGCAAAGTAAATTTTATCAATGTAACTAATAAGTACTGTACATCAATACACCATAGTCCATTCATGATAAGATAGCACAGTCCTAAACAAATATTAATAACAGACTTGAAACATTTGAACATAGCAAAATTTAACTCAATTCTTTGTTAACCAACATTTTAACTGTCATGTCTTTTTCAGTTAAAAATAGTTTAAGTTAATCACATTTATGGTTTACTTAATAATCCACCACCTACCACCAAAGACATGTTTTAATTCATGGAAAATACACACACACACACACACACACACACACACACACACTCACGCACACACACACACACACACGCGCGATGTGTGTTCAGAAAGTAACGAGAATTTTAATTTTTTGAACAAAATATTTATTTATTCTTCTACATTGATGTTGTCGCCTTCAAAATAGTCCCCATTGGAAATTATGCACTTGTGCCAGCGCTTCTTGCAATCCTCGAAACACTTCTCAAACACGATGTTTGAGATAGCCTTTAGTTCTTTCAGCGATGCACTTTTAATGTCATCTATGGCTATAAAACGAAGGCCCTTTAAGGTTCTCTTTATTTTTGGAAATAGGAAAAAGACACACAGAGCTATGTCTGGCGAATATGGAGGCTGGAGCATCGTTACAGTACTGTTTTTGGCAAAAAATTCACGAACAAGCAATGAAGTGTGAGCTGGTGCATTATCGTGGTGCAAAAGCCAGGAATTATTTTTCCACAGATCTGGGAGTTTTTTTTCAGATTGCTCCAAAAAAACGGCATTGAAATTGTAGGTAGTTCTCCTTACTGACCGTTTCACCTGGTGGCAGGAATTCATGATGCACTAGGCCATTAATATCGAAGAACACAGTGAGCATAACCTTATTCTACCGCACTTGTCGAGCCTTTTTCGGTCTTGGTGAGCCAGAATACCTCCACTGGGATGATTGAGCCTTAGTTTCGACGTCATATCTGTAAACCCATGTTTCGTCACCTGTTATAATACGTTTCAGTAATTCTGCATCGCTGTTGACTTCATTTAGTGACTCCTGAACAACTTCCATTCACCGCTGTTTTTGTTCAAAATTCAACAATTTTGGAACGAATTTTACTGCCACGCGTTTCATACACAAAACATTGGAAACAATGTCATGACATGATCCAATTGATATGCCAACATCATCAGCGACCTCTCTAATTGTGATTCGGCGATTGTTCATAACCATTTCTTTCACTTTTTCCAAGTTTTCATCGGTTGTTGATGTGCTGGGGCATCCAGGGCGTTCATCATCTTCAAAGTCTCCACGACCTTTTTGGAAACGTTTATACCACTCGTAAACTCTTGCTTTACTCATAGCAGACTCACCATAGGCCTTTGTTAACATTTTACACACTTTGTTACACTTTATTCCATTTTTTACGCAAAACTTGATACAAATTCTTTGATCCATGTCTTTTAACAAACGAAAATCGCCAAGCTCATAAAAACACGTCTAACCGTAGTGGCTGTCACAGACAAAGTCAAAAATGAAAACAGCTGAAAGTTTTATCATACTTCAAGGGCTTGTATACCAACATAATAAAAAAATGTTTGACAATCGGGATCTTCAAGCCCACGAAATTTAAAAATTTTTGTAACTTTCTGAACACACCTCGTATATATTAAGTTTGAGTTTGAAACATACGTGGTTTTGAAATGATATCGTTTTATATTTGTGCAGTAGTCTGAAAAACAAAAGTTATTAATAATGAAAGTGTTAAAATCTGACTGTGCTTAGTAGACTAAATTTTATAAATAGTGTGCACTATTTATAAGCTAAGCTAAGCTAATTATTTGCATTTTTAGTTTCTGTTGGTTTTAAACATTTTAGAAAATTAATACATCAAACTGTTTGTACGCTAGTATTTTTATGGTAACATAAAATACTGGTACATTTATACCAGTAGCTGCATAAACACCTTTTTTCCAGTGATATGATCAACTATATTTATAAAATTGTACAGCAGAAAAAGAAATCCTGTTGCATTCATGCTTTTGCCAACATGATTAATGAAGATCAAATGAAACCATCATTGTATAAAAGACTTTGAATGTCAAATTCATGATGTTGAAAATATAAGACATCTTTGGTAAAAATCTTCTAGCTATTGAAGAAGTACCCCAATAGACAAGACAATGAAAGATACACATGTTCTTCAAAGAAGCTAAGAATTACACGTTTTTTATGCCAGCATCTCATTTGTCCTAACTTCAAGCAATCTGTGTATAAATTGTACTTAAAATTAAATTTTTTAATAAAATCAGTATGGACTATAAGATTGAAATGCATTTTACAAGTTAAAAGTGTTAGTATATATTTTTCTATTTTAATGTTTTACTTTTAGTAGTTTTACAAGATAAATGGCTTAGGAATCTAGGGTTGGTGACAATGGTAAGTGAATCTATGCCTAATTAGTTATTATTGCAACACAGCCACCGGACCACATATTTAAGTAATTAGGATAATGACCTATTCTTCCTGTTAGTGGTCTATCTACTCACCTTGTAAAGGCTACCGCGGCTACTCATCATTTCATCTTTAGGCCGTGATGAAAATGTTAAATCCCTCTGTTGATAGATGAAACGATAGTTTCGAAACCACACACGGTAGCCTTTACAAGGTGAGTAGATAGACCACTGATGGGAAGAATAGGTCATAATCCTAATTACAAATAAGCTAGGATAAGACAAAATGTAATACATAATAAATCTATAAACAAAACTTGTTTTTCAATAAATTCTAAAAACTCACCTCAAAAATTGTTTAAAACAATTTAAATTAGAATTCAAATTACTGTAAATAGGAAATATGATGCAAAACAAGGAAAACTAACCACATTCAATCAAAATAAACATTTTAAATTGTTAAATGTATACTAATAGTTTTAATTTCAATCATTACAAAACGAAAAACAAATACTGTACTGCTAAACTATGACTCATTAGTAGGTGATACAGTGACACTTCCTTTCTTATAAGAAATTGATATTTGATAGCTTAACGAAAAAATCTAGACAGTTTACGCCTTTCACCGTTAACGATAGTATAAACACTGAATCAAAACACCATCACAGATACACTAATATACGAGATTATTGATACTCGTACTGTGCAATAAGCTCATAACATGCATATAGCATAGACGAACATGTTTACTACTTATATACTGTACTAAGCCGTATAGTGTGTGTTAAGTACAGTGTAACTGACAACACGACAACACTAGGGAAAAAATTAATTTCAATGCTTTTTAGTATAAGATTATTACAACAGCAAAAACATGCTTTATGACTTTTGTGTTATAATAAATCAAAATAAATAATAACACAGAATATAGTATATCTGTAAAGTTCACCCATTCTTTAACTGTTAGTGTAAATTTATATTATCATTAATTTTAGTTTGAAACTGCAAAATTCTTGAAGACTTTCAAGAATTTTTTCAAGAATAAATTATGGTTACTTTAAAAACGCAAATTGAAATTAATTTACAATTATACCGCTTAACATAACAGTTCCACATATATCAAACAAAATTTTATAATTGCACTAGTATTAGAACTATTTGGACTCTTTTACTTATAAGAAAATAAAGAAATGTATGCAATTAACTTTTTTCTACTCACTGTCTTCTTAAAGGTACATTTAAATTGATCCACATGTATAAGAATATTTGTAAGACAGTGTGAGACATAACAGTGAGGAAACATTTCGTATGACTATACAAGTTTCAATACATGTTGAAAAAAATATGTTTTTGTTTACACTAGTCAAGTTCATATACAAGTCATAACACTGTTACCGAAAATGAGGAAGAAAAAGAGAAACATTAGTTTGATAGTTTCTATTTCATTTAGATGTTCGGAACTTTTTTTTATTCACTCCTCTTGCCAAAGCTAACAATAGAAGCTTTACTTCAAAATATTGTTTGTTTTTATCAACTTAAATACAGTACTGTTAACTGAAAATAAAGAGAGAAAACAAGAAATGGTGGCAGTAAGTTTTTGAAAAATAGGAAAAATCATAGTGCTTATGATATGTTAACTAATAAAACAAATTCTGGAAAATGGTTCAAGAATAACTGTGTACTGAGCTTTACAGAATTTGAGGACCTTCTAGTGAAAGTCTCCCTACTAATCACAAAAAATACCAGATTATGAGAATCTGTACCACCCACTGACAAACGTGCTGTAACACCGATTTTAGCACTGACGATTCTGTTGCAAGTTTTGTGTATATGAATAGAATTTCTAAAAGTTTAGTTGAAGTTCTGTCACAGGAAGTAGAAGTAAGAAAGCAAACTAAATTTTGAGAAATTATTTATTTTATAACTTATTAACTTGTGAGGTTAATATATCTTTTTTTTTCAACGTCCGACTATTGTGCACACTTGGGCTAATGCAGACAATGGGATGATTTATAGCGTATGAAAATGCCAAACCCTGGCCGGGAATCGAACCCGGGTCCTCGGGGTGAAAGCCCAGTACGCTATCAACTAGGCCACCAAGGCGGCTATATATATATATATATATATATATATATATATATATATATATATATATATATATATATATATATATATATAATATAGCTAAGTTCAGAGTAAATGAAATTTCCTTTACTATGTAGGAGCAGTGGAAAACACATAAGAATTAATGCTTCTAAAATTTCTGAATCAATTTGTAACAACTACAAGCAATTTTGCAGTATTGTTTTAATTGCTGTGGCAGAATCAGTTTATAAATTCATGCATGCAAGGTCATGTTTCGGATGGGGGAGTTTTGAGAAATCATTATATGCTACATTATTAAAAAGGACTCTTGTTTTGCCAAAGCCAGCAGCATTACTTGGAAGAAGTGTATCTGCACCACATGAATTTGTATCAGAAGATGCTTTTGCTATCAAAGAAAATGTTGTTAAACCATTTCCTAGTCATTATCTCGCCAATTCATGGCAAAGGATTTTTAACTACCACCTATTTTGAGCATGTTGAATAGTTTATAATACATTTGAGATTTTAAATTCAGTGGTTAGAGTTCTGAGAAGCAATATATTAAAATCACGAGAAAAAGCTGCAAATGTTAAAATAGGTGCTGTAAACATTCACAACTAGCTTTGGAAAAAAATCTTATTTCCATACACCTGCTTGAACATTAAATTTTGATGACAATTATGTAAATGTCACTAGCTGCCATGCAGTTTAGAGTGTAATAATGGGTTGATTCCACTTACAAGAAAAACTAACTATTACTCCATACGTAAAAACAGAAAATCTGAAAGAGTTTGTTGAATATCTTTTGAGTGTTGATAGAGCAATAAATTGGCAGTATAACAAATTATACGTTAATACAAATCTCACACTTCTAGAAGAAGTAAATAAAAAGGACACACCTCTTGTGGTCCTTAAAAATCTAACCAATTCTACAATAAATGAGCAATATCTCTTAGACAATGGATAAGTATAGACACAAATATACACAGATAGATCACAGGACAAAAATGGCAACCCAGGAGCTGAAATCCACTCTTCATTTTTCTCACATTATTTCCCAGCAAGGGGAAACAAACAAATTTTGATGTTGAAGTCGGAGCCATCTCTTCTGCCCTCCAGATGATTTTAAGCCAAAAATGTAATCATTTGAAAATTGCAATTATAATAGACTCTAAGGTAGCAATTCAAGTGTACATTGCAACTTCAGACTGGATATATAACATTCATTACAGATTCTACTGAAACTAAAACAGACATTGTACTACAATGGATACCTTCACACATAAGAGTTCCCAGAAATGAAGCAGAAAATAAATTACCAAAAGAAGGTACCAAACTTCAGCAAGCATGAAATAAGCCTAATGTCAAACCAGCACACCAAAGAGAAAAGTTTCACTCTGTAAACTTCCTACAGTTTTTAAAGAAATTCAGTATGACGGTTCCGTCTAGTGGGTACTGAAACATTGATTTCCATTAGAAGCAGACAACAGAATGTTCTCCAGTCAATTTTGTTCTATTGGATGCATCTAGGTGGCTGTAACCTTCATAGTCTCTTAGTCACTTATTAACAAACATACAATTTTAGAACAAAATTAATTGCTCACTGTAAAATATAAATAAAATAGTTCACTGTAAATAAAATAGTTCAGAACTTGCTCACTGTAAAAAGACATGTAGATAGATGATCGAAAAACTGTATGCCGGAAGCAGAAAGCCTTATTTAAACACAAACATAAGGAAAGTATAACTGGTGGTAGTAGCATATGATATCAACAGTTATCAGATAACAGGTGCCAATCTGGCTCACTAAAAAGTCAAAAGAAGGAAAAATCTAAAAAGAATATCTAATTAATTTGAAAATTTTCTGGATTATCAAAGTTAAATAAAATTCATTGCTAATTTCAAAATTTTTGGAATACCAGTATTCAAAATCCATGGCTTATGGTCACTTTGTGTAGTTCACTTGCAGTAACTGTAAAAAAAAAAAAATAGCAGGTAATTTTGATATGAAAATATGCATGTTCCTGAACTCCCACGGTATAATAGGTTATTTTGAATTTTATTTCTTACATATAATGATAAAAAACGTTTTCAATATACAAAATAAGTTCAGTCTCTTTTATATCGCATTTGGAAGGTTTTATTATATACAATTCAAATACAAATATCACACAGTTCTGTTCATTTTGCTTAGATGGACGAAAGGTATGGAAGCGCTAGCATGGTTAAGAGAGTTTTTGTGCCATTTTGTGCATGGCTTCCGTTATCTTCGCTTGGAAATTCTCTGTGGCAGGAGTCATCACTTAACACCCATACACTAGTGATGGGGGTATTTCTGTTGTTTTTACAAAATACTAACAAACTGTTGAAAATAAAAAGTTGATAAAAGTGGACCTAAGCAATTTAACTGCATTTTGTAAGTGAAATGCTGCATGTTGTTAATGCAAACAACAAATTGTTTAAAAGGAAAATGTTTTGCACCGCTTCTCTTTTAGTGGAACAATTATACTGTAATCACCACCTTTTATACTGTAATTACCATTTAACACAGATGGTGTTAAAAAATAACAGTGCCGTCATTATTAACGAAGTGCCATCTAAAAAATTGAATTCAAAGTATATTTTTTTGACATATTTAATGGTAATAATATTTTTAACTGGACATACACAGTAAGAAAGAAATAACAACAATGTTGGCTATATGTGTACAACTCGCAAAGAATCCTCTGTTCTTATCAGCTTCCACCCAAACTGTCCACAATTTATTTATGGTGGATCTTGTCTTTCACTCAACCATATGTGAGTGGTACAGAAAAATCATTCAATATGGGGTTCAAACGCTATCACATCTAATGTGTTATACTGATTGGTGCCTTAGACAACTTGGATCTTTGACATTTCATTAAGTTTTAAAAAAACTGTTGTCTATTGTATTTCAGTGATTTAGTATGTTAAATTATTGATTAATGCTTAATATTTTTTTAATTATTAGTGTTAAAAATTCTGGGATTAGATATTTGTCACAACTGGTGGATGTTAAATGTTTCATAATATTTTAATGTTTTTTTAAGTTTCATTTCTTGTGTATTGCATTAATGTTAGTTGTGCTAATGTGCCATAAACATTTCTCATAAGAATAATATTGGTAAAACACATTATTGGCATAAATAATCTACCAATTCAGTATTTTTTTTTTTTTTTTTTTTTTTTTGCAAAGAAACTAGGTCATCATTGCCAACCACTTCAGTGAATACTGACTCATAAGAGCCAATCTGTCACTTCATTACTTTTGGGTTGTAAAATAAATAACTGTTACATTTGTTAGTCATTTATTATAATCATGATTTTACAAAACTAAATAATTATAACATTACTATATTTAAAAAAAAACAATGTTACATAGAATTTTTTTGTATAAACTGTATTTATTTGTGTAACTTTAAATAGACTCATTTAGTACATAAGCACTTGTAATTAATGCCAATGTTCACATGCACAATTTTAGAGCTAAAATTGTTAAAATTAGTAAAATTTTTGTTTAAAATTTTTACGACTATTAGAATGTAAAGGGAAATAGTGGTGTATTACATGGAAAAGTCCAAAGCTAATATCAAACTTTAACAAAGATCTACATTTTCATTGTGTTCAAAAATTGCTTAGTTAGTTTTACTGAAATATAAAATGAATTATAAGAATATATATGTATATATATATATATATATATATATATATATATATATATATATATATATATATATATATGTAGCTTTTAATTCAGATTTACACTATAATAACAATTATTCACATTAAAATGCATGTTAAATGCCTATATTCTTCAAACAACACATTTATCATTGTGTAACATTAAAATAATTATTGTGCAAAAATTACTTCTGTTCAAAATTAAATAATTTCTCCATTTCTGGTGTCAAATCATGCAAGAGCAGTAGAAAATATAGCCAATCCATTGGCATCTGAATTAAAAGTAAACACAATCCAGATGATGTCAATTATCAAAAGTAATATCTGGGATTCAAACATTAGATAAAATATGCAGACATAGCTATACAAGGCTTTAAAAAAAAATAGGCCAATTTATTACTAATAAATAAATAATAAAATGAAGAACCTTAATTAGTTTTTTCTCTTTAAATTCAAGTAGTGTAAAACACCAGCACTACTACTTGGAAGGTACACATAAGTGTGGCAATAAGGATTATTCAGTCCTAAATCACCCTGACTTTTTTCTTTGATAAAGTTCATAAATAAAAACAAACCAGAGTATACAGTTAAACAAGGAGATATACTGTTAAGAAGCAGAACAGGCAGGTGAGAGAGAATAAGTGACTTCAGTTCATTTTTCTGCTGATCTGTTGGTGCTTGTGAACGGTTAGTAAGGTGCCGATCAGTAATTAAATTTTCTGCTGTTTGCTAATCTATTTGACCTTAACTGCAGTATTAATTAATAATTATGTTATTTACTTCAAATGAAACATATCTATAAATGTGATTCTGTATAGAGGAAGGAGAAAAAGCAGAAAGATATTTTCCAAACTAAAAATCATTCAGTCATACATTTGAACACAATGAGTCAAGAACATTTAAGAAAATATTTAAGTGGTTTAGCCTTGCTAAAGTGATTAATTGATATTGAAATTATGATAATTGAAATAGCTGGAAAACCAGACTCTTCTCGTGTTACTGATTTTTTCAAACATAAGTCTAGAAAGAAATATTTCAAGTAGAAAACTGAACTTTTCACATGTTATTGATGTTTTTGCAAACATAAGCCTGGAAAGAAAAAAACTTTAAGTAAATACCATGAACCACATACAGTACAACCCTGGTTATCCGAAATAAATGGGGGAGCCATTTCAGATAAAGATTCTTTTGGTTAAGCTATGCAAATGTAATACTTTATTGTATCTAATTAATTCTAGAAGATTTTGAAAGTAAAATTATTCTAACTTTTTTTAGGCTATACATAACTTATATTCTTTATTAAAGTTAAAAATTACATTTTTAGGCTTACATCAATAAACTGTATACTATATGAGATCGTTAAAACATATTCATTTAAAAAACTCAGTAATTTTCATTTGTTTCTTATGTCCCTCACAATGTTTTCAAGCAGCGATGTCCTTCCATCTTTTTATTAGAAATCAGTCAGAATTTACATCCTAAAAAAGCTCCAGGATATGATCTAATTACAGGGCAAATAGTCAAAGAACTTCCAGAGAAAGCCTTGAGGAGACTACTGTCCATTATCAATGCAGCATTCAGGTTACAGTATGTTCCGAATCAATGGAAAGTAGCAGAAGTAATTATGTTATCTAAGTCGGGTAAACCACTACATGAGGTAACCTCATATCGACCAATTTTATTATTGCCAATACTATCTAAGCTCTTTGAGAAACTCCTTTTAAAAAGACTGAAGGTTATTATAGAAGATAGGGAGCTCATACCTGCACATCAGTTCGGTTTTCGGGCAAAACATTCTACAATTGAACAAGTTCATAGAGTGGTGGATATAATAGAGGAAGCAAATCTGCTCAGGTATATTTCTTGACGTGGGGCAGGCGTTTGATGGAGTCTGGCACTGTGGGCTGGAACATAAACTACAACGGGACTTACCAGAGCAATTCTTCAGAATTTTAAAGTCATACCTTTGTGAGACATTTTTGGGTTAGATATGAACTCGAATACTCACAAATTAAAACAATTAATGCAGGAGTACCTCAGGGAAGTGTTCTTGGCCCTGTACTGTACCTTCTGTACACTAGAGATATACCAATTACTAGGAACTCCACAGTAGCAACGTTTGCAGATGACACAGCAATTTTAACAGTTGGGGACAATATTTTAGAAGTCACAGAGAAATTACAGAATGCCACCAATGCAGTAAGTCAATGGACAAAAAAATGGAGAGTAAAGCTTAATGAAGCAAAAACTGTACATATTAATTTTACGAATAGAAAATATGAACCATTACCAATAATATTAAACGAAAGGAGTATAACATATGCAAACAGTGCTAAATATCTAGGAATGACACTTGATGCAAAGCTCCGATGGAAGGTGCATATAAAAAAGAAAAAAGAGGAGCTACAGCTCAAATTCAATAAAATGTTTTGGCTTATTGGAAGAAATTCAGAACTTTCGATAGCCAACAAGATACTGCTATACAAGCAAGTTCTAAGACCAATATGGACCTATGGTGCACCACTCTGGAAAAAACAATAGTAAAATTATTCAAATTTTTCAAAATAAAGTATTGAGAACGATTGTCAACGCCCCTTGGTATGTGAGAAATGAAAACATACATAAGGACCTAGGTGTTGAATCTGTTCAGGAAGTCATTAAAAAGCTCTTGGTTAAGCATTATTGCAGGTTAGAACAGCATAATAATACAGAGATTGTCCAACTACTATGCCGCAGTGACAACATCACAAGAAGGCTGAAGAGGACCAAGCCAATTGACCTCTCCAGGCCATAAACACATTGGGACCAGCCGTCGGACTGCACCCCAGAACACAGTGACACAATGATAAAGAAAAATTACTAGATGGAGCACGCCTCAGTTGTAATTAATTATAAAATAAAAAAAAAAAAAAAAATTGTTTCTTATGTCCCTCACAATGTTTTCAAGCAGCGATGTCCTTCCATCTTTTTATTAGAAGGATGTCAGTCAGCATTGACTCGCTGCACTTCTGTATTGATAGATAGTGATTAATGTGAGTGTCAGTGATGTGGGTGCGGGTGCAGATTGGCAGCAGTATAAGTAGCTGTATTTAGACTCAGGAGTCTGTGGCTGGGAAGTCAACTCAAATTTAGAGTTTACTTCTTTGCTAGTCCACAAGATCTTATATTACTGCACATTTTGTTTTTATTCCATGTCATTTTTGCAAAAAGGGATTTGCAATTTCGGATAACTCAGGTTTTAGTTGACCAGAGTTCGGTTAATCAAGGTGTTACTTAATTGTTTTGTTGGGCTATTTTCAAATAAATTCACAAAACTGTAGTAGTTTTATATAGCCTAATTTATAAATTTATTTTATAATTTAATAATTAAATTCTAATTTTTGTTTCCAAGGTAACAAAAGTATATTTTTCATAAAAGTTGTTAAAAACAAAAATAATAAATAAAACCAATAATTTAATAAAGTTTTAATATTGGTTTCTGGTAACAGAATAATTTATCAAATTTAATAAACAGATATTTTGTGGTTGGTCCTTGAAGTGGGCAAGGGTTTCCTCTAGTTAATATACAAGAAGAAAGGACAGTAGTTAATCTTACTTGCTACAGCAAAAAAAAGGAGATATGTTGTACCATCTTCGCCTTTTTTTGTTGTCAAAACATAAAAAACCGCAGTTTTGACAATACAATTCAATTTGTAACTGAAAAGCTATTTTTTAATTCTTTGTTACATGTCTGGTTGTGGATAACCAGAAATCTATAGATTTAAGACTTACTTATCAATTCATTAAGAGGAGGGAGGTTATTTGGATAAGCAAGTTATTTTAGTATTTGAAGTATACTTCTTTATGCCTAGTATGGTAAATTTTGTGGTGCCGTAAAATCAAATTAAAATTAATGTAGTGAAAAAGTGACAAATACATGAATACGAGTTGGGTGGATGGAAAGTGTATGTATATATATATATATATATATATATATATAGTATCGACTTTAAATGAGGTATATATATATATATATATATATATATATATATATATATATATATATATATATATACCTCATTTAAAATCGATCCTGTATACTGGTGTAAACATGGTCATTACGAAGTATATGTTTCGAAGGCGCATAGTCTCTGCGCACCATTAAATTTTTTTATGCTGTATTTAATTAAGTATAAAATTTTTAATGTATATCAAACCAAATTCAACTTATTGCCCTAAGGTCCTTGAAGGTCTACCACCACCACTGGGAGTATGTCAGATTTCTATTTGTAATAAGACATTACTTGCTATAAACCATTATACTGTAATTCGTAACAATTATGCTGATAGCTATCTTTCTTGAACCCCTCAACAATAATCTAGTTAAACTATTTTACTTTGTTCTTAAATCGGTTTCATCTTGGCCCTGTAGCGCAGAGTCGTGACGGGGATACCATGATAGTGCGCACATGCTCGTACTGATGTAAACTTGCCTGTATGTATATCTTGTATTGCTTGTTGTAGAGTTCCTTGGGAGTATTGTTTGTACAGGAATGTATTATTTGCTGAGAATGGAATGTTGATGCGCCACGCGTTGACGTCTAGACAAGTGTACAAATATTATTAACACGGCAAACTTTCTTACATGGTAATGACAATTGCAAAAGCCATGAAATACTATGGAGGTTCAATGGAATCTAATTTATGTATTTAAGGGGATGACAGTTTGCAACACATAAAGTATTTATAAGGGATAATAATCTAGTTTAATACACTAATCTGGCCACCTGGGTGTAAGTTATACCATTTCACTGAGCTGTCAATAATTTCTCCTTATCTAGCTTTTAGGTTCAGGGTTGTCATTTTATACACCAATTGCTAGCAAAAAAAAATTAAAAGTGATTAGTTGTCAATCGAACATTCACTGATCTCAGTTATGTGGATTTGTTTCAACAGTTCATCATTGGAAATCCTCTTCAGTTCATTCCATTTTTATTTTTTTGGGAGATACCATCATAAAGTGACAACTTGGTTCCATCATAAATACTGGAGACAAAATATGCAAATAACATTGTGGTGGGGTGTACAAGTGCAGTAAGAAAACAGCTTGCTTTAATATGAAAAAAAATTAATTTGATACGAAATAAAAAATAATACCAAAAATTACTTTAGGAGCATAATACGTATGTCGGAAACACTAAATTTCTTTAATCAAAAATCTGTGATGGAATAAATTTGACAGTTCCTTGATGAACTATCCCTTTTATCAAACTTTGATGCATCTTTGACATGTTCTAATCTTTAACAAAGATTTTTAAAATACTTAGGTATAAACCTCAAAATTTTGTAATTTCCTGTTTTATGTCATATTATTCCATCCATTCCTTTTGTTGCATACAATTTAAAATGATGGTGAAATTGTCATGGACTTTTGAAGCAGTACATTTACAATTTTAAAACAATCGCTGCACATAGCTGTCTACTGACATGGCTAAGAGTAACAATATCACATTTTATCTTACATTGTTTAGAAAATGTGATATCACAATCAAATTGTTTAAAAGTTGGCATAAATTAGTTTTTGAAATTACACAAAAAATAAACCTGAGACCAGAAGTACTTCAAAAACGGAAAAAAGTGCAGTATTCAGTGTTACTAAATTGGAAGGGAAATTACACACACATACGCATGTGCACATGAACGCGCACACGCGCACGCTCATACACACACACACACACACAATATTTAATCACGCCTTATAGATTACAATATTTAATCAAAAAGTAATCTAGAGGTAAAATCAGTACATTTCTAGGTTCTGGGTCTGGATCTTTTCGTAATTTTCATTTACCAATGATAATTTACTAAAAACTAAAAAAATATAAATTGCTATTGTATATTTCTTACAATAAAGTAGTTTTCATTTTGCAATTTAAGGTATTTATATAAATTGAATTCTTAAAAATCTCTCATAATGTGTTCTAGTTGTCAGGATTGATGCATATTTCAAGGCACCAGGTTTGGTTCCATAGCAGCTGTTCCAGTAGTTCACTTTCCAATAGTCATTTTCTAATAATAATCCATTATTTGGATCTGATATCAAATTGACAGGAATTTGATTTCTCCTGAATATTAAATTTCACAAAAATGTTTGAAAACATCAAAAAGCAGTAAACAGGTTTTTCTTACAAAACACAAAAAAGTATTAAATTTGTAAAAAAAAAAAAAAATCAGGATGAAGAACAAAATTAAAATAATATAACAACTCATAATAATAATTTTATTTAAATATTTACACAAGAAAAGAAACAAAATTAACAAACAAAACATAATACAATAAATAATATATAACTCTTTACAAAACAATTTTTATAAAATTACATCACAGTTAGATTTTTGTGATGGCAATGAGCGAGTATTACAATGAGGGTATTGTTTTATTAAATTCCGATAAGCTTGCAAATGACTTCTACTTGCAATACATAAACGCATTTGACTAAGAATAATTACAGTGATTTATACAATAAATGACACAACAGGATACCCCTTTTTTTACTATACAGTTTAAATTTTTTTATATAATTGAACAATTTAAGAAATATTTAACTTTATGATTTTAAAAAATCTTAATTATATTTGTTTTAAACAAAAAATCAAAGCTCTTCTTTTTATTATTGTGCACATATTACTGAACGCACTTGAATATTTTGAAGATAATGAAAAAATAAAATAGAAAATGCCTGAATGCCTGGAAACAAAGTGTCCTTGGATCTGAGTTTATGAAATTTTTTGTACTTATTTTCACCTGTACATAAAGCCCATAAAGTTTCTCCATATCTTTACAAATCACTCTGTATATTATAAAAAATTACAAACTCTAATTTAATAATAAGTTAATCTGTCAGTGGAAACAACCAAAAAAAAGAAGGTTACACCATGTTGGACCTACTGAAACCAATTCATTGTTATATAATGGATGAAAAATAGCTACCTCACACTAGTCAACATATTCATTTGGCACCAAATGTATAATATTATTACTACATTTTGTAAGTTATTAAAAAATTTGCTGCAATCTTACATTCGTCAATTTTAATTTTAAGTCCCCGCAGGGGGGTGCAGACTAGCTGCACCTATTGAGAGGATTTAGACGTTCCTCGTGGTACCCGAGTCTTAACACACACACTTACAACTTTAACACTTTATACTCACACTTATATTTAGGGAGGCGATAATAGCCTTAATGTGCTTTTCGCCTTAAAAAAAAAATTAATTTTAAGTAGCAAATATAACTTTTTATATTTATATATAAATTATATATATATATATATATATATATAATTATTATAATTATAATATATATATATATATAAATATATAATTTTTTATATATAAGACACAAGTTTTATCTTTTATTTTTAATGCTGAATTCAGTGGCAAAGTGTTTTTATAAATCTGTCTCTTTAGTTATTTACCTGAAAATCAATAAATTTATAATTTTTAATTATTGCCAATGGTACATTTAATATTATTTACAACTTTAGCAAATTTGTCAATCAATATGTTAAAACCGCAAATTTGGTAAAATAAAATGTACAACAAAATTAATGATAAAGACACGAATCAGTATAAATTGATAAAATTCTTGTTGCTACAACTCATTAAGGTACTGGGCCAATTAGGAGAAAATTTGGTGGAGGCATGCGGTTAGTGTGCCACAGTTCTAGCAATCTACAACCAGGATCGCTTGCACACAGTTACCTACATAAGTAAGACGTAACATCTCAGTTTTAACTCATAAAGTTGAGTAAACACTGGTACTCCGCTAATAACCTTCTCACTTCCAAACACATTTAGAAACTTTAAAAGCTGATGTCCTATCCAGTAAGACAATCCCACACTCTTAAAAAAAATAAAAAGGGTCATAAATATAAATCTTTTATCCAGGAGACTATGGAAACACAGTTACAAAAGGAGACGTTTACTACAACTTAAGACACATACACAGGTTATTTTATTTCCATAATATTAGTCTAACTAGCACGATTGAAGAAAAATTTTAGAACAAACAAATTCTATTAGTTGCATTCTGCCAGCTCATCAATTATTTTTCGATTCTACATAACTTTGAAAATCCATAAGTATTAAATTACTGTTTATGCATGTTAACTTACAACATCATGGCAAGAAAATATTTAGACAGAAACCTTTGAATTCAAGGCCGAGATAATAAAGTTGAACAGTAAGGTTTTAAGCTTCAAATTCATAAGCAATTAACTTGCAACAATTATTGTAGAATCAATTTGCTTATTTATTTACACAACAGAAATAAAGTTGTGCAAGTTTTTGTGGTTGTTTTCTTCCAAGAGTAGTGTCAATTCTTCTCTCAGAAAATATGCACTGAATGTTTACCCATAGCGCACATCAGCTTTGACATGACTATTTCATGAAAATTTTTTTAAATGCAATAGTATTTTTAATAATTCAGAAATCAACATGCATCATAAATTGAAACAAAAAAAAAATGATTGTATTACAAATTGATTAATATTTTTTAACCTTAATAAATTATGGCTGATAACTGTTAACCTGACATATAAAAAGAAGTGATGCACAAACTTTCTAATGACAAACTCTCAACATATAATAATAATAATTAAAGTGAGCTATAATAAAAACAGGGTTTGAATGGTTTCAGGATATAAATTTTACTGCATTTAAAACTCCTATGTACTATGGTTTGTATTGCTGTTTCATTTAAAACATTTCAGAATGAAAATGTGTTTTTAAGTTGTGCAGTTTCCTCTTTATTTCATTGATGGTGAAATTATATTTGGCAGCTAATTCCTGCAGAGCATTTTGCTTCTAATTCGATTGCAGAATAATTTACTTTTTATAGTTCCGGCAAAAGTTTCCAATCTCAAATTAAACAGTACTTGGCAAAAGTTCTCAATCATATACAGGACTTTTTTTCTGTCTTGTTTTATGCGTCATGTACAAAATATTGGACGTTTGGACACTAAGTCTTTTTTTTTTTTTTTTTTTTTTTTTTTTTTTTTTTTTTTTTGAAAAGCAAACTAATTACTACATTTACATCAAAACAAAACCTGGTCTCTAACCCACATTGCAAAACTCTTCAAAAGTGTCAGAGTTTACATGAACACTGAGATCAAAATGTCAGAGTTTACACGAACACAGATCAAATCTCGCAATTAGGATCGCAAATTAACCGCTCATGTATTGAATGCTTTAAATATTATTAGGCCTACCTTTAATAATTGAGCAAAGTATGATAGTCTTGAAAGCAAGGTGCAACACACAGCTTCACCTTGCATTCGGAACACATGTAACGAGATTCCCTCCGCCTTCAAGGGTTACGTATCGAGTTTGCACAAACTTGACACGATCGAGTAGGGTTCTTCTTCTTTAGAGTGCTTGGGATGTACACTGGGAAATGCGTGTCTGTTAGCCTGACCAACCAGTCCGTGTTCAAAGTCTTTCTTTTTCTTGCCGAGTTAGTTTTTGAATTTTCTGTTGGAAAAAAATGCGAGTCAGACTTTTCGGGGTAATTTTTGTTCAATAATATTTAAATTTACTAAAAACAACGACCAGTTTGGAAGAACCAATAAATTGTTTCGATGTTTACTTTCTCAGTTATTAGAGAAAATTAAATGGTAGCTTCGACAATGAAGACATTGCCTAAATTCATTATCTACTGCTTTACTATTCAAGCACTACAGGATTAATGAAAGACAAATTACTGCTTGAAAACGTAACTCTTTGGCCTTACCGTATAATACATGGCCAATCATACTACCGGAAATTATAATATATTTGCCCAAAAATGCATTTTACAAATTGGAAAAGTAGTAACAATAATTTTTTTATAACAGGCTATTATTGTATATAACTGAATCTACCAAAGCCAGTCCCAAACTATGGTTAAAAAAAAAATGAGCGTGAATGCATGATTTTAGAGTATTCTCAGACGCACAAGTAATGAGTAGGTATATAGGGCCTACACAAAATACCAGAAATCCTCTAGTTTGTAAACATAACCTGCAAATCCTCTTAACTCCTAGCAAATTATGGTGAAGGTATAATCCAGTGCCATTCAACTGGGTCCTCTAGGTTAGGTTACGTAACCCCTGACAGAAAAGGAGTCCCCGACTATCCAAAACATAATTACGCTTGTACTTTACAGCTAAACTATGTAAAACAAGCCTAGTTATGAGTCCCAAAAATGAGCCTGCGATAAGGATGAAACCACAGCAGTGACAATAGCAGTGAATAAGGAATACAGATTTAAATGTTTTTACGGAATGACATTGTATGAGAAAAACAGGCAGACTGAAACTGAGATGAAGTGATGCTGACACTGAACATAAACCTGAGCCCAGAAAGTCTTTTTACAGAGATACTGTATTATATTGTACACTGCTGTCACCCAGTTCTAGTTAAGTGAAGCAAGACGAAGAATACAAATGTTTTTATTGTTGAAGAGCATTTGGTTGCTACTATGTGGGTTCATTAACATTCACATATGAGATGTTACCCAAAAGTTCGGGGAATGTGAATTTCGTGCGCAAACCATTTGTGGTATAAGTGCTGCCGGTAGAATTAGCAAACAGTAAAAAGATTAACTTTTCAGGGATTATGATTACCTGTGGGTCCTAATCCTTTTTATTATAGTGGATGTGAACATTGGATAACTTTAGTTACAGATCCGAAAAATATAAGTAAAATTACCTAGGGACCTAACTAAGCTATCCTACACTAATAGTGAAGATAAGTCACATCTGTCAATGCACAAGTATAGCTTTAATTTTCAAGCCAGACACAACATCTGAAAATGTCTGTGTACTACTCTTATAGAAAACTACGTGTCCATGGGCATTGTAAAATATCCAATTTTATAATCTAAGCTTGTTTATATAACGAGTGTACATAGAGTCACGCTTATCCAACCTTCCATTTAATCTGACCAAGCTTCAAAGAACAATATTTCAAGCAATTTAAAAAAGATTTGTAGCGAAACCAAATATACAATTCCCGCGCCCCACTTTAGTATTTCCAGACTACGCGTCAGGTCTTTACGCCTACATGTCACTTACGCGCCCAATCGATGACCTATATTCCCTTCAAAAGAGAGAGGAGTTCGACCACCCTTATACCTGCTTTGTTCGTTCATTTCCATATTTTAGTATCAATTCAGATTCGTAGAAGAGCTGATATGTAGAGTGCATTCTGCTTGTGTGTTTCGTAACGTTTCATGTATTTTCTTCACTGTTTTAAAAGGTAAAAGATATTTTACTTCTCATGAGATTGCGAGATGTAGTGGCAAAAAAACGTCAAACAGTTGGTAAAAAAAAACAATTACAAACTTTTTCTATCAAGTTTGATGATTTGACGTACTTCTCTTTATTACTGAAGTGAAATTCTGTATGCTGTTTTATGCTGTAGTACAATATATTTAGTAATAATACATGTAATTCAAAGTTTTTAATGTAATAAATTCAACACTTTTAAACGTTTTTAATGGTTCTACGTGTAATCCCACTAATTCTACCTGACCGCGCCTGGTTTAGGTCGGATTAATAAGACTCTACTTACTGTACTTAGTAACAGATTTTACGAAAATATAGATGTTCTTAGATTAATCTATGTTCCTAAATTTACTGACTAGTTTGGTTTGCTAATGGAAAAAATCAAATTTTTTAAACAATAAAACCTATTTCAATCATCCATTTTTGCCATCAGAGGTTTGGGTGTACAAAATCTGGAACACCAATCCTATGCAACTCGACAGTGACAGTTGCAAAAACTTGTTCAAATTCAATTAAAGTGAAATTAAGAGCCTTCTAAATCTTTTGTATGGTCACTCTGTAAAAATGTTGTTTTGATTTATATTAATGGTTGGACGATATCTATAATTATTCGTAAAGGTTGCATACTTGTTTTGTGTACCTCAAAATAAAAAGAATACAGTAAATCTTTAAACAAACAGGCCCTACATACACAACATGTAGAAAAAATAACTATTTTAACCCCTTTGCCATGTATTTGACACAGATTCAAGTGCAACACTGCTCCAAAAGCCGTAAACAACAATTCTTACAAATATACATTTTAATATATTACATAGAAGTAGTGAAAAATCATCTTAGAGAGAGTTCAGACAAACATAAATTTACTAAATGCCTAAAGACTGGTTTTGTAACAATGATCATGTTAATGGTACGAATGAGTAAGATATTTATGTTTCATCTGTAACTAGAGTGAAATTTAGAATGATTTTGTTTTTAAACCGTTGGTATCAAGCCACGCAACATTTCAAGAGTTTGTTGAAGGTCAACGAAACTCAATGTCTGGACCTATCAAAGAGAAGATGATTAAGAGCGGGAATTTAGGCAAAGAATAAAACATTTTCAATCTTCCAGAGGAACTCTGTGTGAACGAAAATCGTCATTAAGGACAAATGGAAAGATATCACATCTTTTTAATTTTGCCAAATTTTTGGACTTTGATAGATATTTGATATCTTTTAAACAATGTTTACTACAAATAAAGTGATTTCATCTTCGAAACGCATTCATGAGAGTAGTGCGTTAAAGTCTAATATCACATTTTATAGATTTTTGTACAGTGTGCAAAGGATTAAATGCTTTTATGAAGTGATTTCTACTAACAATTCCCATATTTTAAGGTAATAACAATAAACCTTCCTTAATATGTTGATATTATTTTCTCTTTTATTTGTTTATAAATAGAAACAACTTAGTACAAAAATATGTTTTCACAATTGCATAGCATACAGCTATAGTGCTGTATTTCTATTTCCCTCATAGGTTAAGAAGAACTGAAGTTTCTTTTCCAAATTCAAATTAGATACACTGACGTATATGAATCTTCATACAAGGCCAAAATTTAATGAACCAATTATGAAAAAAATTTTAACATAAAAAAAACTACTGGATTTTATGGAAAACAGCGACCCATATTTTTGTATTTGGTTATGCTCTCTTTGTAAGAGCTGAACTAAATTTGAACAAAATCTTTAGATCAGATTTTGCAGTTAAATCAAAATATAAAGATGACAGTGAGTTACAATTTGAAATACATAATTCCAAGTTTACAGGACTGTCTACTACTTAAGCCAACATTTGCAGCTAAGTGTCAAAGGTGTAAACGAGTGCAAAAACTTGTAATGTCCTTTAAGTATTACATTAGTTTTCCAGTCGATCCTAAATCTAGTCAAACATTTTAAGTGTCAATTACTAAACTTGTAAGTAAAAAATTTCTGTAAAGTAACAACTGGCAATCACTTTTAACCAGTGACCACTTCCAGCTAAATGGATCAAATGTTAGTACATCTCCAAAACCAAATTTCACAATTTTTAGATCACCCAGAAAGTAAAATATACAAAAACTAAAAATAATTACAAACTAAAATTACCCAAAAATAATTCCTACCTAACGTACTACCTAAACAAAATTTATTTCCATATGGTAAATTTCAAAGCACTTGGGAACGCACAGCGCCTTATCACATGACGGGCAGTAAAATGATGTCTCTTTCCTGATTGGTTTTCCAGTTTCGACAATCCTTTTCGTGCATGCACGTAACACCTTCTCGTTGGGTGCGGCTTGCTAGCGGTCGGTGGAACTTTTTGCGGGAAATGCCTGCCTGTCAGACGATCATCACTGTGTTTATTTGTAACATCCATATAAACAGCCTTAGCATTCATGTATTCAGCCAGTTGTACTACAAAATAAAACGTTAAGTTGAAAGACAGCTGACTCAATATCTTAGTGTTAGTGGTAAGCCATTTCATTAAGGAACAGCGAACAGAATCGAAATTTCCAGTAGTATTAAATTGACATTTTTCAATCTCTGAGCATTCAGTTTAGGTCTCACATCACAACCCCTGCATGAAAATTTAAGGAACAATGCAGCGACATTCTTGCGTTGGAGTCCACTTTCAAAAACAGTTTTTTCCATAAAAAGTAACAAAAAACATGAATTTAATGGCCTATAAAAAATAAAATCAAAGTATATTATTAAAAATATATAAATAAATCATATGATATGTGTTATTTGTATTACGTGTTATCAAAATTATTGGTTTATTTTACAATACAATCAATCTCAGGTAGTTAGTTTTCTAAAGACTACCCTAACAATATTTCATTTTACTTAATAACTCGATGGGTGATTGGAGGTTAAACAATTAAGGTGATTTATGGATGATTTAATGAAATAAAAAGATGAATTTAAATTTAGGCTGTTGTACGTTAGGTTAGTTATAAAACAATTTTGTAAATTTTCATAATAAATTTTTGTTAATAAAAAAAAACTTTTTACAAGTTCTTCATTACGTTTTCAAATCTGATAACTAAAGCCAATAGTGGAGTTTTAAATTTGGTATTAAAAAGTAGCACTCACTAAGTTTTTGAAGCTTATAATTATGTTACCAGATATTTTGTGTTCATATTTTTTGTAAAGCTAATGAAGGTTATGGATAAATAAAACAGAGGTAAGCCTAAAATTGTAGTCTCAAGTTATTTATTTTAAAATAATTACTTAGTTTATTGCCTTCTTCAAATTGTTAAATTCCTCTCCAAATGTTTAGACCAGAATAATTAATATTCACAATGGCTTTCTCATTGTGATCATATTGATCATTTATAGAGATAATTTTTTATTTACATTATATACAAAAGTATATTAAGCCTAAATGATGGTTACAATATTTTTATGATATGATATTTAATTTAATATGCACTGTGAATGAAAATGGGCTGTGTTTTATTTTTTAAGGTGAGTTCAAGGTCCGGCAATTCATGATAAATTTAACCGGGTTAGGTAAATGTATGTATAATTTAAATTTCGAAAACATTACAGATAAATACTCAAAATAACTGCACAAACTTTCTCACCATGGTGTGTCTATATTATAATATGAGGGCTATTTTTTTTCAAGGTCTGATCGGTTGCAAAATAAAAACAACAGTAAAAATCAAAAATTATTTATTTGTAACAAGTACTTACATAATTACGCTAATTTTCTACATAGTCGCCACTCAGATTTAGACATTTATCATAGCGTAGTACCAACTTCCCAATAACCTCGCTGTAGAACGTAGCCATGTTGTGTTTTCAGCCATGTTTGTACGCTGGTCTGCAGCTCAATGTCTGTGCCAAAATGTTGTCCTCCTAACCAGCGTTTCATGTGAGCAAACAGGTGAAAATCGGATGGAGCCAAGTCCGGGCTGTATGGTGGATGACCAAACACTTCCCATTGAAAAGACTGTAGGAGCATCTTTGTTGAAGCTGCAGTGTGCGGCCGAGCATTGTCGTGGAGAAGGACAATGCCTGATGACAACATTCCTCTCCGCTTATTCTGAATTGCCCTTCATAGATGTTGAAGAGTCATGCTGTATGAGACTGCTGTAATGGTTGTGCCACGTTCCATGAATTCCACCAAGAGAACTCCATTTCGGTCCCAGAACACAGTAGCCATGCACTTTCTGTTGGAGAAGGTTCGCTTGAACTTCTTTGGTTTACTGGGAGTGAGTTTTTTTGTTTTTGTTTTTTTTGGTGTTTAACGTCCGACTATTGTGCACACTTGGGCTAATGCAGACGGTGGGATGATTTATAGCATATGAAAATGCCAAGCCCTCGCCGGGAATCGAACCTGGATCCTCGGGGTGAAAGCCTAGTACGCTATCCACTAGACCACCGAGGCGGCTGGGGGACAGTGAGAATGCATCCATTGTTTGGATTGTTCTTTTGTTTCTTCAGTTTCGTAATGGACCCATGTCTCGTCCCCTGTGACAATTTTGTTCAAGAAAGTTTCTCCTTCATTGTGGTAATGCTGGAGAAACGTTAGGGAGGCTTCCATTCTCTGTGTTTTGTGATGGACAGCATCTTGGGAACCCATCTCGCGCACAGTTTGTGGTACTGAAGTTTCTCGCTCACAATGGTGTAGAGAGGTGACATTGAAATTTCAGGAAATGAATAGCTCAATTCAGAAATTGTGAACCGACGATTTTCTCGACTTGCCTCATCCACTCGCTGAACGACATCATTGGTTGACACTGACTTCCTTCCCTGACTGCCTGCATCATGAACATCTGTACGTCCTGCTTTAAAGTTTCTGCACCATTGTCGCATTTTGCTGTCACTCATTGAAGTTTCACCGTACACAGTACTTATTCATCGATTAATTTCGGCTGCATTACACCCCTTAGCCTGAAGAAATCGAATTACCGCACGAACTTCACACTTGGTGGGAGACGCTATTGTTGTAGACATGTTTACGTCCTACCTACGTGAACACAACTAAACGGAAGTGACACGACACGATTGACAGCCATACTAGAGACGCTGCGCAACACATCTGCGCACAGGTTCATCTGATTTTTACGGGAGTTTTTATTTCGTGACCGATCAGACCTTGAAAAAAAATAGCCCTCGTATTAATCTAAACAAAATGTTAGTATGAATTCTTCGACAATTTTGAGATAAATGCTATTTATTTAATTTCTTAAAGAAGTTATATATAAATATTTTATACTTTAAGCCAGTATACCAAATTTGAAATAAGAGCAGAAATAAAACCAAATGCAGTTAAAATTTATAAATTTTTAAAATATCAGTATGTTTGCATCCTGAACTATACAATATACCTCTATATTGTAAGGTTTGTTCTTCAAATATGTTTCAGTTCCAGCCCATGTAATTGGAAAAGTTAAAACAATTACGTTATTATAACAATGTTACCGTTGTTAAAATAGCCGCAATTTAACAGAATTATCAAATATTTATGTTGGAATGATTGTTCTATAAACATCACAATCACTTTTATTGAGTACCCTATCTAAATACAGCAACTGCCCTCATGATCCTCAATATCCTCTTCAGATATGAGGAGCAAGGCACCCCTGCTGTACACCATCTTGTAACACCTGCTATACAAAACTCTGAGATACATTGTCTGATCAATTGCCATGTTCAACTTACTACTTGTTGGAAATCCAGCTAGAACAATGACATTTAAAAAAATAATGACAAAAAACAGACTGCAGGCAATGGAAATGAGGTTTCTGATATCAATTTTGGGAAAGACCCAAAACAAAGAAAGACTGAGAAATGAAAACATATAATATTTTTAGCACTAACATTTAAACTGAATTTATAAACATATTGGTTAGAAAAAAATGGGCTGACTGATATATATATATATATATATATATATATATATATATATATATATATATATATATATATATATATATATATGAAAACAAATCCTGAAGTTGATACAGAAGAAGAAGAAATCTGAATTCTAGTAATGATAGGTCAGCCATTTCAAAAATGGCCTGCTAAGAACACCAGTGGGACAGAGAGGAAATGTATGCAAGTGAAAGGTTGAGTCCCTATTCTCTCACCACAGCTTCCTTCTGTTCTTCACTATCACTGAGAAGTATCAGTTCCCAGCTGATAAAATGTCAGGCATCAGCTTTGTCTTTAAAATGTCTTTGTTATTAATTTGATTTCTACTTAATTTCATTGCACTGAATTGCAAAAGAGATGTGTTGCTTGGTCAATAAATTATTTTCCTAACTAAATTTTGCTCATTAACTAAATAAGTAGATACTTCATTTAAAATTTCATACAAATTCAATTCTTCATATGATTTCCAATTATCACAAAAATATTTCTTCTTCTGAAGACTGTAGCTGGAAAATGTAAAACAGTATCTCCAGTTTTATATATAATAACTACATCTGTGCAATGAATTTTTTCTGGATCTATGCTCTTAGCTGTTTTTACTTAGTCAAATGTACCTTATGGTTTTCTGTGACCAAACAGTAGGCCTAATACTTTTTGAATGTTTTATAGTCTACAATCGGCTTCTGAGATATTTTATATTAAAAAATTTAAATGGCTGATATTTTGAAACAATTTTAAATAGAAATCTTTTTTTTTGTACAAACATAGAATGTTATTTTATAAGTACATACACACAATCTGAATTTAATAGCCTAAAATTTTTATTTTCAAAGTTATAATGTTCAAATAACAAAATGGCAGGTGGCTGGGAAATGGAACATTTCCGGACTATGTTTATTGAACGTTTTTCTTTGTTTTCACTAGGAGAATGATGTCTGAGTGCCGGAAGAACTTTGTATAACATCCTTTACCATATACAAAAACTTTTCACTACTCAGTGATTTAATTTATCTTTTATTTAGGCCTACTATTTTTTAATTATTTTCATAAATTTCAGTGATGTAGAAAAATATCATTCCTCAGTCTGTATGACAAAATATGTAAGTGAGCGGAGCGATAGAGCTAGTGCACATAGAAGTCGATGAAACCCATGACTTATGTTGGACTACATAACTACATAGCACAATGTTAACGAGAACATACAAGTGTAGTAATAAAATAAATATTAAACAGTTTGTAGAATCAGGCTGGCAGAAGTCAGTGTCACTGGATTGTTGGAAGGAGCTGGAGGGAAATTCTCCTACATGTACGAGAAGTTCTCATGGAGGCAGTTTACTTTATGTTGGCCTATAGGGCCAAAGGATATTGTGACTTAAACAAGTAGAGTATTCCAAGTTGTTTTTTATACATTGTAATCGGATTAATAAGCTTGTCACCACTATAGTGTATGGATTAGGTAGTAACAGAGTATAAAGTCAAGAGAGAATATGTGACCAGGTTAACTGTGATATATAGTACTGTACTAATCTAGGCCACAGGGTTTATATTATTATTGCTATTGTTATATATTGCTACTGTTATTATTCATTCTCTGCCTTTATCAATGTTTTACTTTCTTTGTTATTCATGGTTTATATTTCGGAGACTGTCAACCACACACATACACACATGCATGCGCTCACGCACGCACACACACACACACAGATAGATGGCCTGTTTCAATTACAGTTTATCAAGCATATTAGGCTCAGTATATTAGGCAGTCAGTTTCTACACCATGCTCTTATTTTACCTTTTAGATTTGCATCCATATCCAAAAAGTGATGAGAAGGGCCAGGGTCAGATGTGTGCATGTTCATCGTGTTTCCGTCTGAACTTAAATCATCATCCTAGAAAACAGAAATTTGTTTTCATTATTAACATAGCCACTGGACCACATATTTAAGTAATTAGATATTTAGTAATTAGTATACAATTTATAATGCCAAATAAAAATATGACAGTAACATCTCACATTTTGTAAATACATAACCGAATTTTATTTAAACATATTTTTTATATTTATTATCAATCATCAATATTTTTTAATCAACTAATAGTCTAATTGTTTAACTAATAGTCTAAATGCAACAATAGTCTAAATTGTTTGCATTTCAGTAAATGTGCAAAGGACTATTTAATTTTTAAGTAAAAAAAAAGAATGATTCTATTTGAAATTCATTGCATTTTGTAAATATAAAATGGCTACATATATATTACGTTTTGAGAATGTAATTTAATAATTACTACACTTATAAGGATTATTTTTTTCTAAATGCTTTACACCCAAAAACAGTTATGGACATGGTAGTAATAGGAATGAAAAAGTAGTCTTAGAAAACTGAACATATATGCTTTATGTTTAAGCTGCTAATACAACTTCGAGTATCAGTTTTCAAAACCTGTTTTTTCCAACTGTTTTAAAAAGCAGCTTTTTTTCCTCAACAAACAATTTGTTGACGTATTGTAAAAATAGCAGAAACACCCACCCCTACAGTTTGTAGGCTCTGATTTTCAGACTGTGTGATACTGGACTGTTGGAGGAAGCCGGAGGGGAATTCTCCTACATGCGCAAGAAATTCTCGAGCAGGCCATTTACTATGCGACTAGACTATAAATAAACGTCCTTGTTTTTCTTAAGTAATGTTCGGTTCGTATATAAAACTCTGCTGATGACTAATCAAAATTTTATCGCATCCGTTGGTTCCTTACTTTTAAATTGACATAATACTTGTTAGTAGGCTAGTATCTGCAACGCGCATCAGTGTTGGCCAATTGGAAAAACATGCTTCTCAGCCTCCATGTTTTAAACGTATTTATGGTTAATTATTTATCAGAGAATCAAAATAATTCTTGTTCATTATATCGTCTTCAAACCTGACACCGTTAGAAAACCTGTGGTGTCAAAACTTGTCGACTCGTCAATATTCTAACTTGTATTACCTGCAGCTGTTATATAACCCACTTCTCATAGTTCTTCTATAATAGAGGCTATCACGTTTACATTACACTTAAGATTCTTGTCACATATCATTACCATTTTTTGTCGAATCTCGGTCCGCAGGTATGGCCAATGGCGCCGATGCCAATGTTATCGTTCAAGAACTTTATCATGTACTTGGGCGCAAATGAATGCATGTAACTAAATCATTTATCATTTATTATGATTTGACGAAAAGGGTTGGATCAATAAAAGGTTGAATATGAGAGGACTAGAGCACATTTTTAATCAGCTGTTCGGAAGATATGGGTAAGGAAATTTCTACCAGTGAAGTCCTTGTGTAAATTCCTAATGATGCAAATAGAAGGTGCTCCGACTAGTTGACGTAAATCAACCCACTATTAATATACGTAGTGTGTGTGTGTGTGTGTATATATATATATATATATATATATATATATATATATATATATATATATATATATATATATATAGAGAGAGAGAGAGAGAGAGAGAGAGAGAGAGAGAGAAAGAGAGAGAGTATATGACGTATATGCTAAATACGTAAAATATAATACATACATAGAAATGTAGGCCTGTACTTATACTATATACGTCTTTAACCCAGACCAGCATATTTTGTAGCAGTAAAACCGAATTGAGAATAACGTAACAAAAGGAAAAACTGACAAACGAGAGGCAAAAACAAGTCATCAACCTCATTTACAGTCGATCCCGGATACCGGTGTAAGCAAGGTAATTAACAAATGTTCACTTTTGAAAGTGCGAACCCTCTACACCATTTCATTTTTTAAAATTTATTTTTCATTTTACAAAGACTATTGAGTGGTTAAACCTTTTGACTTTTAGTTGTTTTAAGTTAAAAACCAATATTATATCATGGTTGAAAGAAAAAAAACTCATGATAATGTTCTACTAACTACCCACTAATAATACTCTCATTATTGTAACATAGCCACCGGACCACATATTCAAATGATTAGGATTATGACCTATTCTTCCCGTCAGTGGTCTATCCACTCATCTCGTAAAGGCTACTGCGGTTTCAAAATTCTATCATTTCATCTTCAGGCCGTTATACAAAATGTTAACATCACAGCCTGAAGATGAAATGGTAGAGTTTTGAAACTGTGGTAGCCTTTACAAGGTGAGTGAATAGACCACTGACGGGAAGAATAGAAAATCCTAAGAAATTTGTTATTTCATAAAATGCAAATCATTTGGTACAGAGACTGTTCAATAATCTATGGATGGTTAATCTGTTTTGCAGCTTATCTACAGTATCAAGAAATTACAGTAAAATCTTTTTACAACAATACTGAAGCTAACAGTTTTTGCTGCTATAAAGAGGTTTCACCTAAAGAGCCACACATAAAAACACCTCAATAGAAATACATTTAAAATTAGTTTTTATTTATTTATATGTGTTATATTTTTATTTTAATTGTTATTAAAATGCAGTAGTTAAAGACATCAATTATAGTATATTATTTGCTTAAAATATATTTTCTTACATTCTTAATATTGTAGCCTTTGAACAAAATAATTACAATACAAGTAGTCTACAATATTATATTATATAACTTATTGTATTTTAAAAATAAAACATATACTCGTTGAACACAATGTATAGATATCAGGACAATTTAAAATTACCCTCTTTCCTGCAGGATATTCCTATTTTTAATAAAATGTTGTTTCTGCACTATATTATATTCAATTATACACATTTCAAACAATTTAAAAATAAGTCTACATAATATTATTAACTGAAGAAAATTGCAAACGAAACATTTTCTAGATACAGTAAAATCTTAGTTAACAAACATAAATAATGTTTGTTATTTAACCAGTTGTTATTAACCAACTGTCTCATATGGTACAAATAAAAATATAAATATATTGTATATAGAATACTGAAGTTTTAAATGTATCCATTCAAATTTTTTTTTAATCATGATCAAAAAACATGGCTTATATATTTCACATGAAATAAAATTTAAAACTGTATAGAATAACAACAAATAACTGACTAGGCTAAACACTAAATAGAATAAATAAATACCTATTACTATAAACAGTAGCCTATGACACTTGAAGGAAAGAGACACTACGAAAAGATTTCCGTTATAGAGACATACAATAGGAAAATTTACTGTAATTAATTTTATTATTAAATAATAATTTTACAAAAATTTGTGAAATTCAAACCCACTATATTTACTCTGTGAATATTCACACTGTTATTTTTATTTTACCTTCTTTATTATTTACCTACCATTTTAAAAATCAATAAATTGTGCACAACTTGTATATATAATTTCAGTTTGAGAGAAAAAAAAAATCAAGATATGTGTCCTACTGTAACAGCACAAACATTTTGATTCATATATCACGTGTGGGTTATCAAGTTGAAATAAAGTACGCATAGATTTCGCTGATCGATAATAGGCCTATATGAACCAAAGAACCAATCAGCGAAAAAGGTGGTAAAATATGCCAGATATAGCCAATAAAAATGCAGAATATGAAAAAATAACAACAAATTAAATTTACAATGAAGAATTAAGGCAACAATTTTTACTAACACTGGAACCATCGGAGAGACTAAACATACTGAGAAGAATCAAATGAAATCGAAATTGAATTATAATGATCAACAAAAAATCTAATTCATATTATATTTCTGAAAGTTTGTTTGTTTGTTATTCAATCACGCTTTAACCACTTGACCAATTGCGATGAAATTTGGTACGAATATGGTTTAAGTATCAGAGATACATATAGGCCTATTCCCGTTTTACAAAACGTCATTATACTACTTACCCAGCCCAAAATAATTATCAGTTTTTAGTTTTGTGTCATGTGTTAATTGTAGTTATTTACTGGACATGTGATTTAGTTACCTGAGATGAACATAGATTCAATCCTATTTTAATAATCTTAATCTGTGTTTTATTTATTGCAAAATTATTGTTTTTAATGTAACATTTTCATATTTTAGTTGAAATTTTTTTCAAAACTGACTTTAATTTGTTACTTTGTGTTAAATTTTCAATATTAAATGTAAAAATCCCTACACAGAGTGCCAATTGTAAGGTAGTATATATATTTGTGTAATTACATTACATGAAATACAGTAAATATGCAGTGTAGCATAACCTATATTTTTCGATATTTTTGTTACTAAAATGCTTTATTATGTGCCCAAGAGCAAGAATCCAAAATATGAAAGCACGAGAAGTACGATAAAATCTAAAATAAAAGTGACCAACATAACCTCAAAATTGGTACCAGGCGAAAATCAGTAACGTGTTGTAAATCGGTAAAACAATAAAAATACGACTAACACGGGTTTTGGGTGATAAAAAACCAATTTTTTAAAAGAATTCTGCATAACCAAACTGACACGGTTGTTAGGCGTAACAAGATGATTAATGAAAAAACCTTTATATTTTTTTTTAAAATAGCCTACTATATATCCTGACACGGTTGTTAGGCCTAAAACGGTGATGCGTGAAAAACCTTTACATTTTTTTTAAGAATACTACGTATCCTAACTGACATGGTTGTTAGGCCTAACACGGTGATGAGTGAAAAAACCTTTATATTTTTTTAAAGACTACTACATATCCCAACTGACACGGTTGTTGGGCCTATCATGGTGATGGTGAAAAAAACCTTTATTTTTTTTAGAATACTACATAACCTAATTGACACGGTTGTTAGGCCTAACACTGTGATGTGTGAAAAACCTTTATATTTTTTTAAAGAATACTACATATCCTAACTGACATGGTTGTTAGGCCTAACACGGTGATGCGTGAAAAAACCTGTATAATGTTTTAAAGAATACTACATAACATAACTGATACGGATGTTGAGCCTATCACGGTGATGTGTGAAAAACCTTTATATTTTTTTAAAGAATACTACATATCCTAACTGATACGATTGTTAGGCCTATCACGGTGATGTGTAAAAAAACCTTTACTTTTTAAAGAATATTATATAACCTAATTGACACGGCTGTTAGGCCTAACACGGTGATGCATGAAAAACCTTTATATTTTTTTTAAAGAATACTACATATCCTAACTGACACGGTTGTTGGGCCTATCACGGTAATGTGTGAAAAAAATCTTTATTTTTTTTAAATAGTACTGAAAACTTAACTGACACGGTTGTTAGGTCTACCATGGTAATGCATGAAAAATACTTTATATAGTTTTTTAAAAGAATACTCCATAAGCTAACTAACATGGTTGTTATGCCTAACACGGTGATCCATTAAAAAAACCTTTATTAATTTTTTTTTTTTTAGTACTTATAACCCTGACACGGTTGTTGGGCCTAATAAGGTGATGCATGAAAAACGTTATATTTTTTTTTTTTTGTAACTTAACTAACACGGTTGTTAGGTCTAACATAGTGATGCATGAAAAAACCTTTATTTATTTTTTTAAAGAATACGACATATCCTGACACGGTTGTTGGGCCTACACGATGATGTGTGAAAAAACCATTATATTTTTTTTAAGAATTCTAGATATCCTAACTGACACGGTTGTTAGACCTAACACGGTGATCCATTAAAAAAACCTTTATTAATTTTTTTTAAATAGTACTTATAACCTAACTGACACGGTTGTTGGGCCTAATAAGGTGATGCATGAAAAAAACCGTTATATTTTTTTTAAAGAGTAACTTAACTAACACGGTTGTTAGGTCTAACATAGTGATGCATGAAAAAACCTTTATATTTTTTTAAAGAATACGACATATCCTGACACGGTTGTTGGGCCTACACGATGATGTGTGAAAAAACCATTATATTTTTTTTAAGAATTCTAGATATCCTAACTGACACGGTTGTTAGACCTAACACGGTGATGCATGAAAAAAACTTTATATTTTTTTAAAGAATACTAGGCTACATATCCTAACTGACACGGTGGTGCGTAAAAAAACCTTTATATTTTTTTAAAGAATACCACATATCCTAATTGACATGGTTGTTGGGCCTATTATGGCGATGTGTGAAAAAACCGTTATTTTTTTTAAAGAGTACTTCAAACCTTAACTGACACGGTTGTTAAGTCTAACATGGTGATGCGTGAAAAAAACCGTTATTTTTTTAAAGAGTACTCCAAACCTTAACTGACACGTTTGTTAGGCCATGGTGATGCGTGAAAAATCTTTATATTTTTTTTAAAGAATACTGCATAAGTTAACTAACATGGTTGTTAAGCCTAACGCGGTGATGCATTAAAAAACACCTTTATTTATTTTTTAAAAAATAGTACTCCAGAACCTAACTGACACGGTTGTTGGGCCTAATACGGTGATGCAGGAAAAAAGCCTTAATTTTTTTTTAAAGAGTACTCCATAACTTAACTAACACGGTGGTGCGTTAAAAAAACATTTATTTTAAAAAAGAAATACACCATAACCTAACTGACACGGTTGTTGGTCCTAACACGGTGATGCGTGATCTTTAATGTATATTACGATTGCGGGAAAAGCCGTGACGGTTAACAGGTAATCATATTATATTTCTGAAAGTTTGTTTTTGTTTATTTGTTTGTTATTCAATCACACTTTAACTACTGGACCAATTGAGATTAAATTTGGTATGAACACGGTTTAGGTACCTGAGATAAACACAATACTATTCCAGTTTAATTGAATAATAGTGATTTTTTAATAATACTGTATTTTATTAAAATATGACAGGACCCTGTTTTAGAGTATCGAGTAGCAAAAATGTATATTTCTTGGCCGAAAACCATAAATCGTATAATATTGTAAATAGAAATATATTAAAATGAAATGATCTATTCTGATTTTGAAAATCGACTATAAATTTTATAGCCTACATTATAATTGCAGGCAAAGCCGCAACGGGTAACAGCTAGTATTTTAATAAATAAGGAGAAAACAGAATTTTTTATATTATTATAACCAATCTATAACCAAATTATCTATCAATACAATCAAGCATATCAATAGCTATAACATCAAAAAGATTACGATGTAATGTTTTTTAAAGAAATTTTTTGAACATTTCGAAAGATTTTATACATCATTTTAATAAAAAAAATTGTACAGAATTAACCTAAAAATGAAATTTAAGATCATTGCCCGAAATCAGTAAATGTATGAATAAAGAGAATGTAAGCCAAACCCTTTGTTGGTTCTTAATTGAATTATGACTGAATAAAAAAATAATAATTAATGTAATTATGTTAAAAACTGAAATTTTGATTTCTACATGCACGCGTTTGGAAAACTTGCAACAGATTATATTGGCTACCACGAGTCCATTGAGGAAAAGACCAGCAGGAGGTCTAAACTTCATTCATGACAACTGGTATAATGTGACACAATAGTCCTTAGTAATCGTTATTAAGTATATCTAAGAAAGTCATATATCAGAAAACTTACTTCAAAATTATCATACTCAAGAGATGTGTCTACTTCACCCGTGTTTAAACAATCCATTTGAACCTCTTCTTTCAGAACATTCTAGAACAACAAAGTAATCTAATGATAGAATTATTATTTGAAAATCTCTTTCAGACCTTAAAGACTTTTGTTTATTTGTGCATACATGATTACTTAAATAAAATTTCTAGTAACACACTTAAATAAAATTTCTAACTGACACGGTTGTTGAGTGATAAAAACACCTTTATTAAGAAAAAAATATTCAATAACCTAATTAACACGGTGGGTGAAAAAACTATTGTATATAATAATAAAATATAATTATTGTATAGTAGTTATCCTGTAGGTAACATGTTTTTTATTGCTAAAACGATAAAAAAACCTTTATTTTTTTTGAAAATACTCAATGACCTAACTGAAACAGTTGTTGGGGGTGTACCTGACACAAAAAGAGGCAAATTGCAAAGTTCACAAATAACAGATGCCATTTTGACAATGTTTTTGTTAGGAGAACGAACCAACAAAAAAAGCAACAAACTAAGGTAATGCAACAACATTTAGTAATGGCTGTCAGAATGTGTAACGTACATGAGCAGTAAATACAAGTTGTTAATAATAATGTGTATGAATGGTACATTTGTGTATAACATTTATTTAATGTATTTAATGCAATGTAAACAGCAATGACATCATAATATAGTTCCGTAAAAAACAGCCCAAAATGTAAGTAATCTTTAAGAAATTATTTTCCACAGGTGAATATGTGTTAATTAGATTAAAAAAGTATGAAATAAAACAAAAAATATTCAAAAATCATTAATTGATAAAAACAACCTATACTGTATAAATAGCAAACTGTATTTATTATTTTAAATTGATCATGCAGATGAGCAATACCTTGATTGGTGACTTTCTCGGCTGTTGGGTGTTTCACAAAAAGAACTATCAAGGTAATAAATGATTTATTATAAAGTGATAATGTGCATGAGCGGTATCTCGATTAGTGACTTTCGCATATTAATCTAGTGTAATAAATTTAACAGGCTTTATGCAAAATAAATATCAATGACATCAGAATACAGTTCAGTAACAAATGGCTAACAACCGTAATTTATCGTAATAAATTTAATCTTCTACAGGTTAATATCTCTCAATGAAATAATATACAATAAAAGCAAAAAAACTGTTAAAATCATTACTTCTGTAAAAGTCCTGAAAAAACATAAATATCCTATTTTAATCTTAAAAGTCTTTCAAAGCAATTTAAATTTAATCATATTTGAAATGTATTTGATTACAGGAATGCATGTGAGAATTTGTAGTTAACATTTGAGTTTCTGATCTTATAAAGGCCTATAACTCAAAGCAGATTTTCATCAAAGCAGATGGCCAGCTATGACCATTCCTGCCTCATTGAGATTAGAAGACTCCTACACACTTCAAGGTACTTATAGATTATGCAATATGTATTGCACTAACTGTAAAATGAGTTAACTCTGTTAAATACTAAAACCATTGATATCAAAATTGTACACATAGGGACATAAGTAGCTAGGCCAGATTATATGGAAGGCCAGATAATCAAAGATCTGCCTGTACACAAAAACAGTAGGCCTACTGGTAGATAACATAATTTACATTAAGATTTTTGAAGACCTGACAAAAAGATGTCTAGAGGTCAAAACCTATTGGGTTTGAGTATTACCATGACAGCACTCCAGGGGATCATTTTTTAATAAAATTCTATAATAAGGTTATACGTAATTTTTTTTTTGCTTAGAAAAGACTATTTAAACCTAAACTCACCTTTTTTGACATGTTTGATTCCGCACAATTTTCTATAGTCCTTACTTTAGTTTTGTCATCTATATTATCACTAACACCATCTACAGTAGATACAATTTTTCTATCAGTTTTAACTTTTGATAACATTTGGTCCAAACCTTCATCACTACAACTTTTTATGTTTATTTCATCATTCAACATTTCAGTATTAGGCCTAAATTTCTTACTTTTTGGTTTACTATGCAACTTTTTAAGTTTTATATCACCATCATTTTCCAATTTATTACAGTGTAAAGTCTTTTCATGTCCCTCTGTCACGGCTAACCCACGAATTTGTAGTGCTTCCGCTGCTTTCAATAAAGCACCTAAGCATTCTTCCTCAACATTTACTTCACCTCTATACATGAAATTAACTAAGGATAAAACTTCCCAATATTTCATACCTCTCATTATAACAACTGGATGCTGACATGGATTGTCAATTAAAATTTTTTCAAAATACGCGCTGCACGCACTTAACACTACTTTATGACACTTTATCACCTCTGATTCTACTGCCAAAGAAACATCAACAAAATGTTCAGAGTTTAGCAGCTTTTCAAATGAAGACAGTAGATTTTGATGGCACTTGTCCCAGTGTAGTGAGAACTGTTGAGAAACTCTCTCAGGAGACGCCATTACTATGTTGATTAAAAATCTGTTAACAAAAAAAAAATATATCATTCGAAATTGAAAAATATTATTGTTAACTTTGTGATTTTAAAACGAAGTTAAATTTAAGTACCTTAGGTATACTCTGCTTAAGGTTTTGTTAAACTATTCTATTTTTAAGCTTTTGATGTAAGCCTATGTTACAAAAATCATAGAGGCCTACTCTCTTTTTATGTAGCTTATATATAGCCGCCTCAGTGGCCTAGTTGATAGCGTACTAGGCTTTCACCCCAAGACCCGGGTTTGATTCCTGGTCAGGGCTTGGCATTTTCATATGCTATAAATCATCCCATCATCTGCAATAGCCCAAGTGTACACAATAGTCAGACCTTAAACACAACACACACACACACACACAAATGTAGCTTATGTATAATTTTAAATACAGTGAAGGTTCGGTGATTGATGTGACACTACTAAGCCACATCCACTAGTTGGCTTTCTGAAAGGTGCACTTATGGGTGTGAGATTGAGACTTGCAGCTCATGCCTTAAGCATTATGATCATGTTCACACCGATCCCTCACTAGTAGCATAAAATAAAAACATTTACCAACAACAACAAAAAAGTAAAATGGTATTACTTGTAAAATCTACATATCTCAAGTTAATGTGGAATCATAGAATTTTTTTATTAAATATTATTTTAAGAAAATTAAGTAACATCAATCTTCGGAACATTTATTATATTACGTTTTTATGCAATTTTAAATAGAGCTATTTGTAAACATTAATTTAGTAACAAACTAACATGTATTTATCTAATTAATATGTTTCAACTTATAAAAGTAATTAATTATACAATATTTGTATTTTATTAACTATTATATAATGAAATTAAGTAATTTCAGAATTAGCTGTATTGCATTTGCAGATGATATGGCCTTGTTTGCTGAAACAATGGAGGAAGCAAGGGAGCAGATTCTTGAATTAAAGAAACAAGCAGCTAAAATAGGTCTAAACATATCTTTTGAAAAGACCAAAATCATGACAAACAACAAATACCCAAATAAATACCTTAAAATCCAAGAACAGAAAATAGAAATTGTAAAAGAGTTCAAATATCTTGGTGAATGGATTTGTTGGCATGCAGATGAAGGCAAGGCAATGGAATCCAGGAAAAACAAACTTGAATTGGCCTACCAATTGACGAAAGAAACATACAATAAGAAATCCCTTTCATGGGGGTCCAAAATTAAACATTATAAAACAGTGATCAAGCCGGAAGCACTGTACGCAGCAGAAACATTAACCATGAATCGCATAGGCCAGATAGAAAAGCTTGAAATAACGGAAAGGAAAATCTTAAGAAAAATTATAGGAACAAAATTTCAGGATAATAAGGTAGTATATATAAGAAATGAAACTCTCTACAAGAAAATTGAAAAACTGTCAGATACTATGAGAAAAAGGAGAATAAATTTTTATGGCCATCTTCTTAGAATGAACTCTAATAGATTAACGAAACAAGTGTTTGATTTTTTCCATAATCGTAAAACAAAACCGAACTGGTTTAAAGAAATTGAAAAAGACCTAATAGAATTAAAAATTACAGAAAATTCACTGCTTGACCAAACTGCTAAGATAATTACCAAAGACGAAAGAATAAGATTCCAAGATAAAACCAAAATAAAACCTAAACCTATCATTTCAGAAGAGGAGAGGAAAAGATGAAAGAATGAAGAGCTACTGGGAACAAAGAAAAGTACAGCGCGCAAGAAATGATTAATTCAGCGTACCCCAAAGAGGGTGAAACAAAAAGAAGAAGAAATTAAGTAATATTGGTAAAAATGCACTTTTGTCAATTTTGGTAATTTTTGAATCAAAACACTTCATCATAAGCCCAATTATTAATAATACAAAATGTAAGAGTGTGGAAACAAGAGGAAGTTAGAAAATAATGTAAAAATAAAATGACTAAAAAAACAAAATAAAATGAAATAAATGTGATAAAACATAATCTCATAATGACTAGTGTATGAAAGTAGGTATCATGTTTTTCATTGCAAAAACAATGAATTAAATACATGTTAATAATAATGAAAAGAGTATAAATTTACAATTTATAGTAATAAATTTATTACTTTATTACTATAAATAGTAATAAATTTACTACTAATAAATAGTACTTTATTTAAATTTATAGTAATAAATTTATCAGCCATCTTAACAATGAAAAAATGAATATTTTCAACTAATCATAAAGACAAAAAATCGTTATGCACGTTTTACCTGATTTCACTGTTAAAATCCACAAGAAAGGTATAATTTTCATTTGATGATTTTAATTTTATGATAATATTTTAATCAACTTTAACTTAATTCGACTCGGTTGCTCTATGTTTGTCTGATACATTTGTTGAATACATAACTAATATTACATAAAAGCTACTAACCTTGTAATTAGTATTACTGTCACAGATATAAAGCAGGCGCTACATTATACAAATTGTAAATTCTTTGCTTATAATTGCCATATTTGTACTGAAATTGAAATTTGGATAAATATCCTACAAAACGGTTTTTTTTTGCAATGCCAAATCGTGGGATCATGTGTTGAATTTCATGCCAGTATCTTTCGATCATATTTTTTTATGTGCATCAGTAACAACATCAATGTGTGACAATGTGCATATGATGGTGGGTGATATTGGCGAATTAATCTGTCATAGTAAATCTAGCATGCTCTATGCAAAGTAAACAGTAATGATATGATATTTCTGCATCTCCAGGTTATTTACTAAAGTAATGATTTTTGCAATTTTTTTATGTACTTCATTATCGAATTAAAAGATATCCACCCGCAGAAGATTAAATTTCTTATAATAAGATATGATTTTAAGCCATTTTTAACAGAACTATATTGTGATACCATTGATATTTATAGGCACATTGATATGTGAATTGCAGCATGTTTGATTTGCTATGCAAGATTACTATGCCAATGTGACCTACCAACATACTGTTCTTGTTTCTTATCATATTTACAATATAATAAGTCAGTTATTACTGTAACTTTTTAATAATTCTTGTTCTATTTAATTTAATTTTATTAAATTCTGTTCAAATTTATTCTTGATCTATCTAATTCTTTGCTCTATAATCTATAGTAAAAACTTTGTGTTCAAAGATTATTAGTTTTTACAGAATACTAATTATATACCCAACAACCAAGTCGAGTTAGTTTTAAGTTTTAAAAAAATAAAAATTATATTCTTTTCATTATTATTAACACACATTTAATTTATTGTTTTTGTGATGAAAAATACATTACATACTTTTGTGAACAATCAAGTCAAGTTATGTAAACACAAAAAACCAATTGAGTTAGGTAAATACTAGAGTCAAGTAAGGTTGAGAAAGTTTAAAAAATAAGTTTTTTTCATTATTTACATGTATTTAATTGTTTTTGCAATGAAAAACATGTTACCTACTTTCGCACAGTAATTATTTTGTGGTTATGCAGATAACTTTTACTTTTTGAACTTCCTGTAGTTTCCACACATTTATATTTTGTATTATTACTTTTGGCATGTAATAGAAATTTGGCGAAAAAATTACGAAGACTGACAAATCACCATAAAGTGTAAATTGACCAACGTTACAATATAGTTCTGTTAAAAATAGCTTAATACTGAACATCATAATAAATTTAATCTTATTTATTTATATAAGGCTTTATAAATACATATTTCTCCATTAGGAGTTACATATATCCTGAAGAAAGAGGAAGTGTCTCTCTGTGCTTAGGAGCCATAAATTATGTTAACTAATAATATTAATTCAATCTTATAGTACATAATTTAAATGAATTGTCAAATCATAATTTTAAGTGCCAAAAATTCATGAATACCTATTAATCCACAAATTCCTAAATGTTAAGGTTGTTGCTTTTTTCATTGGTCCTTCTTGTAATTAAAACATAGCATTAAAACAAAACATTCATGAACTTCACGATTTTCCATTTTTTTTTGTTTGGTTCACCAACCAACAACAGCATCAGTTACATCACTGACTACTTTTTAAATATTTTTTTAAACCATTTTACTAATCAAAAACATGTTACTTGTTAACTAGTTTAATTAAATAACTTTTTCACCCAACAACCGTATTATCAGTTAGGTCAGCACTTCAAAAAAACAAAACAAAAAAACAAAAAAAAATAATAAATAAATAATGGTGTTTTTATCACCCAACAACCACTTTAGTTATGTTCACTACCAAACAACCATGTCAGTTAGGTTTTGATTTTATTACCGTTTTAGTGATCAAAAATATGTTACCTACTTTCATGTGGTAGCAATTTTGAGGTTATGTGAATCACTTGTTTTCAATTTTTATCATAATACTTCCTGTGTGTTCCACACTTTTATGTTTTGAATTATTGCTTTTAGGCATTAATAAAGTTTTTGCAAAAAAACAACAACAAATCTGAAAAATTGAAAACAACCTACATTGCATATTTACCAGGATTATTTTACATTTTCTCTGTTACTATAATTTCCACAAATTGATAATTTAGATTCTTAATTACAGACTAAGCATTAAATCTAGTGTTTTGGTAAAAAAAAATAGCATTGCTTACATATTTACCTACTAACCTCTTTAAAGCTAATACAAGTCAAGTCAATATCTTCTGTTTTAAGTATGAAAAAATGACTGGTCTAAATACACTAAGAGTATTTACTATTGGGAAAGTACCTAATAAAAAAAATATTTAAAAATTAATCACTTACTTTAGTAAGACAAATTAAACAGCATAAATACCAAAGTATTTAACTTGAACATTTTAAACAAGTAGGATAATTCATTACAACTGTAGAAGCAGCCCCTTATTTAACACACCCCTTATAGGCTACTGCTACAAAATTTATTTTATTTAAATTTCATTCTTTATACTGTTTTTTTCTTTAAGTGTAAATTACATACCTTGGTAATACGAATAATATGTTACTATATCATTAATAAATTGCCAAGTATATTTTAAAAAATCACATTTTACACTGTTTAAAATTATAAACAAAAACTGACCATCTGACTTTCTACGAGAAGACAATGATCAAAGGTCTTTAAATAGCCTGTTTAAATAAAAACTTAATCAGGTGGTGGATTCTGGAACGGAATTAATGGAATTGGAAACAGCTAATTTTATTGTAGAATTAGTAAGGAACAAGAGAATGTGAATCGGAATTGTTGTAAACCAGGGAATGTACGAAAATGCCGAAGTTACACAGTTGACGAGAAGGTTGTCATGAACGACAATGGCGCATTCCTCCATGTTTGATTATTACATGAAATTCACAATTTGTCAACCTGGAAATGTTTAAGGACTAACAATACTCAGTGTTAACTCGAAAAATCAAATGAAATTTTGGGATAATCACTCTAATTAATTTGAATTTTTAACTCTAACTTTGTAAACTGTATATCTTGTAAAAAATTTAGAATCATATACTAATATTCACCAGATTGAGAAAATTAATTAACAATGTTACGATCACTGATGTAAAAAGTTGTGTTTTTTAAAATTTTGTTAATAAATATTTTATGATAGTATTTTTAACTATAATACAATGAATAGTTATTCACATTTAATTGAAATATTAAAAAATATTACTTACATCCTTACAAAAATATACTTATATTTTGTGTTTAAGGTGGTAAGTTAAGTTTCATTCTACACATAGTACTTTTTAAGGCATACGAGTTCATATAATCTGTTTGTTCTATATAACCTGTGTAAGAGTTAGATTATCACAGTCTAATCTAATAGTATATATATTTAGATATATAATTTTTAATCCTTCGCAGGGGTAAAATGGACGGAGGAGCGGAAGAGGATCCATAGGGACAGGATGAGGGAGGTGTGGAGGATTAGAAGGAACAAAGACATGAGTCTGAGTGCTCAAATAATATATATATATATATATATATATATATATATATATATATATGGAGGGATGGAGGGAGTGAGAGAGCAAACAATATTTAGTCAAAACATTCCTCATTGAGAAAGTGGATTAAACTCATGTATAATGAAAAATACAATGTTTCTCTCATGCGACGCAACCAATGTGATGTGTTGGTAATACGTACTTTAGTGCCTCAAGATATAGTGTCGTCTTCTAATGATTTCAGGCTGCCAAGATGCTAATTTGAAAGACCGCCACCATTGTTATTCGGCAATTTTGTATATCGCAAATAGACAACTACCCATAAAGTTGGTAAAGGTCATACTCATTATGTAATTTAACTACACAAATTTAAGAAATACACATTTTTCAATTAACAAGAACAATAAACATAACCTCAATTAAAGCAAAAGCTGTTATGCGAAATCACCTGTTTAAAAGTTGTCACTCAAAGTCTACATATATACAAGAACAATTAAATGCTGTCAGGTATGTTTTTTGTGTGTGTTTAACTTCCGACTATTGTGCACACTTGGGCAGACGATCGGATGATTTATAGCGTATGAAAGTGCCAAGCCCTGGCCGGGAATCGAACCCGGGTCCTCGAGGTGAAAGTACGCTATCAACTAGGCCACCGAGGCGGCTCTGTAAGATATGCATTACAGAATCAAACGTGGTGTAAATCAAATGTTTATACCCATAATTGTCAACAGCGACATATTTGTGTTCACTTAAAAAATGTGGCAGTCGAAAAGAAGCTAGCAGACGGAAGTCAAAATTAAAAAAAATTAAGTAAAAAGTATTTATTTATTGCATTGTTTCAATTAAATTACTCATTATATTGCAAAATTGAAATTATAGCCTACACAACTATATAGATATTAAAGTTCGGTACAATATTTTCAACTCTCTAATAATTAAATGAGAAGGCTGATTTTTGAAAATAGTATAATGCTTTAATAATTTTTATTTAATATTTATTTATCAATATTTATTATTGAACATATTCATAATAATGTGCAAGATAACGTTAAAGATCGGAACCATCTTATATAGTTGAATTTACCAAAGATAATATAATCAGCAGTTTACTATTTTCATTTTGAAGTTGAACTATAGATAACAAATTCTATGGCTGACTAAACCGATCTGGCTTATTGAACTATAGATTAACCATAAATATATAATATACTATTTATTATATAATAACAATATGTTTCAAAACAATATTAGTACGGGAGGGGAGGAGGAAGTGACATCGAGATTTCAAGCGCACGCGCCGCGTTGAAGACAAGAGAAATACTGAACGTGAAAGCTAACGTTTTATCTTACACAATTAATGAATCAATTTGAAATAGAACGTTACTAGTAGCAGTTGATGTTTAACTTTCGCTTTGCATATGTAGTGCAAACTGTCACATATCTTATTAGTAAGTAGAAGTTTTTATTTGCTCGATGAGAGGAAATAAGGCACCAATAAAAATTATAGCTGCAAGTATAACATTATTGTCGCCTTTTTAATGTTCAAATTGTTAAACAAAACGTACCCTAGTAGTATTGCCATATTATTGTGTTGTATATATAAAAAATTGCTGTTTTATCTTAGCTAATTGCTAATATAAACATTTTTCATCCCATTTAGGCTTATAATATGATTACAAAGTTACTGTTATGTTTATACAGCCACAAAAGAAAAGTGAAATTACTGTTAAAATTATTTATAGTCAAGACTATTGATACTTGGTGAAAATCCACTATATTAATGAAATAATGACATGTTCGTATATATCTACAACTTCTTTATTTGAGTCTTGCCAACCATGGTTTCACTGGTTAGAGAAATCAGTCAAGGCCAATTAGAAGACTGAAGTTACAACATTATATTTCTTTGGAGGTCTGCACAGTGGTTTTTTCACAAACAAAAATAAAATGTTGTATTAGTTTTTTTACTTCAATCTGTTAAGTGGCTTTGCCAATGCTTTAACGAGTGAATCCTTGGTTGGCAAGGCTCAAATAAAAAGTTGTGGAATTATACAAACGTGTTATTTCATTAATTAAATTCCTATGTTATAAAATACAACTTGTTTTGTCTATATGATTACCTTTGTCAGAGTTTGATTCAATATATTGTTTATGTAACCATGGCAAGAGATTTGTTTTAATTTTTGTTTGTGGAATTTGATTTAGGAATGTATAACAAAAATATGTATTAATGAGTTTTAAATTATGTGGTATGTATCTAATGAAAATTAATTCGATTAAAAATTATAATACACTCTGACAAATCGTTATAATTGATGCCATTTTTAGAATATTAAGTGTTTAAAGTTTTTTTTTTGTAGGTTAGGCGGTTGGTGACCCGGCGATCCGGCTTGTAATTGGGAAATGGAAGTTACTCAATCAAGTAAGTTTATAGTGAAAGTTCATAATAATTTACAGTAATTTGAATTTATTTGGTCTCATTATTACTAATTATATTTTCTCTACAATTGATTCCACTCTAATTATTTCTATTGTGAGCCTTATTGACTGATTCCTACTTATTAAAAATAGGTTAGAAAAGTTATGTTAAATTTCATTTCAATACATTATATTATTTACATTCCTTATATTATCTGAAAATGGAAACATTTCTCCTTTGTTCATTAATTAAAATTCTGATGAAAATGAAATTTAAAATATAGCCTACATGGTAGGAATTTATTATAATTATTCTTCCAATCAAAAAAACTTATAAAATTAGTAAAAACAATGATTTAGGTAAAACCCATTTAAATGCCTGTATATTATCTGACCAAAGGATCCTCTATTAGCAGTAGGGCTAATAACTTATTAAAACTATAGGTTGCATAACTTAATAATTATATTTAATTAGAATTTTATTCTTAATAGGTCAACATCTTATCTTCTTTACTTTGTCAACTGCTGATAAACTTTTCTTCAAAGTATAAACTCATTAACAAGTACTGTAATTGTTATATTTTAATTTTTGTATTTGTTTTACTTTATAACAAAATCTTATACTAAATCTACATTTTCCCTTAACCCTCTGTTCATTTTATTATAATTAATTTATAGCAGACAAATTATTATTTTTTATTTTACAATTCATTACAAATTATAAAAAATGAGGAATTTTATCTTTAATGTGTAATTAATGGGATTTTTTTAAAAAATAATAACACAAATTAAAGTTTAAGCTAATCATTCAGAAAATATTTTTTTTAATCAATTAAAAAAATTGGCTTTATTCATTCAACTAAACATCCAAAAATACGACTTTCAAACTCTACTATACGACTTTCCAAAAACAATATTGTATGAATATTATAATAATATATTCTTCATTGAATTTTTATTAAGTTTGTAGAAAATTGTAAAAATATCAATATAATATGAATTTCTTGTTTCTTTGTGTATGTAAAATTTAACTTTTTTTAAAATAAGTTTCTTATTTCATAATATTTAGCTGGCAGAGTAGTATTTTTATGCATAGTGACTGAAATCTGTGTACTGGTTTTCATTTAGGGTTTTGTTTGTTTGTTTCATTAGCCTACATGGGGTAAATAGATTTTTTTTGGGAAACAATGTTTTTTTTTCTACTAAAGTTCTGTTGGTTTAAATCATTTATTTGTAAATTATAAGCATGATTAGTGTGAATGGTAAAATAATAATTTATACATAAAAACAACTTACTTTTAATAAGTTTTTACAGTAGCTGTTAAGAGAGAAATATTGATTTTATATATATATATATATATATATATATATATATATATATATATATATATATATATATATATATATATATATATATATATATATATATATATATATATCTTGCTGTCAGTAGTAATGTCCAATTTGTCATTCCTTTTTTATGAGTTTTGGAATATATAGACTACATACATTTTAAAAATTACCAGTTAAAAAGACAGCAAGTATGAACAGACAAATTTCAGGATTGTCAGCAAAATGTATTTATAATAAATAAATACATCTTAGTATTCATTATAAAAATTAAAAAGAAAAATAATGTAATGCAAAAAATAAAACTTTTCAGTAGTTCCACTAATATTAGAATAATCATTATAGTATACAGTCTATAGGAATTTTATATGAAAATAAACTGTAACTAAACTTTGAAAAAACGAAAACAGCTGCAAAACTCACAAAATAAAAAATTTAAATAATATATAAAAAAATTCACTATAAACCCATTTAAACAAAATATAAAACTATATTTTAAACCTAATCACTGTTAATTGATTTGCAGACTTTGCCTCAGTACTTCCGGAGATACAAGATGCAATTTTTAATGCTTCATTTATATGCATTGATGGAGAATTTAGTGGCCTAAGAGACGGGCTTGATTGTTCGGAAGTGGACACCCCGCCGGAATGTTATCAGAAATTATATTCTAATTTTCTTGAATTTCTCCTAATTCAGTTTGGTTTGGCTATCTTCAGATACGATGAAGTTACAAACAAGTACGTTATTCCTTTAAAGTGTTGGATGTTATAAAACTACACTTCCGACTGCATGGTTTAGACTACATTAATTAAAATTATTGTATACAAAAATAACCACAGTAAGCAGCTGTCTCCCTGGCGTCATGGTAGTGAATTTCCAAAAAGTAACAATATCACAATAATTTTTTCCTTACATATTTTTTTTGTTTTTTTTTTTTAAATATAACTTCACCATTGTAATCATGTTAAAATCTGAATGAATCAGCATTTAAAACTTTTAAATTATATTGAAAATATGAAAATGAACAGCATTTACCACTGTCAGATTCATTTTTATATTTTCAATGGAATTAAAACCTTTAAAATGTTAATTTCTGTAGATTTTAACGCTGATTGTGGCAGGCAAATCAGATTTAAAAGAAAGTGTAAGATAGAAAAGTTATACATTTCATGTGTGTGAAATGTATAACATTTGTGACACACACACACACACACCTCAAAAAGTGTCTGAAGGTCTGGTTTGATACTCATTTTAAGGTTCCAGGTTTGACCCTTACCATAATGGCCACTTAAATAGTTCATTTTACAGTGGTAATTTTGATAATACTGCAATGTAACTAATTCCATTTAATTTGTTTTACATAATAAAGAGGAAAAATATGGGTGCATATTCTTAACAGTATTTTTTATATCACCTTTTTTCTTTTTTAATCATATTGAAGTTATTAACACAAATTGTATCGTACTTTCAGGCAGGTCAGCTGCTAATCTTTGTACACCTTACAATAAACTAAAAAAATGTAAAACCATAACTAAAAAAAACTAATTCGGCACAAGTTATATAACTTTTCGAGGATGAAAAGCATACTGGTTTAGGAAAATTTGCAAACAATCTGGAAATGTATGCAATGGTTTTAAACATTTAAATGTTGCCTTACAAAGCTTGATAGCTCATGAAAATGTGCTAAATTTTGAATAAATGATTTTACTATTGGTTTAGAGTATTTAGCTTTAGATATTTTGTGTAAATTTTTAAGTATTGTATTATTTTACATTTTCTTCATTATATAGTAGATTCTTATTATTCAGCATACACCCAATGTATATACAAAATAAATAAATAAATAAAATTTTTACAGAAAATATTATAATGCATTACATGCAAACACTATTTGCACCAAAAATAATCTGTTAGCTATATTTCTCTGCAATATAAATATTTTTTCATATTTGATCCAATCACAACCCATTTAGATTGGATAAGTGAGACTACTGTGTTTTTTTGACATATGTAAGAAGTGACAAATTTCAAAAGTTCCAGGATTTTAATGAAACACATGAACGAATTAAAGTGCGAAGTCACGCAGCGAGGAATATTACGAATCATCCTCTGTTTAACAGCGAGCCATGCAGCGTCATTGTAGAGATATATACAGTTGAGCAAAAACCATTTTTTCAATAGTAGTGTTTTGAACACTTTGTGATTTCCATGATGTCACTGGCCGAAGAAAAAATTTATGTTAAATTTTGTTATAAACTGAACAAAACTGCTACTAAAACCTATCAAATGTTGGTTCAAACATTTGGAGAGGAAGTTTTAAGCAAGTCAAGCACTTTTGATTGGTTCAAACATTTTAAAGAGAGCCATGGTTCTGTTGAAAACCAACAGCGTTCAGGTAGGCCATCAACCAGCATCACTCCAGAAAACATTACTGTAGTTTGGAAAATCATCTATCATGACGGAACACAAATTATTCATGACATAGCTGAAGTTATTGGAATGTCATATGGGACATGCCAACGTCTTTTGTCCGATGAACTCAACATGAGAAGAATAGCAGAAGTTTGTCGGCCGACTTTTAACGCAAGACCAAGCACAAGTCTGAACTGAGCTCTAACAGACAACTGCAGTGGATCCAGAATTCTTGTCTAAGATAATTAAAGGTAATGAAAGCTGGGTTTATGGTTATGATCTGGAAACAAACAGCAGTCATTACAGTAGAAGATGCAAAAACTCCATGACCGAAAAAAAGCCAGTCAGGTTTGTAGGAATGCGAATTTTTTTTTAATATTTGTGGGATTGTCTACCTGGAATTTGTCTCATCTGGTCAGACTGTCAGTTTTTACTGTCTCGGTGTTTTGAGGAAACTGAGGGAGAATGTGTGGCATAAATGGCAGAAGCTGTAGGGAAACAAAGACTGGTTTGTGCACCACAACAATGCACCTGCTCACACTACGATTTCGGTGAGGCAGATTTTGGCCAAAACTCAGATGCTACTTGTACCTCAGTCACTGTACAAATTGGACTTTATACATTATTGTCAGACCTAGCACTGTGCAACTTTTTTGTCTTTCCAATGATGAAAATCAAGTTGAAAGGATGTTGATTTAATACTATAGTAGAAATTCAAGAGGAATCGCAAGTAGTTCCAATGGAGCTTACTACAGATGACTTTGAGCAGTGCTTCCATTCATGCCAGAAACGCTGACAACACTATATAGATGCAAATGGTGACTGCTTTGAAGGAGACAATTAAAATTTTGATTGAAAGTAAGTTCTTTCATTTTTTTTTAAAAACAATTCTTGGAACTTTAGTGTAGCACCTCATATATTACTCTTGAATCACACTATGTAATGTACAATATCTAGCAATAATCTTGTTATTAATTGCATATGTGTACAATGTTACAGGTACTTTTATAAAGCCTATTCTTTCTATTTATTTCCAAGGCCTGCTTGCATCGGCAGAAAGAAGCAAGATAATTGTTTTCAAGCTCAGGCCGATAGTATAAACTTTTTGGCAAAAGTTAATTTCGATTTTAACAAGGTATTCCATGACGGTAAGTGTTCAGCAGATTCAGATAATTTTGAAATATATTTTTATCTCTGGAGATACAGTCATACATGGCTATAACAAACAGTTAATATTAGATATGTTAATTCCAGTGAATTTGATTATGGGAAGGGTTGCTTTGCTGCAGTAGAGCTTTTTTTAAAAATGAAAGTAAATTTTAGTTATGTTTCACGTAGTCAAATTGAAATATTTACTGTCCCAAGCATAGGTAAATTCATTTTTACCCAAGTATAGGTAAATCCGTTTTTCAAATATGTGGAAAAATATCGTTTTTTTTAAATTTTATCAGTGTGATGGCTAAGGTCTACCACACAGATAACACAGTAAGTAACTTCACCACCAAGCAAAATGCAAGTAAAACAGAATAGAGCATTTTTCCTGTTACATTTACTTAACAATTTACGAAGATCATAAATTGATTTATTGAAATTTCTCACCATAAAATTTAAAACAATTATAACTAATTATTAGTTTAATTATGTAAAAGATGATTATGACATTGTACGCAATATGTCAGTTTTCATAATTTTTTCACTAAAAGCCTTTATTACATGTCCATTAGTAATAATCCAAAATACAAATGTGCGAAAAACAAAGGGAAGTTAGAAAAAAAATCAAATATCAAAATTATTTGCATAACCTACAGATCTTTGCACACAAGTATGTACCATGTTCTTCATAGTGAAAACGGTTAATTTGATGCATTTTAATTAGAATTAAAAGAATGTAATCTTTCTTTTAAAAAAACTTATACCTAACTGACATGGTTTTTGGATAAAGAACCTAACTAAAATGTTTTGTCTAACTGAACTACCAATAGTTTGTCTATACAACTATCAATGTATTCACAGTGAGTATGTAGTAATGTGTGCAAGATTACTAAAGTTTTTTTTTTGTTTTTATTGCCTCTTGAATTGTAAATTTCTTTTATTACAAATTTGCTGCAAACTAAAGTTGTTAACCTTCATATATTACTAAAATTTGATGATCTGATTTTGACACATTGACACTTTTTTGATTTTTTAATTTTGACACATTTTTTACTTTTTGTCTAATGTGGTTTTACCAAATCAGATTTTGGAGAAATAATTGTATGGGATACTGTTTGTGTAGCCTAATGGTTTTTCACTATTTATTAATATAATATTTACTAACCATTATACTTTACTTCATGGCGGCCTGCATGAATTTAACAGAATGTTATAAAATATGTTATTTAAAAATAATATATTTTTTTATATTTTTTTCGTTAACAAAAATTTGCAATAACGTTTTCTTTAAAGTTTGTTATTTGTGAAATCATGTTTTTTCAATTGATATCGTACTCAGCCCTGTCAACTTCTACTGGTTCATTGCATTCTCTAAATATGATTTCACTCTTTTTAGAGTAGAAAACATCGTTCTGGTTCTTTCGTTGTACTGTTCCTAGTATTTTAATAAGTTTAGTAGTTTCATTAAACACGTATGCAAGCCTTTCTTCATTGAATGCAGTTAACAATGAATTAAACTGTTAAAGTTGTGAAATAAATTCTGGAGTAAATTACCAAGTTTAGTTTGGCTATTTCACTATATATTTTGTTGTTGTTATTTTAAGTCGAAAAGCACATTAATGCTATTATCGCCTTCATAAATGTAAGTGTGAGTGTAAAGTGTTAAAGTCATAAGTGTAGTGTTGTAAATGTAAGTGTGTGTTAGACTCGAGTACCACGAGGGACATCTAAATCCTCTCAATAGGTGCAGCTAGTCTGCATCCCCTGCGGGGATTTCACTATAAAAAAAAGGTGTTTTGCTGAGTCTAACAAATGCAGTGATTAATGCACTTCGTTGAACACAGTGCTTTCCTTGAGGTCCTGAGGATACAACAGTGTATTTCAACAATCTCATTGGAAAAGCTGTCTTAGTCATTTTAAAAACTTGTCATATTGCCCTGAATTGTGCATAAAAGTATAAAATGTTAAATTTATTTATTTCTCTTTGGGGGTGCTACAGTTTCACAGCAGCAGTGTAACAGCCGCAAATACTTGGAAATTATTGATATCAAATTAAATTTTGGTTTAGTTGTAGTCCTATTTCATAAACCTCACAATATAATAGAAACCCCTATAACTGACTTTAGCGTAACAGACTCCTTGTGTTAATCAACTGTCCCTAACTCTACAGCACCATGCAACTGTCACTGTAAGTACAAAAGTAACTCGTCAGAACTACATTTTATTCTCTTACCAGAAGAAACCAGTTCGAAAGTTTGGCAGTTCTGTTCAGATCATGAGGCAGTAAACACAGTGCAGTGTAAAGTTAAGTAAAAAAAAAAACATTATTGTCATGTTTTATTAATTGATCATCAGTTCTGTTGTTGTTTCAATGTCTTATTATGTCATTCTTGATCTGGCTCCCCAAAAAGACCATCGGATTGCTTCTGTTCATGCACCTACGTAGTAGGTCCCATGCATCTAACAAACATTCTTTTTTATTTCATGTTTATCATTGTATCCAAGTTACTGATTTTGTAGAAATTTAATATATTTTCTATCTGTGAACTTAAATTGCTTGCATCATATGATGCATTTTGAGATTACAATCCCATCTTCAGATTCTCAGTCTTAGGTAGTCATTAACACATTAAAATTTATGTAAAACCAACACACCACACTTATAACTACATTAAACAAATATTGTAGGATGTGCTCACAATGGAATTTTGAAAATGACGGAGCCCCTGGAACCGCAAGTAATATTTAGTTGCAAGAGTTGTCTTTACTTAAGATTTTTATCTATGAATCATTAATCCATCATATGATCCAAAAGAAGTCATGTGACCCAAAACATGTCATATGATTTTAAGTAAACTTCTTTGTTTAAAATATTTTTATGTTTCTTGTACTTATATTGATTAAAAAAACTTATACAGTATAGCATCATTATTATGACTGTCTTTTCTTAATTTTTTTAATACTGTATATTTAAAAACATATGAACTTTTATTTTTTCTATCTAACACACATCAACAAAGTGCGCTTATCCGTCCCCTCCTCCTGGAGCTGATAAATGACTAATGCTGCAGTTACAGAAAAAACATGTCTCTTATAGTCTTTAAAGCACAAATTATGGTCTAATACTGTACAGAATTAAAAAAATGTCTTCAGAATAATTGTTGTTGTTAAATACCATCTAATATTGAAACCCGATGGTGGGTTAAAACGTGTATACTGTACAGTAAAATACATGTACATTTTATTCTATAGTTGTAAAAATAGTAATGTAGATTTTTTTTTAATATAGAATCTTTCTACTGTTATCAGGATTTTTTGCTTCTTTGATTACTTGAACTTTTTTGTGCTGATTGTGGAAGAGTCCCATTGGTAAATGATATGAGGGGTTCTACTGTATATTACAATAGTCACATTATTTTAGGACTTCTGCTTGCGTCAATGACGTTGGTTTTGATCTCACAGAATCATTGTGAAGTCATTTATCCAGCTAAGACATTCACACAAGACCAACATAACAGAATAGACTATTTGGCAATAATCCTGTGTGGTTGAAATGCTGTTATTGAAAAAAAAGAAGTTATAAAATAAATTTACAGTTACTTAAAAAAATAATAAAGGTATTTACAATATGGTATTTGGTTGTGGTACATAAAAATAAAATTATAACTATTGTAAATAATTTTTTAAAAGAAAATGCGGTGTTATTTTAATATTTTTACAATAGTTGGGTGCTCAAAGAAGTGCTTCCTATAATCTACAAATAAATATGCCTTCAGTCTAGGAATATTTTTTCTACTTACAGTTTGGTATTTCAAAATCGTTTTAAGATAATTTTTAGCAAAGGAAATTGTTGTTCTATCCTTGTTGTAGGAAATTGTCATACATTTGTTTTTACAGGCTGTTTATATTTGAGATGGTTTTAAATAAGTTTAATGACATAGATTAAAATTAAATTTATATGCTTGATAATGAGTTCAGTAAAGATAAATACATGTGTTATCTATAATAGAAAATATAAGAATAACGTTGTATTCATTTTATATATACAGGAATACAAACTAATTTAATGATTTATAATTTATATAATTAACATAAAAATTATAAAATTACCGTTGGTCTTGAATAATTTAGATATTTTTAATTCAAAATTATGTATAATTTGAAGTTTTTTTGTGGTCCTTAAAATTCCCTATATAATAGAGTGTTAAAGAATCATTTATGGATTAATGTCTCTCCAACTTCTCAAAATTGGTTGATTAGATTTTGATCATATTTGATCATATATAACTTAAAACAGTGTAGTAAATTTCAGATAAATGAAATTTACAGTATGGGATTAAATTGTAAAAACAAAATTAAACCTTGACCACTATCAGTCTTGTTTTGTTTTACTACTGGACCACAATTTTTTAAAACTTAGTGCACAGGGTTGAGTTCTGAATATTAAAATACTGTATAATTAACATTTTGAAAATTAGGCTGATCTGTTTATTTGTTTTTGTCGATAGCATTTATATGGATTTTTCAAAAATAAGCGAGAAAGTTTGTGTAAAGTTATTGTGTCATTTATTTTAAAAATTTAATGTCCTTGAACATGAAACGTTTTTTTTAAGAAAAGATGTTTTCTGTTTATTTTAAATATTGACTGAAAACTTTACTAGTCTTATAACTCAAAAGATGAAACTTCTGTTTTCAAAATCATGTAAAATAAACTTTTAATCAACATTTTTTCAGAACCAATCATTTACTATAAAACGATTTATGTTTGTAATGTTTAAAAGTTTGCATGTGTTACACCTTACTTCAAATGTTTTTATAAGATAGATGTTTTGCGTGAACTTGTAGTTAAATTTTTGCAAATATAAATAAAATTATATTGTTATTTATATATTTTTAGTTTGTTGGGAGTTATTAGGGAGGCCAGGCTTCTACTGCCTCCTGTGACAAAAACTACCATTGCCATATGTCTTCAATATAATATAATTTCTTAACAAATTCAGTGCTATTAGGATTTATTTACATTTTTGTATTGTTTTTAAAGATTTCAAAGTTAAAATTTACTAATGTTGGCATGAAGATAATAGTAAACAAAAAAATATTTATTTTCAGGAATCTCTTTTATGAATCAAAGGCAAAAAAAAGTAGCAGAGGATTCGTTGGAGGAAATTCGCAGGCAACGAAAATTAGAAGTAAAACCAGTTATTAAGCCTGTTCCTATACCAGCAGAATTTCAAAAAGATGTTGAGTATGCATGGTGAGTGAATTTAAAACAAGTTTGCAAATGATAAGCCGTTAATACAGGAGAGTGAATAGCGAGTGAATTTGGTAAAGATCGGTGAGACATGAGGCAGAATGATTCCAATATGTGAATGTTGAATCAATTTAATAGATTTTGGTAAGAGCTAGAGTTAGCATGAATAGAGTTTGATAAGTGGTGAGTTGGTACGATAAGAGTGTGAATTATGAATCATTTTAACAGATTTTGGTGAGAAGAAGAACGAGTGAGTTAAACATAGTGTGATGAGTGGTGAGTCAGTATGACTAATGGAGTGAACAATTTTGCAGGATTTGGCCTGAACGAGAGCAGGCATAGAAATGCTGAAGCATGTAAACAAATGTTAGTGAGGGATGATTGCGAGTAGATTTAACAATTTGTATAAGTGATCAGAAGGTATTTGTACTGAGTACTTTTCATTATTGTAACATGTCCACCGGACCACATATTTAAGTAATTAGGATTATGACCTATTCTTTGCGTCAGTGGTCTATCCACTCACTTCATAAAGGCTACTGCGGTTTCGAAACTCTATTGTTTCATCAGGCCATGATACAAAATGTTAAATCCCTCTGTCAAGATCATCACAAAGTCAAACAAAACATTAAAAATATACATCACAGACACTGAGCACAATTACATGATTAAAATATGTACGATGATTAAAATATGCACGCTTGGCCATGCAACAAGTGCGACTTGTACGTTGTTACATTCTGGGCTGCGAAGTCTTAATCAGTAGTAGCGTGCCCGTCATTATTATCAGTTACGGTGCATCTGTTGATTTATGTTTTTTATTCAAATCAATTATCCTTAGAGCCATGACATATATTAAATTTGATTTAAATGGAAGTTTTTCATTAAGGATGTTGTGGGGGTCTGGTTTTTTGCTCTTCTAAAACTCATTTGCATCCATATAACTGCTTTTTATGACATAAATGTAATATTTCCATGTTGGTATGGATGTCTTTGAATTTATGGTTTTTGTCCATAAGATATTCTGTGAAAGACAAGTTTGTCGATAATGCTCTTCTGGGTATGTGTTCTTTAAATCTTTTTTTAAAAGAGCAAGATGTCTGACCGATATAGAAGCTTAAGCAATCACTACATTTCATTTTGTATATGCCAGTTTTTTCAAAGTTATCTCCACTTGTATTTGCAACTGGCTTCTTTAATAATATTGATAATGTGTTAGTTGTTCTGAAAGAGACATTTATATTTTCTTGGCTAATTCTTTTTTTAGGGTGTGGCTTAAAGTTGAACCATATTCTGTAGAGATTTGTTCTGTACATTTGTTCTGTACATTCTGTACATTTGTTTATCAGGAACAATTTTTTATTTTTGTTTTTGTGTTTGGCAGTAAGCCTATCAACAATTGAGCTTAGAAACAATATCAAAGTATATCTATCAACAATATCCATTAGAAACAGCTACGTACTTAATAATGTTCATTTCATTTCCATAGCTTCCTTTGTCCAAAGGGAGTGAAATTAACCTGTGTACCAAACTATTGTAAGCTGCCATTTTTATATTGTATGGATGGTGGGATTAAGAATTTACTGTTTGGCTGGTTGTGGTAGGTTTCCTATAAACACAGTGGCCTAGTTGATAGCGTACTGGGCTTTTACCCCGAAGACCCGGGTTCGATTCCTGGCCTGGCATTTTCATACGCTATAAATCATCCCATCTTCTGCATTAGCCCAAGTGAGCACAATAATTGGACGTTAAACAAAAAAAAAAAAAAAAAAATGTATTTGAAACTATTGTGTACTTTTGAAATGAATAGGTCAAGAAAATTTAATGTATTATCAGTCTTTTCTTCCAGTGTGAAATGAAGATTCAGATGTATTATGTTAAGGAATTTATTAACATTTTAAAATTTTCTACAATTGCTTTCGAAAAGTACAATTATATCATCCACATACCTATAATAAAAAACTACTTTTTCTCTATTGTAGTTCCTATCCGACCATTAAACTACAGGAGATGAGTACTTCTAGTATATTTATACTAATATACATTGTTTATACTAATATACATTTATACAACAATATACATTGTTGAATGGTAGAGAATAAATGGTGAGTGAATATACATGAAGTTTTTCAAGTGGTATCACTTGAATATGAGTCAGTTTTACTGATGTTGGTGAGCAGTAAAAATATATGGTGAATAAATTTAACAATGCCTGATTTCACAAAATCAGATGAGTGAGAAATTAGGCTGATTTTATGTTTTTTCTGTATTATTGGCGGTAAATTTGAATGCAAAAACGTTTGAGAAATTTTTTTATGTAGTTTGTACTGTTATTAATCTATGACTATATGCTGTTGATAAGATTCATGTGTAGGCTGATAAATTAAAATTAAACTTTATTACCATATTTAGATTACCAGTACATGTTTTCGTAAGTTTATAAAACCAGTTAATGATGTTTTGATGTGAATTTAGTTCCACGGTATTGAAATGTAGAGTATTTTGTATGTAATTTGTACTGTATTTATGAGTGCTATTTAAAATTGCTAGAAATTGTATTTTTACTTTTCTACATTGTTTTGTAGCGACAATTTTATGAGGAGCAAAAGTCAAATTAGGCCTACATTTCATACAATGAGATAGGCTACATTCCATCACTAATCTTTTGATAAAATATCGTTTGCTTGAGTCAGTGTGAAACAACCTTACAATTGATTAATTCACTTCCATTGGTAAATTAATTACTGAAACAGCAATTAGTAATTGCTGTTGCTGATCATGACAGGTAGAACATGTTTTACCTACCTGTCTGTCTTTGCCCTCTAGTGAGTGCTGTTTTGGTCCAATTCAATTAAAATTTAGCACGAAATTTGATTTTGGTATTAGCTTGGGTATGTAATTACTGAGCAAATACATTTAAAAAATGGTGTTAATTCAAAATCTTATCGATGTTAATATCTGTGTACTTTACCTCTTATATTTTTTTTAATTTATTTAAAAATATTAAAGTGAACTGAATAGCAGCTAGCGCACGTTTTTCAATATATTCATGAAATATTTAATTATGTATGGTAATGTTATTTTTTGTGAATTTTTTCGTATGTTTTCAGCAAGATACTAATATGCAGCTTTTAATTTTGACAATATTTACATATTATTAAGTAGATTTATCCATTCTAAAATTTTTTTATCTTCAAATATATCTTTGCATTTCTTTTCTGATAAAAATGAAAGAAATCAAATTTCATAAATGGACAATTTTTTTCTAACATCTAATGGTACTGTTTATTCACACATTTGTCTGTGTATGTCTGTGCACATTATTGGAGACTAAACTAATTGACCAATTTTGATGAAATTCGGCTCGTTTGCCCATGTCTAGGACCAATTTTAATCAAAAAAAGTGTTTAAGCTTTTTGTAGTGAAAAAATCAGTCAAAAACAAATTTACTCCAAATTTGTATTAACAATTTTCATCAAATTTTTGCTCACATACAGTCCATAAGTATTACTTAAATAAAATTTATGAATTACTAAATCATCAAAACAATTCAGGAGCTATCGAGAAAAATCACTTCAATAGAACTTAATCAAATTTTGGTCATATATGAACTAATAACTCAAATTGGTATAGAAAATTTGAAGAAAAGAAATTTTAATAAAAAAACCTTTACTGTTTTGGAATAAATTGGAGGGGGGATGCTGATTGAAGTTTGTTTCACTTCCTTACTTTCAAACTATAAATTTCTTTTAATTAAAATTTGTTATACAGAATAAGTTTAGTTATGATTCATACAAGCACTAATAAAAAAATGAAGTAAATGCCACCATGATCAGTTATTATGCCAACTTTTAATGGATAAAGAGACTTGAAAATCAGGGGACTAGCCGACAGAAGCTTTGCTTACAGTAATTGTTATAGGAAATAACATATATGCTCATAACATTGTAGCATTGAGATTAGTGTGTGGAGCGGTTAAGACAACTCCTGTAATGGCCCTACAGCTGTATACACAAAACCTACCAATCATTGCTGAAATAGAACAACAAGCAAGTTGTGCACACATCGGCCTACAAGCTTTACCAGGGACATATTGGGCAAAAAACAACATACAGAAGCAAACCTTAAAAACTCAAAAGGACCCACTGACTGCGACAGGGGATATACTCAATCGTTGTGGTGTGACGGAGAGGATCGAACCGCTTTGCGGACCTAGAAACCCTCTGGATTATTTGCAGCTGGAAACACACTTACATCTAATTGAGGATTTTAAAAAGAATGAATACTCGCCAGCGGCAATGAAACAAATAACACTGGCAACAATTGAGGAGAGGTACCCAACAGATGAATGGCTCCATATATATACAGATGGATCATTTATGAGTAACAGAGCTGAGGCAGGGGCTGGAATATACTCATCACTCTTCGCACACTATGCCTCAGTTGGAAAGAACAAAGGCAGTTTTGATGGAGAAATCAAGGCAATAGAATTTGCTTTACAGCAACTTCTGTACAGAACAAATGCCTACCACAACGTTGCGTTCATGGTGGACTCATGAGCAGCCATACAAAGTTTATGCTCTAACAAAAGAACAAATGACGAATCTATAAACGAAGCACAGAAAATGATAAAATACCTACAAGGCCTGGGAAAACGTATTTGCTTCCAATGGATCCCATCCCATGTCGGAGTACTGGGAAATGAAATAGCGGATGAACTGGCAAAAAAGGCACACTACTTCAACATAAGAACACTACAGTGAATACCTCGATGGCCAAAACCATGATTAAGAAAAAATAACTAACGAGTTCTACCAAAAGGCGAAAAACGGTCTCTGAGGGTAAAATGTGGCATGATGTTGACAGGACCTGGGATGAGAATCGATGCAGACGGAGAAGGGAAGCAGTCGCCATGTTCCGCCTGAATACAGGGCATGACTGCATGGCAGCACATTTACATAAGATAAAGATACTAACCTCGGACATGTGCACTTTGTGCCGCAAAGTAGACTCTGTGATGAATAAGGAGCACTTGATAGTGTGTAGTGAACTTGACCATGACCAAAGAAAGTCAAAGAACATATGTAAGCTATATTGGGATGCCAGAGAACTGATGGACCAAGGTCCGAATAAGTTGCCATAAGAAACAAACAAACAAACATTGTAGTATTATTGACATATAAATATAATTAATTTTTAGTACAAAATTATCAGTTTTTAGTCATTAATAGCCAATAGATAATATTTTAACTCAACTAGAGATTTTTCATTTTGTAATCTGTGAGAGAAATCCACAATAACAAAATAATGAATATTTTATTAATTTAAAATGTTAATTTTTTGAAAATACGAGCTTGTAAACATTAACCCTGCAATAAACAGTATGTGCATTTGGTTTTTATAATTGACTATCAAATTAATTGTAGTGTGTAATATCAAAAATTTAAAAAATGATAATTTGTACATTAAAATCAATAACATTAGCCTAGTTTAATTACCTGTCAGCTCTTGTAATCCCAAAAAATGATTATTGAAGTAAACTTAAATTGTTATACACAAGATCTTTCTCTCATAATGTTATAATCTTTACATCAATTAATAAATATACGTTTTCTTATTTATATACATTTTTATAAGTTTTTTCATTTATCAAAACTGTGATGAGCTGTTTATTTTATTTATTATTTCATGATGAGCTGGGCAAGCCCAGTACAAATAAATACAATTTACAGAAGAAAAGCAGATAAAAGCAAAGCTTCAAAACTAGTGGGTTCTGGGCCATAATGACTGTTCCAATAGATTATTTTTAAAATCCTCTACAAATATGTTAAATTATGTTTTTTTTAATATTATGTCCTAACTGATTCACAGTGACATAGCAGATTTTTTTTTGCGCAATGATTCTTTACGAACCATCATACTGCCCAAACACAATGGCTTTGTACGGAAGTTAATATATCAAAGTTTAAAACTGAGATACGGTTTTTCAAAATTACTCTTCGAGACAAACAATATGAACATAGTGTTGAGAAAAAGAATGAGTGAGGAAGAAGAGAAACAGATGGAGGAAGATGAAAACCATAAATTGAGAGATGCACTTGGTTTCGGTCACGTAATGGAAGCTATCGTGAAGGCAGTAAGTTGTTAATTTATTTGTCAACTTGTAGCAAATATATTATTTTTACAACTAGGAAATTGTTATCGGGTGTTTCAAATAATGGCTGACTCTTTGTAAATGGTTTATGTCTTTATGAAAATAATTTTAACTTTTCTACTTAAATTTTTTTCAAAAATGTCAACCATGGTCCAATGTTCAGTAATACTGGAAGTTGCCACTTGGAGGAAAATTCCTGCCAACATTAATTTTTTCCCCTTAACATCCATATTTTATGCCACTTGGGCTAATAAGGATGAGGGATCAGTGTTAATGGTGTTAATAACAGACTTGGCTAATGGCAGAGAGATCTGTAAAGCTGGCTCAGGTCCAATAAACTCAGGAGCAGATCCCAATCCATTCAGTCAGTCTGCCCCCTCATTACCCTTTACTCCCCTGTGTCACAGAACCCAGTGAAGATTTAACCGTTTACCCAGAGACAGATTGTTGAGGTTCTCCCAACACTCATAGAAAAGCAACGAAAGTAACTGTAGCTAGAACTAAGAAACTTAATGTGTGCAGTTCAGAGACACATCAGTCTGACTGGTGCTTTAGCCACATCGACCACCCAGTCTCTATATTGTGTTAAATTTATCATGGTTTGAATGATAGTGCTTACTAACTTCTCCAGTGGACAATATAACCCCAGGCACTGCGGTCAACAGACCTATTGTGTAACTAAACCTCTTGAGTACTAGTTTAGCAGACTAAACTTACTAGTCCTTAGTAAGTTCCAACAATCCACTGACTGGCTCATTCTGTTGAAGATTGCTAGGGTCCTGGAAACCACAAACCCCTAGCTTCTTGCTAGCAAGAGCCTAACAATAATGGATTAGATATCATACAGTTTCCTCCTCTTTACTGCATAACTCACACAGTTTTTCCATGGTACATACCTATCCTGTTCATGTGCACCCTCAGACCATTGTGCCCAGTAATGAGCCCCATGATTTTCCCGAGTGCTCTACCCAAGATGTCTGCTGCCCCTTTAAGCCCTCCTTATGGAGCTCTGCTTAGCTCTTAAGAGCCGTTTACTATGGGAATGCCCATGAAGGTTATCCCACCTTACCTGGTATTGCTTATTAATCCACCTATTAATAACAGACGTGGCTAATGGCAGAGAGATCTGTAAAGCTGGCTCAGGTCTAATAAACTCATGAGCAGATCCCAATCCATTCAGTCAGTCTGCCCCCTCATTACCCTTTACTCCCCTGTGTCACAGAACCCAGTGAAGATTTAACCGTTTACCCAGAGACAGATTGTTGAGGTTCTCCCAACACTCATAGATCAGCTTGGACTGAAGTGCTTTCATTGCTGCCTGACTTTTGGTGTGAATATGAATACGAGTCTTCTTGAAGGCCCATTTCAAGTTTTCCTATTCACAGTCATTAATAGTCATTATTTCAGCCTGGAGTACCGTTGCATTCTGTCCTAGGGTAATAACTTTCTTCAACCCCGGTCTCAGGCCATACACCCCAATACCAGTGCCTGTCTTTGTCTTGGAGCATCTACATACCATACTATATCTTTAGATTTTCCCAACACACGATCTCTACCTTCAAACGTCAACTTGACATCAAAGGGTCTAGAGACCAAGTGTAGTTTGACCATATGATCAGTCCCCATAATTAAAATTGGGTTACTGATCTTTCCTATGATTATAGCATGCCTGAATGTTTAGGATAGCCAAACACCAGCTTCCTGCAGTCTATATGCTGCTTTTACATGCTTCCCCCATGACGTAAATGTCAATGGAAGAATCCCAAAAACAACCTCCATAGCTGCTGTTGGTGTCATGTCCGCCACACCACAGCACCATAGCACCCCATAGGTCTAATGATCCCAGTATAGATGTACTTAATCATGCCTAGTCTCAGCCCCATGTTTTGCAAACCATCACTCTAAATGCCATCAATGACTTGTTGGCTTTCCCCATGATGTGCTCAAGGTGAGCATTCCAGGTTAATTTGGTGTCCAACAACAAGCTCAAATATTTCATCTTGTTCATAACAGGAATTGTCTCTCCCAAGAGCTTAAACCCTCCTAAATACAGGGTGTTTAACTACTAAAAGGGACAAGAGTTGTTTTCCTGGGGTTAACCACTTGGTTCTCTTGACTACACTAGGTTTCACTCGGATGATAGTTATCTAATAACTTTAAATATAATCCCTGACAATTGGATTTTGTTTTGTTTTTTCAATTCTTTCTTGAACAGTAAATTTCTTTTATGTAAAATTTGGTACACTGAGTTGAGTTATGAATCTTCAAATATGATCAAAACTTAAGTCAAATATGGCACGCATATATTCTTATTACTTACATAATTTTTATCTGACTCTTGTACTATAACTTTATACTGTTTATATTTATTCTTTTCTTTACTCAGCAATTTTATAAATTGATTTTAAATAATTTGTTGCTGGTATTAACTGTGCCAATTACGCCCCTTTCCTCTGTTCTAGTTAAAAGTTTTTGTAGTTTTAATATATATTATTTGTAAAGTCTGGAACACAAAATGGTGTAATGAAGCCTTTCAGTGGACTAAAACTGTATTTTTATTTCATAAAACTCATTAAAATATAATAAACATATTTTGAGAAATAAGTTATGTTATCCACGTTTTGATTATTAGCTTCTAAAGTAAATTTCTTGGCGAAATTAATTGATTGTGAGAATATTTGCATTATGTTTTGCTACATTTAATATTGTGTACCTAGAGAATTTTAGAAGACAAATAAAAATTTCAAATTAAGCATGATTTTTAGTTACAAATGTCAAATTAATGAAAATCGATTTTATATAATTTGCGGCGTATTGAAGTATTAATGTATCTATGGGTATTGATATAATATGTATCATTGCCCAACTCCAAACAGTGATGATAATCTTGTTGGTTTTTCACCGGGAAATGCCAACTCTGAAAATTCTAATTTAAATATCCTCGAACTTGTTTGTATTTGTATTAATCAACAATGGATTAATCACAACGCATATTAATGTGCATAACGAACTAAGACACAGTAATGGATTTAAATCAGTCCTATATAATAGGACCTGTTTGTAAACACCTAGTTGTCACAACCTATTCAATTAAATGCTAAAAGTATACTCAAACTTAGTAATTTTTATTTGTGATAATGTTGGTTATGTTACAATGAATACTGTTATTTGTAAGAATATAATGTTTTAAATGTAACTTGTGTTCTGCAGGCAAAGCCAATAATAGGCCATAATATGATGTTGGATTTGATGCACATTACAAAAAGGTTTTGGAAACCTTTGCCTGAAAGGTATTACCTCTTCAAGGAATTACTTCATGAAATGTTTCCTTTGTAAGTACTACTTATTTATGTAGATGGTAGTATGCATAAACATAAGGAAATGCTCCAAAGGAAAAAGTATATACCCTAAAATCATATTAATTTAAATATAATCTCGCATACAGCTGTCTTGTTAACATGATGGAAATGAATTTCACTTACCACTATTATAATCAGCATTAAAATCTGCATAAGTTAAAATATTAAATGTTCAAATTACATTGCAAAAATAAGTTAGATTCAAAGGAACTTAAGAATTGAAAAATCTGCTTTATGCTGATTTTTTAATGCTAATTATGATGGTAAAATTATATTTTCAAAAAAAAAGATAAAAAAATGCTCAAGTGCATACTGAGGATCTGCAAAATTGAAAACCAAGTATTGAGAAGTACCAGAAGTATTGAGTAACTTCTGACAGTGATAGCTAGTATAAACTAGTTTGTTTAATATCAGGAAGGTCTTGGTCAGACATTTATAGCAAATAGTATTTTATTTTAAAGGAGTATTTGATTTTTTTAAAATAATGCATGCACTTTTAACCCAACTCTACATTTTTATAAAAATTTTCAAATTTTCCGATAACACTTTTTTCGTGCTTACTCAACTTAAATATAATTTGACTATTTATAATGTTCCTAAGCCTACAGTACCTACTTATAAATTTAAACAAATTTTGTCTTTATAAATATGATTTCAATTATTAAAAAATGATATTATGTGACTTATTTTACATAAAACAAACAGCTCTGATTAGTTTGTTATATGACGGTTGCACTGTCCTCCAATCTGTACCAGATAACCAGATCTGTGGACATAATTGAAATTTTGAAATATGTGGTTAATGATCCAGCCCATAAAGTGCAAGATATATTTTTAATTTTTCACTATATGAATTAAAGAGTGATTTAGTAAAAACACCAGTTTTAAATTGTAAGCTATTGTTTCATTGTTGTCATGGCAACATTTGATCTTATGTTATCTTTGATTTATCTTTGAAAATCAGTATATTTTGAGGTTAGTTTTCATGGAATGGTTTACAATAGAACAAAGAATATTAATTTTGAAAATGTGTTACAAATATGACAATGTTATACAGAAACTGTGCGGAAGTTTCATATGGCTCTAGGTCGTCATAATGCACATGTGTAATGAGTCAACTTTTCATAGGCTAATGATTGCAAACATCAAACATAACAATGTGCTCATGTTCCAGTTGGTATGACTAGAACATTGTAATTACGACAGTGTTGCCATGAGTACACAAAAGCAAATTTACCAGTGTTCACAACAATTGGGCATCTGGAAAAGCTCCCTTCAATGAATTCTCACAAAGGATATCCTTATGCAGGCTTACAAAATTCAGTTAACTCAAAACTGAAACCAAAGGACCATTTATAATGGAAATAGTTGATGGATTTGTTGAATGGATTTTGGAGAGACAACATGAAGACAGCAGTTTTGCATATACAATAATTTTCTCTGATGAGGCACATTTGATATTTCAACAGTTATTTCAAAGGAATATTGAGCAATTATGGTTCAAACAGAAAGTGGATAGTTTGTGTCTACCTACCATACCTCACATGATACTATAGCCTTGTTGTTGAATAAATTTACAGTGCTAGTCCTTTTATGCAATGGCGATCAGAACTGGCAAGCAAGGTCATAGGACCTAACACACTTTGACTTCTTCATAATTCATGTTGTATTTAAAATCATAATTTTATGAAATTAATCCTCAAACAATACTACAACTAAAGGAAGAGATTTGCGATGTCATCGTCGCTAAATCGATTAGAACACCTGACTGAATGTTCTAACAGATTTCATTGTTCGAGTTACTACATGCAAGTCATAGAGAACTTATGTGAAATATAATATTTCATACTTAATGTTTTTCATATATAATGTTGCTACTAAGGATCATTAGCAATATGTATCTTTTCTATTGATGTTGAAACATGTTGTATTTCATAAATATGGAATACTTTATTCAGCATTTAAAAACTGGTGTTCTTATTCAACCACCATTAACACAGAAAATAGGATCATAAAAAAAAACTAGTGCAGCTTTTGGTCATTCACAAATAATTTTGAATATTCATAACTGAAAGCAAATAAACCAAATAAAAAATAAAATAAACTTATTGTTTGAAAGTTAATTAGGGAAAAATAACCCTGACTTATGTTGGTTTTTTCGATTTAGTCTGGAAGAACACATTTTAAGAAATATCCTTCCATTAAAAATTTACAATGTTTTTTCTTATATTGTATTTAGTTTTAACATTTATTAAACCAGTCTAATACTTTTGGGACAGCTTATAGGTTGATTTCATATTTTACAGAATAATCGATACAAAACATTTGGCAACGATGCCTGAGGTACAGCACCACTTTCCTTCGACTGCCTTGATTTATATTTACGAAGTCCTCCAAAAATTTCCCTTTACGATGATAGAAGCAGGTAAGCAAATAAGGGTTGAAACATGCCTTTATGTTTTTCTAGTAGCAGTTGTTCTAGAAAAAACAACTACCTTCGTTTGGGCCTGCAGTTGTTCATATATTTCATTTATTTACAAATATTCTGTAACACAATTGATAAACATTACAGGACAATATCATTAAACCACAAAATGAAAACAAAATATGCGCCAAAATAAACAGTACTGAAATTTAGACAGCTGTGTTAATGTTCTTGTTCCGCTGATTCCGTCTTGAGTATTTTTTACGTAAAAGTATTTACATTTACATTATAGCTTGAATTTACGGTATGCTGAAATGGTTGTTAACTGACATTTAAGTAGAGTTGTGGTCATTTGAGGTCCTGTGTATTTCAAGCTTAGTTTTGGAAAACAATTTCATTTACAGTATTCCTACAATTATAAAAAAAACGATAATTATACTTTGTGTTATCAACATTAATGTGCTTTTTATCATGCTTTCTTTTGGTTGCTTAACATCATCAAGAGAAAAGCATCTGACATTAACTCCAGTCTTGAATCTATGACCTTGAAGTGCACTAGTAGTGTGATGCACTAGACTGACCAATGCTTAAATCACCTCAGACATGACAACCCCTTTCCTAAGCTCTCTTACTTTTTGACTGTCAGTACAAAATGCCAAACCATTTTGTAGTGATACTGTTGTCAAAATGCCTACAAAGTACCAAGTACTTATGCAGAAATCACATAAAAGGAAAACTATTGGAATGGAAGATACTGACTAACAAGTTGTAATGTCCCTTCTCTTTTGCTAGAGAAAGATAACTGGATTGTTATTTTCTCTGATTTGTGGAATGTTTAATGGTAACTGTGCTTAGTTATATTTAAAATTTAAAAGTCCAATTCTTTAAATTCATAACCTTTATTAAGTATAATAAAAAGTTAGATACTTTTTGGTTTAATGCCTTATTGTATTTTTTAATAATGAGACAGTAGTCTATTAACTGTTAGTAGAAGAAATGCCACAACTGATCTATAAGTGTTTTCTAGAAATCTAAATAAAATTATTTAAAGTATATAATTTATATTAAAATTAAAAATGAAATTAATTTGTTATATCTTTAAAATTATAACATTTTATTACGATTTTTTTCACTGGTTTTATCTGTTATCTGAAGAATTCTTTTTTTTTCTTAGAATGTTAGATAGGTAGATGTTTTAGAGGTTATATGGTTAATTATCCTCTGGAGCTGCGACCCAGGGTTTATTGTACACTAAGTCTCTTAAATACTACTTCAGAAGACTGGTTCCCTTTAAGTGTTTGAGTAATCCACTGAGTAGCTCACTCAGCAGGAGGTCCTCAGTGTTTCGTAAACCAAACATACAGTGATGCCTGTTGCAAGATTATTATCATTAATAATCATAAATAATGTTACATATTGTTAACAAATATTTGTTCTAGTGTTTCAGCTTTTCTATGCCTTCTGCATACATCTTCTCCTTACATTTAATCAAATTTCAATATTTGTGTAGCATTTCACCAGTTTTTCTATGCCTTATGCATATGTTTCCGTCATATACTTATTTATTTATTCTTATAAATTTCTGTAGAAAAAAGTGCCTACTGATACACACTGGGCTTTGATCTGTCTGGAACCAGTTTGAAACCTAACCCTAAAATTTAGAACCATTCTTCAGTTTGTGAGAACTAATAATTGACTAATTGTATTTAAATTAGTTTGAATTAAAGCTGAAAAAACATTACACAAACTTTTTTTCATTGAAATTAATACTCCAAAAAATCCAATTCAGAAGCTATTAACAAATACTGGAAAATGATAATTATTTTCAGAAAATCGTTTTACCAGAACTAAATTTGAAGTAAAGGAAATATAAATTTGACCAAATGCAATTTGTAATTTTGAGAAAACTTTATTTTTATAAGTTTTACTAAAAACGTCATATATTATTTTAATTCACCAAAAATGTGGAAAACTGCATTTATATGCCATATTTTACAAGATCAGAAAATTTGTTCAGTATTTTTTTTATATTTTAAGGCGAAAAGCACATAGAGGCTATTATCGCCTCCCTAAATGTAAGTGTGGGTGTAATGTGTTAAAGTCGTAAGTGTAGTGTTGTAAATGTGTGTGTTAAGATTCGGGTACCGCGAGGGACATCTAAATCCTCTCAATAGGTGCAGCTATTGTTAGTAACCAGATGTTTAGTATCCAGCTATGTACAAGTATATGCATATGCATGTGCACATTCAAGTACTTACACACTTTTTGCACTGAAAACAGATATATCCATCAATATCTAAACATATATTATATCATCATGGACACCATATAATTTCTATAAAAAAATATAAATTTGGTACTGAAAACTGTTGAAGGAGGAGGAAAATAAATACAAAAAATTTAAAAACCCTAAAGGGGAAAAAGTAGTTTTGTAGATCAGATTAAAATTGTTGAAACAAAATAATAACACATAATATAAAAAAATAATTTTACTTACAGAGTGTATATATATATATATATATATATATATATATATATATATATATATATATATATATATATATGTTATAGGCATGTAGAATGTGGAACAGTTTGTAAAATACTGCATTATAAAACAATATGCAAACAAGTTGCCTACAAAATCCAACATAACAACATAATTGCACTTAGCCTAAGCTTAAATAAAATTTACAAATATAAAACAATATTTAAAGAAATGGGCTACAGATAATTTAGCAAACTAATAAATTCAATATTTACACATTGCAAACCTTAAAATATGTAAACAAAATTCAAAATTGTCAAATAGACAACATAAAATATAGTCACATATGTCAGGATTCAAACATGTGAAAATTAAGACATGGTCAGCGTTATTTTAACATAATATTTTAACCCATTGAAATACAAGGAAAGGGCATATTTTGGCGTATCAACAAATAATGTACACTTCAAATTTTTGGGTGCAGTAATACTAAAATTCTATTATTAAATGAACTTTCTGAATATTATTTCAAAATTCTAATTTCAAATTAATATCAATCAAATTTTTAGAACAATAACAATAACAATTTTCTCAATAAATTCTATTACTTAAACAATTTTCTTGTTACATACAAATATTACCTAATTTTCAAGTTTAATCTCCTTCAGAGCAATTAATCATTACTTTTCTTAATTTTAATTACATGTTTGTTGTGAATACCCAAAGGCTTCAATAAGGACAGCACAATCTCTCCATCTGAAATATGCACTAGAAACCCACGCATCAGTCATTTATTTTTCATTGTGTTGTATGTAATCTATAAATATTTAATTATTTTAGTTGTTTACATGTGTGTAATAGATTTACAGACTGTTAGATTACTACAAATACCAGCGATAAATTAAACAAACATTATCTACAATAAGTAGCAATGGGATTAACATTCTTTTTATTTTATATTTTGTTTAAAAGTTGTATAGGATATTAATCATTTAATTATTAGTATTTTGTTTTTCATATTGAAACCAATAAACTTGAATATAGTAAATAATTAAAAAAGATATCTTATGTTAATACAATTTTATAAAATAAGTACAAATTACAATTGCTTTGCTTTGTCATTTTATTGTAAGTGGTATAATAAGTTTTGTATTTACTGTTGGGGGAAGAAACAGCTTAGGTATATTTAGAATACCATGTAAATAGAAAAATTTTTAGGAACTGGAAAATGCTAATTTTTCCATTAAATTATTTCCTGGAAATTACCTTATTATTTCTGTAAATAGCCTTCAATTGTTTCTCAGCAAAATAAAGAAATTTGTAATTATTATACATATGCGAAAAATGACTTCCATTTAGCCCTAGTACATCTTAAAATAGCTGTGAGAAATTCTTTATATTACATTGCTGAAATGTGTTTTAGAAAAGCACCTAGCTGGAATCGCAGCTCTCAGCTGCTTACTGGTATTATAAAAAGGAATTTACAGAAGCGTTTATCTCTATCCTGCCTTCTTGAAATTCTGATTTCACCAAATAATTAGCATTTAAATGAGCATATATCAACATTTAAAATTTTAAAATTTCTTTGTAGCTACAAAACTGAACCCTGACCACCATAAAAAAATTTCTTAATGAAAGGCGATTAAAAAGAACACCGGTTTTAAAATGCAAGCTATTATTGTATTGTTGCCATGGAAACATTTTATTTATGAACAGTAATTGAGAAAACACATTACAAACATAAAATATTGTAAATGTTACATAACTTCTTTCTAATTGTTGGTGTACTTTTTTTTAATTACTATTCAATAATTAATAGTGGAATGGTATTCAAGCATAATATAAATATCTGTCAACTTTTCCTTAAAAATTGTGTTTGGAAAGTATGGGATAAAAATCTATTTGCTCGTAAAGAAATAAATATTTAATTTCAGAGTGTGAAACACCTAACCTATTTAACCTTCACCTAACCTAACCTAACTTTGTGTTATAGAGATGGAGTCTGGTAGAGGGTACAACTTGTCAAACTTTCAACAGCACGATGCAGGATTCGATGCTCTAATTACAGGAATCGTTTTTCAAACACTTGCCAATTCTGTTGGTAAGTTGATCATATATGGATAGGAAATTAGTGTTTTATTTTAAAATTCATGGATCAATCCATATGAAGTGATCCGATTAAAATACAGGCAATTGCTTGACCATTCTTTTTATTTCAAAAGTTTTTATTGTGTTATTCTTATGTGAGAGTAATTTGGAAAGTAAAAAACATTTTTTTCTCTAGACGCTTTTTACTAATGTAATGAAACAAAACTTATTTTACATCATATTTCATACCTTAGTTATTTATATGTATAAATATGCTGTTCAAATTTATAAACATTTGTTGTAGTGTTTCACTAGCTTTTCTGTGCCTTCTGTTTAATCAGTTGTCACAAAATTGTTGAAATACTCACTAATGCTCTCTTTCAGTTCGTTATCACTTTCAAGTGATTTCCTCCCAAAAAAATCTTTCAATTTGAGAAAAAGATGGTAAACACTTGGGGCCAAATCTGGGCTATAGGGCAGATGTTCTAGAACTTCCCAAACTGCTGAAGCAAATTCGTCGTCAATATAGCAGCATATTTACAGTTTCTTTAATTTCTTTAAGTGGTTTAGGTTTTCAATCTTCTCAATAACATTGTTTTCTAGGTGGACATGTGTCAAGCTGGTGGATGCTTCTAAGTTGTCCAGTTTAGTTATGTTATTGTTGTACGTTGTGAAGAAGCACAATGCTGCTTGACAACAAGCCACACCATTTGTTTTTGAACAGAAGCTTCATTCATTATGTTCCCATAAACCTCAGTCACCTGTTTGTAAATTTTGATAGGGTGGAATTTTTTGCATTCAAATAGCATATTAACACTATGAATCTCACACTTGTCGGTATTGTTAATTTTAACACACATTTGAAAGTTGCACAAATAAACAGTAAACGACTGTAGTGGCTCACTGTTAGCATCAGACTGGCGTGAAGGAGTGGGAAGGTCAATAATAAAACAGCAGCAGCAATGGGGAAATTGAGTGGCTCATCATTAGATTAAACGTTCTTAACTTTCCAAACAGTCTTTGTACATTGACAGTTCAAAACAGATCTATTTTTATGTTTATTTCACATTGTCCATGAGTGGTGGCCATTTTCATTTAGCAGCCTGTACCAATTTTTTACTTTGATTAACGTTAAATTAATTATTTTTCTGACTGGGTTATATTGTGGTACTGCAACAAATATAATTTTTTTAAATGAAATTCTCCTTTACAGTTTTGGTTTCTAGCAATAAAAACCTTAATACAAACTTTATCAGTCAAAACGGTTTTTAAAGAATGTTTTAAAAAATAGTCTTTGAAATATTAATTAATTAAATTTTTTTACAGCCTAAAATTTAGGGTGAAATATCAAAGTTGTTTTTTTTTTAATTTCAGTTAAATATAATTGAGTAAGAATATTGACAATTGTTCATTTATTTTTTGTTGTTGTAAATTTAAAAGCATTAGAATTTTTTTTATTTTATTTTTTTTTAAAGTTTGATAATTTTATTCTTGGTTGAGCTTAATATAAAAATCTAATTTCTGAAAATTATGGATTTATTAATACACTGGTATGATGGGAAAATACAATAAAATTCCAACTTTTATATTTGACTCTGAAACAAGTTATAAATTTTTGAAATTTTGAAAATAGCGCACATCCATTCCACTATTCACCTTACAATTATTACTCAAAGAGATGAGATATTAGCTAAGTTTCAAAAGTTGTAGTTCATTAATAAGTACTTACATATATCAAAAACACACTCATTTAGAAAAATTGAAAATTATTGTGTTGAAAATTTTACAAGTTCTAAAATTATAAAAACTTACTTTTGATGTACTTTATAAGGAGTACACAGATACATTTGAAATACAGATGGAAGGTTATTAACATTGGACTTGCAGACATGATGTGAAGGTAAGCAAAAGAATATTTGTATTCGATTTTTTTTAATTTTAAGGCAAAAAGCAGATTGAGGCTATTATCGCCTCCCTAAATGTAAGTGTGAGTGTAAAGTGTTAAAGTCGTAAGCGTAGTGTTGTTAGTGTAAATGTGTGTTAGACTCGGGTACCGCGAGGGACGTCTAAATCATCTCAGTAGATGTAGCTAGTTTGTACCTCCCTGCAGGGATGTTATTAGAAAAAGAATTGAACTGAGGTCAATAAACAGGACTGATCGGTTCAAGTCATACAAAAAAATACGTAAAAGAAGGCTAAAAAGACCAATCAAAGACCAGTAGTTTGGAAAGGGGAGAGAGTTATGAAGATGACAAGAGAAAAATTTTTTTAGGAGTGAAAGAGTAGCAAGCACAGAGAATAGGCTGCAAAATATTTTAATTAAGGAAACATCTGTGGGTAGATAAAGGAGGAAATAAAGTTTTAATTAAGTGTTATAAATTAATATCAAGTAAATAACTTATAAAAAAGAGGTGGTTATCATTTGAGAAAGTGAAAAGTGGTGCTCGAATCCATGTGACCTAAGTTTATAAAAATGTAACGTAAGTAAATTAACTTGTGTGGTGCATTGAGTTTGTAAGTAACTGTGTCTTTATGTCACCATTTGCTTATTAGAAGGACCTATAGGGCTAAAATCAGATACGTAAGTTAAGGTATTTTTGTAATGATAAGTGTTTAAATAACCATAAAGCCCGGTCATCGTTGCTTAAAGTGTTTAAAGATGTTTTTCTTTAGATTAATTTGCATTGAATTTAATTCATATGCAGATTTACTTTTCGGTTGTTAAATTTAATTCAAGTGAATTAATTTAATACCATAATTTTTATAGACTTGTGACATACAAATTTGCCAAATCTGTAGAGTCTTTGTCATTTCCAAACCTTGGCTACAGACATTGGCTACCTTTCGGCTAAAGTTAGTTTGTCCAAATTTTTTTTTGAAGTTATGATACAAAATGGAATAACATTCTCGATCATCCCTTACAACTTTGTAAGGCAAATGTTTGTTTAGAAGCATGCCACTTATTTCTTCTAACGGCTTTTGTGAAATATAATAAAGATTTCCCTAATGCATCAGCAAGTTTTATGAAAGTTTTTGTACATGTTTTTAACTGGGATCCAAACTCGATCACTAACAAATTTCTTAAAAGATATTTTCGGTCCTCTGGGTAATAAAACTACACATAAATCGTAGTTCTTCAAATTTATTTTCTCAACCCCTACTATTTACCACTAGCTGTCATATGAGTATGAAATTTATTCTTATCCGTGTCTACAACTGTGTATTCTCAGAAAACATTTATTTTACCACTGTGTCATCTATCCTCAGAATTAAGAGCACAATTTTACAAACACAGTGAAAGATCATGGAACATACATTTGTATTTTCAATGTTTTGTAGAATCTAGCTATGTTTTCTGCATTTGAAGGGTGGTTTTACATACTTTATGCTTAGTTGTACATTCTAATACATACTGACAACTGGGTACATGACCTTGGACAGCTGAACTGGGCTAGAAAATGAGAGAAGGGTGTTTTATCATTTTTTTAATAACATTTGTTAATGCAGCTTCATAAAGCTGATCATTGTTTGTGTTATTATTTTCTGTGGTAACTCTTTCTAAGCGGCTACTAGAAACAAAACCATGAGTCCCGACTAATTGTAACTATTGTATTTATTTTATCATATGGTGCTAAAAAAAAAATGGTCACCACTCATAAACAATGTAAAGTAAAAATAAAAAGAGGTTGGTTTTGAAGTAACCATAAGGGAAATAATGTTAAGCAACATTGGGTCTTTTCATATGAACTGACCTGCTAACAATAATGTAAATAAAACAAAGTTATTATATAAAGAGTGGACCAGGAAATGGAGATTTTGAAATAACTCTCACCAAAATTAAAAAAATTGTTTACAATTTTTATTATTGAAAATAAAAATCACAATGCATGTCATTCATACATAAAACTTTGATTTTCTTATGCATCAAGTAGACAGTGCCCATCATATTTTATGTTTTCATGGAATCAAATGTTGAGAGATGGCCAAACCCTTGAAGAAAAGATTGCTTCACTAATCTGGAGAATAGTTGTAAGGTGTTACCTTCTCGTTTGTAAGGTGTTAACAGTTTTACTTCTGTAGAGCTCTTAACGATGTTCTGATGCTTTTATTATGTACTACTAAGGCATTGTCTACTGAAATTGTTAAAATCTGTATGAAATAAACATTTTAAATTTGAAACTTGATTGATACACAATTATAATGCCCTGAAAGAAAAACAGATTTGTGAAATAAGAGTTTTGCTTAAAAATAAAGGTTCAAACTTGATGAAGCTACACTTGGCAATACACAAAGATGATAACAAAGTAGTATCACCTTTTGGTGATTTTTTTTATGACAAAATTAGTTCTTGTCTCTATACAACAAACTTTACTTAAAACACATCCATGTCATTTTTGATTTAATACACATCATGAAAATTGTTTGTTGTAGGTATATTACAGTCGCCTCCAATAAATCATGTACCTGCAGATCATCCCTTAATTCAGAATTATACAAACATGTAAGTACAAATCTTAATCATAAGTTTTGTTTAGGACTTTTTCGAATTTGTGTAATAATAGTGTTGCATTCATTAAATATTCAATCTTATCTAATCAAAAAATTAAACTTAATGAAAGGAAAGTGTACGTTTCACATATTAAACTTAATATATGAAACTACTTATGTTTATAGTTGTACAAAAAAAAAAAATTAAAATCTGTTTAGGAGTATATAAAAAACCATTATTAAGATTGAATGACGTTGATGTTTGTAGTTTTGTTTTTTCCTACAAATTTTCCTACAAAGAAAACAAATTAATTTAATTTTAATATTTATTATATGCTTTAAAATCTAATTTTATTTAGATTTCTAGAAAGCACTTATAGATCAGTTATTCATGATCTGAGGAAAAAAATCTGCAACAATTAACAAAAATATTTACTAAATTTATATAACATATATCCAAGGTGGCATTTCTTCTACTAACAGTTAATAGACTACTGTCTCATTATTAAAAAATACAATAAGGCCTTGAACCATAAAGTATCTAACTTTTTATTATACTTAATAAAGGTTATGAATTTAAAGAATTGGACTTTTAAATTTTAAATATAACTAAGCACAGTTACCATTAAACATTCCACAAATCAGAGAAAATAACAATCCAGTTTTCTTTCTCTAGCAAAAGAGAAGGGACATTACAACTTGTTAGTCAGTATCTTCCATTCCAATAGTTTTCCTTTTATGTGATTTCTGCATAAGTACTTGGTACTTTGTAGGCATTTTGACAACAGTATCACTACAAAATGGTTTGGCATTTTGTACTGACAGTCAAAAAGTAAGAGAGCTTAGGAAAGGGGTTGTCATGTCTGAGGTGATTTAAACATTGGTCAGTCTAGTGCATCACACTACTAGTGCACTTCAAGGTCATAGATTCAAGACTGGAGTTAATGTCAGATGCTTTTCTCTTGATGATGTTAAGCAACCAAAAGAAAGCATGATAAAAAGCACATTAATGTTGATAACACAAAGTATAATTATTGTTTTTTTTAACAATTGTAGGAATACTGTAAATGAAATTGTTTTCCAAAACAAGCTTGAAATACACAGGATCTCAAATGACCACAACTTTACTGAACTGTCAGTTAATAACCATTTCAGCATACCGTAAACTCAAGCTATAATGCAATAATTTTTATTCATAAATTATTAGTGTTGTTATTTTTAAATTTGGTACACCTATTTGTGATATGAATTTCATATGTGGCGTATTTGAACAGAATCTGATGGTCTGATTTTTTTTTAATTATGCCAATTTTCTGTTTTACTGATATCTTTTGATCCAAATATTTTGAAGATATAGTAACAAATTTAATTAGACTAATTTAAAATAATTTAATTGAAAAGTTAGAAAGTTTGTGTATTGTTTATTTTATTTTGCAGTATACCTATGATGAGGACGCTCTCATATATGAACCTTGTGGGACCTGAACGTAAGTAGTCTACACAAGGGTAATTTTTCAGCCAGCTGTTAACCAATTAAACTTAATCATTGTTACAAGTACAGTCAACCTTGGTTATAACGCCCTCGATTAGAACGCTAACTCGGTTATAGCGTTTTCATAATATCCCCAATATTCTATATTAAGTTTACATGTTTTTTAGACTCAGATACAACATTGTCACGCTGTTGTTATAGTTCAGCCTCTTAGTAAACGGCCTGCAAGAGAATCTCTCGCGTATGTAGGAAAATTCCCCTCCAGCTTCTTCCAACATTTCAGTGACACAGAGTCTGCCAATCAGAGTCTACAAACTGTTACTACTCAGCAATAGTGAAGGAAAAGGGAGGAGCTATGGTGACAGAGTGGGGGCATGACCTCTCACTCGCACATTTTTTCTCTATATCCCACTGGTTCTCTTAGAAGTTTTCTAAGCTGCTGACCTATAGTCACTCTAACTTGAAGTATAATTTGTGTTATATTTTTAGAATAAAGGTTGAGAATTAAGACAGACCCTTTCTTAGAATTTTGTTGCAAGCTAAACAAACAATGTAAATTGTGTTGTTCCTCTCTCTCTCTCATACACACACACACACACACACACACACACACACACACACACACACACACACACACACACACACACACACACACACACACACACACACACACACACACACACACACACACACACACACACACACACACACACACATACATACACACCACTCTGTATGCCTTAGTGGGGGGGAAACTTCAATCTCACGAACCCTCACAACTGTGTATGCACTGTGTCGTATGTATACATACTAGACTGTACAGTACTTATTTTCTATTAGTTTTAACTAAAATATATTTCAAAATTATGTAATATGTGTAATAAATTGTAATAAAATATCCATTAATTATGTATACAGTACAAAGTATGCTTTTCTTTCACTACATACAGTATTTCCGCCATTTACTGTAAACTCAGTTACAACACTATCTCATTTACAGCGCTGATATACGTTTCATCTCTTCAACCGCATTATATCCGAGGTCGACTGTGTATATAAACTTTTCGTAAGCTAGCTATAAACAAAAAAAATCTTAACTTGAATGACTGGATTTTTAATAATCTGTGATAACTAGCACACAATTCTTGCCTGTAAAATGAAACTGACACTTCATAATTAGACTGGCTCTGTTACCATAATCACTACTCGAAGACTGTTTTTCATATGAGTTTCACAAGGCGTCATTACAAATGCAATTGATTACACTTGTCCCAAGTACTAATTTTGTGCTGTTGTTTGATTTGACTGTAAATTTCAAAATGTTTAAGATAACTATTGGTCAGTTTAAAAATCATGAAAACAACACTTCACAAATATTCAAATCAAATTGACAAATGATGGCTTCAGTTGCCTAGCCTCATGTAACACTAGGTGGGTTGATATTGTGGTACTTTTAATGACATAAGAAACTGACTGAAGATGCAATATTGCCAGCCTTTCACTGCATGTTAACACTGTTATAAATGAATGTTTGATTTGTACACTGTAAAACTAAACCCTTGTTGTTTTATTTTCCAGCTACTGTTGACAGAAGCCATGTGTTCTACATGACATTTCCAAAGCAATGGAAGATTTGGGAAATTGCAAAAATGTTTAAACCTTATGGTAAGTAGTGTCTATATCATCTCTTCCTTGGACTACACCAAAAATGTGTGGTTTTATTTTTTTAAAAATATAAAATATGATGTTTTCCAATCTCTCATTACCAGCCATTAAAGTTATTTTATTAACCTTTACCTAGTGTATTCAGTTCTCACTATGGGGTATATAATAAAATATTTGAAGTCTAGGATCATTATCATTATTTGTAACATGTGACCAAGTAGAAGTACTTTCTGGATAACTTCTAAACACTTATTTATCATTGTCTTCGTCTGTCAAGTCATCCTGTCAATAGTTCTTAACTTTTATCACTGAAATATTTTCACTTAGTAGCAGTCTTATTCGATTTTGTCAACAAAATTTGCAATATAATTTTTATTAGATTAGATTAGATTCAAACTAGAGAAGGGTTAACCGAGGCACTGCAGTTATGCAACTAAACCTCTGGAATACTAGTTAAGGAGATTGATGCCCTTAGTAATTTCCAACAATCTACTGACTAGCACATTCTGCTGAAGATCCTTAGGGTTCTGGAAATCAAAAAAACCCTAGCCTCCTACTAGTAAGAACCTCACAATCATGAATTATGTGTCGCAGTTTTCTTCTCTTTTCTGCACAACCTACACATGGTTTCTCGGTGGTATATACCTATCCTGTTCATGTGTACCCTCGGACCACAGTGCACTGTAATGAGCCCTATGATTTTGCTGAGTTATGCTCTGCCCAAAATTCTGCTGCCCCTTTAAGTTCTCCATATGGAACCTTGCTTAAGAGGCACTTACTAAGGGAATTCCCGTGAAAGGTTATCTATCCCATTTTGCGTTGCATTACTTACTAATCTACCTATTAATAGCAGACCTGGCCAATGACAGAGAAATCCCTAAAACCAGCTCAGGACCGATAAACTCAGATGCAGATCCTAGTTCACCAGTCGGTTTACCTTCTCAGTATCCTCAACCCCCTTATGCTCCAGAAGCCAATAAAGAGTAACCCTGTTACCCAGGGACTGAGCATTGTTGTTCTCACAACACTCTCAGACCACCTTGGACCAAATCGTAAGACCCACAATGCTTTTATTGCTGCCTCACTATCGGTATGGATATGAATACAAGCCTTCATGAAGGTCCATTTCTAATTCTTCTGAACACAGTCAAAATGGAAACAATCAACAGAATCAGCTGTTTTAGAATGTTACCACAGACATCTGAATTTTAGTACTTTTTATGTTATTAAACTCAAAATCCATTTTTCGTAAAACTGTGTTTTTATCTGTTCATAAATTAGTTTTATGAAAAGGAAATAAGTTCCATTTTTTTAGGTTTATTGCTTTAAAAAAATATTTAGGGCTTGGGGGTTGATGTGGTACTGGTCAGTACGCTGCATCTCTGAAGTGGTCACCTCAAAGTAGTGGGTTGAATAGTAATCTGATTAAAATTTTAAAGAAATATTTTTTTTGATAATAGCTTCTCAGGAAATAATTGAAGTCATTAAGTGGATGGAAACTTGTCATTAAGTTTGTATAATGTTTTTGCACCATTGTTACTAACAATTATTTTTATAGGTGGTGTTTATATCAGACGGATATCAGAAAGTTCTGCTTCTTTGACTTTAAACGACAAAAACCAAGCGCAAAATATAACAGGACTATTTGTACATAAGCATAGGGGGAGAAGTGTTAAACATACGTTTAAGTTGACCCCGTACTTGGACTTTGTTGCTACGGAAAAGCCGAGATACACAGAAGCAAAATATTACTATACAAGATATCCGTACGTAAAAAAAAAATATTTAGTGTGATTTTAACTATTATTGGTGTCTTGTGGGTATATTCTAATCTTCATGTTTATAAGCCCGTGCAAAGTTATTGTTTTTAATTAATTGCCAATTAATTTTGTATTCTTATAATGTATACCATATTTGAATTGCATGTCATTGCCACCATGTTAGATTACCAGCACTGCAACCCTAGCCTCTGCCACATATTTGTGATGTGGTTAGTCAGCGAAAATTGGACACATGCCTGTTGCACCCTTCTCTTGAAGTATGTCCTGACCCTCGTGCTCAAAAAAATGTTTTTTTTCTTACAAATAATTGTTGTGTCGAAACTTTCTTAAATAAATGTGTATTTAAATATTTAAATAAATGTGTATTTTCCAGGTATTGTTAAAAAAAATGGAAGAACTTAATCCAATAAAAATTTAATTGTTTTCTTCAAAATAGTCAAAATTTGTATCTTTATAGTGTTTTTAAACTTTCTGCCATGAATGAAAACACTGTTTGAGGTCTGCAGTAGTAACTTGCAATTTCACTTGAGTTTTTCCAACTGTTTTGAATCAAAGTCCCTTCAGCTTGATTTTCATCTTTGGTGAGGACAAGGGATCAGTGTTAACAGTAAGGGAAAAGCATGCTGTTCATAATGGGGTACAAGTGGCATCTGGTATTTGCCAAAAACTCCCTCATTAAGATTATAATATGAGTGGATGCGTTGTAATGAATGAACCAGTCTTCGCTTCTTCACAGCTCTGGATGTTTACTCCGCACATTCTCCCTCAGTCACCTCAAAACACCGATGTAGTAGAAGCTATTAACGATCAGAACAGATAAGACGAATTCTTAGTAGACAATCCCATGATGTCGAAAAAATTATTAGTATTGATTTCATGGTACTGTGAACCTGACAGACTTTTTTCAGTCTTCCACTGTGACGTTTTCTGTTTGATTTCCATAACATAACCATAAACCCAGCTTTCATCACCTTTAATTACCATAGACAAGAAGTTGGGATTTACTGCAATAATAGTCCGTTGGCATTCATTACAGACTTACACTTTACTGTTATGCTGATCTTGTGTTAAAAGTTTGGCTGAAATTCTTCTCATGTTGAGTTCATCAGACAAAATGTGTTGGAATGTCTGACACAACTTTCCAACAGCTTCAGCTACATCCTGGATGGTTTTTCTTCTGTCCTGACAGAGGATTTCCTGAACTCTTAGTATTGTTTTCTGGAGTAATACTGGTTGATGGCGTACCTGGACACTATTGGTCTTCAACAGATTCACAGCCCTCTTTAAAATGTTTGAACCATTCAGAAGTCCTAGACTTGCTTAAAGCTTCATCTCCAAATGCTTACACCTAAATTTGATAGGTTTCAGTACCTGTTTTGTTTAGTTTACAACAAAATCTATATACTTTTTCCTCTTCAGTTGGCACCATCGCAGAAGTTGGAAAGTGTTCAAAACACTACTATAAAAAAACAGATTTTGCTCGATTGTATGTATCTCCATAATGATGCCATGTAGCTCACTGTTAAATAGAGGATGACTAATAATATCCCTTGCTTCGGGACTTCATACAATAATTCGTTATTGAAGTTTCATTTGTTCAAATTCCTGGAATGTTTGGGTAGTACCTCTTATATAAAATATCCCAGGTATTTTTAATTAATGGACAAAGTATAAATATAAAAGATCGTTAATTACTACTAGAGAAGTGAAGTATGATAACATAAAACATAAATATGATAACATGATGAGAACATAAAACAGGATGTTGGTAGCTCCTGTTTAACCATTTTTTAAATAACGTGCATGGACTGTTGATTTACCTCTGAAATACCACAATCATTGCAGGCAACTCTCCTACTCCTTGTTCTATTCTTGTCATTTTTGGTAATGAGTAATACTGAATAAATTTTTATTTTTACCACCCTTCATGCTTGATTGTTTACTAAAGTTGAATCACACACAATGACCCGTCTTTACAAATCAAGTTATTATAGATAAATGTAGTGTGAAGGCTTAAAAACTTCAGTTTTCGTACAATCTCAGGTTTAAGGCCAAGAGCACAAATATCTGCAACAATCACAGACAAGCTGTTGTTTTTGGAAGCTTCAATCAAACACTGCTGTACATTTTGTTCATTTTGTTTTGTTTTCATGCATGAACACTTTTCACAGAACATAAAATGGTTTCATTCATCAATGGCAGATATTCTTCATTATTAACAGATTTTCTTGCAGTTGATTTATACAAGAGCTTTCCTAGTTTGTGTCATATTCAGTCAAAAGAATTTTTTTCTTAATGTCCACACTTTATATCACCAATTAGACTAATTAGGGCAAGGTATAACGAGAGATTGATCAAGAGGTGAACAGAGAAACAGTAAAAAAGAAGAAAATAAATTCTGTATGGAATGTCTGCTGAAAAAAGTTAGAAAGGTTAAAAAAGTAAATGTGTTCAGGGGCTGGATATGAAGATGTTGTAAGCCATCCTTATGGTATTTTCATTTATTTTGAGTTTTAAGTCATCAGGAATCTGCAACTTGACTACAGTAAATCTTTATCCATGATAAGTTCAACAAAACTGAATCAGATTAGTTGAATCAAATTTGTCATAGATAATTACCAAAAGAACAGTGCAAAATTAATTATTGTAAGAACATTAATTGCTATGCTGAAACTGATTGCAAACTGATATTTTTTTATGAAATCATGTACCTAATCTGATATTAGTTTAAAATTTGAAGAAGCCTCTTCATTATTAGGCGTTAAATCATCTGAACACCATTGTTCTATCCATTGTGAAGAAAACATTGCAGTTATGAGAGATAGTGTAATGGTGAGTCTAAAAAATCAATTCACTGATCATCACAACTGGTGTCTTTTCCAAGGAGCTCTATGCTAATATTCTTGGTATATCCACTTTCTTAAAGATCATTAGTGGGAATTTCTATGCACTGAATATCCACATTCTTAAAAACCATTAGTGGGTATTCCTATACACTGTATATCCACATTATTAAAAATCATTTGTGGATATTTGTAATTCCTAGGCACTAAATGGCCACATTCCTAAAAATCATTAGTGGGTATTCCTATTCGCTGATTATCTATATTCTTAAAATGATATTCTTCTGAGTGTCTATAAAATGGGAATAATTCCAGAACTGAAACCATCTGAAGTGTGGAGAATTCTTAATTTGGATATTTAACAAAAATGGACAAAAGTAAGTTTTTATGTTTAGCGATGACAGTTATGTTTAGCGATGAGGCACACTTTCACCTGAGTAGGTACGTAAATAAACAAAACAGCTGGTTTTGAAGAACACGCAAGATGCCTTTGCACGTACAAAGTTTGGTTTTGGACTGGTGGTATGATGACCCATATTTCATTGCCTGGAGATTAATGACAGTGTCCAGCGAATGTTACCGCAACATATTGATGCAATTTTTATGGACAATAGTGTTTAATAGCAATAATTTCAAAATAGTTTCAATTGATTTTGCTCAATTTTTGGGTTATTTATGAAGAATCATTACTCAAACCAGTTCCCAAAATTTTAAATAGAAGAATCTGTATATATATGAAACCAAAATTTGAGCAAAATATGATGATCCAATTTTAAGATAGGCCAATATTTGTTTACAGTGTTCAAACTGGATTTTTCGTAGCCAGTAGCAACATTAATGTTTCATTTTGGTGCTTCAGATTTTTAATTAAGTATTTCATTTAGGAAAATATTTTGTTAAATAATTAATTGCGAGAAAATATGTGCAATGTTTGGCACTCATTACTAATTAATGCAAAATAAAATCCTTGAAATATTAACAGATAATTTGATATGTGCATGTTGTAAATGAAACTTAAAAATAACACGTCTGTTCTTTAGGCAGAATGTATAATTGAAAATAATTTGTACTTGTTTTTTTAGGAGACGTTGGCCAACTTTCAGAAATAGAGGCAGAGTAGAAAGTAAGTAGTATGCATTTGATAAGAAATAGTTTAGGTTTTGTAAAAACTACAAATAAAAAAAAATTATTAACTTTCTGGATAAATTAATTTTTTAATGTTAATTTTCTATGTTAATTTTTTTCTATAAATAAAAAAAAATTAAGGAAATATTCGGTTGCTTATAATACAGTAATAGTACATTGCTGATTCTCACTGATATTCAGAAAACAGATGATTTTGAATTTGAAGGAAAATTTTCTTGAAACATTATTATAAATTAGGACCAACATTGAAAACACCTTTATTCTTTAGTTAATTGAATTAGTCACAAAACAATTTACTTACTAAAATAGTATCATCATTATTAACAGTATTGACATTTCAGAAACAAAATTACTAGTTAAAATTAACTAGTTATAATTCTCTAACTATACCCATACCCCATAACTATAACCATACCCCAGAATTTTTAAATTGTTAATTTTTTAAATTTAATTGGATGATGTTGAATGCTATAGCTAATTTAATACTGCATCAGTAATATTAGTATTATGTAAATATTAAAGTTTCTGGATTTGACAAATTTACCATTTCGAACTTTTTTGTCAGTATAATTGGCCTAAACGTAACCTTTCAGCTGGTAGAGCTATGGTAAGGTGGCTTGTACTGTTTTTTATGATTTATTTAGTTCAACATCAAAAATCATTAGCACATCTTGCAATAGAGATGCTAATGGGATCACAGATTACATTTTTGTATGGAATTACTGAAAAGAGATATACTGTTTAATTGCTAACTGTGTGCGCATCACAGTTTCTTCCCACCTGATTTTGCTTTTTGTTGTTACTGTTAATTTAGTATAGCATGTTTTTTGTACAAGTAGTTTTAGAATTGTGAAGATAAATAGTGCCATTCATAAACGGTTTTTGTTTGTTTTTTTTTAATTTATGAAGATGCAATAGCTGCATAACAGGTCAACCAAGAATATTATTTCACAGTTCACAATTATTCACAGTTTCATTTAACAGATATTGAAAATTAGCAGTATTAGTTTTAGTTTCTACAGATATTATCAACTCTGTTTTACTGTACAACAAGAACACAGCTTTGGAGTTGGGAGTGTATTACATCTGACGTTAAATGTAGAAGTAAAATTCTAAACCTTTTTACAAATTAATGAAAGCATACAGTAAAATACCGTTTTGTATAGTATTAATATTATGCCAAACTGAAAAATATTCCCAGAAAACACGACTATACATAGTTTGATTTCATACCAGTAGTTGGTAAAGTTAACCAGTTACTATTAGTAGCTGGTAAAATTACTAGTTGGTAAAGTTATTACTATTAGTAGCTGGTAAAATTACTAGTTGGTAAATTTATTACTATTAGTAGCTGCTAAAATTACTAGTTGGTAAAGTTATTACTATTAGTAGCTGGTAAAATTAGTAGTTGGTAAAAAACTTCAATGATTTTTCTATTCATCCAAAAACCTCTCACCTGCTCAGTTGCAATAACATTAAATATAACTCATCTGTGAATTTAGACCAGACAATTGCTGCCTAGTGTTCAATTTTACAGTAGCTCGTTGGTAAACAGAACGCATTTTGCTTGATTTCACTGCTAATTGCAGTACAACTTGTTCAAACAGGATAGAAAAATTAACTTAATAAATGAAAGTGCAAAAAATATAAATATTATCTATCCCATCCATATTTTAAAAATAACTAAAAAGAATAAGATGTGCTTTGGAATAGTTAATCATAATAATTTGTTAAAATCTGACCATAATTAAGCAAAAATCATATAATAATTTGTGAAAACCAATTTACCACTTACCTGACCCTATAATAAAATATTATGTATAAATTCATAACCTAAAACAGTTTACTGAATTTGAAATAGCTTGTGAGTTGGATTAAGTTGGAGTAAGAGGAAAATCAGATTTTTCCCCTAAATTGTTCTGTGAGACTTTATATATAATTGCAATGGTAAATACTACATTACCTTTCTAATTTTGTTTCATTCTTATTTCAGTGTCGTTCTCAAAAGAAGATGAGAAAGTGCTAGATAAGTCACCATGTAAGTGAATCATTCAGCTTGCATACATTCTAGTACCTAGAAGTAATAGTACTGCAATTACGGTACCTAAATGTTGGACTGGTTGTGTTTATTCTGGAGCAGTTTTTAAAAATTTTGTATGTATTGGTTGGGTTTCATTCAGTGCAGTTAAGAAAAATATGTCGAAATGTCTCCAGTTCATTTGCTGACGGAAGACTGTGAACTGGTATCGGTAAAGGTAACAAGTTCTTGCTAAAACATCGAAGGTTTTTTAGGCAAGCACTTTGTATAAGAACACTCATGTTGCTTGGTTCAGGCTGTATGTCAAACAGTTTTCTTCTCTTCAAAATGTATTTTCAGGAAGCCAACAATTCACTCCTGCATACTTTCTCAATCTGCTTGACTGATACATTGTTAGATGTTGCAGGGTCCGTTGACCCTTTGCAGCATGACCGAAGGATCTGCTGTACAAACTAAGCCTATTATATACTATTTCAGTAGACTGGTTCCCTCAATGAGGTTGAGCAGTCCACTGATCCTTCAGGTCTCAGAAACCAAATACCCTTTACTTCCTACTGGTAAGAACCACACACTCATGGACCTGAAGTTTACTTGTCTGTCCTGTATAGCCTACATACAGTTTTTCCATGGTAAATTCCTACACTGTCTAGATGCACCCTCAAGCAACGATACTCCATAATGAGTTCCACAGTTTTTCTGAGTTTCCCTTTAAAGAGGAACCCTTCTATACCTCTGAATCCATCTAGAGAAACCTGGCTGACAGCCCTCCAGTCTCAATCTGCTTAAAGTAAGAATCAGGCTTGCACCAAATGAGCTAAATATGTTTTTATTTATTCCTGTAAAATTGTTATCAAGAAGTATGTACTGTGGTTCCTCCAAATTTACACTTTCAAAGTTATGTTACAATTTAGTTATTAAACCATAATTGTGTCAGCCACAAAAATGAAAATTAATAACAATTCAATTGAATTTAAAGAGGTCTTCATGTTTAACAATACTGATATAATAGATTAAACAAATGTTTACAAAGTTTGAGCTCAAGGCTACCGCATAACAAAAATACTGTATGTGTAGGCTGAAAACGTTAATCAAACTGATCTGATGACAAAATATGTTTAGTAAAAAAGAATTATGATTCTGTAAACTTATTGAGTATACAACTATATATATATATATATATATATATATATATATATATCTTGATTTATAAAAAAAGAACAATGTATATAAAAAAAAATCAGGCCACCTTGCGAATTTGTGTCTTTCAGTAAATTTTATGATACTGGTATGATATTACAATATATTTGTATTTGGAGCTACATTAGTTGACAACATTTAAATAATTAGGATTATAACCTATTTTCTTCCGTCTAGTGGTCTTTTAACTTACCTCATAAAGGCTACAGCGGTGTTTAAACTTCACTGTTTCATCTTCAGGCAATAATACAAATGGTCAAATCCCTTTGTCGAGGATGTCATAAAGTTAACAAAACCCTGGAAATATATGTTACAGTACTAAACATAATTACACAATTTTATTAAAAGGCACCGCAATAAGATTTGTACTGTACAACTCCTATGTCATTACAGTCCAGACTGTAACATTTACATGAAACAACATTTATGTCCAATTTAGATTAATTATGAATTTTCTAAAGTAGCCCCTTCGGAGGCTGGAAATCAAAACGGACCATAGCGACTCAGCCTTTTGATTTGTTGCAAAAAAACATAACAGAAAATAATTTTATATTTTTTTTACATTGCCAGCACACATTTATTAATATTTCTTAATTAATTTTTACCTTATTACAATTGAATTTAGTTCCCAGTGGACATTTAAGTTATTTTATGAAATTTCATCATGTGACTCAAGCCAGACTAATCTTGCAGAATATGAAAAGTTTTATTTTTAAAAAAATCACAGTTTTATTTTATCTCCTTAATATTAAATCTGATTTTTTTTTTTTTTTGCTTAGGAGTTACTCCTAAATTTGGACCACTGTAAAAAAAAAGGTAAAATTTCACTAGTTTAGCCACAATACAATACAGGTTTTGCATAGTGTGGGCTGCAGCAAAATTAATTAGGGTTATTTGTGATATAACTACTATTTAAGCTTCAAAGAGTTACTGATATTATTAATGCACTGAAACGTTCTTTAATAGCATTTATCATTTCTGAATTCACATTTTAAAATTATTTATTTAAAGCAACAATATCCTGGTGAAACTAGCAGTGAAACCTGGGGGTGTCATGACTCCTGTTCGTAACATCGCGTCTAGTGTTAGGTGTTTTCATTTCAAATTTTCTGGTATAAGATAGCAAACTGTCACATTCATTTTAATTTAATTTATTTAAACTAAGGATTTCATATTTACTGATTTTTTTTAAGTAACAAAGTGCGTAAGCTACAAGACATGCTGTTCGCTGGATTCTGGCTTCTGGAATGGAATAAAATTGCAAAGTGCGTTCCCCATTTATTCTGCTAACATACCACATTGCAGAATTCCATAACTTCAGAGTTCTATTGCTAGGCTGCAGTAGCCTATCTTGCACACATTTTCGATTCTATTTTTTTATTTCTTTGTCTGTGCACCCATCAAATGCAACAGTTGAATTATTTTTAAAATGTTTGTACTTCTCACAGATATATAAAGTTTGACATTGGTTTATACTTTGACGTTACCAATATCAATAGACAGTGGATTTTCCTAGTGATAAATTAAAATAGTAACTTACTCTTGGCATATTCTGTTTGTAATATTGGATGTGGTGTGTAATATTAGAGGTTATTAAATGAAAAAAAAAATCATTGTAGGTATGAGTAAGTTATATTTATAATGAAATTTACAATTACAATTAAATTGCTATTTCTCCAATTCAGTTTGTATTTTTTTTGTTACAGTGGCATGGCCGACAGTTAATAAAAAATTAAAAGGTTCACGTTGTAAGTATAGCTCTCTTTAAGGACTTTGTCATAAGATCACACACACACACACACACACACACACACACACACACACACACACACACACACACACACACACACACACACACACACACACACACACACACACACACACACACACACACACACACACACACACACACACACACACACTTACAGGAGATCCATGACTTTTCAGCCTAATATTGCTGAAGGCTGAGCTGGGTTTGGGAAGACTAGATTATACAGAAATCAATTATTAGGCACTTCCTCTATGACCTGATGCATTGTTTTTGTCCCAAACAGCCTGTCATCTGTTCCCTCACCAATGCTATGCCTCAAAACCACTCACACTCCAGCTGCATTACATCTCGAGTTCCCAAACACTTCAAAGTGCTTACAAATTATGCAATATGTATAGCACTACTGTAAAAGAGGTCAACATTTTTAAATATTAAAAGTGACTAAATTTTTATTTTATAGTAACAAGAATGACCAGGCTGGATTATACAAAGGGCCTCTTATATATATCCAGAAGTACCATACCACTGCAGTGCTGTTATCGGTGCTCTGCACATTTGCGCTAGTCTTCCTGTTTCATTGTCTGTGAACGGCAGCATTATGGTTGATTTATGTAGTGTTTCCACTTTTCTGTGTGCATTTAAAATGTTTAAGACAATTTATTAATCTGCAGACTCTGTGATTTGCTCGGTCATTTATTTTTTGAATGCAAGGAACTTTTAAACAGCCAAAATTCATTATCAAATTCAAGATGTTTATGGTGGAAATACAATGAGTGATAGCATGTTGAGAAAGTGGGTTATGAAGACTAAGCAATGTCCACAACGACGCATGGAGTGGGCGACCTTCTTTTTTCAAATGTGCAACGGTAAGGGAAGTTGATGAGAATATATGTGAGACGGTTCATAATGACAGTGCTTTCTGTTGAATTTCCATAATTCTCATGACCCCTTTTGCATTGAGATTGTTTCAGACTACTTAGGCTATCACAAGCTATGTTCCTGCTGAGTTCCAACAATGCTTCACTAATCCAGTGTGTTGGCAATGCATACATTTCTTACTTAATACAATGATGAAGGATTGGGTTTTTTATCAATCATTTTTTTTTAACAAATTTTGACTTTTGACAAAACTTGAGTGGATTAAATTTTCTTTCGTTAAAAAATCAAATGGCAGAACAAATCTCATATGGCAGGTTCATGAATTGTCTTGAACATTTTAAATGCATGCTGAAAACAGAAAATACTTAACAAATCAACTGTAATGTTGCCACTGAAGAGTCAATGAACCAGGAAGACTATGATAACTGTGTATAGTTCAGTTAGGAACACCTCCAAACACTATATAAAGGTGCTAGCTGAGAAGTTTCAAGGCTAAAATAGAAAAGGAAACTTATAGGTTGTCTGTTATTAAAACAAAAATATTCTGTATTTTGTAAATTCTTTATAAAATTAACGTTTCAAAATATCCAGCTATAAATTTCAAAAACTTTTAAATTGTATAAAATATTTTTTATATTGAACTTGTATAAATTAACATTTAAAATATGTATACCAAATGAGAGATTAAGATACTACTGCATTTTATCTATTGTCAATTTTTTTTTTCAAAACAACAAATGGACTATAGTAACTAAACAAAGAATAATTATATATATTTTTTTTTTTATAGAATCTGAAAATGTATATCTCGCTAAGGTGACCAGCTTGTATAAATAAATATGCTTAATGGTTTGTTTCAGTCACAGGGTTAAATGTGTTACCAAAAGAAGGTGAAGAGCTACCACCAATGGAAAAACCCTACCGTAAGTTAAACATTTTATTTTAACATTGCCTGGAAATTTCTTGTAATCTGACCCAATAGCTAATTTTTTTTTTAATCAACTAGTCACAAACTATGATTAAGTGTGGTCTGAGCGAGACACTATGGAATTGAGGGGTACTGCATTATTCTCCCTAATTAACATTGCATCCAAATACTTCAGTGTTCTGACAGCACTGAGCTCTTTTAGAATTGAAAATATTTTAAAATATTGCACCACAGTGCAAGTATACTCTCTGCATGCATTGGATGTTAGGCATGCTTACAGTGACCCAAAGTGCATTGCCATAAGGTCAGATTTCCTTCCCAGGAGCCAGAGTAGATTTGCAAAACATCTCTTGTCAGCTGATGTGTAAACTGAAATCTTAAATTCTGTACTTAACAAATATGGATTGTGTTAATCTCATTATCCAGTTTTGTAATACATGCGGTGACAACAGATAAAAAAAATTAAAAGTAATGGTCCGAAATTTATATTAGTTGTAAAAAAAACTTACTGTGGATCCAGGTGGCACTGAAACTATCTCCGTTTTCTATTACCTAAATTGAGGGTAAATAAATTGCTTATTTATTATTGTCCAGGGTGCATTGTTGTTCCAAATTTATACCTTCAAAGATGTGCCAGAATTGAGCTATTAAATTATAATCATATCAGCCTACAAAAGGAAAATTAACAACAATCTTTACTGCACTTGCAGAGGTTTAATTTTTACAAGTACTGTAGGAGTTTTTTTAATGTTTGATGTAATTTAAACAAAATGGTTATAAGTGTATAAAGTTTACAATTTTTAAGCAAACACTGTTACAGGCGTAGGCTGAGAAATATTAATATTTTAATAAACAATTATTTTTAGTATGAAATTTTGATTTAAGTAATTCTATAGAGTATATAATTATATCGATTTTTTTCCGGCAAAAAACCGTTAAGGTTATCATCGATCTTGATATATATGTATATTAAAAAAGGCACAATTCATAAAAATTAGGCCACCTTACAGATTTCGTGCCTTTCTAAACGAGCTTCAATTTATGTCAGTTATAATTACAATTTGCTTTAATTATAGAATTTCTAAAATAGCCTTTAGGAGGCTGTAGGCCTAAATAATGCTATAGGAAATCCACTCCTTTATTATATATATATATATATATATATATATATATATATATATATATATATATATATAAAAATATTTTTAATTGGTTACATCAGCCCACAATGCAATTTAGAATTAATTTTATTACGGTTTAACTTAAGCTGCAGTGGTTACACATGGTAGTCCCAAAATTTACTGTTTTGTTCTTTATATATATATCAACTAATTTTATTTGATACTGATTTTTATATTTTATTTTAATTTATTTTGTGCCCTGTGCACCTGGCACTGGAATAGTTTTACCCAAGCACAGATGTCTTTTTGCAGAATGAAGGTAATCAGTTATAATTTATATACACTCTCTGTTATAAACTATGTCACATTCCCATAAAAGCAGTATCCTTGGAATTAGCTAGCTTCATCCATGTACTTTTTTTAACACTAGAGGGCCAAGACTTCTGTTGATCCTGGTTTTGCTACTCAATTATGCAGCTTATTGTGCACCTTCATTCACAAATTCAACTTTCCCAATCTAATGTCTAACAACTGTATAGGATAGGACCAAAGATAAATTTCACTGAAATCATTTGTTATGAAAAATGTACCAAACAAAATATTTTTAGACCAAGTGGCGACCAAAGGTGGAGCAAAGTTGTACTGAGCAAAGTGGACTACACATTCAAATCCAACCTATTATTTTTAATGTGTGGTACTGAAAGCATAGCGGAATCACACTGAGTGACTGCTGCTTGACTCCACTCAGCTGTTTCACTTTCAATGGGCACACTTACATTGAAAAAATAATAAGTTAGGTTTTGAATGCATAGTCCACTCCGCTCAGCATAACTTTGCTCCATATTTGGTTGTCCCTGGTCTTAGTGTTTAATGACAAACAAAATGTTAATAATTTTTTTCATTTAAAAATCACAAAGAACTGCTAATAAATTATTTTATTAGTTAATAACTCAGCTATCTTTTAATCTAAAAAAAAAAATAGTTTGTCTTCAAACAAGGAAAACATTTTATTTCATACGCTTTTTTTTTAAATTAATGACTTTTGTGAAATTTTAAACAATTGCTGTTTTGAAAATTTGCTTACTGACATTTTAGTTTTTGGTGTATGATATTAAAGGTCATCATAAAGTATAATTTTCAAGATTTATTAAAAAAAACGAAAACAAATAGATACATGTAGAAAACAAAGCTTTTCAGAACCTTTGTTCAAAAGATTGTTTTCTTTTTTAAGGTATAGAATCTCTTCAGAGGGTAGTCACAATTTTAATTATCCTGAATCACTTTAAATGTATCCAACCAAACTGAATGTTTTTGGTGTTTAAACTGATAAGGCAATGTGCTCATTCAATGGCAGTATATTTTTACTTATGTGAAATGGTATTAGACCTAACTAGGTTTGTATGCAGATTTGATTCTAGTTATATACCACTAGCTTTTTCCATGTATAAAGCTCAATCCTTCCTGTCTTCGTTAATCCAACTTGTAAAAAGTAAAAACATTAAATTACAAAAAATTGTTAAAATAAAAAATTAAGAAATAATATGTAAAATGTTGTGCATTTTCTTTGTACCATTTATGTACATTGATTGATTCTTTAGAGGTTTTGGGGTTTGGTGGCTCCTGGCATGGTTATCAAAGGATGTATTGTGCAACTAAGTCTCTTGATTCAAGTTCATTAGACTAGTTCCCTCCATGAGTTTTATCAGCCCACAGACTAGCTCATTCTGTTATAGGTCTTACGGTTCTAGAAGTTAAACATTCTTTGTCTTGTGCTGGCAAGAGCTTCACAATCACAGATTATGTGTCATTTGCACGGTTTCTTCGTGCTATAAAGTTCCTGAATGCCAGCCCTCCAGTCATGGAGTCAATCATGTCATCACAAACTTACAAGATCTCACAGAGATCTGCTCTTATGTTTAATTAAGAGCCCCTTTGATATTGCCTCCTTTGTTTCAGTTTTTATTCTTCTATATTCTTGACAGATGTTTCTACATCTGCAAAGGCCTACCTGATTTAAAATGTTTGACTTTATCTTACACTGTAATCTGCACAGACTTCCCACACAGTCTGCTGCAGTTCACTGATTGTGTATACCATTGGGAGGGCTTACAGTTCTAATTTTCTCCACCTCCATGGTATTATCACTCCTAAGGTCTACCCTTCCAGTTCGCCAGGATTTTGTGGGTTCTAAATGATTTGTTCCCAGCCATCAACATCCCACATGTAGCTAAAGAAATAAACTGTCCATCCCATATAGAGTATGGATGGATAGTTTATTTCCATCCATACTGTCCACATACAACCTGTCTGCATGAATAGATAAGGCTAAAAGTGAAGGCTGACTGGTATCTAGAGTCTTAAGTTAAGCTCCTCCTTAACCATACAATCTTCCCTGAATGCTGGTCCACCTTGGCTTGGGATGAAGGTAATTTAATCCAAAATCAGACATATGAATAAAGCTTACTTAGGCCATCTCAGGATCACTAAACCTGTACCCACTGTGTGTAAAAAACCAACAAATAAAACATGAGGGTCGCTGTATTCCAAAAATGTCCATTTTGAGAGCTGTTGTTCATTGATTCTAAAAATTATCAAATTGGTCATTTATTGAAGTTTTATAGATAAGGATTCATAACTCAAGTGAGTGTAACAAATTTGAAATACAAAAAATTAATCTTTTGTCAGTAAATTGAAAAATATACCTGACTGTTGCCATTTTTCTCTTTTTACCATAAATATCAAATTTAGTGCATTTAACTGAATTGTGAAACTTCATATGTGTCCAAGATTTGTCCAAAATGTATGGACCACTTTTTCAAAAATATTAAGGTTGATTATCTGGATTTTTGTCGATAGAATTCAAACCAAAATTTTTTTAGAATCTAAGAATGAATGAAAGTTTGGTAATGTTTTTACACCATTTAAATGAATGAATGAATTACTTTATAAGATGGTGATTGCATTGTGATGACCTTTACTATATGTTTGAGTTGTTCAGACTTCTCTTTATAAAATCTCTTTATTCTCTTTATAAAGTCTGGAATTTGGAGAGGATTCGAATGTGTAACTACACCACTTCTAATTGGTGACTTCTCAATTTGTTATTGAGCTACTTGTTCTGCAATTCCCTTTTAATTTTATTTTACTCTTACTCTTGACCCTTGTAACAGAGGCTGTACCCAATTTGGCCAGCTTTTTATTGTGCAGTGAGTTCTCATTCATTATATTTACACTTTTACTCATCTGATGATGATTAGCTAAGAAAATTATTTCTACCCACACAGATCTTCGCATGCATGGGTAAGGCTAAGGTACTGTGGGAAGTTTCCTGGTATCCCAAGGCTCCATTTGATACACCATTAGAACAGTGTCATTTACTCCATCAGCATGGGTCGCTTTCAACTTTAGAATTAGCCTATCTGTAGATTAGTGTGTGTTTGTGTGTGTGTGTGTGTGTGTGTGTGTGAGTAGATGAATGTGTGTAGAGGTATGGTGGGATCACTAAACCAATCAGCTGCCTCCACCAATTTTCGCACCATTTATAAAATTTGATTTTATTTCAGGTAATGAAGGCGAATATAAAGATCCACCATATCGGCCACGTAAGTTATACCTTCTTTTGACAAAAATAAAAAAATTGAAACTTTCTCACATCCAGCCTAATGTGACAAGAAGGTGAACACGATATCAGTCACATAGTGCCATTTATATTAGAAATGTTATCAGTGTCACAGAACATTGACTGGTTACAAAGAAATTGATTGAAATTGTACTTTGTTTATATCTTGAAACAGTTTTTTAAATTTTTGAAAAGATCCATTTTTAAAACCCTTTTTGAAAAAAAAATCTTTTTTTTTCAAGAATGATCAAATAATTCCTCAAGTTCTTAAACACATCTTATAGGTCGTGTTTTCCCAAAAATCTGGCTCAAGAGTAACTAACAAAAAACTTAAAATTCGTCGAATTTTACAAAACGCATTTTGTTTTTGTTCAGATTTTGGTCATATATTAAGATTTATACTCAAGTCATTGTACCAAATTTAAAATTTATAGTTTGGGTGTAAATTTTAAAAAATCCTAAAATTACTACTGATTGCTGTAAGTTAATTTTGTTTTTTCGATTTACTCTTGAAACTTATTTTTAAAAATTTGATTCTCTAACTTTAGTTACTTAATTTTCACAAATAATAAAAAATTAAGGAAATCCTAATTAAGAGAAATAAGCTGATTTATTAGTTTTATTGTTGATTTTTACCAAATTGGATTTTTGTGAAATGATTGTAAGCGAAAATTTTTTATATTGTTTTTGCAGTATTTATTTTTCTTCACAGTTTGCTTTTTATTCCAGGTCGAGGAAGATTTTCCACAGATTTCTACGAGACAAGATGTAAGTAAAATAGTGAAAGATTTAAAACATAAATGGTGTGTGTCTTTTGTTACAAATCGTAAGTATAGCAGGCCTACTGTTGGTGAGCTAAAACATGAAGCACGTAGGGTAAGGGTGTGGAGAAAAAGAGAAAAACCAAACCTACAACTGCCTGCATTGTTGTTAATGTTAGCTGAGTGAGTGCAATTCAGTGGCAAGTAGTTAATATGTGTATCACTAACTTAATGTGTGTTTTGTTTTGCTTTGTAATAATTGAAAACTAGATGCTCTGTTCTGCAAACTCATAGCGATACATGTGATGTGACAAAGTACATGTCAACATTTTAAAAAAACGTTATCATATGGATTGAGCAACAGCACACAATGTGGAGTTGATAAGTGATTGACAGTGTAATGAATAACTAGACAGTATAATGTAGACTTGGGCTATGCATAAGTAGTTACCAGTTGGCTGCTATATCCACTGTGCAAATGAGTCTTTATTTTACTTCTCAGCTATCCTACTGCACAGTCATGTTGATGCAAACTTCAATATCAACTGGTAAAACTTTCCAAAATAAATCACTAAACACAAACATCATGATTATTTGATGGAAACAATTTTTTCTTAAATTAATGAAGATAAATAACAGTACATAAAAGGATATTTTCTGTAAGCAAAACACAAACTTTACACAAAAAAAATGTTTCATGACTGTTAATCTTAAGCATACATAAATATATAAACAACGTCGTGGATCGAACAAGTCAGAATAGATCTACATGAAGCAGAAATAGACTCAACAGACGTTGAAGACAGGAACGCATACAGGATTCACGTAATTTCACGTGATGCTCGGTTGAAAGGTCCCAGAGAATGAAACCTAAAGAGAGCAGGGGTAAAATGGACGAAGGAGCGGAAGAGGATCCATGGGGACAGGATGAGGGAGGTGTGGAGGATTAGAAGGAGCAAGACAGAGTGCTTTGCGTGATCCAACAGGGTCTATACACAGATAATAATATATATATATATATATATATATATATATATATATATATATATATATATGTATGTATGTATGGATGGATAGATGGAAAAATGTGAATCATATTGAAAGCAGTTTGTTCAAGAAGAATCAGTTGTTCAGTTGTTCTAGAAGACAATCATTTCACCACTATCTTATTAGGCATTTTCAAGGTTATTCTCACTCCAAGTCATCAAGGACCTATTGTACAGCTAAGTTTCTTTGGTACTAATTCTGTAGATTGCTTCTCTTAAGAAGTTTGACCATTCACTTACTAGCTCATTAAGAAGGAATTTCTTGGTGTTCTGAAAACCTGTTGCCTCCGGCCAGCAAGAACCTTATGGTCATGGAATATGTGACATGAAGTTTTTTCATCTACCCTGCTTAGTGTACATGTAGTTTCTCCATGGTAAATTCCTACCCTGGTAGACGTTTTTAGTTATCTTTACAAGTATAAAATATTCTGTTGCTCACTTCTTCCATTACAGGTTAAGTAGGTCTGTATTGTTTGTGGATTCCATGGGTTAGTTTGCTCTGAGCAGTTAAATAGGCCCACAGATACAGACTTTCGCATGTATAGGCAGGGCGAATTTAAACTGTAGGTCACTTGGTATTCACAGTCCGCATACTTAAAAGGGTCATTTACAATAGTTTGCAAAACCTTTTTCTCAGACCTCTACATTATTTGTACGTAACTTTATGCAGTACATCCCCAAGTTGTATTGCATACATCATTACTGGTTTCATCATGTATTTACATATTAATAATTTATCACCCAAAAACTTCCATTTTTCTGTTTACTTTCACATGTCATTCTTTCACAGTTTGACACTAAGCATTAACCCTAAGTCCTTAGCAGTATTCACGTGTGTATAGCGTTATCATTTATCATAATTGCTATATAATTAATGTGTAGATTAGTGAATAGTATGTGTTTAGATTTTTCTTCTGAAGCTTAAGGTTGATTCATTTATTGACCTTGTTCATGGCATTTTGAGCAGTGACTTTAACGTTTTTCCTCTGCTATAATGGCAGTAACATGTGCGAAACTTACAATTTCATTATTGCAACATAGCCACCGGACCACATATTTAAGTAATTAGGATTATGACCTATTCTTAACATCAGTGGCCAAACCAAATTTTATCATGTGTATTTTAATTGTGTAATTGTGTTTAGTGTTTGTGACGTATGTTTTGTTTAACTTTGTGATGACCTCAACAGAGGGAGTTAACATTTTGTATTGCGGCCTGAAGATGGAATAATAGAGTTTCGAAACCGCGGTAGCCTTTATAAGGTGAGTAGATAGACCACTGATGGGAAGAATAGGTCATAATCATAATTACTTACAATTTCAGCTTCTTTTACTATAGATATATCATTTCTGTAAAAAGTATACACAGAGGTCCCAAAATATTCCCTTGTAGAACTCTTGCTGAAATGCTTTTTGGCACAGTCACCATCATAACACTTTATTCTGAAAGTCTTGTTTGAAATGTAGGACGTAAGTAGCGTACTACAAGATTCTGGCAAGTGTCTGACTAACCTGTCTATTATTAATTGTAATATTTCTGTTTCAGTCCATGGGTCAAATGTGGGGCCAAAAGAAGAATGGGACAATTTTAGATTACCTCAGGATGAAATTCACGGTAAGTGTGATTTGATTTTTACTTCCTCACTATTGGTGTGTATACAAGGTGAAAATAGTTATATCCAGAACAGACAGCAAGTATTATCCTCTGCCTCAATTGCCAGTGAAATTTTCTATACATGGAGTAAGTACTTGCTTCAAGTATTTTAATTCCACTGGCAGCCAGTCTGCTTTGAGAGTGATCGATGAAACAACATCAGTTTATATAGTTGCCATTACACCACAATGACATGGGTACATGCAGGTCATCATTATCCTTTCCACTTGATTTAGATTGCACAAATTTAACACATTCTTGCCTGTACGTTTAATTTTAGATCTCAAGTAACCAATGTATGTCACCACAGCATTCATGTTCCGCAGATCCTCCTATAAATTGTACATTGTGATTTCCCGTTTACTTTTGTCTGTGTTTGTTGTGTAATAGCTTATAGTCTTGAAACAACTCCAAAAAAGTAACAACCTCTTCTGAAATCCACTTAACATCACTCTTCTTCTCGGACATGTTAAAAAATGTACACTACAACTCAATGACTGGTAATGACTGGCCACTGTGCTATACTGGTGAAAAGTGCATGCACTGACAGGAAAGTTCTAGATGCCAGTAGATTACTTGACCTATTACTTGCTGCTATTGCAATAGTAAAACAAACAGTTTGTTTTTTTCTGGTTGTCAGTATATATTTACCACTTAAGTGCAAGTACCCTTATATACAGGGAAAGTAAGCGATAAGTTCCTGACAGCAAATAAATTAACTTCTCACTTGCTGCCACTACTTCCACTGTGCATGTACACTTTATATGAAGTGTAAAGAAAATATGGTGATTAGGAAAAAAATAACCTTTGGATTTTGTTGGATATATCTTTTGTATGTCCTCTTAGTCCAAAAAAGTCATGTGATATAAATTCTTCATGTTTTTGCATGTTACTTTAGCCTAAACAAATCAAACAATATCCTGACCATATTTCAATATTAGATTGAATATATTGATTTCCTCATAGATCCAAAACGATATGCACTTCATAGATTGAATAGTTGAGAGAAGCAATAAGGAATATACATGTTTGCATCAACCATAGTTGATTTTGGTTCTCTGGATTCCACCCATGAGCTAACTTTAAGTATTTGGCATTGGTCTCAGGTAAAAGTAGCTGTCACCCATATTTGATGCTGGCCTTTAATAGTTAGCATACGTGTTAAATCAATAGAATCCACTGGACACGTGAAAAAAACAAAACCTTGACTGACTGTCTGCCTATGTATCTGATGCACAGTTTTTTCCAGCCCAACACCGAGAGGCATTAAACAGCTGACTCTAAGACACACTGGCATCATTTGAATCTTGTATTTAATACATGTTTTAGCATTGAACCTATAATATATAGAACTCCCACCCTATGTTAAAATCAGGATGCCAGAATGAAATGTAAAATGCATGTAGTAACCAAACCCGACATCAGAGCGCTCTGAACTCGTTTTTCTACTACCTGTCCATGCCTATAAATTGAGTCTATAAATTGCTGCAGTGACGTGAATTTATCTTTCATTTCATGAGATGTTTAATTAATATCATTACTTATTCATACATTAACAAATAACCTAATTGTAGTCTTAAGAGCTTACTTAATAGTACATGGTTTATTTCCCTTCAGAGGCATAGCGTTCTCCATTTTCAGTCACACAATGTCCTATGCATTAAGATCTCTATATATTATAGACTGAAAGGTTTTGGTTATTTTAAACTAGTATTATAGTGTCCTAAATGTTATATTAAAAAAATGGCTCTCTCTTGAGGATTGGTTCAGATTTCTTGGTTCTGTGCGGTTACTCCTGTAACTCATGTTCAAATTATTGAAACTGGCTAAAAACGCATTAGCATATGATGTGTTGTATTACTCCATTATAATTTTGTGGTTTTGTTTTTCTTTCAGAAATCAGTACTCGAGACAGACCTACAAGGCCGAACTGTAAGTGAATCCTTCTATAGAATTAAAAATTTCTTTAAAACAGTATTACTTGCAATTCATTTAAATTAAAATAGTTTCTGCATGAAAATGGTAGACATTGAAAAGGGAATTTTAGATGAGGCATGGTAAAAAAAATACAAACAATTTCAGTTAAAATGTAACCCAAACAAAACGTACTTGTCAATATCAAATCTATTCCAACCGGTTTAGAAAAAGGTCAGAAAGCAATTACTTAAACGAACTGTTCAGATTTGGTTATATATGTATTATAACCAAAATGTATTAAAGATACCTATCTAAGTTGGAGTACCCAATTTGCAATATAAAAAAATGTATAACTTAGAAGTAAATTATGGTGTGCAACTGTAACAACAATGTGGTGGTAACGAATTATCTACCAGGAATTTATCCCCTCTGGTCAGACTGTCAATAGCGTCTACTATCTTGGTGTTTTGAGAAGATTGAGGGAGAATGTGCAATGTAAACGTACAGAGCTGTCGAGAAGCAAAGACTGGTTTGTACACTATGACAATTTACTCACACTGCATCTCATTGAGGTAGTTTTTAGCCAGAAACAAGATGCCACTTGTGCAATATTCACTGTACTCGCTGAACCTAATGCAGTGCGACTTTTTCATCTTTCCAAAGATGAAAATCAAGCTGAAGGGCTGCAAATTCGGTACTATAGAAGAAATTCAGTAAGAATCGTAAATGGTTCAAAGGGAGCTTATATACAATTGATTCTGAGCAGTGCTTCCATTCATAGTAGAAACAATTGGCAATGCTGTGTAGATGCAAATGCTCTCCTTTCTACTTTGAAAGAGACAATTTTTTTTTTTTTTTGGAAGGAAATTTGTTTACTTTTTTTTAGCAATGCCTGGAACTTTGGGGTAGCACCTTGAATATTAGTGTAACCCATTCTAAAAATTTATAGTTTTTATTTTTTTTTGATATTACAAACTTGTGAACTTAAATATCATTTTGCTATTGATAATTATTATTTTTTATAACCTAAAAAACAAATAGTTTATTCTACCTACAAGGATCACAAATGAAATCCTTGAATGCATTTCAAGTGTTAGTACAAGAAATAATTGTAGTAGAACTAATAACAATTATTAATCATACAAACAAAGTGAAATTGATTAAAACAAATAGTTACTGTAGTGCGTCAAGGTCAAATGCTACATTGCTGAGTCATGTAACATCCCCTCTCCCCATTCCTGCAGTTGATACAACAAAAAACCTTTTAGTGGGGCTGTATGTAGCCTTCATTCATACTAGTGCATGTATCTGCTGCTGCCTCTCGAAAAATGCTTAGCGTTTTAAAAGAGCAATGCATTAATGTGAAGTTTTTAGTGAAAATAAGGAAGTGCGCCACAGAAACTCATTCCTTGTTGAAACAAGTGTACGGTGGTGAACGTTTATCAGAATTTTTAAGTGTTTTAAGGGTTTCAAAAAAGGATGAGAAAAGATTGATGATGACCCATGTCCAGGACGACCTTTGATGTCAATGATGGATAAAAACATTTAAAAAGTTGACAATTCAATTCAGAAAGATTGTTGGTTGAGAATTAGGGGCTGTTGCAGGAACATTTGAATATGAAGAGAGTTTATTCAAAAACGGTGCCCAAAAATTTCATGATGGAGTCTCTGAACATGTTTTCAGAAAATGACTTGAAACACTGCTTTGACCAATGGGAAATTCACATAGTGTGGTGTAGTGATCATGGAGGATAATATTTTGAAGGCGATGATGTCAAAATAATGAAAAAATAAAAACAAAGAACATGATACAATTAATCATATATTTTCATATATTATTGCCTATATAATAAACAATGAAGCACTTTCCCATAGAGAAACATGAATGTCTTCCAAAAACCTCAAAAATAGTCTAGGCATTTGAAACTGTTCACAACTGCACATCCAAATAAGCAGAGCCTTTTTAAAATTGGTATTATTCTTAATGTTGTTAATATTATTTTGTAAAGGATTCTTAAACTGCATTCTGCAAGAATAAATGATATGTTACATAAAATATCTTTATGAAATGGAATTAATAATGCAGTCATGTGTTAGTAGAATTTAGAATTTAGCTGTAACTGTAAACAAATCTTTCCATCTGATATTGTGGCAATCCAGTGGATTAGTTTATGTAACGAAAACAAAATACTATGTGTCCAAATGGGCATTTCTTTCTAAATGTGTGAAACATGAGAAAACAACACTTTTCATTCAATGTTTGCTTTTGTTTCAGATGTTTGGCCAAGTGGAAGAATGCGGCACGATTCAGCGCCTCAGAAAGCAATTACACCTTGTAAGTACACTGTTATTGGTTATTGAATGAGTACATTATACTTGATTTACTCGTGAATAATAGACACACATTCATGGATTACATTAAGAAAAAATCGCAGCACACAGTTGTTTTGCCGGAATGATTGAAGCGAATTTTCAAATATTATTTGTCTTTATTTTACACTTTTCAAAATTCTGTTTTCACCATTATAATCAGCATTAAAACCTGTGCATATTATCATTTTAAATATTCAACTTATACCGAAAATACAAAAATGAACCCAGGCCGTTGTTCAGAAATTTTCAATATTTCAACAGATTTTTAAAGTTAAAAATGATAATTTATATAGTTTTTAATGCAATGGTAAAATCACATTAAAAAAATTTTTTTAAATTAAGAATTATTAAACATTTGAAATGTCTGCCATTTTGAAACTGTTGAATGAATTTTGCTAGTTAAAAACATGTATAAGCTATTACCATGATCGATTTTAATCCTCAAAATTAAAAGTGGATTTAGACTAAATTCAGACTGGCACAAAAGTCACTTGACACTTGGTAAAAACAAACACTGATTTTATTTACAATAGGAAAACAAACAGTTATAAGTAGCCTACAATTATTGTTTATGCTGAAATTGTTGTCTATCTTCAATAATGAATTTTTTGAGTCTTTTTGTAAAAACCGTTACACATTCTACAGGGTAGTGTGTTAGCACTGTCCTAATCAGGAATGCGTCATAGATAATTTTTCAGATTGTCTGGTGTGAAATTTTTGTGAATAAAAGAGACCTTATTGACACCCTATCTGAAAAAATTAATTATTGTAACGTCTGACATTGTGTAGGCACTCTTCTGTCGGACATTGTCAATATCTGCACTCTTCTGTCTTAGATAAATATTTATTTAATTCATTTTCCTCTGTTGCGACTGTTATTGGGTGGCTGGATCTTGGTGTATCTGTAACAGATCCATGTCAGATTTACCTCATTTGTTGTAAACTGATTGTGTAGAGGGTGAATTTAAATTGATTATTCAACTTTCACATTAAACCAAACTTTCACACATAAACCAACTTTCACATTACAGCTCAGTAAAATAACTATGCATTGAGAAACTGGTTTAGACAAGCCATTTACCAACTTGACAAGGCAAAATTATGTACATTTTGTAATACCAACATTATGAGCTAAAATTAATTGCTATACTCAATTTGTATTATTTTTTTTTACCAAGTGTCAAATAACTCTTGCACCATCCAGTATAGATATTCGAAATGAAAATATTATAAATGATTTTGTTGACTACCATTTTTCAGACAACCAAAAATGTTCCACCTCTCACTGATTCTTCTTCTTTATTTCAGTTGTTTGGCCGACACTTGCTCTAAGGCCGGAGTTCCGAGATAGGAATAAGGAACATTGTAAGTTGGCCACTTATTTTCTCACTATACAAAGTACAGTATGTTATGGTGGTCTCTGGAACCATTTTGTAGAATTGTTCCTTAAGTCGTGACAAACATAAAATACCATAGAATTTGTTTACTGTTGCATTGTTATTTTTTCCACAAAGATAACTCAAGAATGATGTTAACAAATTTCAAAGAATTTGTAGTGCTTCTAGTTTTTTTTTAATACATTTGAAAAATTAAAACTTTAATGTTTCCAGATTGATTAATCCTATATTTTGTTTAAAATATTGTTTTCTCTAGAAACATATGTTTTAGATTCGATAAGTCCAAAAAAGTAGGTTTTTTAATTTTTGTGTGTCTTTATGCTTTGCCAGTACTAAACGAATAGGTAGATTTTAATGAATTTTAGATAGTTTTCCCATAAGTTTCTCTAATTATTTTTTTACTAATTTTAATTGTCAGCCCATTTGTTATCAAACATCCTTTAAAAATAACAAAAATCAGCTTGGAATCGAATTTCCCAAGAATGATTTGAATCAAATTTAATTCTAATATAGCCTTTTTCTATCCAAACAAAACATATGGATCTCTATCTCTTCTAATAATTTGCTTTGAGAGTGAATAGGGTGAATGGAGTGAGTACACTTGTTTAACAGAGTTCTGGGACCTCACAGTATACCTTAGTCTGACCCATGCATGCAAGACTCTCCTCATTTCCTTAGTTGCAAGAATGTAAACATAAAATCGAACAATCTCACCACACAATAAAACGTTGGTCAAGTGGAGCACTACCTTCATGATAAGAGTCAAACAAAATAAAAAATACTGAAAGGGAATTAGCAAAACAAGAATCTGCAAGCATCTCAATAATAAACTGTGGTTATTACAGTGGTGCAAGAAAAACATGAGAAATGCAACCTTTCCTTCTGATGACGAGGTCAACGATCTACTGAGAAAAGGCTTCAGTGGTTTAGGAGCCAGATAGTGTCTGCATTTTTTTGCATAGGGCATGTCATCTGAACTCCAAGAAGAGAAGCAGTAGACAGGAAAGTACCGAAGGAACATGTATTAGTAAGATCAGGCAAGCTGTATGATGTAGTAAGATACAAGAGGGGAACTAGCTGTAGACCTCTCCTAAAGGCTCTGAACTGAAGAAACCCCGCAGGGGGTGCAGACTAGCTGAACCTGTTGAGAGGATTTAGACATCCCTTGTGGTACCCGAGTCTTAACACACATTTACACTTACAACCCTACACTTACGACTTTAACACTTTACACTCACACTTACCATTTAGGGAGGCGGTAATAGCCTCTATGTGCTCTTCGCCTTAAACAAAAAAAAAAAAAAAAAAAATGAACTG